>CM069549.1:29814615-30425192 GCA_035773235.1 Eospalax fontanierii
TAGCTGGGACTAGGAAGACCCTGTAAAAAAACAAAAACAAAAACACAAACAAGACCTAAAAATAAACAACAAAAAACTTAGATGAATTTATTTCTAACCTTCTTTTTCTCATCTTTCTGTTGTTTTGAGATGGCGTAGCGCAGGCTGACCAACTCTCAGTTCTCCTTCCCCAGCCTCCATGTACCACTATGCGCGGCCACATCTTTTAAAAGGAAAATTTCGCATTGATATCTGCCTTTGCTTGACTAGAAAGGACCTGTTCCCGTGGCTGAGGCCACACAGTAGTCGAGCCCTTTAGATACAGCTTAATATCTCCAATTTCCTGCCTGTTGCCTACTCCCAGTTATACTAACACGTTAGTAGAGTTCCACATTTACATTCTTTGTCTAACCTCTGATGGCATCTCTTTTCCAGACAAGATCTTGCTACACAGATCCAGGCTGTCCTCAAACTTGCAATCCTGCTGCCTTTGCTTCTTGAATGGTAGCATTACAGGCATGTAGTTACTGGCTCACTCCAGGGTAGTATAGGAGCTGCGGAGTAACGTTCCCCCACCACATAATCCTCTAGACAGCATAATGATTTTGCATATCAGCTCTGTTTAGTTCTTAAGTTTATAGAGACCGAGTACTGTTTCTCTAAAATGCTTAAAAGAAGCAGTGTTTCAGATTTTGAATTTTTAAGATTTGGGAATCTCCACATTGACCTTATCAGTTGGCATCTCTAATTCAAAAATCTGAATTCATGATACCTGAACAGTTTCAGCTTTGGGGGTATTTGGATCTTGGACTTTTGGACTAGGAATGCTCAACAGGGACTTTCTCCCACATATCCTTTATTCACGTCACAAGAATACAGGAGGGAAGCACTGTGGGTCCGTTGGTTCTTTTGGGGTAGATGCAGGTGGGAATATTTAAATGGAGGTCCATATCTCTGATCTATGATAAAATATTATTAAGTGGGGTTTTTTCATCAGAATGGTGCCTAGCATATACAAGGCTTTGTGTTATCTGAATCCTTACAGTCTCATTTCCTCTTCTGTTTTAAATTGGAGGAAAGTAAGACATAGAAGTTTAAGAATTTTTTTTTTTAAGAGTCCAGGTCCTGTATCTTCTTGAATAGCGTTGTTCCAACCGGCCCTGAACTGACCAAATATGGAAATAGAGAGGTCTTGCCCTTGTCCTTCCCTTTTCTTTTCCCTCTGTCTGAACTCTTAGTGCCTTTGGGGACACGGATCTGGTGCTAAGCTACACATTTACGCAGTGGGAGCCTCCTGCGGCCTTAGCCTTATTTACAGCTGGCTGCCTCCCTGCCTCTCCTTCACTGGTCATGGCCTGCTTCCACACTATGAGAGCTGAGAGTCAGGGTAGAAGGGCATGGGGATAGAAATAAGACCCTCCCTATGTCCCCACACTTCAGTCCTACCTTACTTACTTGACAGCTGCATGAAGAGTAATTTAAGTGGCTAACTGGCCAGAGTTTTTGATTCTTACCTCAGAGAAGAATCTAAACTAACTAAAAAAAATTCATTATTTTTATTTTATGTGTATGAGTGTGTTGCTTACATGTATGTAAGTGCACCGGTGTTGTACAAGGCCCACAGAGGCCAGAAGAAGGCATTGGATCCCCTGGAACTGGAATGAAGGACGATGGTGGTTAGCCCCCATGTGGGTGCTGGGAAGTGAACCTGGGTCCTCTGCAAGAGCAAACAGTACTCTTAAATGCTCAGCCATCTCTCCAGCTCTCCTCAGTTCACCTTTGACTGGACTCCGTTATGTGAGGTCCTCTTGCTATGTTGAGGGTAGAGACAAAATTTCTGCATGAGTTGTACCGATTTTACATTGCATAACTCACGGGGCCAGAATTCTCCTGATAGTTACTATATGCCCAGTTACCATGACTTGTTCTGGTCTCTCTTTTTGAAAATCTTTTCAAAGCTGGAAATCAAACGCAGGACCTCATACATTAGGCAGCTGCGGCCCTCAGAGTTACATTGCTTTACCCACAGCCATTATCTTGTAAATGCAAAGTGTGTGTTTTGAAGATGTGTTTTGTTCTCCGATGTATGGATTCTGAGTACTAGCTGTGCAGCCGGGGGAGGGAAGAGTAGCTGTAGAGTATAAGATGGATGGATTCCACAGGTATTTGGAGAATGCCCTCTTGTAAACCAGGCGGCATCGGGGATGCATGGAAAGCAAGCTGTGCTGAAGAACTGCGGTGTCTAGATGTGTTCCGTGAAGGTTTATACTGCACTACTCTAGCAGGTAGCGGCTGACTTGCAAGGAAACATGGGTCATGGCATTAGGAAATTAAGGAAAGCTTCTAGAGAAGTGATTTATAAATGGCAGAAACTGGCAGATGAAGTATCTCAGGAACGAGCTGTGAGTGGGAGGAGGGAGAGTACCTCAGGGTCCAGAAGGATGACAGAAAGGAATTGAACAGAAGGTGAAGGAAAGCGTCATTAATGTAACCCTAACAGCTAAATCCTAATCCTAAATTCCAGCCTCAGACCACAAACCTTAAACCCAAACAACTCTAACCGCTGGAAACCTTAAACCTTAAACAATCCTCAACCCTAAACAAGCCTAACCCCTAAACCACAGACAACCTATACCTAATCCCTAACCCTAATGTGTAGTCCTCAACCCATCCTTAACCATTACCTAACTAGAACTGCGACCTCTCTCCTAACCCTAAACCCTATCCCCTAGATGCTAGCATCCAAACTCTAAACCTTCATCTTAACCCCATCCTAACTGGGGAGGATTTGGAGTAAGCAGGAACTCGGCTATCATTCAAGCCCAAGAATATACAATAATTAAAAATACTATCCAGAATTTCCACTTCCTGCGCTTTAGAAATTTCAGGTGATAGAAATCTTGTCCTTGACTGACAGACTACTGGTGTGAAGGACTGTAGGAAAAGTGAAGTTTAGAACAGGAACTGTTTAGCATAAGCTACACTACTGACATTTTTATTACTTTAATAATTGTAGAAAAGATGATAAAATTGGAACTTCAAAATGCTACGCCTCTTATATTCTTCAGGTTTCAGTCTTCTCACCCTGAATTCCTCTCCCAAGTGTCTCTGCATTTTTCATGGTTGCTGCCTGTTTGGATCTCTGAGGTTGATTGAGTTTCCTGGCCTTTACCAGTGTCAGATGTGCAACTTTGATGGAGCCGAGGCTTAGGAATCTTGCTTGAAAGACTCATTCCACAGATGAACTGTCTTCTGCCTCTTTAAGACCCTTCAGTTGCAATTATTTTTACTTCCTCACTGGGATCTTTGAATGCGTACAATATTGTTGTTGCAGTGTATAGCATTTAATGACATGGTAATACGTGCAGCAAGTTTAGTTCTCAGTAAAAGTGAACTCATTTACCAATTCCGACCCGAATATGATTTGCTTTTATATTCTTTATAATTTCTTTTGCTAACTGAAAACATTTGATTTATATACACAGGATTTAGTTAGGACCATCCAGTCCCTAAATTATGCTATTTGGTTAGATTCAAATCTTAAGATGTTAAAGGAGCCAACTTTTCCCATGACATATTATATTAAATGAGTTTTTGGTATATTTTTATTGAATTCTTGTGTATTTCATATACGACATCTTCATCATCTTCACGGCCCCTCTTCCATCCATACTCTCCCGTATCTCCTCCCCTCACTGGCTTTCATACTCTGTCATTTATGTCAAGTCATTATGACTTGCCTATCAAATCAAGTTAGTACCCCCAGATGTCCCCTAGTGCACTTCATCCACTGGGGTCTAGTCGCTTATCTAGAGTCTCTCCCTTAAAGAAGCTCAGCTCTTCTTCACCCAGCAGTAACCAGTTGCCAATAGTTCTTTGGCTAAGATTGCGGCTTGCTGCTCGTTTTCACAATTCTATGCTGGGTTTTTGTCTGCTTGAGTTTGCATGGGTCTTGGGCATGTTGACACCATTGCTGTAAATTCATATGAGCAAGGTCTCAGAAGCCTGTAAGAATCTATTTCCATATCATCATGCACCTCTTCCTCTGGCTCTTGCAATCTTTCTGTCTCCCTTCCACAGTGGTCCCTGAGTCCTGGGTGGGTAATGTTTAATATAGGAGTCCTGTCAAGGGACTCACACTCTGCAGACTATTACTCCCTATACTTTGATCATTTGTGGCCCTTTGTGTTCATTGCCCTCTGTTGTATGAGGGAGTTTCATGGATGAAAGTTGAGGGATATATTAGTATTCTCTCTACCTCTTGTTCTACCATGTGACCAGTTGTGGAACTCTGTAATAGTCTCTGTCTGTTGCAAAAGAAACTTCTTTGAAAAGTGGTGACTGGGGTACTTGTCTGTAAATATAAGGATTCATATTTAGTGTATAGTAAGAATTACATTTGTCTAGGTATGTGGCAGACTTGGACTTTTCTCAAGACCTGACCACCCATTCATATTTGGCTATGTTTATAGTACCACACATGAGTTCCCTCCCAGTGAGTGGGCTTTAAGTTCAGTTAGGTAGCTGTTGATTACCCCCAAGATAAAAGTGCTATTACTGCCCCAATGTAGTTTGCTGTGCTAGTCGTTGTTGGGGTTATTAGGCCTTAAACCTCGGGTTGGACTATTGATTGGTGCTGTCCCTTAGCAACTTATTCTCAGTTGGGTTTTTAAAAAAGCTTGGGTTCCTATAGAAAAATATATCCACTAATTGTGTGACTTAAATTATAATTATGTATTTTTAAGTTACTGAGATTAAGAAAATATCAGGTTTTTTGTTGTTTAATTTTAAAAACAATTTTTTAAAAAATATTGTTTTTAAAAACAATATTTTGTTGGTGCTTTTAGAATTTCACACAATTTATTTTGATCATATTCAGACCTCCCTCAGAACTCCTCCCTCATCTCCTCTCAGACTTGCCCCCACCTCCCTATCCCTCACTTCATGTCTTCTATTCTTTTTGTTAAGGCCTGATGAATCTATTTTGTGTTTCCCACATGCTCTTGGGTGTGGGTTCATACCCTGGTCCCTGATCAACCCACCCAGCATCAAACCCCTAAAAACAGCTGGCTTTTCCTCTCCCAGGAATTGTCAGTTGCTGAGAGTTCCTCGGCTAGAGCTGAGGGTTTCTTGCCCACCTGCTTCATGCTGGGTTTTTGTCTGTCTTGGCCTTCACAAGAGTGGTGGGTTCAGATGTGCAACTGCTCTTTTTTGTCCAAAAATCATGGCTTCCTTATTCATTCACCACCTCTGGTTCTTACAGTTTTTCCACAACTTCTTTTGCCATGATCCCTGAGCCTTGGGAGGAGAAAGAAGTGCCTACTTTCTGAATTGAAAACAGTAATCTTGTCAATGTGCCATTTCATGGAAGAAATATTAATAAATTGATTTTTGGTGTCTTGTAAGGATACAAATTCCATCCATGAGAAATAGACCTCCATGACCTCCCATCATCCTAATTATCTCCAAAACACCAATCTGTGGTGCTTTTATATTAAGGTTTAAAGTTTTCCACATAAGAATTATTGGAGCCACACAAATCTCTATAAGTTGTACTGGATTTTAACATAATTATAGGTTGAGAAGCTTCTACCTTTCACTTGTCCACTTTCCTGTGGTTAACATTTTACCCATATGCCCATGGGTAAAGAACCCCAGTAAATTCACTTGTTCACTAAGCTAGACTTGGGTGGGATCATTACTTTGATCTCTCAAGGGTGTCAAATCTGGAATGAATAGATGCTTGTTCATAAGTACACAGGAAAAGTCACACAATAGCACTGGAGGATTGTGCTCAAGTTAGACATAAAGCAAATCCAAATCCACGAATTTCCTTATCTTCAAAAATTATGTAATGGGTATTTATAGAGTATCTATTGATTCAGGCATCATACTATACATGATATACTTTAAAGAAACTGAATTTAGAGAAAATAGTGGTTCATTTCATTTATTAATCATTCAATAGTCAAGAACAGTGTGGAATTCATAAAATTCTATTTTATAACTTTTCTGTACCTTCTTTTCCTTTAGATTTTATTCCTCTATCAATATTTTAAGGTATCTTGTTGCAGAAAAAAATAAAGAAAACTCAAGACAGAATTCCATTATTACATAAGTCTACAAAATTAAATATAAAGTTTACATCTTAGCAAATTATTTTAATACTCTTAAAATTAGAATTGGATCTGATACGATGTCAAATGCACACTAAAATGTTATTATTTTAGCTATTTTTATCTTAAAAAATCTCACAAATGTGTTATATAGAGACAAAAATGCCAAAAATAAAGCTAGATATGGTGGCTCATTACTCTAATCCTATCACTTGGGAGACTGAGGCAGGAGGATCACCAGTTCAAGGACAGCCTGGGCTATAGAGTGAGAACCTTTCTCAACCTCTCCATGAAAATACTCAAAAGGCAAAAATATACCACTCTCTAATAATTAGACCTTAACTGCCAGGAGCTTGACTCAGTCACCAATGATACCTTATGTAAATAATTGGAGTAGGCTTACCTCAAATGACCAATCTCATGGAACACTTGTGATGTTACAAATTTTGCTACACAATAAGCTGTCCTCTTGAACTTTACTGAAATGCAAATATGTAAGGGACTAAATCTCTAATAAAGAAACAAGGTCACTGAGAAATAATAAAATCGGCACACTTTCTGCTACTTCTTGGTCCAGCAGAAAGACCTAATTTTTTTAACTCCAACAGGGCCCTTTCAACTGATCTGCTTAGAGATTTGGACATATCTCAGCTTGTGCTGTGAACTGTCAGTCTTCTCTTCTGTGTTTAAGTTGACCAATCCAAAATTAGGGAGGAGGAAACCATTTAAACCCTTAAAACCCCGAGGGGACTTTGGATTTTCTGTTTCTGGATCCCCTCTCCTCTTGTGGAGAGATTTTTCTTCTCTGTGTGAATTTGTGTATGGATATGCGATTCTTCATTCTTTCCAAATTATATAAAGTCTCGGCTATGTCTGAGATTTTTCTTGCCTTTTAATTCTTTGATTGGCTAAGAAAATGAACTCAGGCCTTAGTGACCATACTTCATCCCATTCTGGTAATAAATCCAAACTTCTCTTAACTCCTATAGAAGGATCCCATTCCAACTCAGGGGTGCAAATCTCTGTCTCTGAGAATTTGTCTACTTGATTTCTGTATACAATGTGCATTCTTTATTAAAATACTTATATTAATTCTTGTTTAGTAAATACTTTAACCCCATCCTTGGGACCTACTGTTCCCAGCATGGTTTACCATCGGCACCTTGTAGTCAGTCACGTAGTAGCTGCCAAACAGGTCAATAATGCGAACTGAAGTTCCCAAAGGGGAAAACAAAGATGCCTGGTGTAATGACACACATCTTTAATTGCAGTTCTCAGGAGGCAGAGATGCCTAAATTTAAAGATCATGGAGAATTAAAATGTTGCACAGAGCCAAATTATCTTGGGTTATTTTTAGTTCCTTTGAAAGCTATACATTGTCTACATCTATGTCTAACCTAACATCTTAGAGATTGTCAAAACATTATATTATTTTAAAATTTATTTTTTATGTGTATAAATGTTTTGCCTGCATATACGTAAGTGTACTAAATGTGTGCAATACCCAAAGAAGCCAGAAGAGAGCATTGGACCCCCAGGAACTGGAGTTTTAGATGGTTATTAGCCACCATGTGGGTGTTGGGAACTGATCCAAGGTCTTCTGCAAGAGCAACCAGTGCTCTTAACCACTAAACCATATCTCCAGCCCCTACAATATAGTCTTAGCAGACCAGTAGCTTTCACCAATCCAAAAGTTCAGCAGGTCAACAGACAGCATCTAAAACCTAAAAGCAGAGTTTTCCTTGCTTTGCTGTAACCTGCCTAACTACCAATCAACCAATGTATTTGGTAAGCACTTTGATTTATGATTTTCTTTGTTCTGTATGTAATAAAACCTCATGTAATCACTTTCATGGTGGACCATGGTATTTGAAGACTCCTGAATCTCTGTTCCTGGATCATGATGAGTCATATTTGGCCACAGAATAAACTATCTCATTCCTTTTGATGTAAGAACTGTGTTTTTGCATTGACAATTAACATTTGAGCATTTCCAAGTAGCAATGTCTGTTCTGGAGATATTTTGGGTAGATATGTCTGGTGAGTAGAGGTTAGGAGCGTTCATAAACATGTTGCACTGCCACGTACAGCTACTTCCAAATACCCAGTGTATTAGTTAAGAATATTAATAGTGCATGCACAGCACAGCTACAGGATTGGGCTAGTGATTATGGGCCCAAGTATTTTTCCTCTAGAAAACACCCAGAAGATATAATATTAGTAATGGTATATATAGGTAAGTATAATTTTGGGGGTCTGGCTACAAAACTGATTTGGTTTGGTTTGGCTTGGGTAGGTGCCAAATTCTATCCTCCTGTCTGGATTCAGATAAGATGGCTTGTTCCCTCTCTGATAAACATGTTCCAAAATTGTCCCCTCATCAGAATACTTTTCATTACATGAAAAAAAAATCCCTATATTTAGATGGGAAAATTTCATATCATTCTGTCAATGTGATTTTGTTGTATGTCTGAACAATTTTGTATCTGCTCTGTTTCCATGTGACTTAGTACTCAATGATAAGGTTTTTCCAATTTATTATTGTTAAATAAATGTGAGCCTAAAATATAGATGCTGAAATTGCCATGGGATGGTTTGGAGACTAAGGGATCCTCAATGGCTGGAAGTCCAAATCATTTGAAATAAATTCACTCCTTTGTTGTAGGGATGACTTTTATAGAATGGACATAGTTTGGACTAATGACTTTTAATTAACCCCACCAAAACTATGTGCTCTTGTGTCTTGTGACCTGGGCACCTGATCGCCTTTCCTTAGCAACCTCAATTTGGTACTCCATGCAAAAAGATAATGAATGAATGTGGTTATGCTTGAGAATTAACATTTTAAAGCTCTGAAAGTAAACATACCCATCTCCACTGCACAGTGGAGATTGGGAAGGACAAGTGACCTTGGGTGAATGAGGGATGAGAATGCTGGATGATCTGTTAGGATTAAGGTGGTGGCAAGCTTGCACTTCTCCAGTTGAAGTTGGAGAAACCATTTTGGAAAAATGTATGGGTTGAGCCTGACTCGAAGACACAGTTCCAGAGATGGAGTTCCAGCAAGGCAGTTCCGTCAACACAGCTCCAGGAGACAGGCAGTTCTAAGATATATCCAGGAATAAGTGTCCTCTGAGTTCAGCCCACTCTTAAAAACTATTTAAGGGTTATGCTTTTTTTTGTTCAGGTGATCATAATATTGGCATTGTACTGCTACACTTTGTCCTGCACTGAAGTGATTCATGATCTGAAACATTTGACATAAGCTGCTACACATGGGCCTACTAGGTAGCTTTGGATTCCAACAAAGCATTATTGCTAAAGCATCTGGCATGTGTGTACTAGCTAACAAGGAATAAGGTATCTTTTTTGAAATTAGCCTGAGAAATCACACAAAACCACTTCTTTAACATTCTATTGATTTGAAGAGAGTTACAATCAAATTCAGATTCAAACTTAGGGAAAATGGACTCCCCCACTATATGGGAGTGTGACAAAATTCTGAAAGATTATCTGGGATGGGGAATTATTACACCACTTTACAACCTAAAATTTGTGAGGTCTTTTGCTTGTTCATTGATTAGGCTTTTCTTCTAACTACATACTCTAGTAGCTTTCTATTGCTGTGATAAAAACACTGACCAAAATCAACTTAGGGAGGAAAGAGTTGATTTCATATTACAGCTTCAAAGTGACAACATGTCACTGAGGGAACTCAGGGCAGGAATTCAAGGCAGGAACCTGGAGCAAGAGACCATGGAAGAACACTGCTTACTGGCTTGTTCCTCTGGTCTGTGCTCAGTCTGCTTTCTCATACAATCCAAGACCACCAGCCTAGGGGTGGCACCACCCACAGTAGGCTGGCCCTTTCACATCACTCAACAATCAAGAAAATGCCTCACAAATAAGGCCACAGGCCAATTGATAGAAGAAATTCCCCAGTTGAGGTTTCTTTTTCCTAGGTTTGTCAAGTTGACAACTGATGCTATCCATCACACCATATAAGCAATTACACTTTCATTTATTTAATAAGTAATTGATAAGTAACTTTCTATCTTCAAACAGTTCTAAGTGTCCAAGTACATATCATTTATCTTACACATGGCTATCATCTTATTAAGGAAGACAAGTACTGCCAATGAAATATTACACATGTAGATTATTTCAAATTGAGGTAAATGCTGTAAATAAAACTATATTTCCTAATAAAAGACAATAAATAATAGTAACCACTCTGAATAGAACAGTAGTGTCTGTGAAATCTGGCTGGATTAGAAGGGATGATCATAGGGATGATCATAGATATGGTTCAGCGGTTAAGAGCACTGGCTGCTCTTGCAGAGGTTTGATTCCCAGGACCCACATGGTGGCTAACAAGCATCCATAACTCCAGTTCTAGGGGATCTGATGTCACAGGCATTGCATGACATCGGTGTACTTACACACATGCAGGCAATACACTCATACATATAAAATAAAATATAAAATATGTTAATAAATTGACCAAATGAAAAAGAAGGCTACATAGTGCTAATTAACATTTATAAGATACTCTAGGAAGAAAGATGCTGCTGTGGATAGAAATGGCAATCAGATCCATTAGTATGGTAAAGAAGGGGGAGAAAGGCTTAAGGAAATTTTGAGCTAAGCTGTCATTGGCTATCTTAACTCTTGCTTTTATCTCCAAATAAGGAGACAGACATCAAGTTTTAGGAGGAAAGTTATTAAATTTGCATTTAGAAAGATTAGTGTAGTCATTATGTGGGAACTGGAAGGGAGAGGAGAAGACGTAAAACTAGAAAAGAGGCAGCTGGAGATGTTAAGGGAACAAGATGCTGACTTGGGCTAAGGAAAGCAGTACATTCATAATGATCTAATAATGGATTGGATGTGAAGCATGAGACTCTGGGATGACTCATCAAGGAGGATCTAGCACAGTTCTCCAAAAACTCTATTTTACAGCAACTTATGATATATTTTACGGAGAATTTAAAGACAAGAGATGAAAGATTCAAACACAGGGGCTGGTAAAGTGTCCACCATACAAGCACGAATACCTGAGCCCGGCATGGCAGCACATGCCTGTAACCCCGGCACTTGGGAAGGTCATTGGCAAGCCAACATAGTCAAATCCACTCAGTGAGAGATTCTGTCTCAAAAAAAAAAAAAGGATGGAGAGTCCATTTAGTGTTGCTCATGCATATACATGACTTCAGACTGAATAACCTCTCTGGGTTGCCAGTCCATGGAGAAAACTGATTCTCCTTATCTCAGCATCCATCGATTGCCTGTAGCTCTTCATATTGTGATGGAGCCTTGTGAAATTTCCCACATCCACATTGCCATGATTGCTCTGTCAACGGTTGTGGTCATTATGCAGGTAACAATACTGTTGAGATGTGAAGCATCTCTGTCAAGTCTAGAAGACACTATCTCACAGCGGACATCCTGGTCTTCTGGTTATTATAATCTCCGTCCTCTCTTCCATGGTGTTTCTGGAATTTTATGGTAGGAGCTGTGCTTGCTGTACATGTGTGGTGTTTGAGCATCACATAGTCATTTATTCTCTGCACTCTGACCATTATAGATCTCTGTAGAAGTCTCTGTCTGGTATAAAAAGAAGCTTCTTTGATGAGGGGTGAGTGTTACTTTTATCTGTGGGTAAAAGGATAAGTATTTAGAATACAGCTAGAGGCTAAATTGATTTAGGGAAAATTCAGTAGCAGGTCCTCTTCTAAGGTCAGTGATCTCTCTAGACAGGTAGTTGGCTAGGTTGATGGGACCAGACATGAGTTCCCTCCTATTGAGCAAATCTTTAGTCCAATTAGATGCTGGTTACTTCCAAGATTAAGCTCTCTCATATTCAAACCTTAAATTTGAAATTTTTAGATTTATGCATTTAAGGGGTAATGAATACTTGTAGGAGCCAGGCAGAAAGAACTGATCCACGAGGGGGATTCTTTGGGGGTAGAGGAACACAGCATATTATGTCACGTAGGGGGAATGTTAGAGGTGAACATGTGTAAATAGGAACGAGGTGGAGGACAGCAGAAAGGTGGAGGTTGGTGGTGGGGGGACAGAGGGAGTGTCAATCAAAACTAAAGCTGTATGGGAAAAAACATGCGGAAACCTGTGACTGCATAAATTAAAAACAATTATTTAAAAAATTTCAACAGGGGTGCCCGACACGAGTCGACAACACTGCTCCCAGAAGCAGCCATTCTTAAATGAAAATCCCAATGCTAGGTGTGCTACTGATGTTTTGATAAATGGTTATATAACCAAACTGCATCTTAACATTTATGCTTAGACCCGTAGACTAGTGCAGCTCTCAGCTTGGATCAGAGAAGCTCCTTTTTTGGCGTTGGTGATGATTGATACAGAGACTTATAACTTGTCCAAGTGCTAAGAATAAGTGACAAATGGTCAGCCCTAAATGAGACATCTACCTCTCTTGGGAACATCATGGGAGAGGGGCATGGAAGAAACGCTGTAAGAGCTGAGGACCAAGAGACGCACTATGAATTGTCGTCTTCTGGATATGGCATGGCCGTCATAATCACTAATATGTAGCAGATGTGGATACCCGTGCAGGACCTGTACAAACGGGGGAAGGATAGGTAGCAGAAACAGTTGGGAAGAAGTTTGTGAGGAAGTGTGAAAAGGGATAAGGGAGGGTAAGACAGGGTGACTACAGTCACAATGCATTCTACGCACGGATCTAACTGTCAAAAAGATTTTAAACACTAAGGTTAAACGTTAAGGAACTTTCCTGAAACCAAACTAATATCTTTACTTGGAAACAGATGTTCAAGCGGGAGTGTGAATATGATCAAAGTACATGATATACTTGAATGAAAATGTGACTGTGAAATCCACCACTTTCCACAATCACTATATGCTAATAACAACGAAGAGCAATGTCATTAACAATGTCTTGAATTTGAATATTGGAATATTCAGTATTGATCCAAATATGTGGCATACCAATAACATAAATTGCTAAATTCATGAAAAGGTGCTTTTAAAAATTAAAGAATTCTCAATTTCATAAAATGCTTTATACATGTCAATGTTTTTATTCTTGTAGAAACATAGGATCATGTGAGGATTAGAAAATATAATATTCAAATAGTCTATGTAGAATGATTCATGTTTTATTTTGGATACTAGTAGGAAGCTCATATAACACTCATAAATAAAAGTCAAGGTTTTCTTTTTCTATTTCATTTTTTATTTAAGAATTTCCTAGTTGAGTATGTATTCCTGAGTATTACTTTTACTTATATATTCTGAATAATTTATCACATAAATCTTATAAAATTAATTTATATCATCAAAAATTATGCACAATGATCAATTTGCTTTCATTCCAGATGCACAAGTTTGTTTCAACATACACAAGGTGCTAAATGTAATCCATCACATACACCGAATCAAGGATAAAATTTAACATTATGATTATCAATAGAGAAAGTAAGCACTGACAAAATTCAACATTCCTTCATGATAAAAATCACCCAAAATAGCAATAAAAGGTCAATCCAACAACAGAATAAAGGCTATGAACAAGCTTATTGTACACACCGTAATGAATGGGGAAATTGGAACCCATTTCTTTCTAAAGACAGGAATGCAACATGTATTCCACTCTGATCACTCTTACTCAGAACAGTATTTGAAATATTAGCAAGGGCAACAAAAAAGATACCTACGTGAAAAGAAGAAATGAAATTCTAACTTTCAGCTGACATGATCTTAAAGACCCTACAGAGCCCACCAGAACTCTTGATTTTATAAACTGCAGCAAAGTAGCACTGTACAAAATCAACATAGGAAACTCACTAACTTTTATTCCACATCCATAATTATCTTGCTGAGGAAGAACAGGAAGACCATTCCATTCATAATAGCTTCATAAAAGTAAATACCTACAAATAATTCTATTAAGTGGGTTTAATGAGTAACAAAAAGACAGGAGTGGTTAATGCGCTGTCAAGAAGCATGGGCTGGAGATGCACGAGCATGGTGCAAGAACCGGCTGCAGAGGGGCTCTGATCTGACTCACTTCTGTTCACAGACAGGCAGATGGAATTATAACCTGGTAGTCTGCAAGTCAAGAAAGATGGGAGAGACTTGCTTGGTACAGCAGATAAAGGTCCTAAAGTGGGGATATAACAGCTCTCTAGGTAGCTTTGCTTAAGGTTTTGATGGGCAGTCAGGAGCAATGGCAGTACAGGAAAGCATTTTGAAAATGGAAAAATGAGAAGTAATCTGGTGGAAGAAGTACTGTGGGTGGACTGAGCTACCTTCAAAATTGTTCCATGTGAGTGCTTAGCCCCTGATGATCCTCAGGGAGATGTGGAATTATGAAATCCATGAGATAATGGGCCTTGTGTAGACTAGAACCTACCTCCTTTGATGAACCTTGCACAGAATAAAGCCTATCTCCCTTGACGGACCTTGTGTAGAATAAAGCCTACCTTCCTCTAGAGACCAAGCATCTTCTCCCAGCTAAGGCTCTTACCTGATCAGTAATGGGAGGAGACACAGGCAAAACCATGTTGCTTCTACAACTAATGCCGCTCACCAGAGACATATGGCCTTAGTACCAGGGACCTCATAGTATATCACCAGGAAGTAACACAGTCTGAGCACAAAGGTTTTTCGATTACAGACTAACTTGGAAATGAAAACAATGTGCAACATTGGAAAAACATTCAAAATGCACTAGAAAATTTAAAATGCCACTAATGATGATGCCAGACATCCATGGTAATGACACACAAAAGACACACAAAAAGACACAACTCGTTATCCAATAAAGTGCACTAATCGGCTTCTGTGGATTTTTAGTTAATGTGTTTCCTATGATTATTAGTACATGATTTGCCCTTCTGTGCACACTTGCCTTATTTATCTTCTTTAAAGTAAATGTAGAAGATTTCCATATTTTAGATAATTTTTGAGTATTCTGAACCTATAAAAATATTATGTAAAGAATCTCATATTTTGGGGGGCTTAGTGGTTAAGAGCACTGACTGCTTTTGCAGAGGACCTGGGTTCGATTCCCAGCACCCACATGGCAGCTAACAGCCATCCATAACTCCAGTTCCAAGGGATCTGACCCCTCTTCTGACCTCCGTGGGCACTGCATGACACAGGTACACTGACATACATGCAGGCAATATACTCAGACATCTGAAATAGAAATAAAATAAAAAGAATCCCATATAAATCTATAACTATAAAAATATAGTTCAACATTTCAAAATTAAGTCATTTTTTTCCATTCTTGGCTATGTTCCAAAACTTTTCATTTAAGGGATTAATCAAAGTGAGATGCAATGGTGTAGGTTGAAATGTGAAGTTTATATGCAAGGGAAGGCCCTAAATATCCAAAAACATAAATACTTTTTTAAAGTATCCAATCAAATCAATGCTCATTATTTGGCACAAGTATGAGCATTTCAAATGTGAAAACAGAATCTATACATTCGGAGAAAAATCTCAGACTTAAAATTAGAAATACAATGAAAGCACTAACCTAAAGAGAACATGGGTGCCTTCCACAGTGGTTTCTCCCAGGCAACTAGGAACAAGGGAGATATGGACTATGAAGAACATGATATCAGGCTGCGCTTGGGAGGCATCCCTGGTAACCATGGGATGTTTGTTTGGTTGTTTTGGAAATTAGTGATTGAAAGCAATTAATAGTTATGCAAAGAATAATATGAAGATGTAAATTTAATTTGTTAGAGGACTGCACTTTGATAGTAATGAATCAGTTCACTTAATCTAAAAATATGTTACTGTTAACATTATCAAAGAGCTCAATAGCAAAGAGAAATATAATCCAGTTTTTAAAAGGAAATGGAACAGGAATTTCTCAAAAGGATGTGCATTACTTACTGGCCAAAATGTTTGCAAAATGATTAAAAGCACTAATGATTAGGAAAATGTACATAAAAATCACAGAGAGATATCACTTCTCCGTAGACAGTGATATTATCAAAAAGGCAAAAGATGACAAGTGTTGATAATTATGCAGCGAAAAAGGAGACTTTACAAAATGTTGCTGCAGATACAAAGCAGTCACTGTAGAAAACAGTACGCAAGGGCCTCAACGAGTGGAAAATAAAACTACCAGAAACCAAACTACTGGGTATGTATGCAAAGGAAATGATACAATCTTGTTGGAGATAGATACATGCATTCCCTGTTTACTGCAGCAATATCAGCAATAGCTAGGATATGGACTCAAAGGAGCCATCCACAGATGAACAGAAAAAGAAAAGATGTCATTTGAACACAACAGTACTTTCCACTGTAAAAAGAAATTCTGGCCAGGCTGGTGACTCAGTCCCAGCATTCTGGTTTCAAGGGCAGGTAGATCTCTATGAGTTTGAGTCCAGCATTGTCTACACAGCAAATTCCTGGCCAGTCACTGACACACAGTGAGATTCTGGCACTTACAACAATATGGATGAAATACAGAACTTTCCTTATGTTAGGTGAAACAAGATAGACACTGAACAAACACTGTGTGTTCAAAAACATAAAATACCTTAAAAGTTGATATCTAAGAAATAGATAGTAAAATACCAATCACTTAAGGCGAGAAGTGGAGGAGGAAAGACGAGAAGTGTAGGAAAAATTTCATTGTTCTAGTTCATCTAGAGGGGCTACAGCTATAATAATATGCTACATAATACTCAGTAGCTAGAAGGAGGGATTCTGAATATTCCCACCATGAGAAATCATGAATGCTTGTTAAGATATGCTAATTACACTGATTTGGTAATACAATATGTACATTTACTGAAGCTTTATATCATAACAGACACTTAAAATTATTACAGGGTAATTATAAATAAAATTTTAATGCCGAACCCAAACACCACACAAAATAGAATTTACCCCTTCATGACAGAAATTCACACTAGGAATCAGAACTCAAAATTGTCTTGTGTAAGATGAAATGACGAAAAGATGCAAGTGAGAAAGTGATTCAGAGCAGGTGGTGTTGGCGCAGTCGGGCAGACATGGCCGAGGAGACTCAAGCGTCTCTGAGAAGCTGGAGAAGAGCCCAAAGGGACCAAGAATTGCTCTTCCTAGACGGAGTGTCATCCGAACAGCCTTAAAACAGGGTCCTCATTCCACACTCAGTAAAGCGATGACATCTTCACCTTGAACCTTGTGTCTCAGCTGAAGCACGGAATTCACTCATTTCTTCTTTTTCTTCTCTCTTTCCTTCTTTTCCTTTTTCTTTTTCTTCCTTTCTTCAGGGTTTTCGATAAAGACTAGGTTTACCTCAGTCTTATTCTGCAGCCCAGGCTAGCCAGAGAACCATGATCCTCAAACCTCACCCTGCCTGGTACTGTGATTACAGATGTCTGCCACAATGACTGGCAACAGACAGATTATTCACTAATACTTATGCCCCATGTACTATATACAACCACTGATTTCTGCCTGTTTGTTTCACAGAGTTTTCAAATGTGTGAACACACATCATCTCATTCAATCCTCACAACGGCCCTGTGAGGTAGGCAGGCAGGCATCATGGTCCCAGGATACAGAAGACAAGAATTGTAACTGGTAGAGCTGATAATTAAACCCATGTCTTCTACCTCCTGATCCAGAACTCCTTCCACTCTGACATGAACTGAGCTCATGGTGGTGAGCAAAGCAGACTCTCTGCTTAGAACACTCGACTATTCTTTGGACATGCAAACATGATTTAGAGTTCAGACCTCATCCCAGAGCTCAGTGGGTAAACACACCCAAGCTTAGTATCAGCATCAGGAGGATGAAGAAGAGAGAACACAAACATCTTTAGGAAGAGTTTTTGTTTGTTTTCTTGACTTTCAATGGACCAGATTGGATGTTATAACTTTAAAGCAGCCAAGTCCAGGAGAAGAGAAGTCATTCAAAGGATCTTTTCATCTAGCAGTTTATTGATTCCTTCACAAATTCTCTTGAGGTTGGGCCTGCAGTTTCCATCCAGACTATAGAGAGTGGAGAGGAATTCCACATCAGCGAAATGGTTGAAGACGTGGTTGATGCGCCCATGGGTTCTGGGTGTCAGGTGTCGCTGTACCAGTTCATGGACCAAGTCCTTGCACTCATGCAGAAGCTTTGAGAGCACATTCCTATCAAAAGTATATTCTACTTCATAGAAGCTGACCATGGTCATGGCGGTCTGGTTCAGTTTCTTCCGAAATTTCTCCACAACAACAACTTCCTCTGGACTGAACTGGTTGTTCCGGTAGAGAATACCAATTTTGATGGCCACTTTGATTAAATCTTTCATGATTTTGTGGGCCTCCTTCTTGTTGTGAGTGTGTTCCTTGGTGACTTTGTAGAGCTCATCAAAGATCTCACTGCTGGTGTCGTCAATCAACATGTTGGCCACAGTTTTGCTGGCTATTTTGCTCAGGATCTTCTTCTGGGCATGAAGGGCGAGACTCTTTGAACTGAACACATCAGGACCTACAGTAAGGAAAGAAAGAAATGTAAGAATATGAGAAGTGCTACTTGCTTTGTTTTGGAAGCAAAATACACTAAATGGAACTCATACTTCTTTTTTAAAGATCTTTTAAAAAATAATTATTAATTTATTTTTATTTTCTGTATTTGAGTGTTATGCCTGGAGGTATGTAAGTGCACCCATGTTGTGCAATGCCCATGGAGGACAGAAGAGGGCTTCAGATCCTGTGGAACTGGAGTTATGGACAGTTGTTAGCCACCATGTGGGTACTGGGAGTTGAACCCAGGTCCTCTGCAAGAGCAGCCAGTTTTCTTAAACCACTGAGCCATCTCTCTAGCCCCTGAACTCACATTCTTAGAGTAAAAATTAATGTCTATATCTGCTTCCCAAGTGCTGAGATTACTGAGCGTCACCACACACAGCTCACCAATGTTCTTCCTTTAATTTTAAAATTATATCTATTTGCTTATTTTGTATGTGGGGGAATGGTTCAGAGGACAACTTGCAAGAAGAGTCAGTTCTCTCCTACCATGTGGTTTCCCAAGCATCAAACTCCGATCACCAGGCTTGGCAGACCTACACGTCCCTCTCTACCCGCTGGGCCTGTTCTTCCTGAGAACTTTCTAAACTGTATTCGTGTTCATCCCTCTATGGAAAGTGTCCTCTGCTCATCCAGACAAAACATTACCATTCTAGACTTATTCCATGCATACAGCCTTTCTGACCTGACTAGCTCAGAGATTTCCCTACAGCCTCTGCCACCATGGAAACGATTCGGTTTGGCAGTGTATACAAGAGCAAATTATTACATAATGACTGGAATGCAGTCAAGTTCATTTCCAGGGATGACACTGATAGTGAATCATGGGATTCGTTTTAGATTCAACCTCAGAATCCATATCTCACCAGTGTAAAATACATTTCATCACTTTTAAGGTCTTGGGGATTGGAGTGTGCTACAGTTGTCAGGTAACTCTTGTGTTGTGGTTGTCATTCATTATCCATATGCACATCAGCCTACACAATGTCAGAATGTCAAAAGCATTCCGCTAAGCAAAGTTGCCTTGGGGCTGGAAAGTGGCTGAGCAGTAAGCGCACGCCCTGTTCTTCTAGGACCTGAGTTCAGTTCCTAATACCCACATCTCACAACTACCTGTAACTTTAATGTCAGGAGATCTGACATATCTGGCTTCTTCAGGCACTTGCATTCATATGCACATACTTACAGACACACACACACACACACACACACACACACACACAAAACAATGACATAATTAAAAATAGCACAAATAACCTTTAACAATAAATGTTGCCATAACAATACTTACTTGCTCACTATTTATTTATTTTGTTTCCTGAGACAAGGTTTCAAAGGGGTTGGAGATTTGGCTTAGTGATGGAGGGCTTGCCTAGCAAGCACAAGGCCCTGAGTTCTGTCCTTACTACCAGAAAAAAAAAAAATCACAAAGAGACAGGGACTCACTACCTAGCCCAGGCTGGTCTGAAACCTCCTATGAAGGATAAGCTAGTTTTAACAAGATCCCACCTCTACCTCTAAAGTTCTGGGATAATAGGTATATACCACCATACCCATCACTGATGCTCTTGATGATACAGAATGGCACTGTGTGTAAAATATAATCATCAAATAATGCCAAAACAAAAACATCTCAGATGAATGGTGCACTGAACAAAGTTTAAGAACCATAGGAAACTTATTTTGTTGTAATAGTCTATAATAGGGGTGTTGGTGGCTGTAGTCCAGAAAATTGCTGAGTTTCTTCCACAGGACAAAAAATTGATCATTTCCAGAAGAAAAAGAAAGAGAGAGCAAGAGCTTCAATGAAACAAAGACACAGTTGCTGCAGGATGGGACAGCTGTCCCAGGCCCCTCCCCCACATCCATGAGCCAGCACCAATGCAGTTTAGAAAGCTCTCAGGAAGAATCCACCCATTAGGCACTGGGTTGGGGGTCTTATAGGATCACTGGGCCCTCCCATCCCCTTCCTTCTTATTGGTCCTGCTTTAGGTGTCCACTTCTGAGTGGACAATATCCCTCAGAAACAAGAAGTTGCCATCTTGGGGGGACTGCTCTCTCTCTTTCTGTTGCTACCCACGTCCTTTCTCACTCTCCCTCATTTCTACTTCGTGAATAGACAAAAGCATGTATGACTAAAAAAACCCTAGAACACTGTCTAAATAAATACAAAACAAACAGTTTGAGAACCACGAATCAAAAATTATTGGTAATAATGAGGCAATTGTTTACTAATAGTAACCATTTTTTTTCTTCCTTAAAACATAAAACGGTGTCTTATATGGTTAATCTGTTAGGTTTGTTGAGCTACTCTACAAAGTCTGCAACTGGTTTCCCTAGGTAGCCCAGGCTGGCCTTGGTTTTGCAATTCTCCCATTTCCACCTCCTTAGTTCTGGGATTACAGAGATGGGTCACTACATTTGACTTACCCACAGAACTTCAACTTCAGGATATATGATGGGTTAACCCATCATATATTATTTTCAACCAAGTGATGCAAATTAAAATTTGAAAGATTTTAGTGACCATAAATCTCCAAGGATTAATCATTTCTTCCTAGCTGGGCATATTGTTGCACACCTATAGCCCATGGAAAGTACAGGCAAGAGAATCAGGAGTTCAAGACTAGACACATTTCAACACTTTGTCTGAACAAATATTTTCTTCTAGGGTGAGTTATTAAATTATTTATGGTATAAAATATCAAAATTTTAATATTTTAAGCATTAAAAGAATCGAGTTTTAATAGAAATGCACCTTTAAATGGCCACGGAAAGGTAGAGAGAGACCTAACAAACAAACAAACAAAGCAAATCCCCCCCAAAGGGGGCTGGAGAGATAGCTCAGGGGCTAAAAGCATAGTACAACTGCTCATAACTCCAACTCCAGGGATCTGATGCCCTCTTCTGGCTTCTGTGGGTACCTTTACTCACATTGACATACCCACACACAGATGCACACACACATAAAAAATAAATCTTTAAAAACAAAAGTGTTTCTTGGCAAGAAAAAAAGAGTCCTTTGATTAAATAAATTTTAAAAAGACTGAGGATTAAGCAAAGTGAAATGGATTCTTTTCTATGAGGCTTTAAAAGTACTTCTCTAATATATTAAGATGCTCTATCAACTCCAAGAAAGGAAGGAAGTGATTGGCAGAATTCAATCCCTCCCCATCTCTCGTAATGTCCACATTCCAGTGCTTGGAACCAAAGCTATCTCGCCTGGCAAAACAGTGATTAAGTTAAGGATCCTGAAGTGGGAAAATGCTGGCCTATCCACAGGGCCCATGCAATGACATGTTGATGTAAGGGAAAGACAGCAAGAGAAGGGAGCCAGACAGAAAAACATGTGAGTGTAGAATAAGTTGGTATGCCACTGCTTACTGGCTTTGTAGGTAGAGCATGAGGCCATGAGCCAAGGAATACTGGTAGCTTGTTAGCTCAAAAAGGCAAGAGAAAGCATTTCTTGCTACATTCTGATAAACTTGCTTCTGATTTCTAACTTCCAGAAACATAAGAGAACAAATTAATATTGTTTTAAGCCACCAAGTTTATACTAAATTAATACAGCAGCAGTAAGAAATTAATTCAGGTGGGTAGAATAGGATCTCACACTCATCTGTTTTGAGATGAAGTTTATCTTGCCCAGGCTTGTCTCAAACTCCTGAGCTCAAGTGATCATCTGTATATACTCATTTCCAGATTTTTAACTAATTGGGGAACTTTACTGTTATTGTTATTATTGGTAGAGGTGTTTATTGTTTTTGTTACTTGTTTTTTGATACAAGGTGTAGCCTAGGCTGGTCTTAAACTTAGGATCTTTCTGCTTCTGTCTTCTAATTGCTGGCATTAGAGTTGGCCAGCACCATGCCTCGCAATCAGTGAACATTATTATCTCTGGAGGGTTCAGTTTGCCTATCATCATGATTTTCCTGGATAGTGAATTTCACTGTCAAATTTTAAAAAGTTCCAGGCTAACTAGGACAACTTGTTACCTTACTCTTGAAATATTTGTGGTATATATTTAATGGACCTTAAAAATGACCAAAGAAAGGACAGCAAAAAACATTTTGGAGTGTGGAAACAGATGCTATCATCTCAGCAAAGCAACCTGCACAACCCCTGGTTGCCACATTTACCACCTCTCAGAGTCAACCCCAACCTCTTTCTAGCTTGTGTGTGTGTGTGTGTGTGTGTGTGTGTATTTGTGTGTGATCTTAAGTGTTACTAGTTTAGCTCCTTATGAACCAATTGAGTTTTACTCTGAATATGATCCTGTAAAAAGGCAAGATATAGACAATGAAACAAAATACAGAAACCCACAAAACAGCCCAAATTAGCTAAGTGAGAATTGTAGGAAGCTCCTAGGAAGGAGCTGAATGTTGACTGATGTTATGAAGTCATTTCTGAAGTCTTAAAACAAACCAGTAATTTTCACCACAATACCAAGTCCCTGGGTGGTTCACCTAATGTTTCCAGCCATCTCGCATGTAAGAATTGTTTATCTACAAATGGACAAGGTTACAAACTTCTACTGTGAGAACTCAAAAGGGTCATGGTATAAACATGTTCAAAGATGTAGAGATCTAAAATCTAGAACAGAGGAATCCGAATGTTGTGGGTCATCAAAACCACCAGGAAAACTTCAATTAAAAAAATACCAACCGTCACCAAATAGAATCTCACTCTACATCACATATACTCACAAACATTCTAAGTGATTATGACGTACTTAATATGCCCCAACACAAACCCTATGGACTACTTATCCTATAAGATGCTTCAGGCAAGAAGATTCTGTGGTCAGTTTAAAGAGTCTGTATATGACTGTATAATAAGGCTTGCTTTTGATGGTTCACCACAGCAGATATTATAAAGGTTTTAAGAAGTTTTGAAGGAAAGATAACTCCACAGTTTTGTTAAGTCTACTGTTCAACTTACTAGGTACAGACACACAAAAATATATGCATATATATTTAAAACATCCTGTGATATGTATTATGGGAAATACTAGAAAGGATTAAAAGAAGTAAAACCAAGACAATCTGGTCAACATAACACTTCTACAACTCCCGGAGATCAGTGGGGGAGGAGATACACAATGTTACTAATTTAAGGGAGTGTGTACCCTGAGGAAGGAGTCTTATTCAAAAGATCTTTTCTACACAGAAATCCTGAGCTGATTTTATTCATACTTCTTTATTAGCCTTTTATAGAGGAACCGTGTTGGTAGTGTACTGGGAAGAGATAGTGTAGGCTCAAAGGAAGAACATGAGCTAAGCTTTGGGAACCAAGGTCAGAGATGGAATTGGGATAACTAGAGAAGCAGTCCTTACTAGTAGATGAGGTATGCTGGTGGGGAAACACTAAAACACCCAGGTATTGACAGAATCTGTGTGTGTATATATATATATATATATATATATATATATATATATATATATATATTTCTTGTATATGAGTGTATTGCCTGCATGTGTATAAGTGCACCCAAGTTGTGCAATGCCCATGGAGGTCAGAAGGCACTGGATCCCCTGGAAGTGGAGTTAGGGTCGGTTGTCAGCTACCACATTGGTCCTGGGAACTGAACCCAGGTCCTCTGCAAGAACAGTCAGGGATCTTAACTGCTGAGTCATCTTTCCTGCCCCCACAATCTGTTTTCAAGCCCTGTATACAGGCCTTAGGAAAGTGCTTTTAACTGGGGATAATTTTCTTAAACATCTTTGAACAAAAGTCCCCTATTATCTGACTATGAAAAGTAAGGGAGAATTTATGATACCTCAGAACCTCTGATAATAGATTTTAAAATGTGATTATGTGACCACGGTGCACCTTACCTGACCAGCAGTGGGACAAGATTGATGAAGCTGCAAAAGTTATCCTTGCAGAAAGAACAGGAGCTTTTGGAAACCAAGATTGACGACAGAGTTCAAGGGGAGGAAATATGAAGGCAGTGCTGAGAGTAAGTACCCAGGATATTGATAAAGGAAAGAAAAGTACCAGAGCTGTGTCCAGAGCACGGCATGACAAGGGACATGAACTAGTCGAGGGAGAGAAAAGCACCTATGTGGGCATTTCACGACATGGAAAAGGGCTGGGCCAGCCCGAGTTGCGGCTTTAATAGATGGTGTTCAGGCAGAGAACAAATGATGCTTTGCTTCCACATTTCTAGAAAACGCTAAGCTCTCCCAGATGGTGAAATGCCAAGCTGATGGTGACAAACAGCAGGAAGATCTTACCAAGCTGGGTGAGTGGGCAGAAAAGAGGCAGATGAGCCTCGTCAGAACAAGGTAATAAACTTTGGGAGAGATGAAGTAAATGATGGTTATAAAAGACGTCAGATTCCAAGCTGTCAGCCAGAGCCCTAAAGAGCACTCTTGAGCATCACCAAGATGTGGGAGTGGCAGGGCCAGGGCACAGCTGTCCTGTCCTCTTCCTAACAGGACTGTAGTCCTCTACCTTTGTTGCTTCCTTAAGAAGTGTGTGGGAAATTTGAACCTAAGTATAGAGAACCATATCTAAACTATACAATTGGAAATTACTTGTAATAGCCAGTACACAGACAATATCACTTCATGTCTATTAACAGCTTAGAATGACAGCAGGAATGAGAATTAACTGGAAAATGTTAAGGAGAAGTTAAAAGTGGACATGGTTATCCAGATGGAAACAATGTGCACTGCTTAACGAGGCCATCTGTTAAAGCGGGGAACGTAGTGTGCCAGGAAGGTGGGGGCAAGGCCCAAGGTCATGGAGAAGGTAAGATCCTAGACAGAGAAGTTCAGAGGAGTCCGTGTTTCTGGCCACCAATCACATTTAACTGCAAGGAGGGGGAAGACTTCAAGTCTTTTTGAGAAGAAGCAGTCTCACAAACTACTTTGAACTTGTATGAAGAACAACATTCTTCTGCCCAGTTGCTCATGTAGCCAGAACATATGACTGGACCTGCCATGTTCCTCATGATCCGTCCTTTACCAAGAGCCAGGAGAGGGTGATAGCTTCCTTCTTTCTTCCTGTTTTCTTTTTCCTTCTCTGAATGAAACATTAGGAAGGGATTGGTTGCAGGGATGAGGCTTCCTTCTCTCTTCCTGTTTTCTTTTTCCTTCTCTGAATGAATCATTAGGAAGGGATTGGTTGTAGGGATGAGGCCATCTCAGGGTGATAAATGATAAAATGTCTTCTGGAAAAAGATATGGTCCTGGCTTTAGGTCCTGGTTATATTAAGTAGCTGTGGGAATAAGACTATTAAGAAGCAGGAATGTTAAGTGCTGTTTTGAAATGGAAAACTAACAGAACTGTTGGTTCCAGAAAGCTAACTGAGTTACTACCTCTACAGTGGAGGTCAACTCAGGAATCATTTTCCTTCCCCTGTAAAACTCTGAATGTATACTTCTGCAATATTAAAGAACAAACGGGGAGTTAGATGAAACAGAATGAAATCTGCCAAGGAATGATAAGGCCTGTGAGTTAGGGACAAGCACAAACCTTGATCCCCCTTACAGATACATAAACCACCAATGCCCATGGAGAAGTGATCAAAGGCGAGCAGCTTATGAAAGGGTCTTTTGTTGGTCCAATCTCTTTCAACCTGAGTGACGTGGCATTTCTGAGGCTTCAAAAGCAGTAGCTAGGGATACTTCTGAAGGCATTCACAGTAAAACTTCAGTGACCAAGGAGGGTTAATGTAATGGATTTTTCTCACTGACCACTAATCTAGCACATCCTCCAGGCTTCTTTGTGTCTGGCCTCTTCTCAGTACTCCAAATAAGGCACTTGCTTTGAAGAGAGATTCCCTTGAGCAAATGATGAGGAAGGTTTTCTTGGAAGACCAATGTTCCCCCCCGCCAAGTTTCTACCATTTGCAACAAGAAGCACACTGTGGGTCCTATAAGAGGGGACACCATGATTCATTTAAAAGACAACAGCTTTCACTACTCACCACTGGTTGGGTATACAAAATGAAAATATCATACCCTCTATGTTTTTTCTTTTCATAATGAGATCAACAAAACTTTACTAATATCTAATACACAGTCTGACCCTGTGCTCACTATTGTGTGGCATTGTGAAGGCAGACAGGGAGGTCCTCACATTGGGTGGGAAGGGAATGTTTAGTATACCTCTCATTTGTTTGTTCTTTTCAGTAGTTTTAATTTTTTTTTAGAATTGTTTATGTGTGTTTGCTTAAACAGACTCACTGATTATATTATTTAGTCCAATTAAACTAATCCTTGAAAAATGGACCAATGATTTCAAAGAGTGTTTCTGCAAGAAACAAAATCAAAGACAAGACTATGCTCTCATCATGTAAGCACATATGAACAGAGAAGAAATTGCTAAGTTGATGATTGTGCTACTTTGGCAAGAGCTCTTCCACAGACAAGTTTTAAGATGAAAGCAATGATTTAGTTGGACCTCACAAGGAATGAGCCATAAAGCCAGACAACAGAGTATACACATATAATTTCAGTACTTGGAGGCTGAGACAGAAGGACTGCTGTGAATCTAAAGATAGCCTAGACTCCATAGCAAGACCCTGTCTTAAACACTACAAAAAGTGGTCATAAACATTTCTATTTTTAAGTGACATGAAATATGAATTTGAATTTCTGTTACTTGCTTTGAGATATTTCTAAAAGGCAATGGGGGAAAAACATGGCAGTTAACTAGGCAGGTAACTGTATTCTGGTTTTGATCTTGTCCTTTGAGTGATAGGGAGAGAAATAAGCAATCACGTGGGTGGCTCTTGAGGGTGAGGCATGAGTTGAGAACGATGCTGTTTCTTCGTGCTTGGGAGACTAGGCAGGGTGGGAGGACATTCAATTGCTATCAGCTGAAACTGCAGAAATTCATGTAGGGGGGAGATGAATTCAATCCTGAGTTTCACATGCTCCTGAGGTCGAGATGGGTATAAAAGCACACTGACCTATTTAGCATGGGTGTACCCCAAACCTTACTTATCTGAGGGTCCCATTTTTCCCATGCAGCCTCTGTCCCTGGTTAGTAAGAAATGTGAGAAGATGGATTTACTGAAATAGTTAGCCAGTTAAGGACTCTGAGGGATAATCTGACTCTTCCTTCAAATACTAGGAAAATACTAGCCTGCTAAAGCAGACTCTGTCCCCCTAAGGCCACACTGTATCCGTCTTGGGATCCTCTATCCCTTTTGTGGCCTATCACCAAACTACTCCCAATTCCCCACCAAGATACGGGGGATTAGGATGTTTAAAACCAGTCAGAGAAGAAAGGAGAGACCTGACTATAGCAGGATGGGGTGGGGGTAAGGACTGAATTATAAAGACAAAACACACAGAGCAGAGGGTATTATATCTGCAACATGCTCCCCCCCTTTGTCATGTGACCAGTGACCCTAATTCCAACTGGCTCTTGGGTGCCCCTGAAATCTCACATTTGGCCCATTTGGGAGGCCTATGTGCACAGTAGGGCTTTGCCTAGGATGGCTGCTCAGTCCAAACGTTAATTGATCCAGAGATAGGAATGGGCAATCATGTGGGCTGGGGGAACCAGGCATAAGAAAAGGCCTAGCTATATTAGACATTTCAGAGTTCTGAGCATGGACAAACAGAAGCAACATCAGGAAAGCAGATTTGAGCTGTTTCAGAGCCTCATAATTATAATTATACCTGGAAAACATTCCATTACTTACTTTATTTCATTTTTAAACAACACTTATTATTTTAGGTGAAATGAAGAGAGCCTGGCAGAGACAGCATTAAAACCTTTTAACTCATCAACTCACCTGGTGTTGGGTCCCCTAGTCAACCACCTCCCTGCACTGAGCAATCTGTAACAATTAATGACAATGCACAGATAAGAGTAGCTTAGATAAGAGTACCACTGATTCTGAACCTGAGGTGGTGTGTACCATGGATCTGACCCTCAAAAGAAAGCCTATAAGAAGACTGTGTGCTAAATCTTCACCCAAAGATACTTGGCTAGTCAGTTACAGAGCTGCCATGGGTCAAGTTCACAAGACACCAAAGCAATCAACCTTTGCCTTCCTGCATCTACTTTCAGAAAATGGCCTTATCTCCTTAATGATCATGGTTTCTTATTTATGTGACACATTAAATGGATCTCAATTTATATTAGTATCTAGCTAGGAAAGTTAGTGGTCATCATTAAGAAATACATTAAGGACATTATTATGATAGAATAACACCAAATATTTAACAAAACTTGAAGACAGATGTAATTTTCATTTTTAGAGAAAACTGTGTGTATTTCAATAGAGTTAGGAACAGACTTTGTTTTTCAGGTTACTTTTATAGCCTGAAAAGTGAATGAGTGTCTGATGATTTTCCTTCAGCACAGCTAGTAGAAGAAGGCACCTGTGAAGTCATTGGTGTGTGTGTGAATCATTTCTAACTCAACAGGCCAATTTTGAAGAGTTGAGTGATATTTTTATCTCCCTATCACAGAAGAGCAAACATCAGTAAAACCAACATCTACTTACACAATTCCCTTAAACAAAGCCTATTCAAACCCCATCCTGGTACCTAGCAAGAAACTAGTATCTCTCTAAATGATAGATTGTATTCAGATATAATTACAATAAAGTCCCCTTATCGGTTGTCTTGTTCATTGAAGTACTTTATGCATAGGAATTTATCATATCATTGTAGCAATTCTATAATGTAGATAACAGCAGCATCACACCATTTAGATGGATTCTGCAGTCTGCTCCATAGTCCTGTACTTCAACCCACACGAAACACACGATTTCAACACACACCAAACTGTCACGCATAGAGTGGCAAGCCAATTACTTTAAGTGCTTTCTGAGTTACTGCCCACTTTAAAATGAAGACTGAAAAGATTTTATCTCCCTCAGAAGAATTAATTTTTAAAAGATATGGGCTAGAGAGATGGCTCAGCAATTAAGAGTACATACTATCCTATCACAAGGGCCAGAGTTCAGATCTCAACACCCTGCCAGATGGCTCATACACAACTGTAACTCCAGCTCCTTGGGATCCAACATCCTTTATAGGCACATACATACACTGACATAGACATGCAAGCATGTGTGCACACACATAATACAAAAAAATAAATCTTTAACTCTACAGAGCATTTTGAGCACGTGAACGAAAGAGGAAAATAGATCTCTTGCATGGTCAATACCCAGAAGAACGATTTTTTTAAAGTTTTTAATTTTCAAATTTATTATTGGTGTGAGAGAGATGTGTAGGTGTTGGTATGCACGTGCCACAGCCTGCATGTGGAGGTCAGAGGACAACTGTGTGGAGTCCACTTCTCTCCTGCCTTTCTATGAGTTCCAGAGATCAAACTCAGGTTATCTGGCTTATGAGGCAAGTACTTTACCTGGTGAGCCATCTCACTATTCTGAGAACAGTTCTTCTTGTTTGGCCCTCTGGGACAGAGAGAAGCGGTGTTCTGTTTTCAGTGTTTCTCTTCTGCTTCTACATTCCCACCTCTGTGCTTTAGAAGCCATTATGTCTGTCTTGTCCCTGATTTAACAGGTGAGTGTTTCTGAACTTTTCATAAAGGTGTCACACAAACCCTTCAGAAACTCTTCATTCAGCATCATGCTTTCAAGGTCTACCTAATATGGGTGTATCTACATAATCCCTATTGATGGACATCTATGTTCATTCCACTTTCTGCACACGCACCTGTCTGTCAGATCCTACACCTAGAACAGGCCTGCCAAGTCCTGGAGCAAGTGCTGCCAAATGCTCTCCAATGAGACAGCACTGATTTTCACTCCCAGCAGCAGCAAGTGAGTTCCTGGGGTTTGCTCCTCAACAAACAGTCCAGCTTTGAACATTTTGTCTGATAGGTACAAAATGGCATTTTGTCTGAATGTGCATTTTCCTGATTGCTAGTGAGTAGTGAGATGCAATATGCTCTTGTGTTTACTGGACATTCAGGTTTTTCTCTTCTATGAACTGTTTATATAAAATATATTTTGACTAGATCATCTTTGAAAGACACTTTTAGATATTATGGATGCTCATCATTTGCTGATCATGTGACTTGAAACTACCTGCTCCCACCAGATAACTTTACCTTTTTTTTGTTCTGGTATCTTTTGTCCTAAAGAAGACTTAAATGCCAACACAGTCACATTGGTCAATCTTTCCCTTGACGTTTTTTATTTTAAATTCGTTTTAAAAAATCCTTTCCTACCATGATGTGACAAGAGACTCATATATTTTCCAGAATGTTAGTTTTGCTTTTAACATTTAGGCCTTTAATTCATCTGGAATATATTTGTGCATATGATATGAAGTTGGGAATGTTTTTCTCCTCACAATTTATTCTTTTATCCTTTCTGCTTACTGATATATTTAGGCTTTTTTCATATAAAGCGGCCACATTTAATAGATATATTTTTGAATTCTATTCCTTTAGTTTGTTGGTCTATTTCCGTACCAATACCACATTTTAATTGAAAACACTTAAAGCAGGGACATATCCTCACTTTATTCTGCGTAGAACCTGTCTTAACTATTTTTGCTTTTACTCTCCTACATAAACTTCAGGATCATTTGACCAAATCTGTTAATGTCCTCTCAACCTCCTCGTCACCTGGTGGTAAATTAGTATCTTTGATCAGGAACTTTAACCATTAAATGCTATTATCTCTCCATCTGGTCAGGTCCTCTGTGTCCCCCAGTAATGCTTGTAATCATGCCCATGAAACTCTTGCACATTTTAGGCACCAGATGTCCTTTGATGTGGCTTACAGTTTATTATTTATTTATTGCTGTGTTTGTAATGTGTATGTTTGTGTAAGAGCTTGTGTGTGCTACAGCATCCATGTAGAAGTCAGAGGACAACTTTCTAGAGTCAGTTCTCTCCTTACATGTGGATCCAGGGATGAAATTCTGGGAGAGGGAAAAACAGTGTTTTATAGGGATGGGACTCTTGGTGGGCCTGGTAGATGAACCCACACTGAAGGACACTGGGGACACAAATCAGACTTAGAGGCCATATTATATATGTATATTAAATTGGGTGAGGACAGTAGGGGGAGGGAATCTAAATGCCATCAAACTATATTATATGAAAAATTATATTGCAAAAATTCAATAAAAAATAAAAGTGACTGCCTCTAAACTTTCCCCATCAAGTATGCTGTCAAGCATGGGTTTTTGATAGATAGCACAAAATTAAGGAATCTTCATTCTGTTCCTGCTTTGCTAAGACTCTCTTTACTTTTAAGTGGAAATATACATTTGCTTTTACCATACAGTTTCTCTGTGTGTGCTCAGACGGTTTATCTCATAATACACGAATTTAGCCACCATTAGAAATCTAAAATACAAATCATAATATTAAGTCTTACCTGGTCTTGATGTGTGTATACTCAATGTGTTGGTGACTAGTCTACACTAGTACCCTCCTGTCTCATGCTAATAGAAAACAGCATCAGGAGATAGACTGAGTATCTTTCCCTGTTTCTAATCTCTGAGATCAGGTATATATGATGAGAATGAACTGGTTTTGGATGGTTTCAGGAGAACTTAATCATAAAGCCACTTATGACTCGTGTGAAAAGAGATGAGACATCAGATTATATAATAGTTTTCATCTTGACGTAACAGGTCATTTAATAATATTTTGGGTCTGTTGTTTTAAATGATGAGCAGTCTCCTATTTAGCTTTAACTGTCACCTTAACACTACTTATAGTCTTTGACAGGAGAGCCTCAACTGAGGAATTACCTAGATCAGACTGGTCTTTGGGCATGTCTGGGGGGGGGGGACTCTCTTGATTATTATTTGGTGTAGGAGGCCATATCCCTCTGTGGCAGGATGTCCTGGGCTATATAAGAAAGCTAGCTAACCATGAGCCACAGAGCAAGCCAACAGGTAGCATTTCTCCATGGTTCCTGCCTCCAGGTTCCTACTTTGAGTTTGTTCTCTGACGTCTCTCAACGATGGATTATGACCCGGAAGTGTAAGCCAAATAAATCTTTTCTCCCCAAGCTGCTTTTGGTCACAATGTTTTATCACAGCAACAGAAGAAACAAATACAATATTTCTGTACAATATTTTATAATGCATTCTTTCCCTAAAATTTCATTGTATATATTCATTTCACATGGTACAGTGTTATATAAGGACACTTTCATATATGTATATATTATATGCTAGGTATGTTTCTGTCTAGGAACATTACCTTTTCATCTGTATTTTATTTTCTCATCTTTTAACATTTATTTACAGGTATGTATGCCATGGCACAGGTGTGGAAGATGAAGGGAAGATGAAGCTTATAGAAGCTGGTTGTCTCCTTCTACCACGTGGGTTTTAGGGATCAAACTCAGATCATCAGACTTCACAACAAGTGCCTTTGCCCACTGAGCCATCTCACTGGCCAAACACCTTTGTTTTCTTTCAGTATAGTCCCCTGTTCCCTCTCCTATGAGTCCTCTTCTTTTATCTAGGCAGTTTCTTTTCTACTTCATGTCATAAATACATTCATGATTTTATATATCTATATAAAATCTAGGAACCACATATAAAAGACAACATACAATATGTGTTTTTTAGAGAATTAAGCTCAATTCACTTAATATGATTATCTCCAATTGCATCTATTTTCTTACAAACAACTTTGTTCTTTACATTCTTTATAGCTGAAAAAAATCCAATATATATAATGGTATATGTACTTTCATTATCCATTACTCTGTTGTTGGACACCTAGATTGGTTTCATAAGTTGGCTATTGTGAATTGTGCCACAATAAACACAAAAGTGCAAGTATCTCTGTGATATGCTGGATTAGAGTCTCTGGAGTAAATACCCAGGCGTGTCACAGCTGAGTCACAGGGTACATCTGTCTTGTGTTTTGAGGCACCTCCATGCTGATTTCCATAGTGGCTAAACTGGTTTTTCAGTGTGTAAGGGTTCTCCTTTGTCTGCATCCTCACCAGTCTTTGTAGTTATTTGTTTTTGTAATGACTGCCATTTTAATTAGAGTGAAAAAGAATCTCAATGTAGTTTAATATTTTTTCTGATGGCTAATGAGGGTGAAGATTTTTCATCTATTTATTGATCATTTGTATTTCATTTTCTAAGAATTGTCTATTCATTTCATTGGCTCATCTCCTGACTGGGTTTTTTAATTGCTTACTGTTTAGGCTTTTAGTGGTTTTTGTATATTCCAGATATTAACCTAGATATGACCTGGATATGATGCAGGACTAGCAAAGATAATCTTCTATAAACTGACTCTTCATTTGATTGTTTCCTTTGCTGTGCAGAGTCTTTGTGATTTCATAGGTCAACCTCTCCAGATTTCTTTTAAAATTTCTTTCATTTTTATTTTATGTGTATGAATGTTATGCCTATATGTGTTAGTGCACCCGTGTCATGCAGTGCCTGTAGAAGACAGAGGAGGATGTCAGAACCCCTTGAACTGGAGTTACAGACAGTTGTTAGCCACCATATGGGAGCTGGGATTTGAACCCAGGTCTTCAGCAAGAACAACCAGTGTTCTTAACCACTGAGCTCTCTCTCCAGTCCCAAACTCTCCAGATTTTTATTTTCTTTTCCCAGAGTATCCATAAAATAGAACACTACTTTGCATGCAGGTATGTTCAGAAATAAAGTTATTAACATTATTTGCTACAATTTTTAGTGCTATTCTTGCTGATTTAAGAGAAGAAACTAAAATGTTTCTCTTCAAAGTAGTTTCTTCAATAATTTTATTGAAAAAAATGTTACATCTGCACTAAGAAGTGAAAAAAGACAGGCAAGCTAAAGGAAAAAAGCGTGACCTTACAATCCTACCACGCACCATGGTTAGCACATGTGTGCATTCTTTAACACACTCTGAGGTATATGCACTTCAATATTTCTGAACATGGGATCCAGGGGTTATTTTCTCATCTGTATTTTCTTCCAATATTCTGAAAATGTCTTTCCATATCAATTAATGTTCAACAGCATCATCACTATTACTATTATTTGAGACAGGGTCTCCCTGTTGCCCTAGCTGACCTGGAACTCACTATGTAGACCAGGATGGCCTCATTCTCATAGCAATCTGCCTGCCTCTGCCTCCCAAGTGCTGGGATTAAAGGTGACCCCCAAGAGAATAAAAATCAAGTCCTGGAGGGTGGGGTCCTCATGATCAGTCATACCTGCCTTTCCTATGCCTACAGCTGAGTCCAGTGGATCCTTGTCCAGGTAGAAGATACAGAGTTGACATCCACACCTTGTCTTTCATTCCTATAGCTGTATCTTGACTGACAGCTTGTCTGCTGTAGCTAAAGACTCCCTTCTACCACAGCTAACCCACACTCCTGCTTCCCAGTGTCCTCACACTCATCCCTAAAATGCCCCATTCTATGCTGCACTGTGAACATCTCCAATTTCTTCACTTGCTGCTAGGTTCTCAAGGATCAGTACTCAAATGACTTATGTGTCTTCAAAGAGGCTGCTGTGTAGATAGGTGCTCAGCTAAGTTCTCTATTTAGTGAATGACTGACTCAATGATTGTATAATGTTCTATCTCATTCTTTGTGGCCTGGAATATATCTGGTCAGGATCCATATCTGGAAGGAGACATATACTCACAAAACACAGACTGGATATGCTCAACTGATGACTCAACTCAACCGACGACTCAACCCAGCCTGAGGTCTTTCATTTCAGGCAGCCTGCTTGGCCCAGTCAAACTCTGCCTGTCTTCACCCCAAAAACTGCTGCGCACCTGGGGACCAAAGTCTTCAGCCACTATGCCCTTAATGTTCAGTTCCAGCAGGAACCCTCTCTTCATGGCAGGAGCATCTGCCTGTCCTGCCACTTCCAAAGCCTCCCTGGTCACAGTCCCTCATAGTCACAAGGCATTTTAATACTCAGGAGCTGCTGAGTCTGGAAATCAGAGACTCTATCTTTCTGAGTGATTCCAACCCCACCCCCTCCAGCTCTCAAGATGTTCTTGATCATGACAAGAACTCAACCCTGCCTCAGACTGCTAACAAGGATACAAGCAGGATGCCAAACTCAGCACAAGGGGAAGATGCCAACTCTATGAAATTAGTAATGGACTAGTGCTATAAACATGTCAACCTTTGGAATTCTTCAATTTTTAGAGAAAGTCACAGAATCTACAAATTGGAACAAATTCCAGAAAAAAATAAATTGTGGCCTGAGGTAGTATTTAAGTCTATAGGCCCAAAGATTCTGAAAGGTACTGGAACTGGATTAATTCAGCAACATGTACAACATCCACTTAGTAAACTTTCTCTCTCACACACAAAAGTCTCTAAGCTGTGTTGGGAAGGTTGGAACACATGTGGGAGAAGCCAGAAGGTACTTTGGGATGAGAGATGATTTGGCAGACAGTACTATGTCTTGTCCAATGTTCTATTTTTTTTAATCAAATAAGAATTTTGTTTCAGTCAAGTTGAATGTGGGACCAAAGGAAAGGACGCTTGCAGCACACTACTCGTAAGACTCCTTGTGGATATGCTGCAGTAAAGCTGGTTCTGTTCATGGATTTGAGATCTAAGACAAGAGTCAAACCACAGTGGAAAATCCATCATCACCACAGTCAACACTGGGCGTATGGAATGGTGGCACTGAGGGGTGCAGTTTGCAGCTGGAACACGATGATACAAGGTGCCTGGGCTCCTGGGCTCTGTACACTGGAACAAAGGGTTGACCAATTCATATCACTCAAGAAAGGACCAACCAGAAATAAGTAAAGACCTGACTTCCCAGAAGCTTCTCTGAAGTACATTTTTCTTTGATGCTGCCTTTCTAAACTGAATGCTCTCTCCACTTCCCTATGACAGTAAATGGCTCCGAATAAAACTTTTTATTATACTTTATACAAAATAGTACCATCGAAAAGTTTTATCCTTCTCGACCTGAATCACCAGGTGCAGTCTCTCGGACACCAAAACCAGCTGTCCCTTGGAGTCAAAATGCCAGCATGTGGTCCTGGAGTCACTCTCTAAAGATGGAGAAACTTGGGGCCACGGCAAGGGACACAGGGGACAGCTAGCTTCCAGCCTCTCCTCTAAGCCTCACAGTTCTCCTGGAGGAGGACATCTCTTCATCTTCCTGATTTCTCAGTCTGCTAAATAAGGAGGCAGACCAAAGTGTTTTACATTCTTAATTCAACAGTGGCCCATTCAGAATCAGAAACAAATTTTTCATCCACAAAATTCCACCACTGGACATATATCCAACATGAGCGTAACCTGTGGGACGGGCCACCAGCTCTCCCCGTCACAGGTCACAGGCTGGCTCTTACAGTCCAGACTAGACTTCCTTCCTGCTCTACTCCTGCTGTCTTAAGGGATGACTCCTGCTTTGGAATATTTATCTTAAAGCCTCCAGTTTTCTTCTGTGGCTTCTCTGCAAAAGGCCTCCTGTTTTTCTGGGGCTCTTGACTCCCTCAGCAGATCTCTGTGTATGCCAAGTACAGAGTAGGCTCTCTCTGAAGGCTCTTCTGTGTCAGCCTCAGCACCCACAGACCAAGCCACAGACTATAAGACCTGCCAGGTTCTGGCCTGAGTAAGTCACCCTGTGCTCTCTACCAGAGCTTGGTGGAAATTTCAGAGCCAGCTTCTCTCCTAAAAGAAAGCAGTTCATCCTTTCCCCAGACTAATCCCAACTGCTCTGTGTATCCTCTCTCCAGATTCAATAAGGCCTATTACCCTTCCACCTACCCACCCCCCCAAACGAACGCCCCACATAGGGATTATTCAAGGAACTCCCACTGGCCTTCATTTACTCCCTGGAAGGTCCAGGAGGGGTAATCCCAACACATGGCAAGCACTTAATACATTCAAACCTCAAAAATTAAACAGTCACAGGTCATTCTGGATGAGACCCATGGAGCTGTGGTCTTGTTCTTTCCATTTTCCCTCCAAGCTTGACAGCAACTGCTGTTGCCAGTGCCACAAATGTCCTTCCTTTTTTTAAGTTGTTGAAAAAAATTTTATTCCAGTGCTCACTTTTCAGTTTTATTTCATTTTTGATTAATGTATTAATTGCACATGTGAATACAGTGTGATATTTTGGTACATGTGTACAGTGTATGCTGATCAAATCCAGCCTCATTTTATTCATACCCTCTTCCCAGTCTCTCTTACAATCACTATTCTACATTCAGGTAGACTTAAAAACTGACATGTGACATACAGTTTGTGGTATTTGCCTCCCTGGGCTTGTCTTTTTACTTAACATTATGTCTTTCAGCTCTATCTATTATGCTGCAAATGTCTAGATTTTATGCTTCTTTATGGCTGAAATATATTCTTGTATGTGTATATCACATTTTCTTTATTCATTTATTTGCTCATGGGTACCTAGGCTGATTCTTATCTTAGCTCTTGTGAAAAGAGCCCCCAGAAACCTGGGTATGTAGGCAACTCTGGTATGCAGACTTCTTTGGATGTGTACCTAGGAGTGGAAGAGCTGGATCAGATACATTCGCTTTTAGATTTTTTAAATGTTTATTATTTTTATTTTATGTGTATGAGTGTGCTTGCTACCTGCATGTAAGTAGGTGTCTTGCAATTCCAAAAGAGGTCAGAAGAGGGCATCAGATTTCCCCCAGAACTGGAGTTCCAGATGGTTGTTAGCGGCATGGGGGTGCTGGTCCTCTGCAGGAGCAGCCAGTGCTCTTAACCGCTGAGCCATCCCTCCAGCCCACTTTTAGATTTTTGAGGAACTGTGAAGCTTTTTTCCATAGCGTCTGCAGTAACTCACATTTGTATCAGCTCTGTATGAGAATTCCGTCTTTCTGACATTCTCATCAGTATTGTTACTTGGGGCTTTTAGGCAGCAGCCGTTTTAACTGTGGTGAGATGGCATCTTCTTGTGGTTTTCATTTGCATTTCCCTAATGGCTAATGGTACTGAGCATTTTTCTTTCCTACATATTTTTTGGCCAATTAGTAGTCTATCGATTGTTCCTAAGAAGTGTTTGAAAACATTGGGCCACAGTTTGGGTTGTCACAGTGTGTGACTAGGGAGTTCTACAGGCTTTACTGAGCAGATCTGCTAACCACCCCATAAGAGGACAGGAATGCCAACAGTCCTCCAAAGACACGCTTCTTGGCCCCTGACCCACCTGGCCTCCAACAGCATGGAGCATTCCTTCCATGTCTGCTTTCCTCACCCCATCTCTCCAGGTTCTCCACAGCCCCTTCCCAGGCTCCTTTTCCAACTATCCATGCCTTAAGTCTGTGTGTTCTTCTAGGTTCCATACACTCTCCACAGAGGAGATACCATTCCTTCCCCATGTGTTGATCTCTTCCTAATATGTGTTCCCCAGTCCAAGGGTCTCTCCTAAAGCAAAGCCTGTCTAACTGGTTGCCATATCTTTCTACTTACATTCTGAGACCCCTTCACTCTAAAATCTCCACTCTCCTCATTCCAAGCCCCTTCCTTACATTAGACATGACTGACACTCGCTTCCAAAACATGGAGCTATCCTTGTCTTACTTGTCTCCCTCCCTTTCCACATCTAATGGGGCCCTAAACTTGCGATTCAGCTTCCTTAATACCTTCAAATGTACTGCCTGCCTTCTGCCTCGCATACTACCTCAAAGAGACTTATTTCCTAACCGAAGGCCTGACTGCTTCTTCACTCATTTCTCTACCATACCTTTTGATCTAGGTTTGGACTGCTACTTCTCTCAAGGGAGCATTGACTAGTTCCCTCAGGACACACCCAGATTTCCAAGAGTGGCCCACTCAGAACTCTGAGCTGACGGCCTGTCATCTGTTCAACCTACACATCTATGAGCTCTTGACTTGGGGTCACACTCTAGCCTTACTTGTACCATGTTCTTTCAGATTAGGGTCCCTTCTGTGACTCTGTTTATTCTGTCTATTCAAACTTAAGGGGTCTTCTTGAAGGACCTCTGACCCCTAGGCACTTTCTTCCTGAGATTCTGTATACTTGAGCATACTCTTAATACATTATAATCATTAATCACCATTAGTCAGCCATCACCCAGACGAACAACTTTGTCAATCACCAGTCTGAATTCCTTGATAGCAGAAATCATGGTCCATGCATCCCAACATCCACAGCTTGAAATACATGTATTAAAACATACTAGAGGTCATGTCAAGAATAATGATAACTAGAGCTCGCATGTATTTGGGACACTGAAGTTCTACTTCCCCCTCCAGGGACCTGAGAGCCCCGCACTGTGCCTTTTTATCCATTTGGGAGGTGGTGGCTACCACATTACTCTCTGGGCTGAAAAGCCAGCTTAAAAGTATATATTTTCAAAATACTACAAGGATAACATTTTGAAATCAAACTAATCTACAAATCTTATAACAACAACATCTTTTGACCCACCTCTAATGCTGGCTCCCTAGAGACAAACCACTTTAAGGTATTTCTATTATTTTTAAGACTAATGATCTCTAATATTTAAATCACATGCTTATACTTTTAGTTATTTATTTTATTTGCTTTCAATTTCCCATTACAGAAGATGAGAATTTCACTCTTTTCCCCTTTCATTTTTCCGTCTGCCTTCTAATTTGGTTCTCTTTCAACATCTGTTTAAATTACCCCTCAGCAATTGTATTACTATGATTTAGATAATATTCATAGCTTAGTCAGGGTGTTCTCTGACGTCTATGACTGCATTTCCTTCCTCATTCATTCTGTTTTCCCAGAAGGTAACACTGTTTGTTTATCTTTTGGTTAATTTCCTATCTATCTAGAGATAAATCACTCCCCCCACTATTCCTAACAGATACAAAGTTCTCAGTAGATCCACATATATCAACTACTTAACCACTTCTACTTTTTTCTTGGCTCTATCACTGAGAACTTTGTGTTCTCTACTCAAGTCTTGGCACATTCTCGTCCATACCTGACATCTTCCTCTTCCTCTGCTTCTCCTTAGGTCTGTGTCTCAGCTCTTTAAGTCATGGTTTCTCATTTTTAATTTATTCCCCAATACAGTACAGCACTGTAGTTTTGTTTTTCACTTTTGTGACCTGACAGAAATAACCTAAGGAAAGAAGAACTTCTGCTGGCTCATGGTTTCAGAGGTTTTAGACCATGGTTGGTTGGTCCCACGCATTTGAGCAAAACATCAAGGCAGCGGGAACACAAAGAGGAAACAGGTTGTTCACCTTACAACTGATAGGAAGCAAGAGAAAGAGAAGAGAAAGAGAAAAAAAGACAAGAGAAACCCAAGGATCCACCTCTGTGAGCTACTTCCTTCATTCAGGTACCACTTCTTAACGTTTCCAGAGTCTCTAAAACATGCTACCAACCGAGGACAAAACATTTAACACATGAGTCTGTGGGAGACATATATTCAAACCACATTAATTGCCTAATATAGATATCAATAAACACCTTGAAAAGCCAGAGAATAAAGGGTCAAAGACAAAATAGAGAATATAATGTATGTTTTTATACAAACATTTAAACTATAACCACTTAAAATGTAAACAAGCAAATAAACAAAAAACAACCAGGTGGTAACTGAATTTGGCCTGAGGATCCAGCTGGTTGGTTCCTGATACAGAAAACCACCTTTGTGTCCGAGATCTAGCATGTCTCACAATGACTTTATTCTGCCTGCACATTTGATGGATGGTGTGACTGGGTCCAGAACTCCTTTAGAAGACATTGACCCTAAGAGTGCAAAGGGATTGCATCATTACCATCTAGCTCTCAGAACAGCTTCAACATAATACCACTACATTGCTTAGGACCTGCTTTTTTCTCCTTGTAAATTTAAGATTTTCACTTCAGGGTCAGTCTCTAGAACTGGCCACTGTACTCTGGAGTTTCTACTGCTTTAGTTCCTGTGGGGTCCATGAGGGCTTGTGGAGCTGTGGAGGGACCCAAAGTCAAGGAAGCCAAAAGGATCTGAGATGATATGGGGAAAATGAGACATCATCTCTACAATTCCATGATCTGGGACGCCTGAGGCAAGAGGATCACAAGCTGAAGGCTAACCAGGCTGGGCAACACAATGAGACTCTTTCTCCGAAAAAGGGGGGAAGGATGGTGAGATGGCTCAGCGAGTAAAGGACTTTGCGACCAAGTCTGACGGCATGAGCTCAATTCCTGGAATCCATATGGTAGAAGGAAAGAGCCAACCCCTGAAAGTTGTCCTCTGACCTCCAGTTGAGTGCCATGTGCACACACACACACACACACACACACTAAATAAATAAATAAATAAATAAGAAAAAGTAAGAGGAGAGGGAGGGAAGCAGAAAGAGAGGAGAGAGGAGGAAGGGTAGCACACACAGCACAACGACCAGGGAGATGAAGCAATGCAAAAGGAGGAGAATTACCTCTGGGATGCAGGGACAGAGCACTGTTATGGAACTCAGATTTCCTGGAAGTTTCAGATTCTACAAGGCAGGCTGTCCATTGATGAAAGGAACCAAGAAAACTAGGTCAGCAACTAGCACATAAGCTATACGCCAAGTGGCTCTAGAGGGGATGGGACTGTCCTACCACATCCCCTTTACCTGCCCGACTCCCCAAGCATGGGACCGGCTGCTCTTAGTCCTTGTCCAACCTTGATTTTGCTCACATCTCAGCCAATGTCTTTGGATTATGATAATTTGGTAAATATGTCTATGAAAGAGAAAAAAAGAAAAGAGCTTTATGGATGCTAGCAAATGTTCTAACACTGAGCTTTATAATTATTTATTTACTTACGTATCGATGGATGGACGGAAAAGTTTCTCACAATATTACCCAGGTTGATCTCAAACCTCTTGGCCCAAATGATTCTCCTGCCTCAGCGTTGGGACTATAGGTATACATCATCATACTCAGCTTTAGAGATTGTGATTGTGTGTGTGTGTGTGTGTGTGTGTGTGTGTGTGTGTAAGCAGGTACCCACAGAGGCCAGAAGAGGCCATCAGTTCCCTAAAGCTATAGTTACTGGCAGTTGTGAGCCACCCACCATGGACACTGGGAACCGAACTCAGCAAGCAGTCCTAACTACTGAGCCATCTTTCCAGTACCATATATATATATATATGTTCTTCAAAAATTGTATACATCTATACAGTACATTTTGATCATACCTACTTCTCATTCTGTCCTTCTACCTCTCTCCAGGGCTTCCCATCACATCTCTTTTCCAACTCCTTGTCTCCTTTTATAATTTTTTTTTTTTTAACCCACTGAGTCCAGTCAGTGCTGCTGGTACGCTCATGATATGACATCATCTACTGGGGCATGGGGAATCTACCAGTCGTCATACTCCTAAAGAAAAGTGACTTTCCCTTTCCCAGCACCCATCAATTGCCAAGACCTTCTCAGATAGGAGAGGACCTCGGGAGCACCTCTCCAACCCACACTGAGATTTTTAACTGTTTGAACTTGCTTGGATCTTACGAATACAACCACAGATGCTGTGAGTTCATATGTGCAACAGCCGTGTCATGTCCAGAGAGCAGCAATGCACAGAACTCCTCTTCATCCTCTGGCTCTTACAGTCTTTCTGTCCACTTTCTGAGATGTTCCCTGAATCTGGAGGGGTGGGGTGGGGGGTTACTGATAGAGATATCATCTTTACAGCTAAGTGCTCACTTATTTTAAGCATTTGAACAATAATGCATCCCCCTAGAAATATTTTATAGAGAAGTTTTTCTCCTCTGCTTTTTCTTTTTTAAACTAGGGCCTTGTGTATGTTAGGCGATTCTCTGCCACTGAGCCCAGAGAGTTCTTTTTTAAAAATAGCAAAATAATACAAAGCACCAAGTATGGCTGGAAACAGATCTAGATCTTGCTCATCCCTGAGCCTTGGCACATCCTGCTCCTGGGGCGAGGAGAAAGTCTGAGGTGGAGTGTTTCGGAACAGCTGTGAGTTCACACTCGTTACCCTCAGGAGGGTAGCACTGAGGACTTCTCTTAGCATAGCATCTGTTTTCTCTAGGAATGTACGGCTCTCTCAATCATCCTGTTCCACACACTCTGATCTCTCCTTTAAAGGCCATGCTGCTCATCCTCACAAGAACAAGACAACTGCTCCCACTGCTGCTTCTCCTTTCCTTCTTTTTGCGTTGTGGGTTGAACCCAGGGCCTTACCAGGGCTAGGCAAGCACGCATACTGATAAGTCACAGCCCAGCCCTAAAACAGCTTCTTCAGAAGGGAACTGAGTAAGGCGGCTGCTTGCTTTGCTTTCCACTTGAAAACTAAATGATTTGTGTTAAGTGGAGGAGAGAATTTTCTGCTTAATCTGTTGAAATTTTATATTTAAAATTCATTAATGAGTCATCTTATAACATGAATCAATAAAGTAAACATAGACAAAAATTCTAGCCAATAAAGAATACTAATACCTAAGATGATTAGGAGTAATGTTGATAGATGTGAATACTGCTTTCTCCTACCAGCTTCCTGATGGGCTTGTTTTGCAGGTCAGAGTAGTATTGGGGGGGAGGGGAGAGAACAGAGAGATTATAAAGAATACTGGCTGTCATCAAGGTGGGAATGATGAAGGAAAGGCAACAGCTTAGAGACAGACATGCCAAGGGGGTCGAGGACATGGAAGAAGAAAGGCCTGGGTCTTTGGCATAAAAGAGTCCTTGGGCAAATAGGAGTCTTGCTCAGGAACAGAATCAGGTAGACTAAAACTCTGAGACTCTTCAGTTCACGCTTTAAGAATGAGTGGTATTTTCTAAGGGAGAGGGTTTTGTCAGAAAAGAAGACCAACTTGGGGGACACAGGAAGGAAAAAGGTGTTACAACAGGCGTGACTTGAGGAAGGGTAAAGGTACCAGAATTATAGAAAAATAAGTCAAATAAAAGAAGTTAAGGCAATTGAGGCTAAATTTTCATCACATACTTCTCTGGGTGCTCTAAAAATTGACCTTGTATAAAGTCATTGCTGCCTGTCTCCCTGGTAAGACTGAATAGTGATTGATGATATAAATCCTAAAGGTAGAGAGGACTTACATGAGGAATTCATTTCCCAGATTCCTTACTACAAACTTAATACTTAAATAAAAAAAAATCAATATCAAGAAAGATAAAACGGAACTGAAGAACTAGAGGCCAATAAATTTGTTCTTGAACCTAAAAGCTACTAAAGCTCAAAGTGAACTGACGTTTGTGACAATTGTGTCAGTGGTTATCCATAAAACTTACCAACTATACCTCAAGTAGCAACAAATAAAAAAGTAATAATTTGAGGAGTGCATGTAGGGCTCCTGTAACTAAGCAAAGGGAGCGAGCCTGGCCCAGGGGAAAGCTGCCCCACTAAGCAAAAGTGTGAGTTATGGGGGCCAGCTTTTTGATAGCTATGTCTGGGATGGTGAAATCCTAAAGGGAGAGGGAGGTGAGGGCAAGGCGGATACCGCACACAGCAGGTGTCAGAAGGAAGAGATGGAGTCCTTTTGATATCTTAGACTGTCAAAAAAAACCATAATACTTTGTTTAGAAAAAAAAAATCAGGCTGGGCATAGTGGCACATGCCTTTAATCCCAGCTCTGGGAAGGCAGAGGCAGGTATATTGTGAGTTCCAGGCCAACCTGGTCTACATAGTGAGTTCCAGGCCAGTTGGGGCTACAAAGAGACCCTGTCTTAAAAAAACAAAAGCATCCAAAACAAAAATTTCATGTTTTTAGTAAAGAACAGAGAGAAGTTAGACGATCTGACCTCTGGTTCTAGTTCTGACACAGCCTGGCCATGTACCGAGACAGGCTATTTTGGTATCCCTGAGTGAACATTAAAGAATGGGGATTCTTGTTCCCATATAAACCCACTCTCTCTCTCCAAATAAAGGTCTCTTACATCTTTTCATGATTGCTTTGGGACCATGCTATTTTCTTTGGAAAAGCACATCTACTTTCAGGTCCTACCTAACGTTCCTTTTTGTTCCATTCTTATATGGTCTACCATGAGCTTACACTCCTGTGGTCCAAAATAATGTTACTAAAAGCAATAACTAAGAGATAGAGCCGGAAACCCAAACCCAAGTCACCTAGTTATGAATCCCAACTTCTTTTCACTATACTACAGTCTGAGCTTTGAATTTCCTCTCCGCATCCAGTTCGGCTGGCCACTGTGCCCCGAAGGTTCTGCATCTAAGATGATTCTAAACATTGGTGTGAATAAATTAGGATTCCACTTAAGTCTGCTCTGAAAGGAGAACATTTTGCTTTTGGCACTGCTCTTAATCCTGCTTGTCCGTGCTTATCTCCCCCTCTCAACAGCCACCCCCAACTCTGAAGATGTATTTTCGGGGCCTTCTTTCCTTACTAGTGGCTTTGTGTGGACTCTCCTTCTACCTGTCTGCTTTGATTAGAAAACAGGGTTTTCCCTCCAAAATCCAGATAGAGCATTAATTGTCAAGAGAGTTGAGAGGTGGTGGGGCATGTGATTAAATGATGGGAGTGCTCCCTCAGGACTGGATTAGTTGCTAAGAGTGGGTACTGCAGTGAGGCTGCATCTCATCTTTCTCTCATCACATACTTGGTTGTCTTCCATTTTTCTATACATGTTTCAATACAGCTGCCAGATGTTAGACTTCCCAGCCTCCACACTGTGAGTCCAAAGAGGCTTTTTTTCTTTATAAATGATCTACTCTCAAGATATTCTGTTAGAGCAACAGGAAAGAGACCTTTGAAACCACCTTCACCAGCCTATTAGGGCCGATTCATGTCCTTGTGTTACTTCTCTAGCTTATAGCAGGGCCTATGGAGAAACAACACTCTAACAATCAGGGTTCTGGGCACCGTGAGAGCTGAGCAGAAGGTGCAAGGCAGTGTAGAGACTGCATCAATCCACTACACGGTCTACCTGTTACAAGAGAAAAGCTGTGGAATTAGACTGGCTTCACTTTCACTGGCAGGCAGCACAATCCGGAGAACACTACTTACCTTCTCTCTGCCTGTATTTCCTCATCTGGAAAACAGAGCTATTCCCAGTATTTAGTCCAGAAGGCTGGTTAGTATAGGATTCAATGCCACAGGAATAAGAAACCACATTCCTAAGACATTATGAAGACTTTAGTATAAAATAAAAATTTTAAATATCAGTCTGTGGCTGGACTTTGGCTGGCAAAGATCATCTTCCCACTGTGGTTTTTCATTTTTTTTGTATTTATTTATTGCCACTTTTTAAGATCCTATTGCTCTTATCCTGGAACCCCTAAGGGCCAGTCTGTCTTCCCCGGCTTCCTTAATCTTATCCAATGGAGACTGAGAACACAGGACTCAAAGGTGGTAGCAAAGTGCTGCTGCAGATAGCCCATCACCTCCTTCCCCTATTCTGTTCCCTATTTCATGACCTACTAGCTGAACCACGGGCCCCAAATTGGGAACAGGGAACAACACGTGTGCTCACCAGCAACAGCACTTCCTGCCTCACCACAAAAGTATAAATGGGGGATCTCCCCAGAACCGCATCTTGTTACTAAAATGCTTCCTCTCGGGTTAGAACTGTTCACAGAAAGCACATTTTCCTTTTGAAACAGAATCCAGCAGCCAACTATTCCTGTGGTTTCTCTAGTTTAAGCAATATTGGACACCACCAAAGTGTCTCCCTTTTCTTCCCAGAGAACTGAATTACAAAATCCTGGTTTCTATTAGGGTGTGTCTAGCACTTTCTGTCCCGCCAAGCTGTCCACTTTTATGGTCTGCACACGGTTAGATTTTCCATGAACCAGCTCAAATTTATTCCCAAGCAATGATGTTTAGGAAACCCAATCTAAACATGAAGATTGTGCTAAAGCAGTCTCGGAATTTGTGCCATGCATTTAAGTGAAAAGACCATTTCTGATTTAAACAGAAATAGCATATTTTTATGTCTCAGCATATTTGGGAGGGAAAGAGCAGTCACCCATCTGGAACTGGGAGGGGTGGAAATGCACTATTTAAATTCTTTGTCCTTTTTCTTTTCCCTCTGACCCTCTCACTCCCTTTCTTTCCTCTCTGTCCGTGGTGTCGGGGATTGAACTCTGGCACTGCTGCAGACCCGGTAAGCACTCCACCACAGAGCTACACCCTCAGCCCTATCTTCTTCTTTCTACACATGTATGGAATATACCCCAAACACCCACCTAGACAGACATTTTATATAAATTAGAGACCAAGTGACTGAAAAACCAAACAAAAATTATCTATATAGTGTCCTTCTAGAGATTTATATATGTATTCAAGTGGAAGCTACTGGTAACTGTGGAGAAGAATGAACTCCTTCTTCATGGAAAGTGTGACTCTAATTTCATTTGGCTGACAAATGAAAAAGCAGGTGCTGTATTTTCTGAAAGAGAAAAAAAAGAATGTAGGAAGCAGTTTTACATGTACATATTTATACACACTATTTCAGAAACTTCCCATGAAAATGAACCATGTTGCCATCATGTTCCAAATGCTACAGTACTTACTACTAGTATCAGTCTGATCTTACAGATTCCACTCTGGGCAAGTGTTTCCTTTACCTATAACTGCAAATAGCTCCCTTCTCTATCCTTCCCATCCTTCCTCCTCTACTGGAACTGAACCCAAGAGAAATTCCAAATAAGCCGTTCTGCTAATTTCCAGCTCAGAGTCTGCTTCCCAGAGAACTAACTTACAACATTATCTATCCATGAACGCATTCATTCCTCCCTCTAGCCAATGAGCCAGTAACCTGCCACTACATTTAGGCACATGGGAGTAGATGACATGGTAAAAAAAGCCCAGTCCTTACCCTTGAGGAGCTAGCTAATAGCTCAATTCAGGGATAGCCATAAAAATATAGACAACTGAGTGGCCAGTGCTAAGCAAGAACAAATAAACAAGAGACACAGTCAAGGATATAATCATATAGAAAGGGAGGTCCGAGTCTTCACACATTAGAGCTATCAGTATCTCTAACCTGCTTCTCCCATCCAATTTCAAGCCCTGAAGGACAGAACAGTCTGTCTTTATCTTCACATTCCTCATAATTTCTAGCAGCGTCCAAGACAGTGCAAGAAATCTCTGAACACCATAAAGAAAACATAACAAAATTGGCAGTTCTATTTCATAGGACAGGATTCAGTATAAAGTTCTCAGGAAGTCCTTCTAGATGCTTATTAATTTACTGTGTCCATAAAAATCTAAGGAACATGATAGAAGCACAAGATAAGCTCCTGACCATCAAGGCTGCTACAGCTCATTGTGTGGCCAGGATAGAAACCAGAACAAATTTCAAAAACAGGAACAAGAAAAGGAATTTGACTGATAGCCAAATAGCACATCCTCCCCAGGGCCATCCCTGCCTTCAGTTCATCCATCATCAATCTGTCAACAAAGATTACTCAACAATCTCCACCATGAACCTAACAATGGGAATCAGCAGACCCCTAAACCTCATAACCCCTCAAAACTAATGCACCTGCAGTTTATGGTCGAAAGAGGAAAAGACCCTTTAATCAAAATGTCACTGCCAAGTGCCTGCAGAGGGACATGGATCTAGAGGACATTGCTGGGGAGGGGAAGCCAGTGTCCAGCATTTCTTGGCCTCCAGGACATCTTCACTCAGCTGCTCTGCTCTCACTGCAACTCGACACACCACTGCCTCCTTTCCTTCGCCTCCTCTCCGGCTTCTGCGCAATCTGTCATCAACTTCTGTTGTTGATTTCTCGGAAACGCCATTTGCATTCTTCCTCTTCTGTCTTGTCTTCATGCTATTCACGCTACCATCCTCTCCAATATCGTGGTCACACCCTGGAAGCAGAGGTTCTGAGTCTAGGTAATCCCTGCATTTCTCCATATTTGCCAGACATGACTTGAAAATTCAGCTCTCTGGCTGATCATGTCTCTGCTCAACAATCGTGAAGGCTCCCAAGCCTTTAAAAATTTTTTATTTATTTTTATTTTATGTATTTTTCCTGCATCTATGTAAGTGCACCTGTGTTGGGTACAATGCCTGCAGAAGCCAAAAGAAGGCAGTGGACCCTCTGGAATTAGAGTTAAGGATGGTTGTTAGCTGCCATTTTGGTTCCGGGAACCAAACCCAGGTCCTCTGTAAGAGCAGCAAGTGTTCTTAACTGCTGAGCCCAGCTTCCAAGTCTTTAAGATCCCTGCAATGACTTTTATTTCCAAGATCCCCAAAGTCTGTACCTTCTATTCTAGCTGCCTCCCTGTTTCTCTGTCCCTCAGCTCAAGCCATGCCCAGTTCCTGGAGTGCTTTCTCCTCTTGGCAATTTACTGCTTCTACTGTTCCTTTATTTAATGAGCTACGCTGCAGATGCAAAGAGACAGGAAAGGCAGTTAGTTAGGGGCTGTCATTTTCCCAGTTATTGTTTTCTTTTGAGGTCCCCATACCACACACAGATTCCACCACGTAGAAATGCTCTTCTGTAGCACCTTCCAGTCGCAAGCAGTTTGACTTTTCAGGACCAGATAGTTGTAGGGGCAAGAAACACTTCTGCCTTCAAGAAGACTGTCTTGGTCTTCCAAGATAGAAAAGCTGATATTGCTAATGCTACTCCCCTGTGGCTTCTTAGGAATGACTCTCACTCACTCTTGAATTAATACATCAAGCTCTAGGATTTCTGAGAGATAGATGGTGGGTTTGCGAAAGGGAAGACTGCCAAGTTGGGTCTCTGGAGTGAATCCAGTGTTCCATATACTCTGCCTCTTTCCTCATCACAGAAGGAATCATAAGATGACAGAAAGGCAGAGGAGATGCAGGCTTCATAACGACACGAAAACATCATGCTGCACTTCCTGACAAAATTCAGATTGAGGCAAGTATCACTTTCAGACCCTCCCCAGTCACAGTGTTGGCTGCTCAAGGAGAGAGATCTGTACCACGCGAAACAGGAAGACCTTTGGAAGAGTTCTTAAAGGGGTAAAAGGTAAGTAGTTCATGGAAACTGCCTCACTTCCTGCCAACAGGTGACCAGAAAGGTGACTATCATGAATGAAAGTACAAGAGGAGCAGGAGAACTTCCTGCCAACTGGAAATAGGTTTGCAGAGCAAGGGAAGCATTGCCAAGAAGCAGCATCGGGTAAGAAACCCTCTGCTACTGTCTCTACATCAGCAGGTGGACTGGCTGAGGTGTTCTCTGCTTCCTAGAGCTTTCCCCAGAGCCAAGAGGAGAGTAGTGGAAACAGGAGGTTGCAGTGTCCCCATCTCCATGAGCTAGAAGATGAATGAAGATGAGACGTAAACTAAGACTCATACCCAGCACTCACATGTAAGCTGAAAAGGAGCAAACACAAAGCAAACCCCATCAGTTAATTGTGAAAACGACAATTATACTGATTTTTTTTTGGTACATGCGTAGTAATTTTTATTTTACAAAGCACTGGGATCCATTATTTAGCAGGATTCTTACAGATAATCCAATCTGGTGAAGAAATAACAGTTTCAATTTATTAAATGATTACGAGGAACATGTTGCAGGTGTTATTTTACTTAAGGTTGGAGAGGCTATGTAACTTGCCCCTGAATGAGAAGTAGGTCTTTCTGATTCTAGCATCTATTTTCTTAACATAAAATACATCTTACAGTTTTTTCACAAGTTAAAACAAAAGGAAAGGGTCTAGAGAAGGTGGCCACCCTTACAATCTAGCTCCCTACAAGGTAAGCACATATGCACAGACCCATACTCATTGTTAGCTTTCTCCATCACAGACACATTCACCTAGAAGAGGTATGGGTCCACAGAGAACACCAGTTTCTTATATGGACAAAGGTCAGACTAGGTATGCCATGGCTATCATTAAAATTCCATCTGAATCTGCAACAAGAGTTTCCCACTGATAGGATACAGTCAAAGCAAGATGGAGAAACAGCATCTAATTTTGATGCTTTGTCACAAGAGGGAATACTTTCAGGCTGAAAATAATGAGTGAGACTAAATGCCATTTAGCATAATGGCTCATGACATTAAAATAAATGTTCAAGTTGTTGAGATTCAAGCACAAGAGGAAAGAAATGACTGCAGAAAACAGTTAGCTGCAAACAAATGGTGACAGCTTGTGGGAGTTGGCTGCCCTGTTCTTCAAGGCACATCTGACCTTAGTGATAATGTGAGCTGTTACTATGCAAAGGCCTTCACCTATAAACTGACAGCCACTTAGATAGACAGGGATATTCAGAACTGTGGCAGGCTGGGGGAGAAAATACAAGGATGTATTTCTCCACTAACCCTTCCCTCCACACACTAAGGACCCTTCAGTTTCTCCTGGCCCCACCTCCTTTTTACCAAATCTCCTAACCCTCCTCCCTCTCTCCCTCCATCCCTTAGCCTCCACCCATGGAATACATTTGTGGGATGGGGCAAAGTTATTGAGATTTAGAGACAGTAAAAGGCCAGTGTCGATGTCCCTCTACCATTTGAGCTCAGGAAATATACCTGGGTACACACAGACACCTAATGGAACTTAAATGATGAGAGAAGGTCCTCAAGGCACATGTGAAGCAAATTCTCAGGGCCTTATAGCCACAGAAATACACAGACATGCAAACGGTCAGTGTTTATGAACTATATCCACATATACTAAATCAAGCAGGAGTCCCCTGCGTGCCTGTGGGAATCTTCTTTTCTGCCAGCCTTCGACCTCCGAAACCCACCCAAGGTGATAACCATAGCTACCCTCTGTGGGACAAAGTGCTGTTTGGAGCGGTAAGGAGTCACAGGGGCCCATGGCCCGGAGCCTGGGCAAGTCAAGGCAAATCTCTGCAAAATGGAAAAGTGGAGATTAAAAACAAACAAACAAAAAACCCCACCTAGCTAGGTGCTGTCGTACCCCGACTCCCTAACCTACACCTGGACTGATGGGCCTTCCGCTACTCTTGGCATTTGGGCCTGACCTTGGGACCTATGGAGACCAGAATAAGTCTAGGTCTAAGCCAGGAGCCTCCCAGCTGGCAGTCAGTCTGTGCGCCAAGCTAACCTTCAGAGCTGTGCTGGGTGCAGAGAGAGCCTTGATGGTGAGAGGAAAGTCGGTGGTCCCAGGTGCTCGAATGAGATGTGGGGAGAGGGGAAGCCGGCTGGAGGGGAGGACCCGAGCCGGTTGGTGGAGGTTGGCAGAGCCTGGCCTTAAGGCAGCCCACGGCTGTGGGTGGCTTCCTCCTGTTGCTCAGTATCGGGGAGAGGCGGAGGAGACATTCATTTCTCTCCTAAGAAAGCATCGACTTAATCGCTCCCATAACATTATCGATTGTGAAAAGCTGGTGGCGCCTCTTGAGGGCGAAGCCCGGCTCCCAAGTGTCTCTGCGTCTGTGCTGGGGAGACCCCTCTGCCGGGATCCCCTCCGCCAGCCCCGCTGCAGGGATGGGAAAGCACTCCTGCACCAGCTGATCGGACCGCCCGGGGAACCACAGCCACGAGCCGAGCGGAGGCAGGAACCCTACTCTACTCTCGGGTCTTCTCTTCCTGGAGTCCCAGGTCACGCCCTCGGACCCGGTCATCTCCATCTGCAGCGTGGCCTCAGCGCCCCAGGATGCAGGACCGGGCGGACACACGGAAAGTTACTTCCAAAAGGTTGCGTCCGTTTCTGCAGGGAACTACAGGACGCGCTTTTCGGGAACCCTTCCCCGCCCCCACCCGGCAGGGCGCCGGGAGCCCGCAGGAGACCCGCATCGTTTCCAGCCAGGGGCCAACGCGGCTCCTCTGCCTCCCGCGCACCTAAGAGCAGACGGATGGAGGCCGCCCCAAAGCCAACTTGAGGAGCAGAGCAGTTCTCAGGGCTCGGGCTGCCGGCCCCCGGCCTCCTGCCCTGCAGCTCCACGGAACAACCTCAGTCCCCCGCGCCGGCTTCCCCTCCTCCCCGAGCCCCGCCGGACGGCCGCGGCCCCCGGTACCTGCGGCGGTCACGGGCTCGCCGTCGCTCTGCTCTCCGGAGTCCGAATCCATGCTGAGGGCTTCGGGCCGCGCGTCTCCCGCCGCCCGCCCGCGGGGCGCTGGGGCCGGCGTCCCGGCGAGCGTCGGCGCGGCGAGGCTGCAGCTGGGCAGTGCGCGGCCGGCCGGAGGCTGCGGCCAGGGGGCGGCTCCACCGAGGCGAGCGCCGCCCGCGCGGGACTCCCGGCGCCCGTCCGCCCGCCCGCCCGCCCGCGGGTGCCTGCGCTCCCGGCGAGCGCGGGGGCGGGGGGTCGAGAGACGGCGGGGAGGAGGGAGGGGCGGAGCTGGAGCGTCCGGCGGCCCGCGCCTCGGGGCTGGGATTAAGTAGCCCGCGGGTGGCGCCGTTCCTCCCCGACCCCAGCGGGGCGAGGTGGTGCGGGTCCGGGAGGCCGAGGCCCCCTTCTCTGGGTGTGGCCAAGTTTGCTGGCGTCTTCGGTGAAAAGCGCCTCTGCGCGCAGGAGGAACGGAGTTGTCCTTGGGTCTGGAGTTGTGAGGATGCACACGTTTCCGTTCCACCGCTCACGCACCTTGGTGAGACCTCTGTGTCTGTTTCCTCACGTGGAAAAGGGGGCGAAATGATTGCTTCTCTCTTACTGTAACATTGGGGGGAGTGCGAGAATGCACGTGAGGGAGCCCGCACAGGGCCTGTCGCCTAGTGAGGAAGTAAACAGCGGCAGGTAGTGATAACTAAGGCAGTTCTTACTCTACCAGGCGTGGGCGTGGCGAGGGGAGCTAGTCTGAGAGCTGGTTGAGGGCCCAGCCCAGGCTGGCCTAGAAGGCTGGACCCGCCCTGCCAATCAAGTTGCTGTGCCGATTTCTGCCATCAACTTAAGAGGCAAGAATTGATTTTAAAACGATTTCTTTGCTGAAGTGATGGCTCAGGGGATAGGAGTGCTTGGTGCTGGATCCTGAGTACCGGAGTTTAAATCCTCAGCTCTGGGAGTGGCCCCACTGGCGCTTGTAACCCAGTGCTGTTGGGGGCAGCAATGGGAGGATGATTGGATCTCTGGAGTATGTGTGTTGCTGCCAGCCTAGTTCCAGGTTCAGTGAGAGACCCTCTCGGAAGGGAGTAAGACAGTGGCGGACACCTGATGTCCTCTGGTCTGGAGAGATAGGTTTCTTTTCTTCTTGGTAGGATTAAATGCAAAATACTAAACTCCCTCAACAAGCCCCCCCCCCCTTTCTTTTTAAAAGATTCCTTGTTCATTTATTTACTACTCAAGAATCCAAACCAGGTAGGAAATAAATGCATTGAGCAATAAGGCTTGTTCATTCCTGATCATACATGCACTTTCATTGGATTATAGGCTTCAACACTCGCATGACCTCAAAATGGATTATCCGAGTATGAACTGTTCACAGAGATTGCAAACTATTGACCCTAGCAAAAATACATGAGGAAGAGAACGCTTACTGTTCTGGTCTGCTTTCTGTTCCTGTGTGATAAACCGCACTACCAAAAGCAACTTGAGGAGAAAAGAGTTTATTTCATATCTTATAATTCCCAGGTCACCATCCATCCCTGAAGGCAGTCAGGGCTGGAACACAAGTAGAAACCTGGAGGCAAGAACTGAAGCAGAGACCACGGAGGAATGCTGCTTTCTCTGTATCACTCAGCTGCCTGGAAACGGCACTGCCCACAGTGGCCTGGGCCCACCTATGCCTGTTAGCAATCAAGAAAATGCCCCACAAACATGCCCAGAGGCCAGTCTGATGGAGGAAATTCCTCAACTGAGAGTCTGTCTTCCCAAGTGTGTCAAATATGAAAAAGTGCCATGTACCCAGTGTTTCTTATTTAACCTGTACTATGACCCAGGAATGAATTTAGGTCAAATCATTTGAAAATTCAATTTTCAGGTCAGAAACATAGCTGAAAACCCGCAATTTTGTAGAATTCAACCTATTGTTATCTCCATTTTCCAGAGCTGGAAACTCAGTCTCAGAGAGAAAGTCCATCTCAGGTCCAGTAAGTGAACCTGAGTGAGAACTTGAAATCAAGGCTGTGTGATGTGAACTGGAAAGTTTTGACTTCCCATCTAGCTGGGAACTGTCTCTTTTAGTGAGAGGGCGGGCTTTGCCGAATATTAAGGGAGCTTTACTTTGTGTTCTAGAGAAATGTTTCCTGGAAGACCAAACATATTGGCCTCAGTGATTAAAAAAAAAAAAAAAAAAAAACTGAATAGATTTGATACAGTGGACGTAAAAGAGAGACCCCATGCTAGATGTGTGCTCGTGGGCAAATGGTCTAACCTTGCCCAGCTTCCTCCCCCGTTAGCATCATCTTCTTCACAGGGTGACAGTAAAGCAGTAAAAGTAGTTTTCGAGGAAGCTAGCCACTCAGTGCTGGACACAGTTAATGTTTGATAAGTGGAAAGAACATGACTTCTTTGATCTGAGGAGCTCCCTTTATGGTACAGGGGAAACTGGAGTCCCATCTCAGCATTCTTAGTCTCAATCAGAGAATTTAAGAATGTGCTCTCATGGAAGCTTTGGAACAATTTTATTAGAGTTTAAAAAGAAGAACTCAAGGCAGGTGAGCTGTAAATCTCAGCAGCTGCTTGGAGGAGAATGGAGAAGGAAAAAAAAAAAACATGCCTTTTAGGCCAACATGGAAGTCAGACCCATGGGAAACTGGCAGCCACATGGCAGGGAGGGGAACTCTAAAGAAGGAATGAAAACACAAAATGTTGGAGAAGCCCAGGACATTAGGAAAAGCATACTTAGAAAAGAAGAGGAAAAAAGGAGAGGTTATGCCTTTTTGAATTCTTCAGAAAAGTGAGCTGCATGTTTATGGCCAGATAAGGTGCTACATCAGAGGTGGGAATTAGGGCTGGGGAAAAGTACATTATCTCTTTAAACCACTAATTATTCAGCCTATTTCTTTAGCACGGCTTAAGGTGAGCCTGCCTTCCTAAAGGCGGCCCTGTAGGCAGGGCCCAGTTCAACTGGAATATTAGATCTCTACCCAGGTCAGAGATTCTAGTGTAACATTTAGGAAAAAAATTAAATCCTCTTTTTTAATGAAAAGAAAAAAGGAACACAAATTTGGGTGCAAGTTAATGCTCAGAAAATAAATACCTGGGTCATTTTAAAAGTTTGCTTTTCTAGGCATGGTGACCCGTGTCTATAATCCTAGCCCTGGGAGACTGAGATAGGAAGACTTGCTACAAGTTCAAGGCCAGTCTGGGCGGCATAGTGCATCTCTGGCTTTGCAGTTGCTAGAGCTATTTCTGTTTTTATTTATTTGTTTGTATATGTCTAGTGAACAAGTTAGTTTTTTGAGAGTTGTATGAACACATCCATATCTAACAGCAAAAAATTAAACAGGCATTCATGTGCTGACTGAGATCAACAGAAAACTTCTGGGAATGCATATTCACAACACATATACACGCATCCGTCATCAGGCCTATTCTGAATGCCAGCTCATTTGGGCTCAGAGATAAGTGCTTGTGGGCCACAGAGGAGAACTGAACAAAGTGCCTTGCAAAGTCCATGAGACAAGTCTTCAGATAGTAATTCCTATTCAGTTAGCTGCTTTTGTTCTGATATATTTCTGCAGAATGAGACAGATGTAGAATGAAATATTGTACTACAATTAACGGTGGAAGAGAAAGAGCCAAACTAAATAATGCCACCATTCCAGTTTCCTATGATATGCAATCTGTTGTCATGTGACAACAAGTAAAAGGGAAATGATTGCTGGAATGTGAGTTTAATGAGAAACATTAATAAAACGTGCCTTATCTGTGCTCCCAGGATAGAAAAATCTGTGTTTAAAATGGAAGCCCTAAAAATATTATCTCATGACCATCAACCCCTATGAAGACAATGAAATTCAGGGTGGTGATTTTCTCTTTACAAACCCGACTTGGTATTTTTCTTTAAGAAATAATTCATTGGAAACTGAAAAGGGAACTAGATTTCAGTAGTTCCTCTGTATATTTTTAGAAGAATGGCATCACTTTGCAGACTTGAATCTAGTCTGAGCATTACAAACCACCTTCCTCAGTGTTTCCACTGCATCTTTTAAATCTGGCAGCTCTTCCGATACAGTAACTTCTAACTCATTGGTCATTTCTTAACTTCAGCAAATAAAACTGTTGACTTTTTATGGAAATTGCCTGTCTTCTGGGAAAAGCATATCTATTTGTAAGGTGTCAAGAAACAGATAATAAAATAGATCCATTTCTGCGAACTCAATAATACTCTTTTAATCTGAGCCAAGGCTATGACTCATCTGCCTGTCTCCTCTTGTGGGATGGAAAGGGAGTGCCTGCAAACCTCTTGACAGCAGGAAGGAGGGACAGTCTTCCACAGGCTGGGTTTTTGAAAACCTACCAGCTTTGCAAGTGTGCCTTTCTCTGGACTGAAGTGGCTTTGGTCCAGAGGATGAGGCTTGGCCAGGACAGCCTTATAAGTAATAACTTATCTCAAGGTAGACACAGGGAAGCACCTGGTCAGAGCCAGTGTGACTCGTTAGGATGACAGGCAAGCTGGAGAGCTGCTTCAAGCTTATTTCACGTCACCCTAAAAAGACAAGGGGCTGGGTGACAGTCTTGAAAGAAGGAAAGGACTTTTCATATTTCTTGCTTACTAGCAATAATAAGCTTTTATTATTCCCACTTCTTCCAAAAGCAGTGCACTGTTACTTTAGAAAAATTGGAGGATACAAATAGGCAAAAATAAGGAAATTAAAAAATCCATTCATAATTCTACTAGTTGTGGTCAGTGTTAGTATATACCTTTTGAAAATGTTTCCTGTTTGCACAGCATTATGCTTTCGTTCTTTTTAAAAAAACTATTATGCTGTGAAGGTCTTTCTATCTTCTCTTGGACAACCAGAGTTTTTAATAACTATGAAGTAATCTATTAGATGGGAATACAATAATGTATTTAAATGATCATTGATGGTAATTATTTCTTATTTTCTGTTTCAGTGGTGTGAGTAAATACCTTCATGTCTAAATCTTTGTACCTATCTTTAATCAATGTCTGTGAACCTTCAGCAGACTCCTTGATTTGCCTTGGGAGAAAGAAGACCTAAATTGCAGATAACAAATTCTTGGGGCTTATGTTCTCTAGGTAGAGAACTGGTTGTTTGAGTTCATTCTTGAAAATATCACATACTGATTGCATCCGGAGGAGATTCTTGTCCATTTAGGCAAGAAATGGAGTTTCCTTCCACACTTTCTTTGGGAGTGTATTCTTCTTGCCTCTTCATTCAAGTCCAGGCACCTTGTAGAAAGAGGGTGGATGCGATTCTTAATTCGACAATACTCTATTCTACATTCTTAGTTTCCACTGTCCTGAGCTATCTACAGGACAGCTTTCTAAGTAGCAAATGCAGTTATGATTCCAAAGCACTGTTTCAGAGTGAGGGGGAAACTGAGAAAGAAGCATTTTGGTCACTCTTTAGCCAAATACTGCAACAAGCGGGTTTATTAATATTTAAAGAAGAAAACAATCATCCTTAGGAGCCAACATGTGTTCATCATTGATATGCTGCTCTCATCAGCCATGCTAACCTAATAAGTAAGCAGAGTTTCTGTTCAGCTTCCATGTAGCAAGTATTAGTTGTCTTTGTGTTTCAGAGGCAAAGTGAAAGGAACAGTTTGCTACAGATATCATATGTTGTGATTTAAGTAAATAAGTCAGTGGAATCTTGTGCAATTCCCTTGTTGCTAGATGGCTGTGGACCTGCATTAATTTGCAAGGAAGTCTCCAATGAAGTGACACAGAACTCTGCCCTTGGCACTAGTCTGCTTTACTTTTTTTTCCTTTCCAAAGTACAATGATTTAGTAGAAAAATTTGATGGTCTGTCAAATGAGCAGACTACCTTGCTAATGCAGATCAAAGATTTGTAATCATACAGCAAAGGTATTTGGGTCTAAGATTCTGTGACTAGACAGAAACAACAGCTGTGTTGTTACAGGAAGGTTGAAAATAGCCCTCCTGTCTTAGAGTTAATATTATGGACACCTGGGGTCTTATGAACACTTACTGTAACATTTCAAGCACTGCAGTGGGCTTAGAAGAGGGAGAGGTAAAAGAGGTTTAGAAACCACTGTATATGAGGAAGCTTGACTTGTCAACCCGGGAAAAGAAGAAAGCCAGGGATGATTACTATCCCAAGGATGAGCAGTATCCTTACATATGTGAAGACATATTCTAGGCTGGTGCAGGACTAGCAGGTAGCCCTTATAAGAAGGTAGAGCCTGGGTCTTGGGCTAGCCCTGGCCTGTCTGTCCTCAGATCCATTCCTTGCCCTTGCCTCATTCTACACAGAAAAGAGGTAACCCTGCAGTCTGTATGGGCCTGGCCCAGCTGGTTTCTGGCAGGATCTAGCAAAGAGATAACATGGGCAGAAGACTGGAGGGCAGGGAAAGAAATAGCAAGGATGTTCTTCCCTGTCCTCTGCCCCTGAGTCTTGACATTCTGGTGTAGCTGCACCTCCTCGGTAGCTCCAGTTTCCATGGTGATCCTGGTCACTGGGTCTCAGTGACAGCAACTCCTCCCTTTTGTTCCTCCAGTCTAGAGTGGTGGTGGCTTCCTGCCTCCACCAGTGTCTAGACTGCCTCACTCGTCCTCACTTGACTCTTCGCCATCCCGTGTGTCCAGTTCCTGAATCCCTGTACCTTTTTTGAAAACAGATAAAGTGCTTTCCTAATTTGACATTAGAGGGACGTTGACATAGAATATGAATTTTTAAAATAATTACAACTGGATGGTCATCGGCAGGGATATTGTGAGAGTCTCAAGGCCCAGATCATTAGCATTCCTTTGGAAGCTGAAGCATAAAAGAAGAGATAACATGCCCAAGTGCTGGAAGTGACAGAGATGGGGCTGGAACTCAGAGCCTGGGGCTTTCTAGTACTCTTAATCTGATGTCGGCCCCTCCCCCTGCATGTCTTCAATAACCATTCTCCCACGGTTTATGTTAATCATCCCTCTGATCTATGGAAAGGAAAACTGAATGTCCTAAATTTTCCCCTTTTAATTCTTTTATAATTATATGACAAACCAGTTCAATAATGCTTACTTGCTAATTATCATACAGAACAAATATTGCTCGCCAAGTGTTGAGTGGAACCTTTCATTTCTCTCTTCAAAACATTTTCTTCTTAGAAAAGCTAAATACATGTTCCAGTCTAGAAGGTTTCATTTATGTAAGTCTCTGGTTTCATGGTGTTATGTTGAATAGAAGAGTAGAGAAGAGAGGAGAAGGGTGTTCAAGGTCACCCACGCTAAGCCCATCACTGTAGATAGGAAGAAACACATCTAAAATTGTGGAGACCCTTGCCCAAAGTTGGGGACAGGTAGGACTGGAACCCAGATCTCTGGCCTAGTTTAGAATGCCCTAGCACATAATCCTTCTCTTTACTGGCCTTTCTACTTCCTTTATTATTACCAGTTTTCAGCTGGCTTTCACATACCTTTTCCTGGTCTACCTCCCCTGATAGCCTGTTTCTACATGGAATGGCATTATTAAAAGCAGGCGGTTACCTCTTATCATTTTCCTTGTCTCTCCCCCCTCCCCTACCTCGCCTCTCTTTCTCTTTCCCCCAGGGTTTTCAAATGTCCATTCCTATCTTCAATCTAGTCAACATTTTCTTTCTCAAGTCTTCCTTTGACTTTGTCCTTTCATTGATTCCTTCCATTTGGTTCAAAACCAATCTAACCGGTTGAAGCCATAAACACAACTAAGGTAGGAATCTTACAAGCCCTGGATCTGATGTCTGGCTGCCATAAACCTTTGATCATGCGGAGGAAGAATATAACATCAAGCCTTAGCAGGACCTCTGCATCTACCTTTACTATTCCCTGGCTTCTTGGCTGCAGATGTGAGTATCTTAACACTGTAAACACTACTGCAGAGGGGAGGAATCCTCCCACATCCAAGAATATCACGTTTTATAAAAGTCAAACCATTAACACATATCTAGGGCTGGAGAGATGGCTCGGTGGTTAAGAGTCTCTGCTCTTGTAGAGGACTTGAATTCAGTTCCCAGCACTTATGTCGGGCAGCTCCCAACCTCCTACAACTCCAACTCCAGGAGATTTGACGCCCTCTTCTTGCCTATAAAGGTACCTGCACTCACACGCACATACCGACATAAAAAAAAAAGTCACCCACAGGAGTTTCCCATGCTTCAGCAATTTTTTCCTTTAGCTGTTAATATCAATCTCAGGGGGATTTTAAATCTTTGCCAAATTTGTGATATATAGACATTCAATGAGTGGTTGGGTTTATTGAAGCTTTTTCAGGTCAATATCATCATAATATAATAATATAAATATCTGAGTCACTTGTTTACATGGACTAGTTCTCTCTAAAAACAGATCATACTGACACTGTAGTTCCAGTTGGCTTGTGTTCCTCTATCCTTCAAATTCTGTTTCCTCCAGTGTGGATTTTGTTTTAGTCATTATCATTGTCAATAAGTCAGAAACTCAGTTCATCCTCCATTGTCCTATAATTAATATTTTAATTTCTCTTGATGAATCTAATTAAATATAAGGATCAAATATTGAGGTTACATTCCAAAAGCAAGTGTACAGGACACCTGTGTTCTCTCACACAGGTGACATTTCTGCAAGAGTTAACAAGAAACAGAATTACCAGGAGGAAAGAGGACAGCCTCAGGAACTCAGAAGCACAATCCTGCTCTGTGTGAAGTGCAGGGTCAGTGTGACGTGGACTCTTAGCTTCAGCTCTGAACACTCTATTTTTCCAAAGTCCTTATTGTTGCCCAAGATATTAACAGCCTTCCAATTCCCAGGCACATAGTCTTAAATTTGATTTTCTTACCCTTGTGTTATTTCTACTTCGACATCCAAAGTTCTATCAAATCCTAATGCTATTTCTTCTATGAGTCTCTTTAATTCTACCTTTCTAATATCTATCTCCTCTGAGCTCTTTCCCATGACTTTTTTTTTTAGATGAAGTCTTGCTATGTTATCCCAACTGAATTCAAGGGGATACCCCAACCTCAGTCTCTTGAGTAGTGGGGTACCAAAGGCACATACCCTGCCTAACTGTGATATCACCCTCTTGGTTGGTTCCCCCTCTCTATCCCTGCTCTAGTCTAGGGATGCCAAAGTAGAACTCAAGATTAGGTAGCCATGGTTCTTTTCTGTCCAAGAGTTTGCTTCTATCATCTTCTGCACTGTTCCTCACCCACAGGAGAGCCCTGAATATGTATCACAGCAAAGAACTAGCCAGAGTCTAGGTGGTGATGGTCCATCATGCTTCCGCCTTGTCCAGTAGGCACCCCATTTCAGGCTCTCTTTGCCCTCCACTCTGGTCTACACTGAGCTGTCCTGACTATTTGGGGCAGCCTAGCTCTCGTGTATGCCCAGCTCCAGCCTCCTCCTCTCAGCCTAAATCCTGTCTTCTTCCTGCCAGCTAGAATGCTTTGCTGAAGTAGCTGGATGTTTTGACTCTTAGCCTTGGCCTAGAGCCTTTCTCCCTTGAAATATCCTCATGAGACTTCTGGCCAGAATGTTCTTATGTTCTGGAGCGCATGTCCTCCTTTTGGCTTGGCTTCTGGACAATTAAGTATTAGGTAATTTCTGCCAGGCTGGAGTGAAGACACCTGGATTCTTGTTCCAACTCTTCATGAACTTGATGTAACTCAGGAGCTTCCTGTTCCACCCTCTTCAGATGCCAGTTCTGAGCTCCATGCCTCCCCACATTCCCTGCGTACTCCTGAGTTAATCTGATCAAGCCCCCTTACCCTAGAAGATGAGGGAGGAGATAAATCCTGTTTGTAACTGGCTGTCCCTTGTGCCCTAGGTCCCTCTACATTCCTTTCTGGCTCTACACCCAAATAACCAGTGTTCCTCAATTTTGCTACTTGCATTTAGGTGTCTGATAATTTCCCATTACTTAAAGAAACAGGATTAAGTCACTGTACATCTTCAGAGAATTTGCTAACCATTTAGTATACTTTTAATTAGATTCAAATATTAATTTGATTGGATTTTTGGAGTGACTCCAAATATTTTTAGACTATTAGTTTCCTTACGATACCTTTTAAGACTATAGCCAAGAGCCAACAAGAAACCAAAAGGCCCCTGAGTTGTTTGAAAAAATCACCATTAAGTTCTCATCCATTGTCTAGATTTCTTTCTTTTTACCCCCAAACTCTGTGAGATATGAGAACCAGAGGGTGGAGTAGAGCATCTGAGCAGGTATAATAACTCCTTTCTGTGCCCACAACCCAGGCATCTTTCTTCTTACTGAAGATACCTGCAGGCCTCTGAAAATCTGAGGACTAAAAGGAGCATCATCAAAGAGCCACGGCCAGCTCCTCTCTGGTTGTATAGCTCTGGAAAGTTGTACAGAGATCCGGAGTTATGAGCTCCAGCTGCCGACAGGGATAAATGGCCTCTGGTTGATACATATGAGTTGATTGCTTTCCCCTTTGCTGGTCTGTGTCAGCCCCAGTAGGGCTTACTGGGATTACCACTCAAGAAATCGTCTTACCAAAGCCTTATCTCAGAGTCTGTTTCCGACAGATTCTATCCTAACACAGGTTGCAAGAATAAACTCCAAGGAGTGAAAGAGAAAAGAGAACTCTCAACAAGAGAGAAAGAGATAGAAATGAAAGTCAAGTCTGATACCTGAGACTACTAAGTCACAAGCGTATGTGACACACTTAATTGGTTACTTGAATACAATGTATTCCACAGAATTCAAGAAGAAACCTGGGAATAAGCTCCATGTTTTAGAAAGCTTTTTATTCAGAAGAATAAAAACAGGTGTTTTAGGGAAGAATTCATTGCCTCTCTGGAATCCTGAGTTTCCTAAAGGCCTCTTTACCTGATAATGAGGACTTACTAGATTTTCAGTTGAATTTAAACCATTGCCTTCTTGTGGTTCCATCAGCCTGGATTTTTCAGACATATTCTTTATATTAGTCTGATTTCATCCCTTCCTTTGCTTACATAATAGAGTTCTTTTGTTTTTCTAAAGTCTTCTTTCCCTTGCCCCTTGGCCGTTTCAATGGCCCTTCTTATGCATCATTATCACATTCCCAGGCTATGGGGATCAACTCTGCATACAGAATCACAGGGACCAGGACACTGAAATCTGTACTTCTGTTTTGTTTCTAATCCAAATTGATTATTTTTTTTTCAGTTTTCATCCAGATGTTTAATATCATGTAAACACAGCTTGAAAGTGTTCCTGAACTGCTTACAGATGTATGCCAATGAAACACTTCCCAAATTACATATAATGATGCTTTCAGTCTATTTATATCTATGTCATAATCTCTGGCTAGAATTTTAGCTATAGGATTAAGATTGAAAGAAAGTGAAAATTTTACAAATGTATTGGTGATTTATCTATTTGATTAAAGACTCCAGATATTTTGGAAATATTCATGGATTGACACTGTGTTCCACTGAATGCTGGCTTGTCTGCAGCCATGGTTCTATGGCTGAATGTTTGTGTATCGGCCCAATTCATATGTGAAGACCTAGTCTCCGTGTGCTAGAATGGCTATTTTTTTGTTTGTTTGTTTCAGAGGTGCTATCTTTCCGTGTTATCCAGGCTGTCCTCAAACTCCTGGGTTTAAATGATCTGCATGTCTCAGTCTCCCAAGCAGCTGAGACTATAGGCAGCAGCCATGGTGCCCAGAGAGAGTGGGCTCTTATGACTGGATCAATGCATTCTTAAAAGAGACACATAAGAGCTGCCTCCCATCTCCCACCTAACCAAAAGACAAGGAATACCTTTTGAAACTGACCTAGTGCTCTAATTTTGGATTCAAGCCTCCAGAAAATAAAGTTTTGGTGTTTAAGATACTTAGTCTGAGATATATTGTTATGGAAGCCTGAGTACACTAATACACTTGAGAACCAAGATTCTATTGACCCGTTTAGCTTATGGTCACCGTGACTTTCAAATCTGCTGAACAGCTAACTTAGTTCAAGTCAAGACTTCTTCACTTTGTGTTTAACACCAAAAACCACATTCCTTAAGCCCCTTAGATTTGCTTGATTCTTATCAAAAGTTTGGTTTCACGATACAGTCTTTATGGGTGATTGCAGAAAAGGTGTTGTAGTAGGTTATCTACAAAGACACCAGGAACAATATTTCTACACATGTTTTTCTATAGTGTGATATTGGCATGCTTTCTGGAAAGAGGTTGGGGGTCTTGTTTTCTCCCCTGGAATTTGGGTGAGTCTGTTCCCTTCTCTGTGGGCATCTAATGCAGTGAATGAAGTTTGCATTACTCTGAGACTAGGCCAGGACGGACTCTAGAGTTTCTGTCTAGTTATCTAGGATGCTCACCTTTGGAGGCCTAAACTATCATGTAAGAATTTTGACTAGTCTGAGCCTCCATGGAATGAGGCCACTCTCTCCATGTGGAGACACCATGTGTAACGCTCCTGTTCCAGTTAACAGTGATACCAGTTCCTGTACCTGTGAGTGAAGATGCCTCCAGGTGAGCGCCCAGCATTCTGGAGCAAACTCTCCCCATCATGCCCGTCTTAACTCCTGTCCCACATAACTATAAACAAGCAAAAAGTTAGCATTTTATTGAGGTTTTGTCTTTTGTCTTTGAAATAATGTTTTGCTATACAACCCAGGCTGGCTTCAAGTTTTCAATCCTCCTGCCTCAGCTCCTGGAACCCTGGTAGAATTAGGAGCAGCTCTTCTACAGAGACCTTGCTTCACATGGAACACAGTTCACTTAGTACTTAGAAGAGGAAAATTTGTTTCTTGAAACAAGTGTTACCTTGAGAACACTAGGAACTTGCTCATTGTTTTTCTCTTTGCTTTGTCTTTTAGGAAGCTTGGGACTAACATTGTGACCAACTTGCAATAATTAATGTTATCCCTTTGCAGCTGGCTGTATTTACTTTGGGAAGGCCCTCATCTTTGGAACAAGGTGGGATATAATGAATTAGTGGGGGTAAATAAATTTATCTTAAATCAATGTATTTTGAGAACATTATTAGACTGAGCTATTATAACAGATACCTTTATTATAAACTAAAACCAAAACATAGCAGGATGTGGTGGCCCATGCCTGTGATCTAGCATTGGAAGGCTGAGGCTAGAGGATTATAGATTCCAAACCAACATGAGCTATATATTGAGATCCTGTCTCAAATAAATAATAGCAAAAACAAAACCCCAAACATCCTTTGTAATCTATAGAACAAAAATATAAGAAGCTAAAGGGGGACAATTTAGACCAGATATCAAAAGAAATAACAATCACTACAAGGTAATGTGATATCACTTAGCAAAGAGAACAATGAGGCAGCAGACAGGGAAAAACAGCTTTCTGAGTTGAGTACATTCAGTCTCACAGGTAAAGATTTTTTGTCTAGAACTTTTATGTTTACAATTTAATTTAATCCTGATAAAGCAACTCCGTGGACACAGGTCATAGATCTAAACTTTTACAAAAACATGATGAATGTAGACGTATTAGGAAAAGAACTCCAAAGAGTAGGAAGGGCTCCAAGGGAGCAATATCATCCCCTCTTTTTTGAGACAGGTTCTTGCGATGCAGGCCAGGTTGACCTGGAGCTCAGTGTATAGCCCAATGGACTCCCAATCCTCCTGCCTTAGCTGGGTTGTCTTCTTCTGCTGAGTGCGTAGATCATATCCTTCTTGAGCATTTTAGGCAGATAATGTGCTTGCATAAGGATCTGGTTGTGTTGTAACTCTTCATGATCCTGACAGGATTCAGTGCTCCAGGGTTCATTGGTAGGCAGGGAAAGGGAACAGTGAATTCCTGCAAGCAGTGTCTATCGCACAGCCTAGTGCACATCCATCACTCTCTGAGCTCACACTTTCAGAACACCTTATTTCAGTTTCTCCTTCCCTGGAAGATCCCACTCTCTTTTGGAAAATGATGGCATCCTCAAGGAGGGTCCCTGGAAAACCTCTGGGCTGTGGACCTGGATATGGATGAAACTTTGTCACTGCTTGTTTATGTGCACTGTCACACAGAGAGGCATATGTCATTTCTCTCTACATATGGATGGGGACTGGAGAAATGTGTTCTCAGTACCAAAATAATTCCTCTCAATTACCAGTCATGAGCAGATCAGTTTTAACCACTATAAAGGACAAACCTGACTTTTGGGCAAGAATGCCATCCAAGATCTAGCCAAGAGCTTTCAGTTATTTGTGTAGTATTTACATAAATAATCTTTTGGTATCTATTGGAGTTAGCCTTATAAAAAAGTATGAAGGGATTCAAAGAATTTGACTTGGAGACCCTGCTAGCTGTGGTCTATGATCAGTGGTTCATACCACTGGATTTAAAAAAAATTTCTAGTATGCATGAGTCCCCCAGTAAAAATATTCCATGATAGAATCTTGAAGCTGGTATGTGGGATTCCCAAGGTGAACCTCTAAATTTAACCCTCTCCTTCTCAATTCCCAGCACATTGACAACTAGTAAATATGACCCCAGTGAAGGCCTAGGTCACTCCTGGAGAGTTCTGGAACCCATTAAATATTAATTCCAGCTGGCATGCTCACACTTTTAATTCCAGCACTCAGGAACAAAGGCAGGTGGATCTCTATGAGATCAAGGCCAGCCAGCCAAGTGTAAATAGCAAGGTCCGGGCCATCTGGGGTTACCAAGAGATCTCGTTTCAAAAACAACAACAATGAGTTAATGTCTGTCACATATAAGCAGATAAGGTATGGCAATTCACTCATTGACCCATCAAATAATTGTTGAACACCTATGTGCTCAGGTACCAGAAATATGGCTAGACTCAGATACTGGCATGAATACAGGCCTTGCCTTCATGGAGCATGTGTTACAGTGGAGGAGACAGAGGATAACAAATCCACCAATAATGTACAATGGGTCATAAGGTACTTCATACTGTGAAGACTCTAAAGGAGCTGCAAAGTGATGAGGTGGGCAATGGTGGGCACAATAGTCTACAACAGACAAGGATGTGCTCAGGCTAACATGACAATTGGGAAGATGGCTATAAGCAGTGAGCGAGCCAGTGAGTGTGCCAGGAGAGGGAACAGCTGGCCAAAGTGTCTGAGCAAGGACCTTGCTTGGTGTGTCTGAAGAACTCCAGGGAGCCTGGCTGGGTGAGTAAGTAGTCACTTCTGACTTCCCAGTCCCAGTGCTTGAAAGCTTTGCAGGGAGCTCCACAACCTTCTTTTGAATGGTATAGCTTTCCATTGGCCACTCCTTACCTTCTAGATCCCCTACAAAAAAATGGGAAAAGGTAGCCACCCACAGCCCTGTCCCTTCCTGTCCCAGCTTCTGTGACAACACCTTTGCACCAGCCATCCCCGACTCCATTCTTAAGCTTGGACCTTTTTTCTTCAGGGAAGCATTAATAGGAGCTATGCGAGGAGTAGTAAATAAACTTTTTACCTGGTCCTTGTGTGAGGGAAGACTCTCTTGCCCTTGGATGTACGCCAGGTCCTGTGCTTTATGTGTGTTAAGATTTCATTTAATCCTCTCAACTTTCTAATGAGATTGGTACTGAGACATTTCACCCCTGTTTTATAGGGAAGTGGGAACTCAGAAAAGCTGTCATTTGGTAAAGGTCACACAGCTGGTAAGTCATAACGTTTTGATTGAAACCCAAATCTGCTTTTCCATAGAGCTCCTGGTGGTTGAATAGAGAGAGAGAGGTTCTAGACTGAGAATTTTCACAGTGACAGTCCTACAATGCCAGGTATCAACAAGGTGATCTGGGCATCCTGCCCACATTGCATGTCCAGTAGGAATGAAGATCCTGGAAATACTCCACCATCCCACCAGTGACAGCTCTACTATGCTAGCATCTTCTGTTCTGGAATACCCCACTTCCAAACAGAAGAAAACCTGCTTTTGTAATATTTTCTCTTATGTCTAGATGATCTTTTTCCTGGTCCTGATTCCTGACCTCTTAGATCACAGATTCACCAAGTATATTCTGGATACTAAGGACTGAGGGCACAAAACTAATCGTGATCTGGTTCCCATGGTGATAGGACATTCAGAGCAGAGGAACAACTGACCTCTTGAGAAGGTTGCCCCAAGACTGTTTCCTGAGGAAAGCCCACTGGGCCCCATAGTTCTCCTCTGATCCAAGTGTTCTTACTGAGCAGCCATTGCTAGAGGGACGTGCTGAGGGACACAGTGGGAAGTGAGATACTCTCAGTCTGAAAAGGTCCATTATCAGCATGTGGTGGGAGGAGAGGAGGGCACAGCAAAGGCAAGTGCCCCAAACCCTGCGCCTGCAGGTGAAACTGTGCTTCTTCCTGCTTAGCTGTACAACAAACAAAATGAAACAACAAGGAGAGCCTGCCGTGAAAATGCAAGTGATATTCAAACTTTTCCCATTACATTCAAACAGCAAACTATTTTTCAACAAATCAGTATTCTGAAAATTTTCTGAATTTACTTCCCATGGTTTTTTTTTTTTCAAGAGATTTTCAGCAGACTGGGAAGCACTTGTACAGTTGTTAAATTCAGTTCATTCATTTGCTGGACATAACACTCATGGGGAAAATCGTCACCCATGTCCAGAAGCAATGACAAAAACAACAGGCAATTCCCCTTTCTCATAACTTTTACTGTTGCTGTTTAATTAGGATGTCCCCGTTTCCGCAGGGAAAGCTGACAGTTCTCTTGACAGTCTAGGTGAAGGTCCCCCAAAAGCCACTACAAGATCCTTCCTTTAAGGGTCCCTGTGAAGACAAGGAAGAGGGAGGCTAGGGTGACTTAGAAGGCATCAGATTTTCCTCCCTGAAATAAACGACCACAGTAAGGTGCAATGCCACCTAAAATCCCGCCACCAGGTGTTTGTTTATTCTTTGGATTTATGTTTTTAAACTTTCAGAAGTGATAAGTGGTGAAGCTTGGATTGAAACTCAAATCAGTCTTTTCCCAGATCCCTTGTTAGCTGACTGTTGAGAGAGGCTCTGAATTGAGAATTTTAACAAGAATAGCTCTCCAGCATCAATAACAGGATCTTATATGCTGCCCGCATCACTTGCCCAATAGGAATGAAGATTCTGGAAATGCAATGGAACTCCTTCTGCAAAGGTATTCTTGTACTACAGGCCCAAATATATGTAATTTGGGTGTGAACTAGAGTCTCCACCTCATCTTTCCTGTTCTGTTTCCACAGCCCCAAGAAGTGCTGGTCTGTGACAGTCTTCCATCCCCTAAATCTCTTTTTGTCTTACACCCAGGCACAGAGCTCAGGCACACCCTGGTTCCCATAGGACACCCATCACGGCAAGTGTTTTGTGAGTTTCGAAAAGGTCCCTGAAGATTTTGTGGGCATTCCAGGAGAGTTCATATGACTGTCAGTCTTCCGACTCTATCCTCTGGCTTCTCAGTGTGAACCTCCTCAGGTTCAACATTATTTTTGTGTCTGAATTACCCATAGATGGGATTCCTTCTGCTTGGCCCAATCAAATCTATCTTCCTTGTCAGAAACCACATTCTGTCATTATCCTGTGACGCAAGCTGGGGACCAGTCATCTTCACTTCTTCTTCCCCTCTCTGGGTCCCATGTCCAAATGCCAAGTTCTGTGTACCTTAAAGACTCCTATTTCTCCAGACTGCATTCAGAAATTGCCATACGGGAGGTTCTGGGAATGGTCTCCCAGTGCAAGGGCTCAGGGCTTATTTCTTATTTATACTCATAGCTTGTATATTGTTTTAAACCTATCCTTCTGCTTCTTTGGGTGACTTTTGGCAGTAAATTGATGGATACGAGGAAGAGCAAACACTCTCCAACCTGTCCTCCACCATCATGTCTTTTCTCAGTCCCCATAGCTGCAGTGACACCCCTCCAAGAAGCAGGACAACTATTTGGCCTCTCATCCTGGTCCTTTGGCCTTTTGGTTTATTTCTGAAAGTTGAGTCCAATCATGCAGTCTTCCAGATCGGTGATGCTCGTTGAGAACTCCAATCCTTTATACGAGCTGCGGAGTTCGCCAGTCTGGCTTCCCTCTCCTGCATCATTCCTTTTACCAGTCACACTTACCTGTTTTTATGCCCAGTGGCATTGAAATAGGATGCTATTTTTGTCTGTAATACTCCGTACTTCCATATTCTGTCTCCTGTCATCTGATGAACAACGACCCCCCTCGGCCTCTTTTCTGCTATTATTACCAGTCTCATCTGATATCACATTTTCTGCGATGCTCTAGGTTACCTTTCAGAGTACAAACTTGGGATTACTTTGAACTAGATAATAAAAGTGGTCCCTATGGGGCTGGAGGGATGGCTCAGTGATTCAGAGCACTGGCTGTTCTTGTAGAGGACCTGGGTTCGATTCCCAGCACCCCCATAGTGTCTAACAGCCACCTGTAATTCTAGATCCAGGGGAATCAGATGCTTTCTTCTGACCTCCTTGGGCATTGCATGACATGGGTGCAATTACCTACATGCAGACAATACAATTGTACACATAAAATAAAAATAATAACTAAAATGCTTTTAAAAGGGGTCCCCAGATTAACAGTTTCCTTGACCTCACAGTACAAGAAGTATAAGCTATCCTGAATGTACTGTTGATATTCCAGAATATAGCATGTTGTAGGTATCCAATAAACATATACTGAATGAACAAACAAATGAACGAACAAGACATCAGTGGGAGGTATCCATGTGGAAACAGATCGTATGATGTTTTACATCTGAGGGAGAGAGACAATAGCCAGGATGTGGAGGCTGCATATGAACCTCAGGTTGCCATGAGATATCACTGGAAGATTATCACTGGGACCCATAGCTTTCATTGAAAACAGACTCCCCCCTCTGTCCTTTCTGTACCCAACTCCCTGCCCCTCCCCCTAACATCTGGTTTGAATTAGAAGCAGGCACTCAGAGTTCAGAGACTGAGTCTCTGTCCCTGAGAGAGAGAACTTTCTGACAGAGCAGTTTGGAAATAAACTGGGATCCTTGTGATGATGACATCTCTGCATCATATGATACTGGAGCACAGATATCCTACTCGACAAAGGGTGGGAAGGTGTTGGACCAGGTGCCCTCTACATTTCTTTCCCTTCTAAGAAGCTCTGATAATGTCTTTTTAAAAATTCTTTTGTTGCATTGATTTAAAAGATGTGTCAAAATGCTGCAAATTCAAATATGAGAGGAATCTCAGGAAAATTATGTTACTAAGAAACCAGAAAGGCTTGGCATTCTTTCAGGAGGAATTTATTCTGCTACCATATACTGTTTCTGAGTTCCTGCCAAGCCAAATTCTTTATATGTGGCCAGTCTTTGTGAGCTGGTTTCCCTCCAAAAAAATGGTCATTGCTCAATATTTCTGAGCACCAAAAGCCACGTATTGGCCATTATTTGTCCTGCTTTTTTAAGTATTAAGTAGGAAGCAGAGTTTTAAGCATACTTATTCAAAACAAGAATGTGAATTTATTCTGGATAGTAGGGGCTCTGTCAACAAAACTTTCAGAATGTCTGGTCAAAGTTTCTCAGCCTTAACATGACGACATTGGGGGCTAATAGTTCACTGTGGTGGAGCTGTCCTGTGTACCACAGGGGAGTTATAGAAGCATTGTTGCTACTAGACTCCAGGAACATTTCCTAGTTTTAACAACCAAAAATGTCTCCAGATATTGACAGATTCTCTCAGGGGAATAAAATTGACCCTGGTAGAGAGCCACTTTTTATTAGACAACTGGTCTAAATAAAAACACTGAAAATAAATTATCTAGATGTTGAGTCTAATTACCAGTCAAATTTTATCAGAAATTCATCTTTTCTGATATTAACATATGAACTTAAGAGACAGAACCTTAAGATGATTGACATCAAGGGCCCAGAAGCCAAATGACCTGCATTCAAATTCTGTATCGCCTGTATCCAAGTTACTTGTCTCATTAAGCTTTAGCTTCTCTACTGTGAAATGGAGACATTGGTAGTACTTACCCTTCTGGCTGCTCAAGGGAATGAAATCAGATCATGTTTGTAAAATGCTTATCACAGTGTCCAACACCTAATAAGTACAATTCGTGTAGTATTATTGGTTGTGACAAAACTCACCTGCGCTGAAAAAGATCATTTATTCTTTGGTATACAACTTAAAAACCTAAATGCATTTTATATTCAGCAGCATACATGACTACAACCAATAACTCTGAAGCTTAAAGCCTGAACACAATGGTTTATTTCTTACCTACTATGTACTTTTGGTAGGGCCATTGTCTTGGGGAGCTCTTCTCTGAGAAGTGACTCAGAGACCAAGGTTTCTGGCTTTCCTGAAATGCAGCTATCTATAGATATCTCTATATCTATCTATCTATCTATCTATCTATCTATCTATCTATCCATCCATCCATCCACTCTAGGAGCTTTCCTGAAATGCAAATGCTCTATAAAAACTTAAAGAATTATAACGTCAAATAAAATTGACAAGTAATATATTTACAGTCATGAAGATCAGAACTGTCCATTAACCTATGACAGACTCTGATGAAATGTCTTCAGTAAAGAAATCTGTAGAAATTTGTTTACCTCGGTGTGTTTTGGTAAGTCAATTTTCTGTGAGCTTTTGATGTTTTTTTGCCCTGTCAGCTATTAACATCCTACAGAAGAAGCATACTGTAGAAAATGTGAGTGTTCATTTGGGACAGAGGAATGACATAGTCAGGCTGTATTTCAAGGAAGAGAAATTCAATGACAGCTTAGGGGTTAGTTTGTAAAGCTGAGCAATTAGACCAGGGACAAGGAGGAGGCTGTGGTCTCATTCCAAGCAAGTCAAGGCCTGAACCGCAAGAGGGTGATGCAGTAAAAATGCAATTTTTGTTTGTTAATTATATTTCCATAAAGTAAGACCAAAAGATGAGGGCATTTTAAAGGGGCAGGGAGGATAACTATGGTGGTTTGGATGAGAAATGCCCCCAGTAGACACTGGGGCCCCAGCTGGTGGTGTTCGGGAGATATGAAACTTTTACCATAAGGAGCGTTGCTAGGGGAAGCAATTCAGTAGGGGCAGGCTCTGAGAGTTTATAGCCTCACCCCACTTCTGGTTCATTCTCTCTGCTTTCTGTTTGGAGTTGAAGATGTGATCTCTCAGCTTCCTGCTCAGCCTCCCCTATCATCACAGACTCTTCCTCTAGAACTGTAAGCCAAAATAAACTATTTTTTCCCCTAAGTTGTTTTGGGTCATATTGTTTTATCACAGCAACAAAAAAGTAACTAGTTCAGTAGCTCCGTGGTAGAGCAAGGCTGTGGGTTTTATCCCTAGAGTTGAAACAAACAGAAAATAGAGAAAAGAGACGTTGATCATTAGAATTATAAATGGCCAAGAAAGTGAAAACACCAGAGTTGCCTGTCTGGTGTGACAGAAAACACCGGCTGAGAAGCTAAAAGAGGAAGCCCAGCAGTGTGGAGGGAAGCTGAAGAGTCTCTGTTGGGGGGGATCATCCAGGGATGGCTGTGAGAAGGAGAACAGTACAGGAAGCCTAGGATGGAGCCCGAACCCACCGGGAGGGTTTGGAGGGGAGCAGTGAGAGGAGAAAGGAAAGCCAGAGCTAAGCCTGACCTAGAAGCCAAGGAGAAGAGACGTCAAAGGGCCACGGCGGATGGCAGATGCTGCACATGTCTTCCAGGAGACAAAGGGGAAAGCTAGCACTGGACTTGGTGGTGATTGACAGCACAGTGATATAAGGCCCACCTCAAGGCTTAGAGGGCTGTGCAGGCTTCAGGGCAGACACCTGTCTGGGAGTTTTGGCTGGATGACATGGGGAAGGCTTCGGAGGAAATGTTCTGAACAACTCTACAGGGCAGATCAGGGGATTTGGTCAGAGGGAGACTAAGTATCTGAGGAAAGAAGGCTGGGAATTGGAGAGAGGCCGCTGGCGGCAGACAGTGTTGCGAGCTGTACAGAACAATGGTGGGATGTCTGGCTAGGAAAAAGCAGAGACAGGAAAAGGAAGGTGTATGAGTGGGTGCTTCTGAGGCGATGCCACGAAGTTGCCACAACTCATGGATGTGGCATGGATGGATAGATGGATGTACATGTGCATGCATACATTTAATTTCAAAGCAAGGTTTCAAGGTATCCCAGACTGCTCTCAATCTCTCAGTCTTGGAGCTCTTTCTCTCCTCCTGCTTAGTCTCCTGAGTGTGGGATTTTAGCTGTGAACCATTGTACCCAACCGCCCAAGTCTCTTTTAAAAGCATATTTCCTCTTTCAAATTGGAATCTTCCTTTATTTTTTGTGTCAATCATGAGTAATAATACTTATGAAAATTTCTAATTATTCCAAAACATAGGCAGATGTCAGTGAAATTTATTTGTAATGCTCAATCCCAGAAATAAAGACTATTGGTATGCATGTTTTCAGGTGGGCCCCCACACACACATACACACATACACACGCAACACACACACAATGACTGATACTTTTCACCTTGCTTTTGGTTTCTGAAACAGTATCATGCAACACAGCCTAGTCTTGAACTCCTGATCCCCCTGCCTCTATCTCCCAAGTGTTGGGAAACTTTATTTAGGACATTTTTTTCATGTTTATCTATATGATTGTACAGCTGTTTTACTATTAATCCCCCTTCACACCCAGGACTCAAAAGCTATTTCTGACCATGTCTGCAAATTTAGACTACTTGGCATCAAGATCTTCCTGAACTGCTTCTTTCTCCTGCGCCAGAAACTTCAAATACTTTATTAGGGCTTCCAAGTTAACCAAAGGGAAGATCATTGCTTTTGTATTTCCACATCATCCCTGACATTTTCCACCTGTCCTCCTTGTAATATGAAAGGAAAGATTTTTTTTTTTTAATTTTCATGGATAGTGAGCCTGTGCTGAGGACTTAACAGAGCTGTCCAATCAGGAGCTTTCCAATCCCAAGACACAGTGAGTTTAATTCCCTTTCTTTCTTCCTAATTTTTAAAGAATAAGCCAAGCCCTTTGGTGCAGATGGGCCCATCATTTACTGATCTGTGACTGAGACTCTCAGAGTCTTCCTAATCTGAAACACAGATCCTACTTCACAGTGTAGCTCTGAAGATTAAATGAAACACAATATGATCTTATATATACTAGAAATCTATCATCTATCTATTGTCTATCTAATCTATATCTATCTATGAAATCACAGTGCCTAGTGTGATGTTTTCTGTATAACAGGAGTTTAAGAGATAGCATTTCCTCTCCTTCTACCTAAACAATACCTTAGGACAATGGTCCTCAAACTACTATAACAAATTGGGTTTTTGGGAAAAAAGGAGATTGTAGGGCTCCTACTCAGAAAGCCTGGCTCAGGTAAGTTAAAGACCACACTCCACTAGACTCCCTTTTAGATCCCATGACCATCTGAAGATAGAGTCACAGATCACCCATTCAACACCTACTCCCTATTTTGTTAAGTGGCTCATCCAAGGTCATACAAAGAAGCAATAGCTGGTAAAATGTGATGATTTGGGCAGAGCCTTTTATATGGAGCTGAGGCTGCCCTGAGAGACTCTTTGACAGTGCTTTAAGCTCTCAATCTTCTTAGTCAAAGGACCTTCTAGAAACTGTTTTGTATAGGCTTGCTTGGTTTTGTTAAAAATGTGTTCAGATTCAGAAAAAAAAAATCTTATTATTTATTTGAATATAGTGGAATTTTGCTGTCCTCTAAAACTTTTCTTCTGAAATCCTCCTTAGTTAGAAGTTAAAATAGTTTTTAATGGAAAAAATGCTTATTTTGTTCATTTTTAACCATTTGATAGTAAAACAAAATACAACCTGCCCCCCACAAAACAGTTATAGCTTAGATTACTGTTATAAGGCAAACATCCCTCCTGGTACATCTGGATGACTCAACAGAATTCTGCCCACTCCTAGATGCCTTCCCACGTGCCTTTCCCCAATGACAGCTTAATTCTCATCAAAAATAGCCATGGCCCTGACTTTTATGCCAATCACTTCCTTGTAGCCATTTGCAGCTTTTTCTCACAAATACGCATTCCCAGACACTAAAATTTAGTTTTGTTCTCTATGAAAACTTTTGCCAGAATTTTTTTTAAACCACATACTTCCATCATTCTTCTAACAGCTCACCGTTTAAGGAACGCGATGCAGTACATAGATAAGAAATGCAGGACAAACCCTTCAGTCTTTTATGCACCTAGTTTTCAAAAATAACCATTGGCTCCTTGTTACCCATGAAGATGACTAATTATAGATTCTTTTGGTCTTGGTTTCATTTGTTGTATTTTTTTGTGATGCAGTTCAGTATAGTTCTCTGTCTTGGATGTTTCCAGGAAATTGAAAACTGGATCCAAAGCTTTTATGGAATTTTTTTTTCAGTAGGAAAGAAGCATGATATCTGTTTTTTACTTTTTTATAGCTACGAGTATCAAATGTCTAGATTCCTTAATTCATTAGGGATTGCAGGTCAGTAATACTGTATGATTTCATTTTCATCAATTTGCTGGAATAATCTTAAAGAAGAGCCCGCTCCTCCTCCACTGTGAGGATCTCGGTGATGAAGTACATATATAAGAAACACAGGATAAACTTTTCAGTCTTTTATGTACCTAGTTTTCAAAAATAATCATTGACTCCTTGTTATCTTTGAAGATGACTAATTTTTTCTTAATGTAATTATAAACAATATTAGGTTAGTCTCCAATTGTTCTAATTTTAATTCTTATCAAAGCACAAAATATCCCATATTTGGCCACGTAGTGTATCTTCAACTTGACTCAGGAGTTCTTTGCATGAGGCCAGTAGTTTTCTGTGGCTCCCTTACTATATAGAACAACTCTGAGAGACCATCTCAGTTCCAGGGAGGAGTGGCTGAGGCCTTTGCCATAGCTACATCACAGCTCAACTTGTCCCTCTTCCCAATCCTGTTCCTCTACTGCCATAGGCCCAGGTCCCATGAGAATTCTCAGTCTTCCACACATTGATCTGTCTCAGAGTCTACTTTTGAAGGAGTGGATCTGCAGCAGAGTTTAGAGACCCTGGTTCCATTCAACCAAGACCTGATGACATGCACATAGATTGAGAAAGACATATCAGTCATGGAATATCCCTAAATGTTGTCTGAGAGTGCTTGCTGTATTAGTCAGAGTTCTGACAGGAACAGAATTAATAGAACATAATAGATTTATCAAATCAGCTTACATTGAAATAGTAACAACAGTTGTCTTACACCCAAGAGGCCAAGAACACAGCAGTTGCTCAGTCCACAAGGCTGGGTAGCTCAGCAGTCCTGGTCTGATGCCCTGGACCTGGGGGTTCCTGGAAAGCTGCTGCTTAGTCAACAATGGAAGCATGGAAGGTAGTTCTGATATCTGTGAAGGAATCGTCTCGGTAACAACAGGGTAAATCAACTTCCCACAAGAGGGAAGGCCGAGTGAGCAAAGGAATGTCTTCCTTCTGCCGTACTTTTATTTTCCTAATCTGGGCTTCTTTCAGAAGATACTGCCCACACTTTTGAGTGGGTCTTCCCATGGGAATTAAGACAATCCGCACAATTCCTCAACTAAGGCTCCCTCCTCAGGTGATTTTAATTTGTGGCAAGTTGGCATTCAAAATAATCATCACACTTGCCACGTGCTGTTATGGGAGAAGACCATAGCCATGTGCAGGGCTCTTAGGTCTGGTGCCATCAAGTCGAACCCACATTCTGTGACTCTCTTCTTCTTATGGCCAGAAAAAGGATGTTTGCACAAATCATAGCATTGTCCCTTTAGTGCCAGCCACAGTGTGATCACAGCTCATGGTCAGCAAGATCATTTTATTCTTATTTGACCTTCCTGCATACCTCATCTAGAGAGTGGGAGAGAGGGAGGGAGGGAGGGAAAGAGAGAGAGAGAGAGACAGAGAGAGAGAGAGAGAGAGAGAGAGAGAGAGAGAAATTAGATATCCAGCCCAATTCTTACATTCAGTTAGCACATTAACATTCAGACTATAACTGGTCTCCTGAAAATTCTGGTAGCCTGATCAAAGCCAAGCCAGTGAGGAGCTATGGTCAAGCCCACAGGGCAGAGTTTAAATAAAAGATTATGAGTTAATGTTTCATGGCTATGCCTTCTGGAGGTCTAATACACAGATAGCCTATTCTTTCCTAGATATCCAAACCTCAACTTTCAAATGTGTATTGGCTTGAGAAAGATGGGGAGACACATATTTCCCTGGGCCAGTGGGCAGGTGGAAAGAACTGGTAAAAAAAATCACTATTAGGATATAGTCTCTGTCTTCCCCAAAATTATCTTTAAAGGAAGAAGAAGACATTCTTCTGGCCGTTCTTCCTGGTGCTAAGAAACTACTAAAAGAATTGGAACTTCAGAAGCCTCCTGTTAGAATGATAGAGTTGGGAGTGAAAAGGAGTTCCTGATGGGTTCCTGATGACACAGTGCGGCTTCCATCCCTGCCTAGACTTCTTTTTTTATGGATAGATAAACATCTATCTTATTTAAGCCACTGTAGGTAGAGTTCTGTTACCTGTGGCTCACTCTAATTGTGACTGAATATCTTTAACTGGTGCCATGGAGGAAGGAAATAATGCCAGAGGAGCATTGGGTAGGGACAGTTGACTTGACCAGGTCAGGAGGGCTTTTTGGAAGGAGTACTGTCTCAGATGGATCTCAAAAAAGATCAGGAGAAAGTTTTTTGAGTAGGATCTCCAGAGGATATAATGACGCATAATCTGTACTGGATTCTGTGAGGGGCACAAGATTAGAGGAGGCAAGAGCATGCACGGAGGCCAGAAGTCCAGATGACAGATGGTGAAGAAAGTTGTTGAGATGCAGCTGGATGGAAAGGGAGAAAAGCGTGAAAAGTGGAAGGTAAAGCCGACAAAGCCCAGCAAAGAACTGGAACTGGATATGGGGAAGAAGTTGCCTGTCCTGCTTGGGCATTTCTGGATGATTTACCAGACAGAAGTTGTGCTGAGTGCAGGAATGGAAGCATGAGCGAGATCAGACTTGGCCTTGTTGAGATATGGTGTTTGTATCGGTTTGCTAAGGCTTCTGTTACAAAATAGTACAAATACACTGGCTTAAAACAAAGAGCTTTATTCTCTAGAGGCTGTAAGTTTGACATAAAGGCATTATCAGGGTCCACCTCCCTCTACGGCTCAGGGGCAGTGCCTCCTCACCTGTTCTTAGCCTATGACAGCTGTTGGAAATCCTCAGCATCCTTGGGTTGTTGCTGTGTCCTTCTGTCTCTACTTTCTACCATCACAGGAGGACTGGATTTAGGTCCCAGCCTAGTGATGAATGATTTCATCTTAACTAATTACAACTACACAGACTCTATTTCCAATTAAGATCCAAGCTGCTTAGTTTTTGTCAACTTGACATAGACTAGAGCCACCTGGAAAAGAGAGCCTCATATGAGTATTTTCCTTCATCCAGCTGGCCCGTGGCCATGTCTGTGAGACATTTTCTTAAATGCTAATTGATATCTATAGAAAGGCCCAGCCTACTGTGGGCTGTCCCATCTCTGGGCAAGTGTGCCCGTGCTGTGTAGATAAGGTAGCTGTGCAAGCCAAGGCAAGCAAGCCGATAAGCAGTGGTCCTCCATGGTCTCTGCTTTAGATCCAGCATCAAACCCCTGCCCTAACTTCCCTCAGCAATGGATTGTGGCCCAAGTGTTGTAAGATCAAATAAACCCTTCTGTTCCTGAGTTGCTTTTGGTCATGGTATCTATCACAGCAACAGAATGCAAACTAAGAACAGGGCCATAACCAAGGGAACTGGGATCAGGATTTCAGCATATTTTGTGGGAGGGGCATGATTCAACCAAGAGCAGTGCTTTTCACCTAATCAGGCAGGACTTCTGCAACTAAAAGTGATGGGGCTGGGAAGAGAAAGGGAGGTGACAAGAAGTGGCCGTGCAGTGTGAAAACGTGGGAAGAAGGAAAGGGCCAAAATAGGAGGCAGGACTGCAGGGGGACAGATAAAAGCTACTAAAAGTAAACCTGCTACTGATTGGGTTCTTTCCAGAGAGACAAGGAGCAGTGTGTCCAGGAGCATGGACATATGGGCATTAGTTGTTATCAGGAGACTGTGCAGTCTAGGGTGTGGCCAGTATAGTAGGGCTTAATGTGGCAACAGAGGGGCCCTGGATCACCCTGGACTTGGGGTTTGTGCTAAAGGCTTCTCGAGTGACCCTAAAGGCACAGGCAAGCCACTTAGAAATTCTAGTAGATCTACAAGGTCAGATCTGAGCTTCAAACAAAGGCCTGGGGCCATATTGGGAAGGGCCGAAGAGATTTCCGTGGAAGTTTTGGTGAGCATAGAAAGGCACCAGCTCCGGCACGCCATCTCTGATTCCTGGTCGGACACCTACCTCTGCCCCTGTGGTTTTGCTGACCATTTTACTGGAAAAGCTATCTGAAACCTTCTGAGTTCTTTCCCCCATCTCTGCTCTCACACAAGGCCTGAGGGTTTTCCACACCGTGTGCCTAGAAGAAGGGAGTTTGGCCATTAACCAAGCTAAGGTCCTGAGAGTACTTTTAAGCTGTGAAGCATTTTCTACAGCGTTGGCGTTAGAGTCAGTTAGAACTGGGTACACATATTTTTTCTTAGTGTATGTTACTTGTAAACATGATGGGCTTCATTATGGCAATTTCAAACATGTGTACAAGGTATGCCAATCATATTCACTACCTCCATCATTCTCTTTTGTCTCTCTCTTAAAGGTCTTTTTAAAAAGTCTATGTTCTGCCTATGAGAGAAACATGCAATATTTATCTGAGTCTTACTTTGCTTAATATAATAACATTTAAAAACAGTTTTATTGATATCACGTGTACATCAGAAAACATCACCTGTTTAAGACAATTTAGTGGGATATTTTTTGTGTATTCAGAGTTGTGTAAGCATCAGTGTAAGCTAATTTTAGACTAGTTTAATCATCACCACAAGAAACCTTGTATCTGGATGCACATTCTGACTCTGCTCTTTTATATTTATGACTAAAAGCAATTCCTCGGAGAGCGAGCCTGTTTCCTCATCATGTAGGAGGGAACAGTAACATACAGTCTCATAGGTTTTTCTCTTGGAGGAGACAACAAAGTAGAGTCTCAACGAACTCAAATCCTCTAAATTCAAATTGGCAGTTGTTTTCCTGTGAGTCTTAATTGCTCTGAGTAGTTATTTATTAGCCAATGTCACAACATCTAAACCTTTTCTGAAGAGATCACCCAGTCCTCACACTTAACCTAATGCCTTTACACACACACTCACACACACACACACACACACACATACCACATCACTCACACATGCACAAATATGCTAATACAACACACAGAACTAAGCTAGCTTTGACAGATCCAAGGAAGTTCTGGAATTTTTCTGTGTTGTGATGCTGTGTTCTTTAAAAATATCCATCTCTATGCCTATATTTAGCGTAATGAATGTCTCTAATTTCCATTTTCTTAAATTGAAGGGACTCTTTACCTGGACACGTCTGGCAGAACTACCTATAGACAAAATGGTTAATCAGGCAAAGTTGTATTTAGACTTACATTTAGGTTCATATAGATGTAGGTTTTTTTTAGTGGAGCAGTACAAGGTGGTGTTCTTAACCTGGAGAATAATTTTGTGGACTATTCCTTTGCATCGGTTAGGATCAAATATTTTACATATCTCTTTAGCTTTTCCTTGATCCTGAACTTTGAGGTACTTCTTCATATCACAGTATAGGAATTATTACCACCTTTATTTTTGTGAGGAAGCAAAGTGTAGACCTTAGGAAGTGGGAGAGTGTGAATCTGAACTCAGATTTCCCCACAATGATGGGCTAACACTTAGTTTCAGGTTAGGCTCTCTCTAGATGCCAAGGAATCTAATTTTAGAAGACAAGAAGTGGTTGACAGGCCAAGCAGCACACCTGGAGCTACCTCCCTTGGGGCAGCAGCTGCCACCTCAGTCACTTAGTGGATACTCTCAATCCTGGGACAGTAACAGCTTTACAAACATCAAGATTTCCTTGTTCCACTTTAGACTGTTTACAACAGAATTTTCTAGGAAGAATCTTAGAATCCATGTTTCTGAAAAGCTCCCAGGAATCCATTTTAAATGGTAAACATGGCTGTCAAATGCAGGCGTACAAGGGAACAAACACTTAAATTTTTAAAATTTAAATTTCACTTCAAGCAAAGTCAATATACAAAATGATAGTTCGGAGGAAAAAATAACAGTCTTAGCACATACAGTGGTAAGTAGGTGTGTTAGGGCATTCGAACCCATCATGCTCTGTGGCTTCACCCAACAGAAATGAATTCCTGGGCTGGGGAATAAAGTGCTTACTCTGTAAGTATGAGGATATGAATTGAATCCATAAAACCTGCATTAAAGTAGCCAAGAATGGCGGGACATGTGTGTAATCTCAGTATTGGGGAGATAGAGACTGGAGGGTCCCTGGGGCTCTCTGACCAGCTAGTTTAGTCTAATCAGGGAGAGCCAAACGTTTCTGTCTTAATAAACCACGTAGGTGGTATCTGAGGAATGGTACCCCTAAATTAACCCTTGGCCCCCACACATGTGTACACACACACACATACACACACAATGAATTCCTCATATCAAGTCCATTGTGATCCTATTTGGCACCTGCTGTCCATTGGGCAGAGAGGCAGGGGCCTAGACTCCTTTCACAACTGAGATCACTGCCTTTAATAAGTGGCCTCCAAAATTACTGTGGAAAGGAAAATGGCAATGGGGGCTTATAAATGAACAGATTTATGAGCCAAGTTTAGAAGTGGAATATAACACTTCATTCATCCTTCATTGGCTACAATAAAGTCTGCAGTTATACAGAAGCACAACGAGCCTGGGACGTGTGGTCTAGTTGCTATCAAGATTAGGAAGAAACAAATTAGGTAACCTTCCAGCCTGTACCTAACCCAAAGGGACCTATATTTTACAAACAGATAACAAAAAGACAAGCAGATATATTACTTTTTGACAAAGAAATTACTCCAATACTTTCATATTAACCTCAGGAAAGTTCTTAGGACGGGGCAGAAGGAAGCCAAAATACCCACGAACGGTCTTCAGTCCAGCTGCTGTTAGAGACCTTGTTCCCTTCTAAAACATCAGGAGGCAGGCCTCCACCACCCATATTATCTTTGCACTGCTGTCTTCCAGCCCACTAGAATGGCCTGTTAAGCTCTGCTTACACCACTCAACCGCTTTTTTTAGTCCAGTGTTCCAAAGCTGTCCACATTCCTTCAGACACTAATCAGTTTCTTCACAGCAACACCCAACTCCAGTACCAACTTCTGTATTAGTTACTTTCCTGTTGCTGTGATGAAACAACATAACCAAGAAGAATGTATTTGAACTTATGGTTCCAGAGCGGCGTGCTTAATCGTGGGAAGACATGGCAGCAGGCAGCCAGAGCAGGTTACACTTCTATCCACATGCAGGAAGCAGAAAGAAGAAAACTGGAAGCGTGACCAGGTTGTGAAATCCCAAAGCCTGCCCCTAGTGACATGCTTCCTCCCGAAAAGCAATATCTTCTAAACCTTAGCAATCAGCGCCACCAACTAACTAGGGCCCAAATGTTCAAATACGTGAGCCTGTGGAGGACATTTCTTGTTCGAACTATGACCAGACAATCCAATTAAATATGGGCAAAGGATAAGGACAGATCTCTCACAAAAGCACAAATCCAAATAAACAAAACATAAAAGATGTGCAAGTTCACCAGGAGATAAATAAAAAGAATTAGCAATGCACCATCATTTTCTACATTGCTTTGGCTAACTTCAGTAGTCAATTTGACACACCTAAGAAAAGGGAACCTCAGCTGGGGCACTAGCCTATAGCCATGTCCCTATCATTTTCCTGATTGTTGATATAGGAGAGCCCAGCCCATTGTGGTGCTGCCACCCCTGGGCAGGTGGACCTGGGGTTGTATAAGAAAGCAGGCTGAGCACAGGCCAGAGGAGAAAGCCAGTAAGTAGCATACCTCTACAGTCTGCTTTGATTCCTTTTTCTCTCTGCTTCTCTCTATAATGGATTTTAAGCCGTAAAATGAAATAAATCTTTTCCTCCTTCAGGTTGCTTTTGGTCAGTATTTTATCACAGCAATAGAATGTAACTAGGACACCATGAAATTGACAGAAATTCAAAGCTGATAACACCTACTACTGGTGGGAAGTGGGAGAGAATATACTTATGCACTGTGGGTAGAAATGGATTTTGGTGCGACATTTTGGAAAGTCATCTAACATTAGCAATTAAAATTTAAACTAAACCCTTTCAACCAAGCATTTCCATTCTAGAGTCTCTCTGTTAGAATAAAGCAATATGTATATATAGATATTTCCTAGAATAGTTATTATGACACTGTTCATAATGACAAAAGGGACATCATTCCCATAAATAGGGCAATAGTTTAATGAATCAAGATTATCACTATTATAGAATAGTTTGAAGTTCCTTTTGAAAGGTGACTAAGATATTCCTGTGTGGTATTATTAAAAGAGAAAATCAAGAGCCAGAGAAATGCATATGATTCCCTTCTTTAAAAAGATAAATTAAAGGAAACTCTATATATCTTTCTTTAAAACTGTCTCTGTTGTTATAATCATTACCCATCAGTGTCTCTATATATAATAGATCAATGAATGATAGATGAATGTAAAAAAAGTGTTAATTCTGACAATCTGGACCAAGACATGGGGTGAAATAAGATGAAATAAACACAGGAATCTGTAATCATTAATGGTCATCTCAGGGCATAATTTCAGGTGAGCTTTTTTTCTTCTATCTTTATACATAGTTTTAAATCTTGGAATGAAAACATATAAGTAAGCAGATATGCAAACTTCTAGTCCCAGAATTTGGGATGCTAAGGCAAGAAGATTGCAAGTTTAAGGCAACCTGGGATGCTCCAACCAACCTACCAAAGAAATAGCAAACTACATAAATAAGAGCAAAACTAGCTAGCTTTTTTCTTACATATAAAAAAGCAAAAACTTCTTGAATCATCACCATGGTTTTACTTAGAAATCTTTAAAAAAGTGGGATTTAAAGCATGAGAAAGTAGAGTCAGGGGTCTTGACCTTGGACCTCCCATCCTCTAGAAATGTGAGAAGTACTTCTGTGTTATTTAGGCCATGCAATCTGTGGTGTTTTATATAACAGCCTGAGCAGACTAATACAGTCATTCTTTAGTTGCAAATAGTAAGATTCCTCCGTTCCATTGTCTCCTGACAATGTGCTCCTCAGAAGGGGCACAGAAGCCATGGCCTTCAATCTGCTCTAGGTCCAGTGCAGTGTCAGATAAGGGAAGTAAACAAATGGTCTACCTAGCAGAGAAAGCAAAGAGACTAGCAGAGATGAAGTGTGAGCAAGACATGCTGAGGAGAGCCCCACAACAATATTTTCACCGGTTATCACAGTGTTTTAAAAAATGGGGAGATCTCCCATAAAAATCTAGACTTCTATCTTCTAAAAGCACAAAACTGAAAGTTAGTAAATGGGTTAATGAAGTAAAGTGACAATTTTCAAAAGAAGAAACACAAGTGGCCCAGAAATATTTTTAAGTGCTTGACATCCTTAGCCATCAAGGAAATACAAATTAAAACCACTTTAGGATTCCACTTTATCCTGTCAAAATGGTTATGATCATTAAAACACAGGACAGCAAGTACTGTGGGAACAGAAGAACCCTAATCCGCTATGGGTGGGAGTGTAGACCAGTGCAGCCACTATGGAAATCAGTATAGAGGTTCCTCAAAAAATTCAAAATAAAACTGCCATATGGCCCTGTACCACTCCTGAGCTTATACCCAAAGGACTCCATCCTCTATACAGAGATACTTGAACGTCTGTGTTTCTTTCTACGCTATTTATAATCGTGAGAAAATGGAGCCAGCCTAGACATCCATCCCTGGGGAGTGAGGGGGTTGGAGAAGACTGGGGAGCAACAACGACAACAAAATTTTGTTTGAAAAACTTCCGCAGTCAAATATAATTCTCTACAAGCTGGAGAAAATAAAAATAAATCTGAAAAGGTAAAAAAAGAAAAAATCAGTTTCTGGTTGCAATGGGCCTGCATTTCCACATGCCAACCACTAGGTGGCGCCAAGGAACAGCTGCCGCTGAGCTCAGTTCACCACTGTCCTGGCTGCTGCTTGTTGTCTCCTTGCTTAGCCTGATGTTATTTTATTATTAGATTCTTGACGTAAAATGTTGCTCTGGGTGGGAGGCTGGCAAGATTGGCGCCAAGATGGACTACCTGAGTTGGGTCCCAGGTTGGAAGGAGAGAACCACCTCCTACAGTTTGTCTTCTGACTTCCACATGTGGACCCTGGCTTACGCATCCAAACACACACGCGCGCGTGCACACACACACGTACACACGCACATGCACACACACACATGCATGCGCATCCCACTACATTCACCACCACCACCACCACCACCACCACCAAAAAATATTTTATTAGTTATTTTTATTTTTGTGTTTGAGTGTATTGCCTGCATATATGTAAGTTGCAAGTGCACCTGTGTCATACAATGCCTGAAGAGGTCAGAAGGGGGCATCAGATCCCCTGGAAGTGGAGTTACAGATAGTTGTTAGCTGCCATGTGGGTGCTGGGAACTGAACCCGGATCCTCTGCAAGAACAGACAATGCTCTTAACCGCTGAGCTATCTCTCCAGACTTAATGTTGCTTTAAAAAAAAAAGCCTAATTAATTGTAGATTCCTCACAACTCCCAGGTTGGCCAGTAAGCCAGGTTTACAAGAAGTTCATTTGGTCCCACTTTGCATTAGTAACTCCATAAATTTCAGAGTTCAGGACTATGGGGATTATAGAGTCTAACAATCATATTTTTCAATGTGAAAATAGAAACTCAGAGAGGTTAAGTCACCTGCCCCAGGTTGCACAGTTCATAGGGAGAAGAGCCAGGAAAACATGCATTCCCTGATAGTTTGCTGCGTTTCCCTGTGATACATTGTTGGGATGCTTTCCTCTCCTATTATCGTGGTAGAAAAGGAAAAGTAGCAGTTTGCCACATAGATTTGGGGAAGCATTGTCATGAGATATTTAATCCATGCTTGGGCTCTTTTCTTCACACTGTCAGTGAAATTATCAAAAGAAAATTATTGGAAAGTGCTAGCCACGTATTATGGCTTCCAAGCCCATAAGCACAGATGTCCCCTGGCAAAACTGCAATGAAACTGAAAAAAAAATTAAAACTCATTTTGTTTTCTAGTCCCTGATACTAAAAAATTCTGATGCAGATGAGCGCTCTAGTTCAGTCTCCTCCCCGTTATTACTAAACAAAAGCAGAACACAACAAAAATAGAAACGAATGCAGAGATCTGCTCTCCTTTCTTCCTTTGTATACCAGTGTTTTTGTTGGTCAAATCACATCGTGGAGCATCCATTACAACAGCTTCTCTTCAGAGGTTCCATGTAAAAGGGCGGTCCAGTACAGAGGACCATGTGCGAGTCCTGTCTCTTTGAGTCCCTTTACCCCCAAGGTGGGTGGAAGGAGTCCATTAAAGAATGAACAAGATGAAAAGCCATGCCATCCAGTGTCATTAAGGCTGTGGGTATAAAGCAACTTTCTAGGTTCGCATCCCACTTCTGTTATTGACTAGAATAGCAGCTCGACTTTGTAACTTCTTGCCTCCCTTGGTGAAACAGAGATGACACTAGCACTCCAGACTTATTTTGGAGATAAGCTTGGAAGAATAGTAACTCCCCCAGTGTGGTTTCATCACTGTTATCTGGACCATTATGGCAAGTAAAAAAGACACCCTGACCAAACTCTAGGTGAGCTCCTCTAAGCCTCTCCTCAATTAGGTTTGACCTTGAGCTTCCATGTCTGTGTCCATCCTTGCCAAGTCCAGAATCTTATTCAGTCAGTTTAGAGACAGTGCCCCATTTTGATATCTAATTACCCTGGACTACCTTCTGCACGAATCCTTTGAATTAGTTTAGCAAGCATTCACTTACCTTTGCTATTTCCTGTTAGTAATTTTCCATATCCATCAGCCCCTTGTTTCTGTTCCTTGACTATAAATTTCCACTCATCCATGCATTCAGACTTGAGCTCTATCTCTATCTCTTACTGCAGAACTCATATCATAGCAGTTCTGAATAAAATTCCCCTTACCATTCTAATAAACAAAAATGTAATATTTTCATTAATAAGACAAGAGGGAGGCAGTGTTGAAACTGTGGGCCCATGTAGAGTTGGGGAGAAATAATGAGGATCTGGAAGGAAGGTTCTCTTACTAGGGTGAGGATGGAGTAGAAAACAGATGTGAGAACTTGGGTCTGGCTGCTTGCTAGTCCTCAACTGGAACTTGGGTCCCGAGGGACCAGCCTTTCTCCTCCACTTTGAAGGTTCAGAACTTTAATTCTCTGGAGCCTCCAGGAGCCCAATAAATACAAGAACATGAAATATTAATCTCACAAAGTCCTGCTTCATATTCACCTGAAATCTGAATAAAACTGTGGGTCTTTAACTTTTAGTCATTTTAATATGGAAATTAGGGATAACTACACCTTTCGTTTGTGTGTTCTGCTAATCTAATATGTGCTGAAAATCTAGAGTAGTTAAGAGGCCAATAAATGGATACTATTTATCTGGCTTCCTTTTTTTGTTGTCTGTTGTTTTTGAGATTGAATGTAATTCTCAACCTCAAAGAGCTCATTCTGTAGACTAGGATGCAAGTTATCACAGGAGTGAAATACTTTCTAAGACTTGTGGCTTCATTCTAGGACCTCACTTTCACTGTCCTGGAACAGTGAATCAATAATGTGAGGACTGCATGAGGCTCAGGAGCATTACATGTAAGGGTGACAGAGCTGCTAGCACCTTATCCAGACCCCAGCTCACTATATATACCTTCAGACTGTCCACTGCAGGTGCCTACCATCTACTGTTCAGGGCTACAGTCTGCCCAGTGGGACAGCTGCACCCCACATGTAGAACAATCTGGAAATGCCTGGGAGTTGTTACTGGAGGCAACAGCCCCCAACCAGCTAACACCCATGTTAGGACAATTCTGTGGTGTGTGCTCTACCATCTCTTAGAGCTCCATAGTAGAACTGAACTCTGATGTCCAGTGTCTCTTGCCTGACAGCATTCCCTTTACCGTCTGCTTTCCACTCCTGGTCTCCACACCTTTACATTACCCAGGGTCACCTCTCAAGCAAACTACTTGTACTTGAATCCTTGTCTTGGGGCCTGTCTCAGCCAGACATAAAGGTTGATGATCCCATCTGTATCTACACTGTACTGGGAAGTCTGTGATGGAACTGTGAGGCATACATACACATACACATATTCTCTCTCTCTCTCTCTCTCTCTCTCTCTCTCTCTCTCTCTCTCTCTCTCAAACACACACACACACATCCATTTGGGATAACATCAGCTTCCTGTAACAGACTAAAGACAGAGTTCCTAAGGGAGATCTGAAGCATGTATATGCTATCTTCAGAGTATGGTTTGCTTATCCGCTGGCTGATATGATCTGTCCTATCTTCAACACCAAGTTTCATCCTCAGCATACTCTTACCTGACCCAAGCTTCTAAGGTTCTTTTTCAAGAGCTCATAAAACTTCCAGAAATAAGCACAGATTCCCTAACTTCAGAGGTGGTTTAACACGGGGACTTGGGGCTTGAGGGCGTCTGAGTCAAATAAAGCGGAAGATTTGCTTGACTGGAAAGATATGATCTGAGAACTGTGATGGGAAAAGAAATCTGGCCTTAGAGTGGAAAGGTTATCTCTGCTTCCTGCAGGGAGTGTTGAGATGGAAGCTGCAGAAAGCGAAGGCGAGATATTTCTACCTCTGGTCCCAGGCAGTGTACAGGTTTTTGCATTTACAATCCTGTGAGTAGACTTTATTACCATAATTCACATGTCAGGAACCAAAGTCAGAACGGTTACAAATTTGCCCAAATACAGCTTACTTGGTTCATTTGTGCTGAGACTGGAGTTGGAGCCTGGTCATGCCTTTCCCTCCTGGTCCCTAAGAGTGACAGACATGGATGGAAGATGGGATGCAGGATGAAAATGTGGAAGAAGGATCTCATATTTCGTGTAACAAGGGATTTAGAAGATTGGGGGACAGTCTGCTAGAGAGAGATGATTCCCTTCACTGTCTTCTGTGTTCCAGCCCAAGGGTCATAATGCTCTTTTCCCAAGAAGATTCTTGACCCCCACCCTCACTCCAGCCTTCAGATTCAGAGACTTTGTGACCTCAGTTTCCTCTACGTGAAAAGGGAGTCCTCAGCCATGAGGCCATTAAGTACCTGAGCTGGAGGCTGTCCAAATCAAGCTCTTCAATTTACAGATGAAATAAGATCCAGGGGTTACACTGGTTTGTTCATATTCATGGAGAAGTATAATTGGGTCAAAAACTCGGTATGTATCCTGCTTTGTTAGTAGTCTACCCAATGAATAGATATTGAGTATCTCCTCTGTGCCAGAACCACGGTGGATCCTCAGACCTGCAGAAACCTCCATTGCAGAAATGTCTTAGAATCTACCTTGGCCACTGGAGCATAAGGTCCCATTTCTTCTCTGCTCAGAATGCTCCTTATGCTCTGAGCCCTGTTAGGGTCAGTAGAGCAGTCAAAGGTGGTCACTGTCAGGTGCGTGCTTCATCCTGACCTTCCTAGTCCTTGCCACTGCCCAGGGTCTGACCCTAGCCATGCTCACTGCTTGTCGGGGCTAAGAGGCCTGGTCTCCCTTCCTGATGCCTGCTTCACTCCCTGTTCTCGTCCACATCCACATTCTAGCACTTGTCATTCACATCCACAGCCTCCTGTTTCCTCGCTCTGCCAACTCACTCCTGGGCGGTCTCCAATCTGACACTGCAGAGGATTAAGCAGCTGGTCCAAGGTTATACAGCAATTACAGCAGGGGTCCAGGCTTCTAGGACCAAGGATTCACTCAGAGGGGAGGGGTCTATTACTTTTTGGAAGCCTATCGAAATGTTTCATTTCCCATGTATGCATCCCTGTTTTTTAGGTGTTTCGTTTTTTATTTTGCTTTGTTGTTTGAGACAGGGTTTCACTATGTAGCCCTTAATGGTCTGGAACTCTCTTAAGTAGACCAGGCTGGCCTAGGACTCACACACTTACAGAGATTCTGTGTCTCTGCTTCCCTAGTACTGGGTTTAAAGAACACCACCATGTATGGCTTCATTCTTGTTTTTTAAATTTTTGAACTTTTATAATGAATCCAAATGCTTAATGTCATGCTTTAACACACAGCTCTGCTTTTCTACGTGTCATCTCTTTTCCTGAGGGCGCACTTGGTTTTCCAGCTTTATTTTCCCTCTATCAAGGAGACCTAAGCTTCCATTTCGGCCCCATCCCTCAGCAGTCCTCTGATTGTAGAACTAGCATCTGTGGGTGTCCATTTCCCTTGACTTTCTTTTTATTTTTAATTTATGTAAATGAGTGTACTGTCTGCATGTAAGTGCACCCATGTCATGCAATGCCTGTGGAGGACAGAAGAGGGCGTTGGATCCCCTGAAACTGTGGGTAATGGAAATTGAATCCGGGTTCTAAAAGGGGAAGTTGTTTTAAAAAATATTTTCTTTATTTTCTGTGTATGAGTGTACTGCCTGCATGTGTATAAATGCACCCATGTCATGCAGTTCCCATGGAGGTCAGAAGAAGGTGCTGGATCCCCTGGAAACTGGAGTTACAGACAGTTGTTAGCAACCATGTGGGTGCTGGGAATTGAACTTGGGTCCTCTGCAGGAGCAACTAGTGCTCAACCACTGAGCCATCTCTCTAGCCCCTCAAAAGAAGAAATTCTTAACCCACTGCACTGATTACTGAGATCTCAAGTGAGAACACATAGTATTTAGTAAATATTAACTTCTTGCCCCTTCACCTGTGTCCAAGGGCTCTCCCATAGAATGGGACATCTGTCTGCTTCTTTATATTACCATTGCTCATTTTTCATGCTAAGGATGGGATGCTGAGGATAGGATGTGTGAGAACCAAGTTGGGCTCTTATCAACCAGGGAATAGTGCTCAGGGGTTCCACAAGGACCAAAGGGACCCAGCAAGGAGACAGGCCTTTCCCTCTCTTTCTATGTGGCCTGGCTATTCTAACCTGACTTTGAGGAAGGGACATTTATGGCTCCTCCATGGATCCCAGTGCCATGTGCTCTCCATCTTGGGTTATGGGGAAGCCAAACCAGAAATGAGAATTGTCACATGGACACCCTTCAGAATGGAGCTAGGAGTCAATGCTTAGTTTTGCATGTAGTATGTGCGTCTGAGTTTGTGTGTGTACACTTGTGTTTCTTCATAGATTTATAGGAAATATCACTGATGGAGGACAGGGAAGGACTTGTTACTACTGACCCAGAAAACTTCTGCTCCTGCCTCTTCAACCAGCCATGGAAATCAGTTGAGCAACCTCCCCTCTAACCGAGCAACCTCTCCTCTAACCACTCTGTGAGGCTCAGGACTTTGCTCTCAGCTGACTGCCAGCCATCGCATCTTGGTAGCAGGACTGTGTGTCAGTTTTGTATTGTCTAGAGATGGCCTAACTTTAGATCCAAGGAGGTCAGCCTGACCCATGCAGGCCTTGGTTTAGAACCCAGAACTAGAGGAGCTCTGGAGGACTGAGGGGCCGAGGTTCCGGTGAATTATTAAAGGGCTGCTGCAGGTTGGTAGCCTGAGTGCCACATATCATCAAAGCTGTCTTCAGGGTAGCCTGGAACTAGCCCAGAAGACCCGAGAGAGGGTTTGAAATCCTTCCTGCTGACCCAGCCTGGCACCTGGAATCATTTGTGCCCTCCCCTCACTGGCCTTACAGCTTAATTCTAAGCCCCAGCCTGCATCCCTGTTCCTCCACAGGAACTTGTGTCTTGTGCTCACTTTGTGCATTCTCAGACAGTGCTGCCTGAGGATGACATGAGTTCTCAGCAAACTTTGGCATACTACCTGGAACCACAAGGCTCTGGCGCAGAACCCACTGCATGAGTTTGGGGGTGGTGGTGGCTTTTCATATTGCTGCTAAGTGCACATCTGATTTGATGGAATCTCCTGTCATTTAGGATGAAGGGGCCCTGGGTGCCTGACCGGTGGTAGGTGAGAGCCTACTAGGTTCCTCAGTTGGCCATAGTCCAGGTTCTAACGGCAGCCCTCAGAACCATCCCCAGACTAATGGCAAAGGATACTCCTGAGAGCATGGTCCTCAGCACTCTGAGGCTTAGTTCTTCTGGATATGATTCATTGTGATTTCTCGTTGTCATCACAGTGTTTATGGAGTAAACTTAAGAAACACAAGATAAAAGCATGAGTTTAAATGTTATCTGTCGTGTTTACCATAAGATAAAGGAGTAGCCAGTCTTCCTCAGTACATAAGCAGGTGGCAAGGCTGGACGTGGTGGCTCAGACAGTTTCTGTCAGCTTAGGAGTCACTCATGCCAGACCCCACTTGCCCTTTTATCAAGGGATGTTACTAGTCTCTGATTTATTCTTAGCCATCTCCAGGTTCTACACAAAAAAAGCCATACATGGTCTAGCCAGGAGGCTTCAAGCTGAATGATATCCTGAACCTGCTGGTCTCAGTCACCCTAGACTCTGCTCAGTCCAGAAATCACATCCTAGATCACTGCTGCTACTGGTCTCTTAAACAGCCTTATAAATAGAGATGCAGGGGCTATATAGGGAGATGACTCAGTGGGTAAGAGTGCTTGCTATACAGGCACGAGGACCTGAGTTTGTATTCCCAGCATCAATCTAAAATGTTGGGCATGGCTGTACACGCTCCTGTAACTCTAGACCGGAGACAGGGGGACAAGAAGAGCACTGAATGCTTGCTGGCTTCCAGCCTAGCTATAGGTTTGGTAAGAAATCCTGTCTCAAGGGAATAACACATAGTAGAGCAGGACACTGGGCATCTTCTTCTTGTCTTCACATGTACACAGGCCAGACATGTGTGCATATAACACACACACACACACACACACACATTTTTTTAAAAGAAAAAGTAGATGGGTTTGGTTTTAATCTCAATCCTTGGGAGGCAAAGACAGGTGGAATTCTGGGAGATCAAGGCCAGGCTGGTTTAAATAGTGAGTTCCAGGCCAGCTAGGGCTACAGAGAGATCTTGTCTCAAACAAACAAACAAACAAAACAAACAACAAAAATAAATGGAGAGGCAGCTGCCATTGGACTTAGAGAGCCCCAGGAATCTGGAAGGTCTATGGATGTCTCCATAGCGACATGATATAGCCCCAGGTTGAGAAAAATGGCTATTGAAGAATACAAATGTCCCCTCAGAACCCTAGGGAGGCAGATGGAAGGAAGAGAGCAAGCAGGAACATGTCTGTGCTGGGGAATTCCATTCTCTCCTTCTTAAAATGAGACAAGGCTGACAATCCCATTAACCTCAGAAGAGATACCAGGAAAAGATTGCCATAAAGCCTGCACTGCACAGCGTGAAGAGGAAGCTTGACAGATGAGGCCAAGATGAAATTTGGTCTCAGACCCTGTAAACATCAGACTTTGATGCGACCCTAGAGAGCATTTGTTTTGGACTCCTCATTTTAGAAGAGTATTGCCTAATTTCCAAACAGATGGGGAGTTTCTTATCTTTTTAATAAACAGATTTATTAAAATTTAATTCACATATATAAGAAACCACTTTAAAGTATAAAAGCAAAGGGTTTGCTGTATTGCATTAATTTTTAAAATTATAGTTATGTATATACGTAGCTAAATTATAGTTATATATATATATATATATATATATATATATATATATATTTATCAGGTTCTTCCGCCCAACCATCTTTAAGTACCCAACCATCTTTAAGTATACAACTCATTAGCAACAGTTACATTCATATAGTTGTATGACCATCACATTGTTGTATATTTTCAAAGGCTTCCTATCCCCCTAATCAGAAATTCTACCATAGTAATTTCCTATCCCTCCCATTCCGTGGTATATCTAGTCTACTTTCTGTCTCCATGAACTTGCTTATTTTAGGCATCTCATGTAAGTGGAATCAGACGATTACCTATTCTTTTATGTTTATCATATTTCACTTAGCAGAATGTTTCAAGATTGGTAGTATAAACATCACAATTATTTTCTTTCATGGCCAACTAATACTTCATTATATAATAAATATGCATATATGCCATGCTTTTCCCTCATTCATCTGATGGACACTTGAGTCACTCCACCTTTTGGTTATTGAGGGTTAATGTGAAATGACTCTGCAAAGGCTCATGTGTTGAAGGCCTCATTTTCCAACACAGTGTTCAGAGGTGGAGGATTTGGGAAGTGATTAGATCATGAGTGGTCTGACCTAATCAAAGGACTAATCCATTAACAGGTTTGTAATTCAGTGGAATATTTTAAGATAGTGCAAACTGTAGATGATGGAGTCTGATTACAGGAAGCAGACTACTCGGGCATGCTTCTGAAGAGCACCTCTTGTCCCAGGCTACTTCTGTCCTTTTTCTGTCTTTCTGCTTCCTGGCCATGTGAGGTGATCAGCCTTCCTTACCACCCTTCACATCCCCACTGGCAATGCACAGGAGTTCCCAGTGCTCCTCGTCTTTGCCAGTTCTCATTTGCTGTGCTTTGGATTCCAGTTTTCCCTTGCTCTCTGGGAGGGATTGGCTCCAGGACCTCCCAGATGCAAAAATCTCATATAAATGCTATCTGTTATGGATACCCTTTTTACATCGTCCCACAGATGGTAAATCATCTCTGTATGACCTAACACAGTGCAAAGATGCTATGTAAATAGCATTGTTTATGGAATAATAACTAGAAAGAGTCTTTACCTGTTCACACAGACACTTTTTAAAAATCTTTCAGATCTGCAGTTAGTTTAATGCACAGTTGTGGAGAATCTTTGACTTGAATTTCTCTAATGACAAAATATGCTAAGTATCTTCTTCTTATTGTCTATATGTCTTTGGAGAAATTTAGAATTATCATAGTTTATGGGTGGACTGAATTTTCTTTTCTGAAATTTTATTTATTTTTACATGTATGAGTATTTTACCTGCATGTATGTTAGTGTACCCATGTGTGAAATGCTTGTGGAGGTCAGAAGAGGGTGTCAGATCCCCTGGAACTGGAGTTTGAGATGGTTTTTGGCTACCATGTGGGTGCTGGGAACTGAATTCAGATCCTCTGTAAGAGCAGCATGTGCTCTTAACCACTGAGCCATCTCTTCTACCCCTGGACTGAATTTTCATTGAAAGAATGATTCCTCTTTGTCCTTAGCAATGCTTTTTGCCTCAGTCTACCTCATCTGACACTAATTCAGCTCTAGAGTGTTTCCCAAGAAAACTTGTTTATATGTGTTTTTTTTCTTCCTTTACTTGACCTTCCTATATGTAGTGCTGGAAAGTATTTTATAAGTAGCATTCGCCTAGGTTTATGATAATTTGTCCTTTTGATTGATATAGTAAGACCATTTACATTTAATAGAACTATGATATATTGAGTTTAATTCTATCATTTTATTTTTTCTACCTAGTCTGCTTTCCTTTTCCTCTTCTTCCTTTCTTTTAAAGTATTTTAAATACCTTTTGTATTCTCAATTTTCATTTAAGTGAAATTTATGTAACATAAACAGTCATTTCAATATGAACAACCCGAGTGGCATTTAGAAATTTCTCTGGGTCATATGGCCAATCCCTCCATTCCGTTTCAAATCATTTTCATCATCCCACAAGGAGGATCTGATACCCTTCCCCCATCTTTTCATGCTGAGGATGGAACAGAGGGCCCTGCGCACGCTAAGCAAGCACTCTCCCACCCCGATGTATCCTCAGCCTGTTGTGCTTTGAGACAGTCTCAGTATGAAGCCCAGGCTGACCTCGAACTCAAAGCCTTCCCGCCTCTGCTTCTGGAGTGCTGGGATTATAGGCATGCACTGCCACACTCAACATCCCCCTAGGTAGTTACTTCTCACTTTCTCGTCTGTTCCTTGGTAATCACAGATCTATGTCTTTATGATGATGGATAAATCAATTTTTTTCTCATTCTTCTTCTACTTGTTGATTACACTTTTTTAAAAAACTTTTTTGATCTTTCTTTCTTTCCCCTCCTCCCCCCGACTCACCACACACAATCCCCCCCACACCTCACCCCTACCTCCCACCCCTTCACCTCCCCCTACCCTCCCACGGAGGCCTGAACTCAGGGCCTTGCTCTAGTTAGACAAACCGGTCACTGAGCTAAATCCCAGCCTTCTTTTACTTCTCTTTTGATGGTCAACTCGGAGGTACAGTGCACATCCCTGGCTTGATAGATCTCACATAAAGTAGTACTTTTATTGGTTCCAAACCAAGGAAATTATTAAAGAACACACTCAGCCCTGCTCAAGTGCTGAAAGCCAAGCTTAGCTAGTGGGACCGTTAGGCATCATGCTCTGCTTAGCTTCTTATCTACTTGAATCAGCATCTATAAGGTGGGAGCAAAGTGCCCACAGAGCATCCAGCGCACACGAGCACGCTCTTCTCTCTGAGACCTTGTCTTCCTAGTGTACCTGGAAGGTGTCTCTCTGCTACTTTTTTTTTTTGAGACACGGTCTCCCTGTAGCTCCAGCTGGCCTGGAACTTGCTATGTAGACAACAATGGTCATGATCTCACAGAGATTCACCTTCTGCCTCCCAAGTGCTGGGATTAAAAGTAAGTGCCGGGCTCTCTGTTACATTTTAAAGTTAATATATCAGTAATTATATAAAATGTAAATATATAAATCAAAAGGGCAAAAATATCATAAACTCATAAATCAAAGAAACTTAACATTTCTTGATGGCTTTTGGGACTTGTCTAGCCTTTTCAGATTTCTGTGAGGGTTAGCCTTCAGTAAGCTCCACTGCCATCACCGAGGTCACAGCCTGGCGACTTCATTTTGCAGCGAGGACTCAAAGGCCTAGAGGGAGAACTCGCCATTCTAATTTCACATTGCTAATTAAGGCAGGGCTAGATTTAGAACCCGGGCCTCCTGGTGCCCATTTCGGCACTGTCAACCACAGCAGGCCAGGCAACAGGACTGTCTTACTCCAACAAACCTACACACTATCCTTTGTTCATTTAAGAAATATTTCTCAGGAACCACTTTGTTCCCAAGCACTAGACAAATAATTATGAAAATACAAAAAATTATTTTAGAAAATAATTTTTTTAAGCTCCTGCAGTCTTCAAGATTTTCTCTTTGTCTGGGTTTTCTTTAGTTTTAGTTTAATGAGATTTTTGTAGTTTAATGTAATTTTTGTGGTTTTCTTTGAATTTATTCTGCGTTAGTTCATACATATTCATGAATCTATGCTTTGAGGATTTTGTCATTTAAAAAAAAACTTCTCAATTGTTACATCTTGAATTATAGCTTGTGCTCTGTGCTCTTCATCCTGTCTTTCAGAGGCTCTAATTGCATGTGTATAATCCCTTCAAGAATTACACAGCCTTGAAGTGTGGATCAGAGGTAGGCAAGGATATTGATTTAAAAATGAGTATAGCTGTATATTACAGAGAAACAGAGTAAGAGTAGCCTAAATAAGACATCTTATTCTCTGGGGCTGGAGATGCCTCAGCGGTTATGTTCTTGTAGAACATCTGAGTTCAAATCCCAGCACCCACATCGAGGCTAACAACCCTCTGTGACTCCAGTGGGACAACTTCTTCTGTCCTCCGTGGGCATTGCACGACATGGGCTCACTTGTATATGCATATATGCATACACATAAAATAAAAACAAAGCAGAAAAAATATTTTAAAAAATCTTTTTTATTTAACAGACTGGAGGTAGTCACCCAGGTTTGACATAGTGTCCCTTCCTTACTGGATGCTGACCGACCTCATCTGCTCAAACCAACAAGGCTTATTGCTATAACTCTTCTGTAATCAAGAGGTTGGACAGAGTGAAGAACAGACTATAACCTCTCCCTTCGAAGTTCCTCTCTGGGTACATACAGCCTGTTGTTGGACAGAGTGAAGAACAGACTATAACCTCTCCCTTCGAAGTTCCTCTCTGGGTACATACAGCCTGTTGTTGGACAGAGTGAAGAACAGACTATAACCTCTCCCTTCGAAGTTCCTCTCTGGGTACATACAGCCTGTTGAATGGACTTGGTCACATAGCCACATGCAACTGCAAGGGAAAGTTGAAAATATAACCTTCATTTTGGAGACCACTTCTTCAGAGATGGGATGTTATGGTTGTGAAAGAAAAAAGATAGTAAATGTTGAAGGACAGTTAGAGTCTCTTCCACAACAAGGAAATATTACAAAGGGCGATAGGTGCTAAACTGAGACTTTCAAGGAAGAAGTTGGAAAAAGTATCACAAAGATGGGGCACTGAAGGATGAATAGAAACTCAGTGGTAAAGGAGCAGTCCAGGCAGGAAAATTACCTTGAACATTTGACTACTGAGTACAGAGCCACGGATTTTCATCTCTCTAACAACAATGTCTGGCACAGAAGACTTGACGTATAGATATTGTTGGACAGAATCAATTGTGAGGGCAGACACAGGGAGCATTTTATTCAGGAGACTCTGGAGGCAAAGAGGAAATGGAAGAGCTGAACTGTTTCAGAAACAGGACGCGTAACACTGCAGATAAACTGTAAGTGAAAGTGGGTGTGCCGAGTGAATCTCACTGTAAGAGCAGCTAGGAGAAAGGGAAGATTCCAAGTGGAGACTGAGGATATGGGCTTGGGATCTGCCCTTTAGCTGTGACAGCTGAAACTGTAGGAAAGGGTAATTTCTTCTGAGAACACATAGAGAGTGAAGAAGCCGGGTAAGCACTGACCCTACGCAATGGAAGGAAAACTAGCAAGCAGATGGGATTTCTTTGCAGAGCCAGTGGCCCCCAAAGGGCTGTATGAGGCGCTGCCCTTCCAAAAGGCTTGCGCATACTCTCCCAGCCTTATCTGCACTGTCCCTGGCCGTGCTGCCTTCCTGTGCTTTGTTCTTCCTTTAACTTCTGCTAGCTTTCTCTTAATAATTTAAACTTTCACTAGAGAGCTGATTTAACTTTATAAACGAACCTGAGGCAATATTCAGCTCGATTTTATTATATAAGTTACACATACTGCAGTATAAAATATAGTCAAGCAAAAGAAAGAACATTAATATCACACAATTTTTCACTTTTTAGTCAAAATGTGTCCAGACTTTCATATGTCTCCCTCTCTGATAACAGTCATGAGCTCTTACTACATGCCGGTCACTGTTCTAAGTCTTCCATCTGCATGTCATGATTTAACCTCACAGCCATGTATAAGGTCATAATTACTTTCCCAGATAAGGAAACAGAACCACAGAGAAACCAACCATTTAAATAGTGCTGTTCTACTTAGCCTGGAAGAGAAAAAAAGAATGGCAACGATGCCATGCACCCAGTGCTCGGCTTCAATAGTCACCAGCTCATGGGCAGCCTTGTTTCACCTGTTCTAGCCAGTCCAGATTATTTTAAAGCAAATCCCAGATCCTACAGCATTTCATCCATAATGCAAGTCTCTCCAAGTGAGAACGCTTTTTAAACATATGTTGTCCAAAAGAACAACCTCCTAACACCATCCATTTTCTATCAGTGCTTACATCCCCTCAAGTGTCTCATAAATGCTTCTGCACAGTTCATCTGGCTCAGGCCCACACACACTTCCCTTAAGCAGTGTGAGGATTCATGCCCAGGTTGGTCTTGCCCAAAACCTATACTGTTTGCAAACCCTGAACCTGCCTTATATATTAGAAATTTCTATGCCTTATGTATATATTTGCTCCTAACAGTCAATAAGCTTTAATGGTTGATTTAAATAGAAAAATAAAGTTATTCATTTGTTTTTGTTTTAGTAAGGAGCTGTTACAAAGCATTCGCACCTTCTCTCCTTTCTGGCACAGATTTCTAATGACCTTCAGGTCTGTTTTTTTTTTTTTTAATCTCTAATGAATTTCTATTGTATTATGTTCAACACTTAGCTGTTCTGAGATTATATATGGGTCTTTATTATGATTTTATTCATCTACACACTCACCCAAGAAATTTATGGAACATATATTATTTGACAGAGCATATGATTGACAGACATGGTCCTTACTTCTATGAATTTATAGTCTATGAGAGAGAAAGAAAAAAAATGTTGCTAGAACAACTCTGAATTGTGATAAATACCCGCAAAAGAAACAATGAGCCAACACAGAATAACAGTGGAAAGTACTTTCAATAGCATTTAGAAACAGCTTGCTTTTACTTGTTTGAAGTTCTTTTTTAAAACAGCCTCTGTTGTTGGTATTTAAAAGAGGTTGCACCTTTCAATATGCTTTTCACTAAGTGCTGGTTACTGGCTACTCATTTGTTCTGATGGCTTTTCTTTATTTGTTACATTGCAGTTTTGCTTTAAGATCGCTGTAATTTGAGCACTCAATGTGATAATTCTGACATGGTGACAGAGAGGCCTTTGTACTTGGTTTCTTTGCTGGAAATAGTAACTTCCATATAGTATCTAAGCAGAAAGCAGATCTCCCATTAAGCAGTAACATAGCTACCAATAAGGCTTGTCCAGTTATTCTTTTAGGTGGTGATTGCTTAATCCATGAGAATGTTTTTAACTGGGTTAGAACATGATCATTGAAAAAAATGTAAATAATATAAAACTTTATACCTGAAATAAAAAGTTAAGACTTCTAATTCCCAGTTCTCAAGTGTGACCCTAATAGCACTTTGGGGACCACATATTTATCCACCAAGTTAATCCAAACACCTGTTATTTGTCAGAGACCGTGACTGACAGATGTGGTCCCTCCTCTTCATAGGTTATGATGGACATAAAGAAAAAGAAAGTAATTGGAAATTACCTTATACCTTCTATGACTGTGAGGTAAGCTAGGACAGACACTGAGCTTCCATTGGTAAATGTGTCAGATGGAGGTGTCTGGAGGCCAGGCTGATAATGAGGACCCTATTGAGAGCATCTGAGTCTCTAGGACACTGTGAACATTACTAGTGCTGGCCTCTTCTGTTAATGTTCTTTAAAATTCGCCTTTTGAGCTGGATGTAGCTTAGCACATCACCATTTGGCAATTTTTGGAGACAAAAATGTCACAAAGTGTAGTTATAACCATTTTGTCACTGTAGGACTTCTGTTTTTCCAAATTGAAGCAAACCATGAAGGAAGAGGATCTTACACAAAGTCATCAAATTGAGCACAGCAGGCCACTTGGAGACAAGTTTGAAAGGGCTGTTCAAGTAATGTATCAGCAGATCCCGCAGGCGCTAGACAGTACAAATATCAGAAGGTAACTACTTTGAAGAACATTAACCATATAATTGATGATTATGAAACAAATGCATTTAGTTCACCAGTCTCTAAATCTAATGTGTTAATCTCATTTTAGAAAAATAAACCAAATGTGAATTTATGCACAGTATTCTACAGCTTGTCCCCGTTCTCACTTCACAATACTCACAGTCCGCACAGTCCATCTCATCCCTTGAGAGTGTATAGTGTTCTGCAGTATGTACTCTGTACTGTATCTAAAAATTCCTGTAGTGGGGCTGGGGAGATGGCTCAGTGGTTAGGAACACTTGGTGTTCTTCCAGAGGACCCAGGTTCAATTCCCAGCACCTACCTACATGGCCGCTAACAAATGTCCATAACTCCACTTCCAGGGTATCTGATGCCCTCTTCTGGCCTCTGTGGACATTGCATGACATGAGTGTACTTACATACATGTAGGCAAACAATCATACACATAAAATAAAAATAACACAAATATTTTAATTCCTACATTGCTAGATACTAAAGGTGCCTCTAACCATATACTATTATCAGTAATGTTGCAGCAAATATTTATATACAAATACTATGAAAGTGTATATTCTCATAGACTAGACTTAGAAGTGAATCTCTGAGTAAAAGGGTACCAATGTTTGAAGTGTTAGTAGACTTGATTGTGTGTCACTGTCTTTTAAACAAAACACCATGTAAAAAACAAAAGTGCTTTTTTAAAAAAAAATAGGATCTCCGCAGGCATGGGGACCCTTGCCTTTAGTCTCAGCACTCGGGAGGCAGAGACAGACAGACCTCTGTGAGATCAAGGCCAGTCTGGTCTATATAGTGAATTCCAGGTCAGCTGTCTCAAAAACGACCACACATACACACACAAAATAGGATCTCAAGTCGCCTAGGCTGATCTGAAATTTGCTACGTAGCTGAGAATGTCCTTGAACTCCTGATGGTCCTCCTGGGTTCACCTCTCAAATGCTGAAATTACACGTGTGCCCCACCCCCCAACTGAGCTCAGAGTGCTCTTTTCTTTAAATCCTTCCATACTGGAAGGTCCTTTACACGTCTTCTGTATGACAGATCAAGCACTGCATCTTGTTTTAATGTAAATTTCTGTGATAACTAGACAGACTGAGCCTCTTTTCACATATGCGTTAACCCATATTTCTCCCTTTGAATGTTTAGAGTGCTTATCTTTTGCATGTTTTTCCATTAAGTTATTTACTGGCATTCATACAGATGTGCTGGAGCTCTTTTTGTATGGTAGCAATTCTAACAACTGGATTGTTACATACATTATTAATATTTTTCCAGTTGATCTTTGTTGTTAATGTTAATTGTGATCTTTGCTATAAAGAAGTTATGTATCTTTTAATTAAGTCAAATTTTGAGTCTATTCCTGCCTTCTAAGTTCTGTCTTCCCCAGGATTAACCATCTTCCTTGACAGTGACTTCTTTGGAGCTCCAATTTAAATACTGCATAACTGGATGTGGTGGTACATGCTTGTACTTCGTCACAGTCAGGAGGTGAGGCAGGAGAATTGGGAACTGGTGTGGAGATTATTTTCGGTAGTACAGTAACCCAACCATAAATAACTTTAATGAGAAAGTTACTCCCTGCTTCATTGTTATCTGATCTTTTAAACTGTATCATGGAGACACACCACGGTGGCACTGGTTTCCAGATCTCACTTTCCCAATGTATGTGAATCTTTCCTTAACAGAATAGAATTGGCCCCAAGGTGGCAATCCTTTGGCTGACAACTAGCTAGAATTTAACAACATGCTGCGATTTTCATTACATTTATTTCTTACAGCACTGTAGTTTCTTTCTATTGCTGTGATTAAAAAAAAAAACACTGACCAAAACCAACTTTAAGAGGAAAGGATTCATTTCACCTTCAGCTCACAGTTCATCATGGAGGGAAGAAGGGGCAGGTGCTCAGGGCACAGGCCAATCCAGTGGAGGAAATTCCTCCATCAATGTTCCGTCCACCCAGGTGTGTCAAATTGGCTGAAACTATTTAGCACAGATAGTTGTATTCTATTTGCAGTGAATGATTCTGGCAAGGACTTGGAGTAGAGATATAAAGTTTCCTTTTTAAATACATTTACTTATAGACAACAGGAGACAAAAGAAATGCAAAGGGCACTGGAATCCAACAAAGATCCGGATGGAGAGAAGTTTGAGAGACACATTAGCACCTAAGCCCAAGACTAAGGCCCAGTCTCCTCCCTTCTCCCCTTACCAGACTTCTCTACAGTCTATTCTTTTGCTCCCAAGAGGTCTCCTATCCTCCTGGTACATCAGAATGGACCCAGTCCTGGACCTCTCTTTTCAAAAGGCTGTATATAAGTGTTAATGGGTGATAACTGTTCCTAGTCATATTAACAAGCTTCTTTTAATAATCACTTTAGAGAGATCAGCCTCTTAGCACAAGAAAGAAACCGTGAAGCACTTGTGGGTTCTGTGCTCAGACAGATCTTTGTGTCATTCCTGCCTTAATCAGGGTAAGTTTGGCATACGGGGAATTTGAAGCCCACATTAGGAAAGAGATGAATTGTGGTAAGATGGCCTTATGTTAGCGTATAAATAACAACAACTGTGTGTGCCCTTCCCAGATTCCTTCACGCTTCTCTGTAGCTTCCTTTCTCGCTGCTCCCCCATCTATCTGAGGGGAGAAAAAGAAGACTACTTTATAGGAAAAAGGGCAAAACACTTTCAAGATCATCCAGAGTTGAGAATAGTGCTTGACCATAAAGAATGTGCTTTTCATGTGAGGACCATAAAGAATGTGCTTTGCATGTGAGGACCTGGGTTTGATCCCCAGCACCAAAAATAATAAACAAATAAAAATGTCCTTGTACAACAAAATTATTCATGATAGCCCAAACTGAACTACTCAAATGTCCTTAAGCAGGAGGGCAGATAAATAAAAGGCAGCCTTTTTTCATAATGGAATACTACACAATGGGAATAGATCTACAGCCATAAGAAACATGTATGTGACATTCCCAAGCTCAGCATTGAGCAGAAGCCAGCCATAAGAGAATTCACGATGGGTGAGTCAAATTAGGTACCATGCAAAAACACAGAACTGACCTGCAATGTTTGGAGTCAGGATTGGGCTCAGCTTGGAGGAAGCCACAGCAAGAGCTACATCATGCTCTGTTTCTAGACCTGGGCGCTTGTTTCACAGGTGTGTTCACTTCATGAAAATTCCTTGAGTTGAACTTAAGAGATCTATTTATGTTGGTGCAACTACAAGGAGATTTACCATTAGTTGATTTCATCATCATGTAAACATCACAGTGCTCTTCTATAGTCCTAGGTCAATCAATTACCATCACCTCTGGATGTAATCAAGTGCACACATTCAGCACAGGATACCTGAAGCTGCTTTCCATGTGTCATTTTATACTGCTTCATAGCAAGTAGAAGGAGGGACTGGGAATATAGCTCAATCAGCAGAGAGCTTGCCTAGCATGCATGAAGTCCTGGGTCCAGTCCCTAGAACAACATAGAGTAAACACAGTGGCTTATGCCTGTAATCCCCAGCACTCTGGGTAGAGGCAGGAGGCTCAGAATTTCAAGGTCATCCTCTGCTACAGAGCAAGTTTGAGACCAGCCTGGGCTACATGCCACCCTAAATCAAATGAAAAAGAAAATAAAGAAGTACACCTATAGCCATCTCCGTATTGAGTTCCCACCTGACTCATTTTCTTTAGAGCTCCTTGCCCACCTCACGTTAATGAAATCAAACAGCCTGTGTAAGTCAGAGTCACACCTTGGCTGTGGGTGGGTCTCCATCTCCAGCATGGCTGTTGTGCTCCAGCCATGCCAGAGAATGGAGGACGGTCGAATGGGACCTCAGGTGGCTCAGAGTGTGGCAGGAGGAGTTCCCTCCCGGGATACTACGTCGGTGGGTAGTTCAGTTATTAGAGCCAATGCAGGGGCTTATATAGGGAAGCCTTCCTGACCATTACAGAAGGCGGGAAAGGTGGGGTGTTGGGGTAAAGGCAGGAAGGTTGTGGAAGTTCAGGAACGAGGAAACGAAACCCAAAAACCTGGTTCTGGTCTGGGGTGGGGGAAAGGAAGATTCATATCTATAGTAGCTTCCTGGGGCCAGGTTATCACATCAGGCAGAGCAGGTCAGACACCTGCCATCCCTTTAGGGTATCCGGAGTTGCTTGCCTTGATCAATAACCAGATCCCCACACTTGGCCTCACCAGAAGTGACAGATCTCCACAACATTATGGCTGCTTTAGCAACCCTTGGCCTCCTCGGCTGGGATCTCAGAAGAGCGTTTCTGTTCATCCTTTATATTACAAGGAGAATGATGTTTTGAGTGCACAGGGTCAGAGACATGAGCTTCCAGGAAGGACAGATTACTTAGGACAATGCAGCCTTGAAGCACCAAAGACAGGGGAAACGAGTGGAAGCCAACAGGCCAGAGGCTGTGGGAGAGTTCACAAGGGTGGATTTCCCCGGGAAATGTGTGAGTCCTGTGGCATGGTCTTTCCCTGAGAACTCATAAACCGTCAGAGGGCGAAATGCTTTTTGGGTATCATGAGTGTGCATAAGTGTGTCAAAAGCATATATGAACACACTTCTATCTCAACAATGTCAGAATTTATTAAATAGCAACAAATTTACGGGGAATGGTAGTTTCGATGGCAGCTATTTGCCAGATAATCACTTTCCTTGATAATCTGACCAAAGAAACACAAATTATTTTATTCCTATCTTAATTACTAATATTAACTTTCATATCATGTGCCACATAGTGTGTGTGTGTGTGTGTGAGAGAGAGAGAGAGAGAGAAAGAGAGAGAGAGAGTGTGTGTGTGTATTGGTTGCAGAATGGGTTAAAAGGCTTAAAGAGGTTCAGGAGTAGACTGATAGAAATGTAAATAGTCTGTATTGATAAGAAGAGAAAACCAAACCAGCTACAAAGAAGAAATTGTCACTGTAGAGTCAGATCACTCAGTAGTAAAGGTTGAGACCAAAGATAGAGGGTTGAGTCCAGCCTTGTGGTGAAAGGCAGGAGTGGGTCCAGATCCCACACAGGCAAAAGGATGGATGAGCAAACCGATCAAACAGACAGATGGCAGTTGAGTAGTCACATCAACAGTGAGACCCAATGGAGCAGAAGTCCCAGGGACAGTCGAGAGTTCTTTGCCTAGACCAGTGTCAGATGACAGGTCAGTGGGGGTCATTGCCATCAAAGTCCTGGCGTCTACCTCTGTTTGGAGACCAAGTGAGGGAGGTGCACCCTTTCCTTGATCTGGTGTGTCCAATAACTTCTCCCGCCCAGTCTCCCTGATATGACTTAACCTAGCCATGTACCTCTGGTTTCAAATTAGGGCAGCACCCCTCTACTCCCAAGAATAAGTCATGTATCAGCCTATGTTGTATGGGGGTAATGGACAGATGGTGTTCACTTGTGTCCCCAAGAACACAGTTACTTGCCATCCTTAAAATGGACTCAAAAGCTGTTTGCAAAATGTAGTCTCTTGAGGCAAAACATGGTCTGAAAAACCACTGTTTTGAACAATGTGTAGTAACTTAGAGAAAGGCACAGCCTGATGTCAATGATGGTGCTAATTTCTTGTGACTCTGAAGTGTCTGAGATACAAGAGGCTCCACGGAGGCCTCGCTTTCCCGCGGCTTTACTTTCCAGGGTTTCAGTTATGCTAGACCAATCATAGTCCAAGAATATTAAATGAAAAATTTCAACAGTACACTGAGCTCCACAGAGACAACACCAGGGCAAGTGAGAGCCAGACGGGCACTGGGCAACTCTATGACTCACTGAAGAAAAACAATTAAACATGGACCTAAGAGATCCTAAAAAGCCGAGAGGCAAAATGTCATCATATGCATTCTTTGTGCAAACTTGCCGGAGGAGGAGCACAAGAAGAATCACCCTGATGCTTCGATCAACTTCTCAGAGTTTTCCAAAAAGGGCTCAGAGAGGTGGAAGACCATGTCTGCCAAGAAAAAGGAACGTTTGAAGACATGGCAAAGGCAGACAAGGCACGTTCTGAAAGAGAAATGAAAACCTCCATCCCAACGCACCCAAGAGGTCTCCTTCAACTTTCTTCTTGTTCTGTTCTGCATCTCCCCAAATCAAAGGAGAGCGTCCCGGCTTATCTATTGGCGATGTTGCGAGGAACCTGGGAGAGCTGCGGGTGGGGTGACAAGCAGACTCAGGAGAAGAAGGCCGCTGAGCTGCGGGGAAACAGGAGAGGGTACTGATGCCTGTGGAGCTGGAGGAAAACCTGATGCCACAACAAGGAAGCTGTCAAAGCTGAGAAGAGCAAGAAGAAGGAGGAACACAGAAAGATGAAGAAGAAACTGATGACGAATAAACTTATTTTAGCACAGTTTTTTTCTTGTGTATTAAGCATTTAACACCCTCCTCCCCCGGTACACAGTTCACTCCTTTTAAAGAAAAAGCATTGAAATGTAAGGCTGTGTAAGGTCTGTTTTTAAACTGGACAGTGTCTTTTTTGTATACACATGACCGAATGTATCTTTAGATAGCCCTGTCCTGGTGGTATTTCCAATAACCACTAACCTTGCCTGGTACAGCAGGGTGTTGTAAATTGGTGTGGAAATTTAAAACAGGTTCTTGTGGGTGCACAGCACAAACAGTTCTATATGGGGATGGTCGTTTCTTCATCTTCATCTCTGATGCAGCTTATATGAAAATAATTGTTGTTCTGTTAACTGAATACCACTCTGTAACTGCAAAAAAAAAGAAGAAAAAAAAAAAAGCAGCTGTTTTGTTGACATTCTGAATGCTACCGTGTAATAGTCCTACAGAATCTCCTGCCATTCCACTTCCCGCACCTTGCCTGGGATATGAATCACATTTTTTCCAGGGTATCTGTGATGTACGTACCACCCCATTTTAGCTGTTACACTGTCGCGATGTTTGTGTTCAAGCCACCCCCAGTTTTCATAATGGCCCCAAGGCAGAAGCATAGTGATGTCAACAATGTGAGCATGCCAAGGAGAAGGTGTAAAATGCTTCTTGTAAGAGAAAAGGTAAAAATCTCTCAACTTAAAAATGAAAGAAAAAAAAGAAAAAAAAGTATGCTGAAGTTGCTCATATCTATGGGAAGGAAAAACCTACCTACGAATTTGTGAGAAAAGAAAATTTGGGCTCATTTTGCTGTCACATCTCAACTTGCAAATGTTACAACTGTAATCCACGAATAGTGCTTCGTTAAGACAGTAAAGGCACTGAATTTATGACATGTGTAGGAAAAATCACGCTAAATATAGCTTAATAGTATCTGCACTTTCAGGCTTCTACTGGGGAGGGGGTGTCTTGGAATGTATTGTTCCTCCCTGAAAATGAAAGATGACATGAGAGTTTTGTTGTGGGAGTCCAAGCTGAGAAAGACAGAAGAAAGGCAAGACTGGAGGGAGTCAGGTAAAGGAATGGTTGCAGTCTTCCAGGTCAGTCGCAGTAAGGCCCTGAACAAGGAGGGCATTGTCAAGCATTTAAGCAGTAGCCGGTGCTTCCCGTATTGACTGAGGGGTCCCTGTGAGCCAGCTCTGTGTTGCATTCTTAAATCAAATATTCCTGTTCATGTCTATGTAGACTGGGTTGCTATCATAATCATTTTATGAATGGGGACACAAGACTTAAAGGTGTAAACTGTGCAAAGGACTAAAGATATATGCGGCAAATGCAGGATTTGAAGGCAGGTCCGCCTGGCCTTGCTTCCTGCTCTGACAACATCCTTTGCTCTGATCTGTGCTGAATTCAGAGCTCCCAAGCTTCCAGCTTGTTCTGGAAAAAGAAGGGTGTACAGGTCACAAATGTACACCATCAAGCTTCACGAACTATAGCTACATGTACATATCAGTGCTTTCTTGTCGTTGCAGGAGAGTTTCACCAGACTGTCTGGGAGCAAAGCGGAAGCTGAGGCAGGACTGGAATGTCAGGGTGAAGAGCAGGAGGGTGGGTTTTCTGGTGAAATGCATGCAGAAGCACTCTGTAGAGGCTGGAAGGAGAATTCCTGTGCATGGGGAATCACCAGTGGCTCACACAGTGAAATCCTACAATCCCACAGAGGCCTACAATCCTGACTGAAGATCACACATACAGACTGAGTTTCTGAAACTGCCTTAGACCAAGTTCAGAGAGATGGCCTCACATCCCTTGTCTTACTGCTACAGCAGAGATGGGAACAGAACTCTACTCGCTGGGGAGCAGGGCACGAAAGCTAGCATAGCACGAGGCTTTGTTTAGAGCCTGGAGCCTGCAGCCAGGGCTGCCATGGTTTGACCCAGCACCAAGGAACCAGCAGCTCATATACACGGAAGGCCTATACACTGACCAGAGCTACAGACAGAGCCTCTAGACCAGACCTGTCCTTGGGCAGAAATCAATGGTTTCTAATCTTAAAGAGGCCAGGACACACCTGCCCTCCAATTGGTGGGTACGTAAGAGATTCCAGTGCAAACCATCTAAACATCTGCCTTGATGGTCACGGGACTTTTTCTACCACTAATACCCCAACTGATTGGTCGGTACAGGCCAGGACACTGCTCACAGACAAGAGCTACCTGTCACCTTTGTATCCTACTGGGATGGACTTGTGTTTTGGCCTGCATTACGACAAAGGATGGAACTTAGTGGACCTCTGAGACTACGCATGCCATGAGATTCAGGCATGACTAATTTAGCATCAACCCAGGGGGCCAAGAGACTGCCTTCACCAACACTGCCACAACATTAAGCAGAATAGCATGGCACAAGACCCCATCTTCTAAGTGTCAAATGAGGTAATAAGCACAAAATTTGCCATGGAACTTAATGTTGGGCTGGAGAAACATAATATTGGCAGATCCTAATAGCTGCATCCTCATGCTACCTGTGGACAGAGCTTCTGAAACAGCACCAGGTCAGAGGAAGACATAAGCTCTAATCCAGACCACACCACCTATGGCAGTCTGAGGCAGTTTGGGCCTACAGATCCATACCGCCAAGAGGCAGCCCATCCTAGTGCAGGCCTTGGCTGTACCCCCGTGTGGTACTGGTCTTAGTGGGCTGTGAGCTCAGGACATGACACAGACTGGTAGTCGCAGGTGTGACTGATATGGGAGACTTCCCACAATGCATCTGCTCAGTCCCACCTAACCTGGTACTTAGACATAGCAATTGGGTCTACGTTGGCCCCCAAGAGATACTTGTGGGGACAGACTCTTTTTAGATGTTTTTTCTGAACAAGACATCCAAGGAGCATTTGGGGATCTCTTTGGGGTTTCATTATAGTTGAATGTATAGGGCAATTGTAGGTCTCCACAGCCTGAGGGAGCCCAGAAAAATCCTTTAATAGGAAATCCATGATTTTACTACTGTATTAGCCTCTCCTGCCTAAGCACAGAATTGTAATAATTCTAACAAGGTTTCCTCTTCCCTTGTGGAGTGTATTGGCTACCTTTGTGTTGCTGTGTTAAAACACTGTGACCAAGGCTACTTACAGAAGGAAACATTTATTTGGGCATGTGGTTCCAGAGGGATAAAATTCAATCATGGCAGGGAGGCAAGGTAGCAGAGGTAGCTGGAACAGAAAACTGAGAACTCGCATCTTCTAGCAGACACAGGAAGCAGAGAGAGAAACTGGAAACGACCAGACTAAAGCCCATCCCCAGTGATACACTTCCTCCAGCAAGGCCACACCTTCTAAACCTCCACAAACAGTTGCATTAACTGGGGCCAGGTATTCAAATATGTGACCCTCTGGGGGACATTTCTCATTCAAACTGCCACAAGGTGTTTTAAACATTTGATGAAGGGGCGTTTGCTTTGACCCCAGACTTCTGCTGCTTTAGAATAAGGGTTCCCCCTTACCACCGATTCCTAAAATTTGCCCCTTTGAGTTGGAGTTCCATTTGTACACTGGTCTTCTAAAGATTTTTATACAGTTTTCTTTATTTACGTGTGTGTATTTATGTGCACATGTGTATGCATGTGTGTGCTCATGCATTTATATGGATATGTACATGTCACAGCATGAGAGTGGAGGTCAGAGGACAAACTGCATGAGTTGGCTCTCTCTTACCATGTGGGTCCTGGGTATTAAACTCAGATCTCCAGCCTTGGTTACAAATGCCTTTACACACTGAGCCATCTTGCTAGCCCTCTCCTAAAGTTTTTCAGCTCCATGTGTCCTGGGAGATATCACTGGATGCTTGGATGTGTCACCTAACACCACCTTGAGGTGCTGCACATACAGGTCTATGTGAGTTTAGCTAGGACTCTGATGCAAAAGAATGAGAGGAGGTAGCTGTGATGGTGTACACATGTGACTCCAGCACTTGGGAGGCTGAGGCAGGAGGATTGAGGAGGACTTTGAGACCAGCCTGAGCTGCACATGAGACCTGGTCTCAAAAACACCTCCCTTACCATGCCCCCGCAAGAAAAAGAAGACAGGGAGGAAAGTGGGGGCATCTTAGACATCTCTTCTTATTCATTTAATCTTGAGGCAGATAATTTCTATCCTCAATTTTTAAATAAGAAAAATTTCCCAAGTCAGAAACAATAAGTCCTACTGGTCCCTCTGATCCTAGATTTCTATCCTCTCTTTACCTCCCTACATAGTAATGAAGTACTGCCAGGAATATGATCATAGAGCTTCTGGGCTGAGATGGTGTTTCTTCTAGGAGACCATAGTTCTTCTTCCAACTCTGGACCTTTCTGTTTTCCGTGTGTATTATGGGAGGATTGTTCAAAAAGGTCTCTTCAGCAGTAACAAAGATGACATGCACTCTCCTAGAAAGGGCAAGGACAAAGCAGCTGGCTGACCTGTTCCTCTCAGAGACTGTGAAACATTATTTGTGGTTCTGTATCTGCTTACCCTCATCAAGACTCATGCATGCCTAGGTGAGTGTCCCTAGACCTCAGGCAGGTGCATTCATACACTGGAAGTTCCATGTGCCAGCTGTGAACAGATGTGGGGCAAGGCGGCCTCTCTGGGAAAAGGTAACTGTCAGCAGTGACTGTAGAGTCTGTGATAGAAGTCCTGCCTTTGGGCATTTGAGCCCTGTCGTATATTTAAAGAGAATATACTTTCTTTTTATTGTGTGTAGAGCCAGCCAGGAGTCATGAACAGCAGACAGAGAGTAGATAATATATGACATAATTCTGACTAGTAAAAGCAGAGCATAGCTAATTCCAAGCAAACTGGGGAGCTACAGCAGAAAGACTGAACAAGTCACCTTCCCTGTGTGGGGCTTGCTTTCTCCTTTGTTCAATAGGGTCTGGTTCAGGTCGGGGAGGGCTGGCTTTATGAACAAACAGAGAAGTCAACAGCAGCAGTACCAGCTTCCTGGTCATGAGACCTGGGCAGTCCTACAGACCCTATATTTAGAAGGTCTCTATGCTTGGCTTGATGGTCTACTGCAGCTGTTTTAAAATATATATTTTTTGTACCAAAGACCTCATATTTTAGTTTTGCACTGAGACCTGGAAGTTGTGTCGCTAGCTGGCTGTGGTTAATAATGGAGGATGCTCTGATCTTGGAGACTGGAGGTCAAGTAAGTGCCAGGCTTTCCCCAGCCACACTATATGAGGACATTTTCTCCTGACTTCTTACCTGCGCTGTCTGTGTCCTTCTCCATCATCTCCTGGTGCTAACGCCTCCTATAGACTCTGCGTGTTGCTCTAGAGCTTGCCACCACATCCTCCTGGGTGCTATGGCTTGCTTCACGCCCTCTTGCATGTGCCTGCTACGGCTGTAGCCCATCCAGTGCCAAGCCTTTCCTAGTTCTCCTGTGCTTGCCTGATTGGGGCTTTGACCACATTTGTAAACCATGTGACTGAAAACAAACAAACAAACAAATAAAAAAGCAAACAAAAGCAACAGGGCAAAAGGTCATGGTGCTCTAGCCATTACACTAAAAATCAGATCTGGGTTCTCCTTGCTTCCTTTTCCTTTACAGAGGAGAGAACGTGGGGCTTGGCAAGAGTCGGCTCTCTCTTCCGGCACTGCCACTCTGAGGCTCACCTTGCTGGTGCCTTGAAAGAAACAACATCAGGTCCTGGAGGAGATCATCTCAGCTGATCAGGTGACCAGAGGCCACCCTGTTCTCTTCTGGAAGACCTCTGGGGACACTTCAGAGCGGCAGCATGGGTATGGAGTAAGGCAGAGATGTTTTAAGGAGGAATTAACAGTGGTTTGAAGTAAATTTACAAAAAGAGACTTAAGGAGTAAGAAGCCCATGGACTTTGAGAGACAGTAACTGTGCATCTGGAGGTGCATTTTTGGAATGGGAGCTGAAGCACGTCTGTCTGGCCTCCTGCTTTTAGAGATTAGAAGCTGAATGGCCACAGTTCCTCCATCACACAAAGCAGGCCGAACATGCACATTTTGATGGTCTCAATTCTTACAGTATTTATTACTATATTGTAGAGGTTTTCTTTTTACTACCTAAGAAATTTTAAACCTAAAGATTATACATAGTAAATAGGGACCAAGCTATGTTTTAATATATGCATAAACTGTACAGGTTTAAGTGAGGTCAGAGTGTGCTTACCTTTGAAAAAGTTATTTTTTATGGTCAGAGTGTGCTTACCTTTGAAAAGGTTATTTTTTATGGTGAAATCTTTCAAAATCCTTTCCTTACTCTTTTTGAAATGCACAGTGCTTTATTGTTGTCTGTGGTCATCCTTCTGCAACAGCGCCCCAGAACTTCTTGCTTCTATCTAATTAAAGCTCAGCACTCACTGCCTGTGGAGGTTTTAAAGTGAAGTTAGAAAGCAGTTTCTTGCAATACCATCCCCTTTATTCCACGGGGATTATGGAAATGTTTTCTCAAGTATTTTGTTCCTATCTTCTTCACTGTAAGACTTCAGTCTTGTTCACCCAGGGACAGTTCTCGACTCTTAGTTGCTTTTGCCGGTGAAAAAAGCTCTTCCAAACTCCCAAGCTATCTCCCTAGACCTCCAGGGCCAAGAGGGGAATTTGTTTAATAGAGAGCTTGAACTGCTAGCTATTAGCTGGCATGGATCTTATGCTCTACCCAGGTAGAAACTGCAGGTAGGGAACAAGAAGCCCTTCAAGTGCTGGTCTTTAGCAGCTTTTATACCACTTGGTGTTTGACAGGAGTACTCAGTCAGAAGGCAGGAGGGAGCAGCAGCAGGCTCCCTCTAGTGTTACAGCTCTGATATAGGTCTGGGAAATTGGGATTCCTCAATCCTGGCTAGGCTTAAGTATCAGGATCTCTCACCTATTAATAGGGACCCATGTTATAACTCCTGGGTTTGAGACCCTTGGCACTAAAGGTTAGACATCTTGGCAATGCTACAGAACCCTTACAGTGACCAGAGCCTGCAGTCCGTCTTTGCCGGCTTTATCACCTTCAGCTTCAGCTGTCGGGCAGCCACCCGCCTTGCAGCTTTTGCAGCGCCACCTGCTGACTGTCAGCCATCACTGCCGCCTCTTCTGCCTCTGCCATGACCGGACTCCACTGGCTCTGCTTCTTCATGCTTCCCACCTCAGCCCACTTTAGTAAAAATAGTCAAGAAAGGACCACTTGGGGACTGAAGCGATCTCAGTTGGGAAACGGCTTGCCTTGCAAGCATGAGGACCTGAGTTCAATCTCCAGAACCTGCATTAAAAAATCGGGGATGGTGGCATACATTTGTCATCTTAGTGCTGAGGAGGAAGAGACAGGCAAGTTTCTGGAGCTCACTGGCCAGAAGAGCCTAGACTAATGGCTGAGCTCCAGGCTAATGAAAGACCCTATCTCAAAAGTAAAGTGAATAGCCATTGATCAGTAGAATTTTGTGAAACGGCCATCCTGCCAAAAGCAGCCTACACATTCAGCACAATCCCCCATTAAAATTCCAACACAATTCTTCACAGAAATTGAAAAAATAATCTCAATTTTCATATGGAAACACACACATACAAACAGAATAGCCAAAACAATCCTGAACAATAAAAGAACTGCTAGAGGCATCACTATCCCTGACTTCACATTACATAACAGAGCTATAGTCATAGAAACAGCATGGTACTGCTGTAAAAACAAGCACATTGATCAGTGGAATAGAGGACCCAGATTTAAGTCCACGTACTTCCAGTCATCTGATTTTTAAAAAGGGGGCCAAAACCACACATTGGATCAAATCCTAACAGTGATTTTTAACAGCGTTTGCCACTTGCCCAGTGCCCCAGGGGAACATGTGTGCCCCATCATCTCAAGTGTATATACACTTGAAAGTTGAAGTTGAGATATCTAGGAAAGAATGGGCTGTCTATCAGCTCTCCAGAGGCACGGCAAATTAATCATAATGTATGATTTAAATTCTGCCCTGTGAGCTTGGACATAGCTCCTCACTGTCTTAGCTTTGACCACACTACCAGAATTGTCAGGAGATCAGTTGTAGTCTGAATGTCAATGTGCTAACTGAACATAAGAAATTGTAGCACTGGGCTGGATATCTAATTTCTCTCTCTCTCTCTCTCTCTCTCTCTGTCTCTCTCTCTGTCTCTCTCTCTCCTTCCTCCCCCCCCGACTCTTTCCAGATGAGATGTGCAGGAAGGTCAAATAAGAATAAAATTGTCTTGCTGACCATGAGCTATGATCACACTGTGGCTGGCACTAAAGGGACAATACTATGATTTATGCAAACATCCTTTTTCTGGCCATAAGAAGAAGAGAGTCACAGAATGTGGGTTCGACTTGATGGCACCAGACCTAAGAGCCCTGCACATGGCTATGGTCTTCTCCCATAACAGCACGTGGCAAGTGTGATGATTACTTTGAATGCCAACTTGCCACAAATTAGAATCACCTTAGTAAGGAGCCTCAGCTGAGGAATTGTGTGGATTGTCCTAATTGCCATGGGAAGACCCACTCAAAATGTGGGCAGTATCTTCTGAAAGAAGCCCAGATTAGGAAAATAAAAGTACGGCAGAAGGAAGACATTCCTTTGCTCACTTGGCCTTCCCTCTTGTGGCCAAGTTGATTTACCCTGTTGTTACAGGTGATGATTCCTTCACAGACATCAGAACTACCTTCCATGCTTCCATTGTTGACTAAGCAGCAGCTTTCCAGGAACCCCCAGGTCCGGGGCATCAGACTGGGACTGCTGAGATACCCAGCCTTGTGGACTGAGCAACTGCTGTGTTCTTGGCCTCTTGGGTGCAAGACAATTGCTGTTACTATTTCAACGAACTCTGACTAATACAGCAAGCACCCTCAGACAACATTTAGGGACGTTCCATGACTGACAGTCTTTCTCAATCTATGTGCATGTCATCAGGTCTTGGTTGAATGGAACCAGGGTCTCTAAGCTCTGCTGCAGATCCACTCCTTCAAAAGTAAACTCTGAGACAGATCAATGTTTGGAAGACTGAGAATGTTCATGGGACCTGTGCCTATGGCAGTAGTGGAACAGGATTGAGAAGAGGGACAAGTCGAGCTGTGATGTAGATATGGCAAAGGCCTCAGCCACTCCTCCCTGGAACTGAGATGGCCTCTCTGAGTTGTTCTATATGAAAGCAAGAGGCTTAATCTTTGACCTCTGTATCTACCAGTCATTGGGTTATCTATGGGAGATGGCTTTGGATGACTTTGGATGAGGTAACTCTTCAACTGAGCAACTGAAAGAGAACAAGATGAAACATCAACTGCCAACTGGGAAAAATCATGCCTCAGACTTTTAACTTATACATGTGACATAGACATAGATATAAACTGTGCTTCCAGAGTCTAAGATGGCAAAGATCACCCTGACAACCCGGGCATATCCAAGTAGTAGGTGAAATGAGCATTATTCTTTTGAAACACTATTAGGAATTCTTTTTAAATTTTAATTATGATTTATTTACTTTTATTTTATGTGTATGAGTATTTTGCCTGCATGTATATAAGTGTGCCTCCCACATGCATTGCCCACAGAGGCCAGAAGAAGGCATTGGATCCCCTGGAACTGGAGGTAGTTGTTAGCAGTCATGTCAGTGCTGGGAATTGAACCCAGGGCCTCTATAAGAGTAACCATTGTTCTTAACTGCTGAGCCATGTGTTTTAGTTTACTTTCAAGAGCTGTTACAAAACACTCTGACCAAACCAACTTGGGAAGGAAGGATTTATTTGGCTTACATCTCCCAGGTTCATCACTGAGGGAGCCCAAGGTAGGAAGTCAGGGCAGGACCTGGAAGGAGGAATTGAAGCACAGGCCATGGAGGAACGCTGCTTACTGGCTTGTTCCCCTGGCCCATGCTCAGCCTGCTTTCTTATACAATACAGGACCACCTGCCCAGGGGTGGTACTGCCCGCAGTAGGCTGGGCCCTCCCATATCACTCATCAATCAAGAAAATACTCTACACACATGGCCACAGGCCAGTCCAATGGAACAGTTCCCTAAATGAGGCTCCCTCTACCCAGGTATGCCAAGTTGTCAGCTAAAGCTATCTAGCACATCATCTCTCCAGCCCTTGTTATGAGTTCTCATTGCCTGAGGAAACCTCAGAGATGATAAATCCCTGTGGTAAGGATGAGCATGTGTCTATTACATCCATTGACATCCGATCTAGATCATGGTCCTTCCAGCTATACACATGCAGAAGGGCTGCCATTCCTGAATCCTAACTCTCCTGCTCTTTTCCACTTGCGGATGCCTTCTGCTCCACTTTCCCCTTCCTCCTCCTGATAAACTTTCTCTCATCTTTCCAGGTCTAGGGCAAATACCAACTTCTCTTGGAATCTTCTCCGACTAGCCTCCCCCCACTGTCCTGCAGAATTGGTCGTGTACACTCTGGACCCCCCACATCCTGAACACTGGTGTGGGTAGCTCTGTCCACACTCACGGGTCTGCTATGTTGTCTTCCTCATGTTGAGTTCCTAAGGTCTGGAATGGGATTCAACCCCCAGCAGTCAGTGCCCAGTCAATGTGTGTTGAATAACTAAATGAATCCAGAACTCAGGGGATGAAAGCTACAATGCAGGTAGGTCAAAAGGAAAGGTTTTTTAATTGTTTTGAAAGCAGAAATTACAGTTCTGGATGCCAGACTGTAGCAGCCAGAGGTATGACAGTGTGTCAAAGGTTTGAAGGCTGAAGACGAGTGTTTCAGATTTCAACCTAGAGTCTGGTATGCTGTGACGGCCCATAAAATGGACCTCAAGTAACAAAGTAACAGCATGGGTAAGAGAAAAACATGAAAATAATGTTGGAGAGCTGAGGAACAGGGCATCAAGCAGGTGGGAGGGTCTGCTTGGTTTATTAGGCTTCATGCTAAGCACAATGCTAAGGCAACTCTTGATCCTTCTAATGTGCTCTGCTTCTAATCGGAAATGACTGTGATTGTGGGCTGACCTACCATGACTATCTTGGCCTGTCAGTGACTGTCATAATAATGTGTGTCATTATTGTGATACTGTTGGGGCCTCCAAGCACCCACCAGCCCTTTCCGCTGGTTTCTGTTCCTCTCCACGAGGTGGCGACAAAGATTTACTTGCCTCCTCTGCAGGAAGCCTGCTTTTGTGAGATAGAAAATCAAACTCTCCGCATGCAGTTCTATAGAAAGAAAATTTTCTTTATAAAACAAAAACCCCATTATATAAGACAATGGATATATTACTGAAGAGATCTCTAACGAGTGGAGAATCCATTAGGAGTAAGCATACAAATGATCTGATTCCTTTTTTTCTGTAACCACATACTATCCAGCCTAACTTTTCCTTTAAGCATTCATAGCTTAGGGAGTCCCGGCAGCCTCCCTTCCAGCGTTCTGTCTGCCTCAGCTTCTCTCCTGTGACTTTGTGCAGTTTATTCCTGCCTTTTCTGAGCTTTAAAGGAAATGGCATCACTTGTTTCTTTCCCCACTTGTGGATTTTCACACCTCACAGGCAAAGCTTTGCTCTCACTGATTACTTAAGCAAGTGCATAGGATGGACTGAGAAGCCTCTTTAACTGCATAGACAGAGTAGACAGTCTTATTTACTTCTTTTCAAGTGCTATCCAGATCCTAGTAGTCTTGGTAAATGGACACCCCAAAGGACATAGCCCACTGGTGTGGCTGCCAGAGGTCACAGTCAGGTTTGTCTCCTGCTATGGGATCTTGAGTGAGCCATAAAGCTCTCAACAGCAATGATCTCAATTATAAAATGAGGATTCATGTAACATCTTCCATGTGTGATTGAGATAAAAATATGGGTTTGGTGGCATACACCTGTAACCCCAGAGCTTAGGAGATAGAGGCAGCAGGATCAGGAGTTCAAGGCCAGCCTCAGCTATATAGCAAGTAAAGACCAGCTTGGGCTACATGAGATCCTGTCTCAATAAATTAATTAATTAGAAAAAATTTAAAAGGACAAGCAATAAAATAGCAATTTTCTGTACAAACCTTGGTCAATAGATCTCCTTTTTATAGATGCTTCTCTTAAAAAGAAAGTTATTTTTTTTGACAGAGTCCTACTATGTAGCCTAGACTGACCTCAAACTCATGATTTCCTGTCTCAGCCTCCTGACTATTGAGATTAAAGGCATGTGTCACTATGCTTAGCTGAAAGCTAGCTAATTTTGAAATCCATGGAGAATTTATTTTTTTTAAAATGGAATAATGATGGAAAGACCGGTCAATGTGTACTATGCATAGGGAGGAGGATTCCAGCTCCTTGGTGAAGCCAAGGAAGCCCACAGCTGTCATTCTTTTAGGAAGGCAAAAGAACAGTCTGCTCAGATCATTCCCTCCCACAATGGAAGGACTCATCATGAAAATTCAGGTCTGTAATTAAAAAATGTTAACATGAAGGAGTTAATTTCCACCTGTCTCTGGGGCAAAGCAAACTGTTCATTATCCCATCAAGCTTGACAGAAGACTCAACTGTGACCCTGGCACTGGCCTAAACTAGATTCTCCACAGGTGTGCTCAGTGCTTCTGTACTCCAGAAAAGGACATGAAAGCGCTGGGATTAAAGGTAGAACAGGCAGGGATTCGTGCTGGTTGATCTGAGAGCGTGGCAACACCTGGTTTTCTTGTTTCTAAAATTTTAAAGATATTTTATTTATTATTTTTATTTTATGTGTATGAGTATATTGCCTGCTTCTATGTAAGTGCACTCATGTGGTGCAGTGCCCATGGAGGTCAGAAGAGGGCATCAGATCCCCTGGAACTGGAGTTATGGATGGTTGCTAGCTATCATGTGGGTGCTGGGAATCAAACCTGGGTCCTCTACAAGAGCAGCATGTGCTCTTAACCATTGAGTCATCTCTCTAGCCCCTTGTTTCTAAAATTTAACCAGTATTTTAAAATAGGGAACTTTTGCTATATCTGGGTTTCTGGCTTTTCTTAAATTCAGCGACATGAATTTTAATTGCCGTATGGAAGGCAGAAGCTGGGGCGGGGAACACAAAGTACGCAATTTGCCCCAGTCCCTGCCTTTCCCCTCATTATCCCAGCTTGACTTAGTGCATTTATACCACTGTTCACAGAGACTGTCACCGCTGAACCAGACTGTAAAAGGTTATTGGAACTATGTGCTATTGCTTGTTTTTAAAGGGCAATGCGGTAAAGGCAAAGCCCGCACCCTGAGTGGCAGTGTGATTCTGACCAGCAGTTTAAAAGCATTCATTTTGTTCCTCAGACTCTCCCTTCTCATGATCTCCTTGCTTGTATTAACAGAACTGATTAATTAACTAATTAACAGTTATTATAAGCAAAAGTGCATTTTTAAAACATACTTTGTAGTTATAAATGCAATAAAAAACCTGTTTGTCAAATGCTCTATTTATCATGGGAGAAAGAAGACATGCATGGTCCGGAGTTTAGGCAGGTAGCCTTAGGTAAATTTCTCCTCTCCTCCATCCCTCCTCTCCCCTCCTCTTCCCTCCCCTTTTGGTAAACAGGGTCTCACTATATAGCTCTGGCTGACCTGGAACTCGCTATCTAGACCAGGCTGGCCTTAAACTCACAGAGACCCACCTGTTTCTGCCTCCTGAACACTGGAATTAAAGTCATGTGTCACCACACCAGGCCCCACTAGACTAATTTCATTATGGGCTAATATCATTGTGGGGTTTTTATTAACACAAGACAGGGACGTATCTTCTTCTTATTAAGTGGTGAACCCATGAATCCACTAAACTATGCACAAAAAAATCAATGAAGTAGAAGATGTGGTGGGAAAAAAGAACACATCTGTAATGATGAAGCAAATAGAATACTCCACAAATAACTTGTCTGACAGCGACCCAGGCATTCTAAGGAATGGTTCCAACTTTCTCAGGGCCACCAGAGGTGTTGTTTTACAAATTTAGATCTTAACATATTTAGGACACCGTATAATAAAGAGGAACAGTAGTACACTGCTACACTTAAGTTTTATTTGTTATTTTTCTTTTCTGTGTATGAGAGTACTGGCTGCATGTATGTAAGTGCGCTTGTGTCATACAGTGCCCTTGGAGGTCAGAAGAGGGCTTCAGATTCCCTAGAACTGGAGTTACAGATGGTTTTTAGCTACCATGTGGGTGCTGGGAATCAAACCCAGGTTCTATAAGGCCAGCCATTGCTCTTAACTGCTGAGTCATCCCTCCAGCCCTGCTACACCATTTAAAAACTCGAATTATCCTAAAATGTATGCCCATGTTGCATTACTGAGAAAAGTATGTCCACGCAACAAGCAGGGGCTAGCTCTTCGGCACGAGGGCAAGACTGGACAGTGGTCAGTTCATGTGAAAACACATTTAAATTTTTGTATCAGTTACTTTTCTTGTTGCACTGACAAGAGACCTGATCAGAGCAACTTCAGAAGTGTATATTTGGGTTTACAGTTTAAGGGGCAGTCACATGGCAGGATAGGCATGGGGCATCATGCTGTGTCCACAGTGAGGAAGCGGAGAGCGGGAAATTCCCATGCTTGTCTGATTTTCTCCTTTCACTGCAGTCTGGAACCTGGCGGGTGGAATGGTGCTTCTAACATTTAGAACAGGGCTATCCACCTCAATTAACCTAATCTAGAAAATCTCTCACAGATGCGATCAGAGATTTGTCTCTCCAAGGTGATTCTAGATCCTGTCAAGCTGACAATCAATCTAAACCATCATCGTAGTATTTTAATCTGTACAAAAGAAGGGGATGTAAAAGGAGCCTTAAGCAATGGAGAGACCTGTGTGTCAGCTCCCGTGCTGGAGAAGATTCAATATCACAAAGTTGTCAAGTCTCCTTAAATTAATCCAAATGTCTCTTTATGTTTTTCTTTTCTCTGTTTGTTTTTTAGAGATGATCTTGCTATATAGATGTTACTGGGCTAGAACTCACTTTATAGACCAGGCTAGCCTTAAATTTATAACAATTCTCCTGCGCCAGGTGCCCAAGTACTGAAATTAAAGGTGTGCACATCACTGTTGCACAGCAGTCCCGTAGTGAGCATGTAAACTACAGTGCACATGGAAAAACAAATGAGCAGATTCTTGGATAGAACACTGAGAAGGAGAGAAAAGGAGTAATAAGGAGAGGCTAATTCTACCAGATATTGAAACATTATATCTGTAGCAATTAAAACAATGTGGTATGAACCATGATTAGATTTACATATTGAGACTAGATCAAGTATATTATTGATACCAGATCACTGGTACTGAAACAACTGGATCATCATATACCAAAAATGAACGTTTAATTGCCTTCTTATATTTCAAAATAAATTTAATACAAATTATATATGTAATTACAAAAACTGAAATAATAAAATGTACATACCAGTGATTTAACTCTTAACATCAGAGTGATGAAAACTCTTCTAAGAAACCTCACACAGAAACAAGTAGGTAAATTCTGCTGCATAAAACAAAATAGTATACACACACAAAAAAAAATAATACTCAAAAGAAAAAAGGCAGGGGCTAGAGAGACAGCTTAGTTGGTAAAAGCACTTACTATTCTTGCAGAAGACCCAGGTTCAGTTCCCAGCACCCACATGATGGCTAATAACTGTCTGTAACTCCAGTTCCAAGAGATTTGATGCCTTCTTCTGGCCTCCGTGGGCACTGCATGAGCATGTTATACATACATAGATTCAGGCAAACACTCATACACATGAAATAAAACTAAATATTTTTAAAAATTAAAAAGGACAAAATAAAACTGTGGGAATATTTGATATTTATATAGCTGATAAAGGATTATTTTTCTTAATGTTTCTTTACTATATAATCTTTTTTCCCTACTAAATTAAAATCTCCTATAAGAAAATATGAAATGGGCAGGCAAGGTGGCACACACCTTTAATACCAGCCCTCGAGAGGCAGATTTCTATGAGTTTAAGACCAGCCTGGTCTACAAAGTGACTTCTAGGCCAGCCAGGGTTATTTAGTAAGATTCCCATCTTTTTTTAAAAAGCATAAGAAGAGGAATATAGCTCAGTGGCACAGCGCTTGCCTAGCACATATGAGGCCCTGAGCTTGACCCCTACCACCACTATTTGTGCTGCTGCTAACAACAAACAACAACAACAATAAACGAAAGTATGGTGAGATATGTTTAAACCTTTCTATTAGCAAAGACTATTAAGGCAGGAAAGTGGACTTTAAAAAGATCAAGGTTTGTGGGCCAAACTAATGGGTTGTGTGCTTCCAGAAGTTACTCCATGCTGGCATACATTTTTAATTCCAGAATTTAGGAAGTTAAGGCAAGAAGATTGAGAATTAAAGGCTAGCCTGGGCTACACAGATTCTGTTTCAAGAAATTAAAATGAAAGAAGGGAGGGAAGGAAGGAAGAAGGAAGGATTTGTCTGGAGTTTTGAAAAATGTAAACTTCTGTGAAATAAACTGACCTTTAAAAAAGAATTTTGCAGTCGTACCCTAGTGGTACTTGTTCTAGGCAGAACAATTCGTAGGTGCTAAAATTAGAGGATAAAAACCGTACCTGACAAATTTCTCCACTGTATGTTCCCATTTTCCCATCTGTAAGAAGTAAATTCTGAGGAAATACTTTAATACTATGTAAATATTCTCTCATCAAATATTCATCCTCGCCAAACTTGTTTTAGCATTCACGGATGGTTTTCCTGATTCTATAATTCCTTCTGTATTTATTAATTAGGTTTTTCTATGAGGAAGAGCTTTCTGTATTTATGTGCATGTGTTCGTAATTCTAACAATGTGATCTCACAGAATCTTATTTTATTCAATGAACTATAAGGCATCATTTTCAGTAATTCTTAAATTTCCCGCATTCGACCGGTGGACACACTTCAAGCTGATTCTGAGCCTTTTGGGGTTTTTCCTCTTCTCATTGAGCATCTCTTTAGTCTCTGAAGCAACAGTGTGTCAGGCTTTCCATGCCTCGGGTCTGGAATTCAAGACCTTCCTCCACAGAGTTCTGGTTCATTTTAGCGTGAAGTGGTATTTAGAGACCAGTCTGGGTGCCACGTGTGTGCCCCACTGCCAGTGCGTGGCTCTGTGTCTGGGTGCTCTCAGGGGACAGTGCTTGGAAATGTATTCGTCTGTGTCTTAAGAGGCATGCACATAGTTATGCTTCCAGTTCCAATGCCTAACCTCAGAGACCATTCCAGCGTTCCTCCTTGTATTTGCAACTTGTTTCTCTGACAGTAAGAAACTTGGTCCCTCAAACCTGAAACAGAAATATCGGAATGCTCATCCATAATGCTAAGGAAAGCGAGCCTGCTAACCAGAGTTCAGTCTCTTCCAGGTTATTTTAAGGTGTGTTTTACAAATAGTGAAAAGCCCAAATCAAAAGTGTGCAATTTGATATGTTTTGACAAATGAACACACACTTTTATTAAGTCATAAAACGTTCTCACCATCCCAGAAAACGTCAGTTCTCTCCAGAACCGCCATATCTGATTTTTTCCACTATTAACAATTTTACATATTATGCAACTACACATAAATCAGTTCATACGTGTGTCATCTTTCCTGTTGGCTTCTTTTGTGTATGAGACCCATCCTTTATGTATCTACATTTTTCCTGTTTATTGCTGAGTAGCAGTTCACGCCAGCCTAAAAATACACCCCAGTTGGTTTATACATTTCCCTGGGTTTGAGTTGTTTCCCATGTTTGAATATTGTGCATAAAGCTGCTATTAATGTTACTGTATAAGTGTTTTGTGGCTATGCATTCTTTTTTAATGAAACAGCTTATTTATTATTTATTTTTCAATTTCATTTTTATTATTATGTATACATGTGTGTCTATGTGTGGGTATGCACACGAGTGCAGGTGTACATAAGTGTAGGTGCCAGTGGAGGCCAAGGTGTCAGAGCCCCCAGGAGCTGAAGTTCCATGTAGCTGGGAACCACCCAATGTGGTTGCTGGGAACCGAACTCAGGTCCTCTAGAAGAGCAAGTATTCTTAACTGCTGAGCGGTCTTTCCAGCCTGGCTATGGAATCTTATTCCTTTTGGGTATAAGGGCTGAGTCTTGGGCGCAGGTGTATATTTTATATTCCCACTGGAGTGTGGGAGAGTTCTGGTTGCTGCACCTTCTTAGAAATATTTTTTCTGGGCTGGAGAGATGGCTCAGCAGTTAAGAGCACTGGCTGTTCTTGCAGAGGACATGGGTTCAATTCCCTAACCCTAACCCTAACTCTAACCCTAACAACCATCTGTAACTCCAGTTCTAGAGGAATCCAATGTCCTCTTCTGACCTCCATGGTCATTGCACAACATGAGTACACTTACATTCATGTAGGCAAAAACACGCATGCACATAAAATAAATGAAATATTTAAAAAATTATTCTTCTCAGACCTTTTCAGCTTATCCATTCCAGTAATTTAAATTTTCATTTCTTTGTCATCCAATGGCTTTGAACACTCTTCCCTTGCTTTTGTTTAATGCACAGGCATTCCCAAGACTTGGGTTTGGTCTCATTTTCTGCTTTCTCTTTTTCCCAGCTGGATTTAGTTCAGGAAGTGGAAGTAGTTGTGTGGGTCTTCAGATTATTTGGAATTAAGCTGGAAGGAACAGATCAAAAAGTTCAAGGATGCTCTTTACATTCCTAATTCAGATTTACATAAGTTTTTGTTAATAGGACAAAAATGGTAATTAATCACGTGCGTATAATTTACTTGCGTTTGTTCTGTTTTGTAAAGCTGATTTCAATTATAGATATTTATAAAGAAAATGAGTATTGGGCAGTGTTTACATGCTAACACTTCCAGAGTGTCTATGAAAATTATATGAGCAGAAAGATGAATTTTCATACACTTTTCTTAGCAATCTTCTTATTTTTAGAAAGTAATACAAACTGTTCAAGGCTAGCATCAACACACTGCCAGCCTGATCATTGTACATGGTGCTTTCATGCCACTTTTCTTCTGTGCATCCATTCAAGTGTGCTCACCGCATTCTTGCTTGGTACTATCTGCATTTTACAGATGGAACAAGGGCAGCCTCAGAGAAGTTAAGTGGTTTGCCTAAGGTTCTGCAGCTGGTAGCAGATCAGGAATTAAAACAAATGAGTCTGTGATATGGTCCATGCTGGTTTTATGAGAAGTCATCTGGGCCTCCTCTGGTCCTAAGAAAGCAAACAATTTGTTTACTTCATTTAAGTAGCACCATGATACAGCGCAGGGGTCCAGATCCAACCGAGAATGGGAAAGGTCTACATTTGGTTAGGGTGATGGCCTAGGAACACAAATGTTTCCACTGGTTTCTTACAGAGAGCAATGCTTCTACGGTGGTACATTAATGGGGAGCAGCAATGTCAGCAGAGTCTCTCTGAACTCTTTTCGGAGACAGTTGTAAGGTTAGGGGCTGGAGGAGCCATCCCTAACCCCTGCATGTCTTAGGAGTCTGTCATGGTGAATGTCCAAGCAGGCTGAGCCCATCCTTCTCTCCAAGCAATGTCTTGACGTTCTGCTAGTTGGTTGTCTGGTCAGGTAAGTTCAGCCCATTTTAAGGCAGTCCCAGGGCACATTCCTAGATCCTTACTCCGAATCCACATCCTTGTGTAGCACACTCACCCAGTTTCCCATTCCTTGTTCCTGGTTTAAAAAGGTCACAACCACAAGAATCCTTCAACTGCAATCTTCACATTGTTTGCTCAAAGGAAAGACTAACTCAAATATATATCTAGTAATATACTGGTCCATTATGGATGTCTCCTAGGCTGCGGAATCACTTTAGAATTGTGCAACAATGATTTAATTTGTAAGGAAAAAATAATCTAGAAAGTATTGCTAAAAATAAAACTGTAGCCATAAGCTTAATTTTTATTATAGACTAAAAACATTTCTGGATAAATCTAAGAATAAATAACTTGGGTATCCCTTAAAGTACACTGTCGTTTGAAAAAAGCAGATTAGTCTGCACTTAGCATGATTGGCAGATCAGTTACACTAAGGTACACAAGAAATTGTTGTCAAACGAAAATTCCGTTATAAGCTAACAGTAATTAGAAATAAAACCTTATCTAGTCCAGTCAAATCCAAGTTATGTGAAAGCTATGTCCCTGAATAACATAATATTTTAAAAACATTAGCAAACACAGGACATTTGTGAAGAATAGGAAATGCAAGTCTGATTTTGCAACGTTCTTTCCGGAGTTAGAAGACTGACTAGTGCCCTGGACATAGCGGTCTTACACATGCCTTCTTGGGTAAAGGAGGGAGAGAGGTTTAGATTCCAGGGATTACTAGTCTCAGAGACCAGACAAAAACATAAGTCAGGAATAAGGTTTAAACCTCAGAAGGTTGGAGTGGGACAAGGCCTCAAGACTCAGGCTTCGATGGAGGAGAGAGGAAGTAGGGAGCGTTGTTCTCAGCGCTCTAAGGTAGAGCAGCAGAGGGTGGCAGCTATGCCTGGGATCCAGAAGCTTGGGGGCAAGGGGACGAAAGCAGGAGGCAGGAAGTGGAACAAGTAGCAGAACAGGGCCTAGGGAGGCTCTTTTCTCACCCAATCCTTACTTACTCTGAAGCTGGTTGTTTAAATATAACAGAGGGATTTTCGCAGCCTGGCAGATTCACTTACAAACTACCTTACAACTGAATTCCCATAGAAACTACTCCATGACATGCAACCTAGCCTGACACTGGCTGGGCTTTATGTAATGACACTTTGTTTAAAAAAGAAATAGCTCTTCCAGCGGACTGGAGTTCAGTTCCTAGCACCTTCTCAGTAACCACCTATAACTCCAGTTCCGTAATATCTGCGGTCATCTTCTGGCCTTCATGGGCACTCACACACAAGGGACATACACTTATACAGGCACACACATACACAGAAGTAAACATAAAAGTAAATTCTTAAAGAAAAGTGTTCTGAAAGAAAAATTACAACAAGGGTTTGTCCTCTCCTAGACGGTGTCATCTCTGTGACCAAATGTGTCAGGAATCATCCCTAAGGGACGATCCAACCCACCTTCTAAAATTGCCATAAATTCACAGAGGATTGTCAGTATATCTTTTCTCAACATGATAACACTCAACATTCAGGATGATCTGCCAGAGTATGAAGGCCTATGAGGCAGAGTCAATGACTCGCATGGTGAACAGCTCTTGTCCTGAAGCACTCAGAGCATCTTCATTCCAATTACATAGTTAGTATTTACAGAACACCACATAGAGCCCTCCTCGCTTTACTCCAAGAGATCTGCTTCAGAGTGGATACAGTCCTAGGTTAGGACTTTAAGAAGCAAAGCAATGTTCGAGCCAGAGGAAACTTTGCTTTCAGTAGGTATCATCACAAAGATAGCCCTGGCCATTTGGTTTGGGTTTCATCTAGCAGGTCACAACAGTGGCCAGAGATCTAATAGAATTTACAGATTTTCATCTTCCTTCTCTATAAGAACAGTCAGGGCTGAGAAACTAATACCCAGAAACTAATACCAGCTAAATGCTGAAAACAGATGAGGAAGAGAGGATTCTGAGCTATCTTTCTAAATGTGAAAATTGGCAAAGCCAAGAAATAGAACAGCTCAGGAAGACCAACTTTGTGAAATAGACTGTAGTTGTGCTCCTTGTCTCAATGGTTACTCTCCAAGGCCCACAGTGGATTTCTGAAACTGCAGCTATCACATCTTATATATACTAGATTTCCCCAATACACATAAGTTAGGCACAGTGAGAGATTAACAACAATAGCTGGCCACTTCTTTGGCATTTCACTGAGATCAAGTGTAGCAATGAGAACTAATGACAATGAAATACAGCAATGATAACATGCTGCAAGGAAAGCTATTCTACCTGTTAAGTTACTTATTTCTGAAACTTTCTAATGGATATTCTTGGACTTACTTCTGTTCACTGTGGATGAGTGACATTTTAGAAAGTGATCACATGGATTGGGGGCCCGACTGTAAAGCTGAAACTATCCTTGCTTGGCTTCTGAAGACATAGACTTGGAAAGTATCAGCAGAGGCAGCAGCTTAGGCTAGGACAGAGTGAAGGAAAATATGTAGAAAATGACTGGCTTCCTCTTCCTTCTTTGGGTAAAGGGAAAGTTGGCAAGAAGTAAATATATATTTCTGTACTATTTGGATTTTTATCATACATGAGAACTGTGTTTCTCTCTCTCTCTCTCTCTCTCTCTCTCTCTCTCTACATATATATATATATATACACAGACTATATAAGTAAAAATGATGCTGTGATAGTAATTCCCAGGGTAAGGTTGCTAGAATGAGATGGCCTTACAATACTACCCATCAGTATTAAAAAGCTATGATTTGGCATCATGCTTTAAGAGCCTTAAAACATGAATATCCTTTTACTGTGGTTCTACTTTCAGGAATAAATCCTAAGAAAACAATAATTGATTAAACAGGTAAAACTGAAAACAGCTTCTGAAATATTCAGCAACATTAAAATGAAAAATCAGATTATATACTACAGTGTTAATGTTGATGCTATCTGGGTGTGGGACAGAAAGAACCAACATTCTCTAACTTAAAACTTTTGGGGTCAAATGGCTCTTGAATTCAGAAATGTTCAGAGTTCATAAAAGTGACAAGGAAGTGGGCCAGAAGACTTCTGTCATCCAGCTATAGTGAGATATGGGATGCTTCACTCTGCTCTGTGCTTGCTGTACGGGAATGACTGAGACTGGTTCATAAAGAACAAACATATATTTCTCAAATCCCTGAAGCTGGTCTTATCTTGGAGAGTCAGGATTAAGACCTTGCTGTATCATGGCATGTTAGAAACCATCACAGCAGTGCTCTTGAGAGAAGGAAAGGGCTAAATGCATTCTTTTATAAGGAACTTCTTGCAATAACAAGCCCACTCCAAGAATGATAGCATCAATCTATTCATGAGGACAGAGCAACTTTGAGAGCCTTGTCCCCTTCAAGGTCCTACTTTTCAGCATTCTACATTGGGGGACACATTTAGTCCACAGGATGAGATCAATAAAACTCTAAATGTTTTCCATCAGTTTCAGATGAAGTTTGGCACCAAATTTTGCCCTTAAAAAAATTTTTTTTGGTTTACTTTTATTTTATATATATGAGTGTTTTGCTTGAAGGTATGTATGTTCACCAGTGTCCTGCAGTAGCTAGAAAAAGGCACCCAATCCCCTGGCACTGGAGCTCCAGCTGCTAGTGGCCATGTGGGTTTTGGGAGCCAAACCACCAAGCCCTCTCTCCAGCCCCGATGTCACCAATTTTTCAGTCTTCGTAGTTCTTACCGTCTCCACTTCTTGCATAGAAAGTGTGCTTGGGCGTGGCCTGCTCCACGGGGCCTCTGAGCTCCCTGCTGTCATCCTTCAAGCCAGCTTCTCATCCCGCCTTCCTTCATTAACGAATTATGTAAATCTTTAGACACATACTCCTTATATATTTATATGAAAATTACATTTTTAGAATTTCGAAGATTATACCTTGACACCCCCAAATGTGACTGAAATTGAATTTCTCACCACTCTGGAGAGTTGTCAAAGCTCAATTCAATTGAGTGAGATAAAAGGAAGTATCATGAAGTCCTCTCTCCTGAGTGTGGTGCTTTGAGAAACAGTATCGGTATAGGAAATTACAGGGCCTGGGAGAAATGACAAATATCATCTGAGGACAGTGTTTATAGCTTAAAAAATGAAAAGCATTGCATAGAATAGTGCTCCATTGTGCAGTGCATATTACATATTCATCCATTTAAGTAGCCATTTGCTCACCTGTAACATGTTTATTGAATATCTTCGATTTGTTACGTACTCTTGTAGAATCTAGAAGATAGGTTTAGGAATATGGAAGTGATTTAGGCAAGGCTCACAGTCTCAAGAAGCGCTCAGTGGAGCTGGAGAGGTGGCTTAGTGGTTAAGAGCACTGGCTGCTCTTGCAAAGGACCCAGGTTCAGTTCCCAGTACCCACATGGAGGCTCACAACTATCTGCAAACTCCAGTTTCAGGGCATTCAACACCCTCTTCTGGCCTCTATGGACACTTCATGCACACAGTGCACTTACATACATGCAAGTGAACACCCATATACATAAAATAAAAATAGATAAAAATTTTCTTAAAACAGAAGTTTTCCCAAAGAGTAAACAAATTCCACATACATGCCATGGCATATATCTGCACACACACACACACACACACACACACACAAATAAATTTTTGTAATAAATTCTTTTTAAAAAAGAAAAGGAGGAAAAGGAGGTTTTCCTAAATGTTTTGTTCAAAAAACTTAGGCCTATGTGTATAACACATGACATTCTTGTCCAGAATTATTTTTGTGATTACCCTCATCTGCAGGAAAGATTGGAAATACAGTTTTTATCTAGGTATATTCATAACCCCACTGAAACACCAAAATTGTTTTTTTTTTTTTAAACAATAAAGGTCGCCTGGGTTTAAGGAAGGCTTTCATTCTGCTGCTGTCCTTCTTTTACCCTAGTCAGGGTCTTAGGGAATCATGGATAGCCTGCGGCCATCCATCTTCATAGTTAGGGTTGCTGCTAACAGACGTGGAAGCCAGTGATACTTATTCAACTCTCTAAGTTCTTTCACCTATCTGCTGTTGGTTGTACCCTGGCACGGAGGTTGCCTTCTGGAATCGTCTATGGCTTGGCTGTTAAAACTGTAGAATGTGGAGACTCGCAGTTTCCTCACTTAATTCTCTCGACATTCCTTGAGGTGGGTACCGTTAACCTCTCTGCGTGCGAATCCAGTCATTCCTGGCTCTTACCGTTAACCTCTCTGCATGTGAATCCAATCATTCCTGGCTCTTACACGCTCTTTCCACAGCAGCAGCATGGACAGCCTCACTGCAGGCCTTTTGGCAGTGCTGATGAGATTGATCATGAAGTTGTGGTCTACCTGGTTGGAGTCGGGTAAAAGAGTTGAATAGACTTACAGTAGTCTATTTTTCAGGCTAGATTTAGGCTGGACTAGGCCTGAAGGTTTTGTTTTCTTTTTCAGTTCCTTATCTAACCTTTTTTTTTTTTTCATCTTCTTCTTCTTTTTTATTTCTTTAAGGGAAATCTCTTGGTCAGAGCTGGTTGTGCTTTATGCTCCCCCAAAAGGCAGAGACTCATGAGATGGACTGAAAACTAACCGCAGTGTGCGATCATGATTGGTGTGGTTAATGGATTCCACGGGGAGCCTTTTTCTTGTCAGGGGCAATGCCTTCTTGGCAGGAGGCAGCATGGTATTATCCAAGAAGAAATTCTCTGTGTGTTCTGTGTATGAGAGACAGAGAAATTGGTTTGAAGCAAGTGAAGCTGTGATTCTGAAATAAATGAATGTAAAATGAATGTCCTTAAGGTGTTTGTTTGTTTTTGATCTTTTTGAGGCAGGGACTGCTTGTAGTCCCAGTTGGCCTTTAACTCGCTGTATAGACAAGACTGACCTTGAACTCACAGAAATCCACCTGCCTCTGCCTCCCAAGTGCTGGAATTAAAGGTGTGTGTCACTATGACCCTTAAGTTTTAATTTTAACTTCTTTGGCTGTGCTGGAAATTGAAGCCAGGGTCTTAGACATGATGAATCATCACTCTACCACTCAGCTACAGCCCCAGACCTAAATATTTTATTTAAGCAAGATAAATCAATTAACATGTGGATTGGAAATGGTTCCTGGCCTCAGAGTATTTACAGTGGTATCTTTCCCATTCCTGGAGCTCTTGTCTCTGGGTGCCTATTATCTCCAGGTATATTCATCAAAATATTCCAAAGTCTCTATCTACTTTGCTTTTTGCCTCGAAGAAATTCCCTGCTCTCTAAGGCAGGATTTCCAGTTGGGTGTAGCCATACATTTTCTGGAAAGGATGGAAAGGAAAGTGGCTGGTATCACTCAATAACAGACAGAGGGCTGGGGAGATGATTCAAGGGGTAAATTGCTTGCTGTGCAAAAATGAGGACCTGAGTTGAATCCCCCAAACCAACATTAAGCCAGGCACAGGAACATAATCCCATTGTTTTGATGGAAGGATGGGAGTTGGGCACAGGAGAGTTCCTGCTTTCTCCTGGGTCAGCCTAGCCTGGTGACCACAGTGGCGAACAACAAAAGAGACACCGTCTCAAACAAGGTGGATGTGAGGACCACGCAAAGTTGTCCTCTGACCTCCATACAAATGCCACGACAGACTCACACAACATGAAAATACATGTGCGTGCGCACACACACACACATACACACACACACACACACAGAATTTATTTTGTAAAGATTCAGATTGATGCTTTAGAAACCGGAACTCTGACAGAGCTCAAGGGGAAACTACTCAAGACACCTTACACTATACTCTCAGAGTCTCGGTCTCTATGCTTCCATCCCAGGTTAGTCTGTGTGGGCTTCTGCTCTTCCGACAGATCCACTCCTGGACCTTCATCCCCACTGAATTCAGGAAAGACTGGTTCTGCAAAGACCTTGAGCATGAGGTAGCTGGCACAGCCTATGGTGTTCTGCCTTCTTTCTCTTCAGTTGGCCTCAGCCTGTGGAAAATCTCTTTCTTGTGACTGATTAACAAGTGTGGCAAGGCTGTTCTGTTCCTGGGCTCTTTGAGGTACACTTGTCAGAGCCTATCTTTCTTCCAGTTCTGATGTTTGTCAGGCAGAATGGCTGTCTGCCAGACTTTGTGGTAACTCCCTATACTCTTCTGATGTCCTAGCCATCCACCTGAGCTCTCCACGATTCTCTTTGCCTTAATGTGATCAATCCCTTAATGTGAAATCCCAGTGGGGTATCTACAGCTATCATGTTCTGAGAACCAGAGTTAGAACCCTGTTAGCCCCTGGAACCGGCTGTTATCACCACATTTTCGCCATGGTATTAAAAAAAGCAAAACCTACAGCTGCATTCCAACAGAGGCAATATGAGCTGCCATTTATAGAACTGGTGATGTGCCAGGCACTCTCAATTTATATTCTGTTATTAATTCTCAGGATAACCCTGTGAGGCAGAACCTACTATTTAGAATTGGAGAGATCTAGTTCACAGAAGTTAAATGGATTTCTGAGTATCACAGAGTGACTAAGTGTCAGGAGTGGGGGTTGTCTAACTACGAGGCTTGATATCTCCCCATGACTGCTGTCAGCACCCTTCTTCTGGGCATATTACATCCAAACAGGCTCTGCATGAGCTTGGGCGTTCAGTACATCAGTCCAGGGAAAAGAACATTAAGAAGTCCTGACTTGAGCATCTTTTTACACCCTGTGTTAGTCCCGGGGGCCCAAAATGTCAAAAAAGAAGCAACAGTCAGGACCTACTTGCAATTAAAAGTTGCTCTTTCTGCCTCTGTTGGTTTGTGGTCAGAGTATAAAGCCCTCACCTGGGCAAAATAGTGGTGTATTTGGTGTAGGGGGAGGGGAAGGGAGGAAATAGCTTGTTTTTCTTGATTTCCTTTAGGACAAGAAGTGGTTTCTCTCAGGCTCACAAGCAGCACCACCCGCCTGTCTTTTCCTATGAGCTTTGCTGCTGCCAGTGGTTAAGGGTGTTGCTTGAGTTCTTGAGAACCTACGCCTCCCCCTTCTGCATTAGGAGCCAACTTGAAGATACTGTTCTAAGATAAAGCTGCTGCTGCTTCACGATTCAATATGTATGATAACCCTAGTAACTGTGGTTCTGTCCCGACCAGGGCAAGTGTGTCAAAGTTTCTCTAGTGAATTGCAGCATAGAATTCCTTTGACCTGTGTTCAGCTCCCTTTGGAAAATTTTAGGCTGTCAAAGCAGACAGCATTTCCAACCCAGCTGCATGAGCCAGAGTAGCAGGACAATAACTCCGCCACCCTGCCTAAATTGGGGTGTGTGTGTGTGTGTGTGTGTGTGTGTGTGTGTGCGTGTGTGTGTTTCTTATTCTACTTTTCCATCTGGTGACTTTTGTTTTCTTCTAAACGATGCTGTTTAAACGCTTTCCACAATTGCAATCTTGAAAATAAACACACTGGATGGATAAGAACAAAAGGGATCCGGTCTCATCTGTGGTCACTGTTGAGAGTTGTTTCAGCTGCGGAGAGATGGAGCTGAGCAGATGAGCAGATCGGCAGTGTGGCATGCCCACTAAGGGTGCTGTTGGGATTGGAGTCTAATCAGAATGGCACTAACAGTGTTTTGGCTTTTAGGCCTGGTTTGAAGGCCTCAAACACTGAGCACTTGTCAGTAACCAGGGTCTGTGAAAACTTGGGAGACTCACTTAGTTGGAAATTTACAAAAGCCTTGGATTCATGAGCCTTCTAGAACTTAATAGAAGAGAAGACATTGTTAAATTACTGCTTCATCCCCCAAAGATTTCCTTGTCAACGGACTTCTCTGTCAATATCTGTCCCCATGTTTCCTAGCCACTCTCCTTTGGGACTGTCTTGACTTGACCCAGACCCTTGAATTCGGCAGAGCAGAGGCAGGCCATCCCCACAGTGCCTGTGATGGTTTGAGTGAGTCGTGTCCCCCAGAGGTCCACGTATCTGAAAACTTGATGGCTCTGTTTGGGGAGGTTGTGGAACCCGCAGAAGGCAGAGTCACACTGGAAGCAGTACATCACCAGGGCCAGGCTTTGAGAGTGTATAACGTCACCTGGCTTCCTGTTCTTTCTCTCTGCTTCCTATGTGTGGATGGAATGTGAGCAGTCAGCTTCCTGCTCCTGCTGCCTGTCTGCCTGTTGTCGCCATGGTGATGGACTCTATCCAGTTGGAACCATAAGCCAAAATAAACCCCTTCTTCCTTAAGTTACTTTTGGTAGTGATATTTTAACACAGCAACAAAAAAAGTACAAATACAGAGTTTCGGACCTGCAGGATCTGACTTGGGGACAATGTTGTTTTCTTTTATTTTTTACTTATTCTTTGAGAATTTCATACATATACACAATATATTTTGATCATACCCTTCCCTCAATTGCCCCCTCCGATTTCCTGCTACCCCTCGAAGTTCCCATCCTAACTGTATGTCATCTTCTGCTTTCTTAACACCCACTAAGTTCAGTTAGTGCTGCGTATGCTCACGGGTAGAGGGCCATCCTGTGGAGCCTGGGCAACTGAAGTGGGTCACACCCATAAAGAAAAATGACTCTCCCCAGCTGCCATCAGCTGCCAGTAAGCTCTTCAGCTAGGGGTGGGACCTCAGTAGCCCTCCTCCATCCATGCTAGAAGTTTGACTGGCTTGATCTTGTGCAGGTCTTATGCAGTTAACCACAGATGCTATGAGTTCATGAGTCATGTCCAGAAGACAGCTTTCCGAGGCACTCCTCCCCATCCTCCAGCTCTTACATTCTTTTTCACCCTCAACAATGTTCTCTGAGCCTGTTGGGAGGGTGTTGATACAGATGTCCCATTTAGAGATGATCACTAACGGTTACTTATTCTCAACTCTTGGACCAGTTGTGAGTCACTGCATTAACCCCTTCCCATTACAAAAAGAAGCTTCTTGTCCAAGGTTAAAAGCAGCACATATCTATAAGGCATAAACATAAAAATTATGAGGGCAGTCTGACAATCTGACAACACAGCCATTCATGCCACACTAGAAACTGACAAATTGTTTCTTGTGGCACTTCCCTTAGAAGAAAAGTAGCAGTGTTCATGATGCTCTCCACAGCTCGGAGATGGTCCCAGACTTGTCCTTGACAGAGAAAAAACTGTCACACAGTCCTCACATCTGACAAAAACCAGGAAGGCTTCTTCATATGGGAAGCATATTCTCTTACTCCAGAGACACTCAACATTTCCTGTGTAAGGATACTAGGATTGGAGCCCATGTTGGAATATTCTCTAAAGGCAACCTCAGTAGCTTCTGAGGACTCCCGAGCTCATTGGTTTGTCCCTCAAAATGTGTACAGAATATAGTCACTTTTCAAGATGTCCAGTTACCACTCTGTCCAGCCTGCTATCATCTCTTTGTCAATTACTGCAGTTGACCACTAAGTTCTCCACTATATTTCACTGTGTGTAAGGTGGCCGGGATGTCGTTTTGCATAAATCAGATTATGTTCTGCTCAGCACCTTTTCTGTCTCATGCAGCATTGAGCCTCCTTGGAGTACACTTCCTAACACTGTCCAGCTTTGTCTTCACCATACTTGCCCTTGTCCACTTTGGTTCATTTGTGATAGCCTCCTATTTTTCTGTAAGCATGCCAAGGATCCTGTCATAAAAATTCTTTCTGTGAGGCATGAGCAGTGTCCAGCCCCGCCCTCCTCTCTAAGTCTGGAACAACAAAGTGAAGCATGATTTCGGAGTTTATTCTGACTTACTTGCAGAGCAATTAGCAAGGAGAGGGTGCTCCTCTGCTGAGGCCACACAGCGAATCCTGCATTTCCTCAGGGGCCCCAGTGAGCTACTGCCAGTTACCCAAGATGGCGAAGGGGCTGTTCCTCTCCCAGCTCCCTCCACTCACATCTTAGTCCCTCCCCCACTTACAACTCAGGCCACTGGTTGGTTGGTAGAGGTAGCTGACTCTCCTGGCTTCTCCCTTTGTAAGGATCATCAATCAGCAGTCAAGTTTGTGTGTCTTGCGGTGGAATGGCTGATCCATTCTGGGGTCGGGAGATTGGCAGGCTTTGGTGGGCTTTGGAAGTCTAAGAACTGATTATGCGACAGACCCTGTCAAGTTAAGGCCTCTGCATGACTATTTCTACCGTCCAGGTTATTATTTCCCAGACAGCTGCATGACATACTGCCTCACCTCTTTCAGGTTTTCTACAGATGAGAGGACTTCTTGAGCAGTCTAAGTACATATAGATAGATCCTCTGCCCACCACTGCACTCCGCTTCTTCTCCACATTAATTTTCAATGAAACGTATCCCTATCTAACATATTATATCTTTTACTTATTAATATCTGCCTAGCCCACTGGAATTCCAGCCCTATGGAAACTTTTTTCTTGTTTTTTTCCTCACACACAATAGGCTTCTTATTGACTTTGGTAGAATAACTAAAAGATTAAACCCCACTAACCACCATATCAGTGTGTCAACTTCTACCTGGATAGTACCATCTGGAGGTCCTGCCCACCCCTTAGACCCACCTTCACTTCCTAGAATCTAGGATCAAGCCCTCAGAGGTCTTCCATACACAGTGGACTGGGGTGGATTGACTTAGCTTGGGTTTAAATCCCAAGTCTACTTCCTCTCACAGCTAGCAAAGGGCCACGGCACGCCCCACTTCATGAGACCGCTATTAGCAGGTGAGGAAGGAACACGACAGGTAGGACATGGTAAGCCTGAGGAACAGTGCCTAGCAGGAAGTAAATGTTCAGCAAATGTCAATCATCACTATTGATGTCATGAGTTGCTTTTTTCTTTAAAATTGTCTTTAATCACCCTTGGTCACACAGTTAAGAATCATAATGTAGGTACTTCTTGCTTCGAGAGATTAATGAGAACTTGGTTTCTCTTTTAGTTGGGTTGTACCTCACCCAGGAAGGGTTATAATGCTTCCTTGTTAAGCTGAGAAAAATAATAGAAACAAATATTGTTCCACTGACCCAACATACCCAAGAGCTGCCAGTCCAGCGCTTCCTCACCACATCTTCTGTCAGAACCTGGAGAGCCCCTGCAGTAACGATGAAAATTTACGATGCAAAGGGCAGAGGTGGTGCAAAGGGCTTCCTGTGTGTCACATCACTTCATCTCCATAGTTCCTTTTCTCTATCAGAGAGACACCGTGATATCACTGACATTTTAAAGAGGAAGAAATGAAACCTGGAGGGCTTGTTAGTCATTTTACCATTATGTAACAATACCTGAAATAATCAGTCTATTTAAAAAGGTTAATTGGGGCTCATAGTTTCAGAGCTTCCTAGTCTGTTGTTGATTGGCCTTGTTCAGGGCTGTGGTGAGGCAGCACATCCAGGTAAGAGTGCGTGAGGTGGAAACGTCTCATCTCCCGGCCAGGAAGCAAAAGAAACAAGAGAAACGGACTGGGGTCCCACAGTCTCCTTCAAGGACTAACCCTCAGCCACCTGCAGATCTCTGGTTAGTGCCACTTTCTATTACTTTTCATTGGTGCTATACTGGGACCGAGTCTTTAATATACAAAGAGGGCAGTGTCTAAGGTCCGACCTATAGCAGGGAATTTGAAAACTTTGTCAAAACCACAGAACTCGGAAGGAAGCAGAGAAAATACTTAAACCTTACTTCAGAATTCAATATTTATGACTCCCCAGTTGTTCCTCTTTTTTTCTTTTCTGCACTACCAAACTCCAATGGTCAAGTCTGAGTCCTGGACCACTAGCGAGCTTGAGATGGTGCCTGCAACTGGCTTTGCCAGAATACATGCTTGCTTCCAGTCAATTTCCTCGAAGCTATACAGAGCTCCTCCCAAAATCCAGCTGTCCTTCTGATATCCTCATCAACACTGGGCAAGAAGAAAAACACAAGGCCAGACCTGGGCCCTGCCCTTGTTCCTCTCTGCGGATCCCCTCAGCCTCACGCCAGCAGAGTTCAGTAGAGCAAAGGGTAACCCTTCCTGAGGAAACCCAGGGACCATATAACTAAACCTGAGCTCTTGCCAAGTTTTGGAGAGTAATTTTTCCTTTAAAGTAAAATCGTGCTTCCTATATATTTGTAAAGTGAACACATACCAAAGATTTTATTTAACTCATTAGTTGTGTTAGGGGACTGACTAGATATTACAGCTCGTTCGAAGGAGAAGTCAAAAGAACTATAGGTTCACATGAGTAAAAGAATACTAAAAGATTTTTATATATAGGCTTGGAACTTGCTTTATTACATAGAAATGTGCAGGATTATTTATGTATATATAGTCATGAATTATTTGTGCTTCTATGAACTATAGTTTATAGAGTTATAAAACAATTCAAAGGCAATGTGTATCAGTTACTTTTCTGTTGCTATGATAAGACACCATGACCAACTTATAGAAGGAAAGGTTTATTTGGCTTATGATTCCAGAGGGATTAGAGTCCATAATGTCAGGGAGGCATGTCGGCAGAAGTGGTCAGAGCAGAAAGCTGAGTGATCACATCTTCAATCAGGCACAGGAAGCAGACACACACAGAAAATCTGGCAAGGCTTAAGAACTCTCAAAGCCTGCCCCCAGAGATGTGCTTCCTCCAGCATGGCCTCACCTCCTAATGGTTCCTTGAATCTTCTCAGTGCCACAAACTGGGGACCAAGTGTCCAAATTCTCATTCAAACAACCACACAATGAAAGACCCAGAGTTCCCACAGAATCAGATCATTCTAGAAGGTTCCAATATCCCATTAAGAAGCTATTTAGTAATCGCCCTTTCTTATCTGAAACTCTTATATTTTTCCTTGCAAATGAGTGATTTCTCTCAGCTTGTCTCTCTGCTATATTCTGGTTTCCAGGAATGAGTTTTCCTTCTTTCTTGATAAGCCTTAGATTGTGGGTTTTGGAGATAGACCTTGAGTTCAAATCTCTGTTTGGTATTGCTGTGTGGCCTCACAAAGATCACTTGATCAAGTACCCCCTCACTAGAGCTGTGGGTACTGAAGTGTCTGGCACACAACAAGAGCAGAACCAAATACTTGCTATTTTCTTCATGCAAGTTGCACTTTCAAATTGAATTCATTCAATTGTGTTATCATTTCTATTTTACGTCTATGGAAATGAAACCTTGGTAATTAAGCACTGAACCAGGTCGTGTTATTGGAGTTGGAGCCTAACGTGCTTCCACACTCGACAATTAATGCTTATTCTCTGTATTCTGGAGCTGTGAGCTGGCTGTCCATGATAAGGAGCCAGCTATGAGGCTGGTAGTCACCTCTTGTTCTTTTGGTCACTGTATCCATTTGACACTGGATTGGGGGGTGGACATGTGACTCACTGCTCTCCCTAAGCCCTGCTGTGTCAAGGCCTTAGGGTCTACTCAGTTTGCTGGTCAGTTTGTCGTGCTCTTGTCACTTTTTATTTTTATTGAAATATACTTACAGAAAGACGTACAGCTCAGTGAATTTCCGAAAGTGAACATGAAGACCTAGGAGCAGCCCTCTCAGATCATGAAGTAGAGCTGGGTGTGGTGGCGCACGCCTTTAATCTCAGCTCTCGGGACGCAGAGGCAGGCAGATCTCTATGAGATTGAGGCCAGCCTGGTCTATATAGCAAGTTCCAGGCCAGCTGGGGCTACAGGGAAACCCCTGTCTCAAAAAGACCTTTAAAGAAGTAGAGCATGGCTGTACCCTAGGGACTAACTCCACTGCCTGGATCCCCATCACTAGGGTGACCACTCCTCTAGTATCTGATAGCACAGTGTATAGCATGGTGGCAATTTTTCATCTGCATTTTTCCTTCATTGGGGTCAAATGTGCTACACCATCTGCAGGCCTCTGCTATGTGCTGAGCAAGGCCTCCCGTTGGCCTGATGTGTCTCTAAGTGCTTGCAGGTACCCAGCTACTTACATGCACACCCTGGCCTCAGCCAGCACTGTGGGCTTCCTAATTCTGGCTCACAATGTCAGGAAACCTGGGAACACAGTGGTTGACCAGCTGCCCCTGCAACTTTTTTCTCTCTTCAGACTTAGCTGATCTTGTTTTTCCACTGTGGAGGTGTTGCGTTCTTGCGTGCCTCTGTCCCCTGATGGGAAACCCATTGCTATCTGGCTTCCGTTCCCATTGTTCTGCTTCTAAAATGGATGGAAGCAACTTCCCTCCTCACCTGGGCTCTTCTCTCTCCCTCACTGTTGCCTTTCTTTTCCTTCCACCCACACAGGAGACTTGTCAGGTTCTTATTTAGCTGTTTCTCTCCTTCTCCCGTGTTATGGGTTTGGCCCATCTTTTTCAGAGGTATTTTGATCATCGGTATTTCTGTTTCATTCCCCCTACCCTCGGACCCCCTTAGTCATTTCCTTGCCATGATCCACACCCCCCAACGCTGGATTCACAGCCCTTCTGTTACCAGAGTGCTTGACTATGATTTTCCATCAGGAAGGCTGAAGCCCAGACCCCTGTTGAAGCAAATCAGGTCAGAGATTTATAGCGACTTAGTAAAGAACGAGTGTAAATGCAGTGTGAGAGCCAACTACAAAGAAGAGCCTGAGGCTGATGGCCATAGGGATCAAAATAGCAACAAGCGTCAGCCTTCAGATTCAGTAGCAAAGGTACTGAAATAAATAATATTGTATTAAAAGTAATAGTAATAGTAATAACATCTTTACTTATTAAAACAACAAGTAAAACCAGGTGCAATGGCTCATTCCTTTAATCCCAGCACTCAAAAGGCAATGGCAGGTGGAACTCTGTGAGATCAAGGCCAGCCTGGTCTACATAGCAAGTTCCAGGCCAGCCAGTATGAAACATTGTCTCAAAAACTTATTAGTCTTATTAGAATGTCTTAGTCATTATTATTTCTCCTAAAGATCTAGCCTAGGGAAGTCCATAAATATTTTTAAGTCTAAATTAATAAAGTTACTATTATCCCTGGATACTATGTATTGAGTATTTACGAGACAGAAGGTAATCCCCAATGTATTTCATTAGCAGATGGACACTGGGGCTCCCGATGTTCAATTGTAGAAAGTAAACATAAAGAGTGGCTGTCTTGAAATCATAGCTCTCAATGAGCAGCTTCTGGTTTAAACTCAATTGCCCTAATAGAGCCAGCCTCCAAGGAATCTGAAATTAGAAAACAAATGGGCATTGGGGGGCATTTCCACTTCCCTGACAATAATACCAACCAGACTGTCTAGCAGACCATGTGGTGAAAGACTGCCAGAAGCCTGGGCAGGCTGCACTCTACTCTGCTGGAATCTGTCTGACTTCAAAGCTAACAAACCTTTTCTGTGTCTTCCCCCTTCTGGACCCCATGAGCATTGCGGCTTTCCTAGCTTAAGAGCATCCTCAGAGGATAAGGCTAAGTGACTTTGGGGCAACTACCTTACCGTCTGCCATTTTAGGGGAGGGGTGTATTGCCTAAAATCCAAATTGGAACCTATGCTCTGACAAATAGAAATGCCTTATGATAGATCTGTGAGATTGGCTGTTGTCCTGGCAATTTTAGTCTGTCTAGTCATCCAGTGTGGAATCAAGGCAGAAGGTAAGGGAGCTAAAGATTATTTCTAAGGAACTGGAGCAAGACTCAAGAGTTATGGGTTTTACTCCAACAGAGGCAGTTCTTCAAGTGACAGGCATCTTTTCTGTGCCTGTTTCTTCATTTGCAAAATGTGGCATTAAACTATACAATGTCTAAATGGCCTTTCAGTCCTAAATCTTCAACTGACTTGTATCTGCTATGTGTAAATCTTGCTGGCTCCAGGCACTATCCACTTCTCCTGGAGTGAAGCCTCCTATGTTTGAGGTCCCAGACTCACATTAACTGAGAATTAGAAACTCATGATTCATAGAGTGGGATGAGATATACTTCTTAGCCTTGAGGTTAACATACCACCCACACACTCATCAACCTCTGAATATAGAATAAGAGAAAGAACAGAATCAACAGATTGTTGGGCACTGACGCTAGAATCTGATGTGCTAACCTTTGTGGAATATAATAATTTTAAAAGCAGTCTGTGAATGTCAGAGCAGCTCTTCAAGGAAGGTATTTCAACTTCCTACACTTGTGCGAGGGAACTGAAGCCCAAGACTTACAGGATCTATGGTCATATAGCCAACACTAAATTGAACTGGAATCTAAGGCCAGAGAGCCTCTGCCAGACCCAGGGCTTGTCCCATCAGGACCTTCAGAGTTCGAAGCATCAGAAGTCCTGATGAAGGCACTCGATCAAGATATCTAAAAATGAGCAATTGGATTTGATCCTCTCTAGAGGATTCTTCTAGAACAAGTCTGCACCAGCATTTATTACAGATGCCTAGATGTCCCTTGCTTAAGTCTCCTGATTTGCTGAATTGTCCTGTGCTGGTCTGGCCATTACTTAGGGGAAGCAATATTTGGAGCTAGGTTTTAGATGAATCTCATCCTCTTTGCCTGGGTTTCCTTGTATATGAAAGGAAGCTGGTCACAGCTGCTACACAGAGAAGGTGAGGAATACAAGTGATATGTGCAGAAAAGTGTCACAGTAGCAGAATGCCAAGTATGAGAACTAGAAGGTGGAAAGGAATCTACCCGCCAGTGTCAGGTTCCTGTCTTACCTTCCACTTCCAAGTTGAGTTACTGAAGCGCCAGGGAAGCCACATCTCTTTCCAGGAGCACAGTGCTACAGGAGGCCCAGAAACTGTGAAAAACGTGATGGGAAATGAGGGAGAACCATCTCTCAGTCCAGGGGAAACCAAATGAAGGCACACTGGCTGCTGGTGCTTTCCATTGAACAGATGGCAAGACCCTGAGGAAAGCCACGTCCAGAGGATCTTGGGATACCTGTAAAGATGCGGTTCAGTTGTGGACACCAAGAAATTGTCAAGGGACGTGTAGGGGCTGGAGTTCTAGAATGCGCCAGTTGAGAAAACCAGCAGCTCTGTCTAATGCTGTTAGCATGACTTCATGCATAAACTAGGTGCTGGCTGGAGAATTGCTATTTACTTCGGAGCACATTCTGTGCACATGTGCATTCAGCCCCATGAGAGTCTAAGGCAGGATTTCTATGCTGCAGAACAAATGATTTCTTAGTTTTAAGCCCATTTGTGGACTGATTCCAAAGAAAGGACAATAAAAATAAGTTACTGGCAGGGCTGGAGAGATGACTCAGCAGTGAAGAACAATTATTTTTATTCCAGAAGACCCAGGTTTGATTCCCACAACCCACATGGTGGCTAACAACCACCTGCAACTCCAGTGCTAGGGGATCCAACATCCTCTTCTGGCCTCTGTGGGCACTGCATGCACTTGGTGTACTTACATGCTGGCAAAATACTCATATACATAAGATAAAAATAATAAAATAATTCCAAAAAGTTACTGGAAAATGAAATGAAAAAACACCTAAATCAGTCTCTAGTGTCTTTAGTGAGACAAGGGCTCCAGTGTGTGCTTAGGCCAGGTCAAACTGCTCTAAGTTTTTAAATGCCACCTTCATCTCTATGTTCATCTCAGATGCCCCAGACAGTCTGCAGAACAGCCCCAGGTTGTGGACATACTTTAAAGCACTAAGTGCTCTTAGTTCTGAATCATCTGAAAATTCATAGCACTTTGACAACACCACATGACACAGTCACATTAAAATTACGTATGGGCACATTGATGGCCATCTCTAATACATAGTTTTGAGTTTCTCAGAATCATCAGAATCTCAGAATCATTTTCCCACTTTAAACTTTAGTATGTTGTGCTCATCAGATCATGGAAAGTAAGGAATAACAGTACATTTCTGTATTTTTATGAAACTGTACCATAGTTATTCCAAACTTCATGTTGCATTACTGAGCATATCTCCAAATGACAACAAACAGGGGCTGGTCTTTCAAAGCCAGGGAAGACTGGGCAGGGGTCACTCTGTCATTCCTTCCTGGTTTTTTTTCAGCTTTGAATGTTAGCTGAATTTCATCTTCTTTGTTATAGTTGTTTGTTTTTATTTCAGTTACAGAGAAAATGGCATCTTATTTGAATAAAAACGGACAATTTCTTGTTACATCTAAATACCAGATTAGGAGCATTCATAATTTGGCTTCCAAATTGTCCTCTCAGTGGGAAACATTCCATAGCTGTGAAGGAATACTCCTACAAAGTCCTGAACGAGCTGTGGTTTTAAAGAAATGCAGCAATGTTCAGTATAATTTCTAGAACCTCTAACGTTCTGCTGGGGGTCACACTGCACAATCTGCTACTGCATAAACCATTTTTGGAATAGTTTATTTTTGGAATTGCCTCCAGAAGACAGTTTGAAGAGAAGTATAAAAAACTGTTGTTGGTGAATGGTAATAATAAATGCTACTGACTTAAAAGTTCCAAGACTGATGATTCTGTTACCTTTAAATACCAGAATGACCTAGCCACATTACTTAAACCACTTGAACTTCTCAGATTGTGTGTATGTATATGACTCTTCAATGTATGTGTGTGATATAGTCACCTGTCTGTCCTTCACTGTGTCTGGAGTTAGGCTGGCAGCCAGCAAGCCCCAGCAATCTTCCTATCTTCCCCTACCCCCTATAGCACTGGAGTTACAGCTCAGGACCTCACACTTGCACTGCAAGCCCTTACCCACTGAGGCATCTCCACAGCCCCAAACTCTCATACTTTTGATGGCATATTCAAGATTATCAAAGGCTCTGAAAACCATAATGAATCAGGCACCACTAAAGACTGTAGTTAACAATGAGATGAAAATGTTGCAAGATGATTGCAGCTAAAATGAGGTCATCTCGTGAGTCTATAAAAGCAGATGCAGGTGTGGCTTTGCTCACTTGGCCATCAGACCACAATGTAAAAAGAATCTCTGCTGCCTGTATTTAGTTACTTTTGCAGTTGCTGCCACTTATGGAAGGAGGAGTTATTTTGGCTAACAGTTCAAGGATACAGACCGTCATGATAGGGAAGTCACAGCAGCAGGACCTTGAAGCAGCTGGTCACATTGCATCTGCATTCTAGGGGCCTAGAGCAATGAATGGCTAAGTTCAGCTCATTTTCTCCTTTTTTCATTCATTTCAGAACCTCAGCAGTGAATGGCTAAAATGGCTCTTCCATGTCAATTAACCTCATCTACATAATCCCTCACAAGTAGCCTAGGGGCTTTTCTCCTAGGTGATTCTAGATCCTGTCAAGTTGACAGTATTAAGCTGCTGCCCTGACCAGACTCACTTTCGTTAAAACAAAGTGCCTACATGTCCCCAGGCATCCTCAGCATGGTTGTCCCATGTCCTCACTTCTTCCTCTAGTGGTCGCGTGGTGTCTCACCTCCCACTTGTTCAACGTCTTGTCTGGCAGCATCATTGAAATCAAATGTGAAAAGACTTATTTCATACACTGATCATGTGTGATTCAAATATGAACTACCCAAGGGAGAGGATCGGTGGGCAGAAGCTGCAGCTCTAAGACATAGCAGGATAAACAATTGGCCGGAGACAGGAGTCTTCTGTGGCACGCTAGTAGCAGCACATACACATATTTCTTTATTGCAAAACAGGGAAGAAAGTGATCATCCCTCCTGAAGTAATTTAATCCCGGTAGCACTATAGTGGTAATTGTTTACACACACACACAGACACACACATATATATATGTACATATATATACACATTGTGACAGTTGCCATTGACTCTCAACTTGATAGGATTTAGAAGCACCTAGGAGACACACCTCTGGGCATGGCTGTGAGGATATTTCCAGAGAGGATCAACTGAGCACAAGACCCACTCTCAAAGTGGCGGAACCCTGTAATGAATGGTCCAGATACAAAGAGTTCTGAGGAAGAAGCAGTGCCTACCTTCACCTTTCCTGAGCAAGTGCATCTACCACTGTTGATTCCGGTCTCTGCTGATTAGACTCCAGGTTCTTTGACCTTCCAACATGAATTGAATATCAATGGCCCTCCAAGGATCTTCTAGGCTTTCAGTACAGGATAGGGGCCACTGAGGCATCCAGTTTGGTAAGCAGAGCAACTACCAGGTTCTCAGCCTCTCTGTAGTGCGGACTGCCGTTGTTACCAACTCTATCATGTAAACTATTCTAATAAATCTCCTTTTAAAACATAGATGCACTCTACTAGTTCTGTTCTTTTAGCAACCCTGCCTAATACAAAATGTTATCATTACAGTGTCTAAAAACTTTAGATTTGTGGAAATAATTAAAATAATATCTCCTAGGAATGCATAAAGTAAAATCATTTGTGAAACAAATAATTGTTGAAAATGTAAATATATACATGGATAATATACATGTATACATGGATAAATATATATAAATGGATAATCACATCTGTTGCTTTATACTAGGACAACTCTATGGTTTGGGATGTCTACGTGTTTGTCTGTGTCATGCAGAAGATCCAGTGATCTAGAAGTCCTGACAAGTATTCAAATCTCAAGCACACACCATTCCTGGAGGGTTGTGTTCCTTTAGCTAACACTTCCTTGCTCCTTACCTGTCCTAGTACATGACCCATTGTCTTCCTCTGAGCCTTATACAGCATGTTCTACAACATTTGTCATCCCAGTCCTCCAGCTTCATCTAGCTATATTCCCCATGATGACCATTCCACAGCAGCTTCCCATCTAAATTGTGGGAAGAAATAATGGAGGCACAGACAACTAGTAAACCCAGGAGCTAGTGGCAGAGAAAGTGTCCCATTGGTTAAAGAATTGCCAGAAACTGGAATCTAAGTCAGTCATTTAGAACAAGGTCCTCCCCTCACTTTGTAATCTGTCTGTTGCTCTGCCTTGTGCTTGCCAACTCCATATGAGTTTACGCCCTACCTGGGTTTGTGGCCAAGTTCAGGGCATCTTTCCTAATCCACCCCTCAATCATAGAAGAATACCTTTGATTGTTCACTTGCCTTTGCCCATAAAAATAATGCCTCAGTATTGTATTATGAAATACAATTGTATTATGAATTATTTAAGACCAATATGTGTGAACAGTTTTAATCAGATTTGTGATAATTATTTTGCAGATACAATTTATTTTCTAAGAAAACCACATATGACGTATTCACTGTTCATAATAATTTACTCAAAGTAAATATGAATTCATGGTTTCTGAGGCATAAAAACCTTTCCAGAGTCATGGTCAACCCATGCTTCTAGGCCAGTAGGATTAAAGATGGAGCCTACCAGTGGGAAATAAACTCAAGCTGAGTCTGTAAGACAAGTCATTTGGCTAGAGCGATGGAAGACAGGCCATGTAATTAGGTCTAAGGAATATTGCTAATGAAGATGGTGGTTTGGTTGCAAAGGGATATTATCACCAGCTTCTCCTTGCATTGTAAGACTGTTAAGCCTGGTTGCCTCTCTTAACCTGTGGGAATCTATATCTTCTGGGTTGCGGGTGAGAGATTGTGGTAGCATTTTATGAGAGCAAGCCTAGGGTAGACAGAGAAGATGAACTTGAAATAAGGCAGCATCTTCTGGTTTTCTCCTGTTCTTCTTCATATATAACACTTTATATGGTACATAGCAAAGTGGGCCCTAGCCAGGCCACCTGCCATGGGGAACCACAAAATGACCATCAGCCATGAGGCACCAGAAAATGGCCTGAGGATGTGCCGTCACTTGGCAACCAGACCAGGAAATGACCACTACCCAGCCTTGGAGGGACCTGGCCTGGAGGAACATCTGCCCAGGGACAGAGAGCAATTGGACACAAATGAGGACTCCCCACAAGACGATTGGCTATCCCACCCTACTTAGACCCTTGCATCTCCATGAATAAATGAGTCTTGCAGCAGCTCGCTACCTGCCTGCTTTTACCCAGCTCCCAGTGTCAGTGTGGTGACTCTGTACGTATTCACCTCCATTCAGCGGCAACCCACAGCGCCCCTCAGCTCCTTTCCAGGCTGGTCCGTGGAAGAGGAGAGCAACAATACTTCATTCTCTTCTGTTTTTCTTTGAGGTGCTTTTGGTAACACCTTTTCAATAACCCCAGGAAAAAATGCCACTTTTAGAAAGGTATGCCACTTTTTGACATTCCATCCAATAGTAGGTTTGGGTAACCTGAGATTAGACCATGAACTTGTAAGTGGGAAAGTGGAGAGCAGGAATCTAAAGGGAAGGGATTGGGTGAGTCCCAGAGCTACACCAACTTGAGTCACAGAGGTGGGGAGCTTGGGAGCTCAGATCTGATGGCGTTCTGTTTGAGGGAAATGTTTAAATCAGACAGGTAAATCCTGTGCTATTGAGGAGAAGACTGATGGTTTTATTTGTTCCACTTGCACTGCATAAAACAGATACAAACTTAGAGAATTCCTCATCTGACTCCTTTGCATTCTAGAAAAAGAATAAGCAGAGTTGGAAGGAATGTATCCAGTTGGAGAATGTAGATTAAAAGTTGGTTTTCAACTACCTCATACCCCATCAAGATGGCTATTACTGAAAGAAAAGAAAACAAGAGAAGAAATCAGGTAAGTAAAAGAAAGGAAAAAGATAGGTTTCTGGCTCATGCTTTACTATGTCAATCTCACATCTACACCACCATCAGGAGCCTGGTGCCAATCTCTTAGAGGCATGAGGATGACTTGAAAACTATATACCAATTCATTCTTTCTGATTTCCCATAATCAATAGAACCATGGTTCATCAGGAAAAGAAACATAACTTGAATATGGGCCAATGGAAGGGGTGGACCCACTTTCAGACCTTGAGGAAAAGAAGTGCTAAAGCAGCCAGCTACATTCATCCGTGAGCCTACGCATGCTCGGCCAGGCTAAGGTTCAGTCTTGTCTTGGGATCCTGAAGAGAAAGGCAGCACACAATGTGCTATACATGCACTGGGAGGTGACATCCAGGTAGAACTGCAATTTCCAATCCATCTCTGAGGGATAGTAAGCAGCTATGTATGCTGGTATAATGTAGCCTGGGATTTGTTTAGTAGAAGGTCAAGTTAGCAGGTATATGATGTACTATACATCAGGGGCATCCTGGTATGGCTGTTCAAGAGCTATGTGGCCTTTGGCAAAATGTCCTTAATGTCTAAGTCTTCAAGGTTTGAAGGTGGTGCATTGTGTCCACTCTAGGACTCCATAAATCTATGAAAACATACAATTCATGCACAGTTTCCCCTAAATTTCTGAGAAATGTTAATTTCTAATTAGACATCAGTGTTTTATCCTAATGAATTTGTCCGTTTTATTTCCATGATCTGCAATTATAATTGTAGTGCTTTGGGAAAAAATAGGATAATTAGCTTCTTTTCTTAGCTTTGCTTTCTTGTGATTAAGAGAGATGTTTCTATGATCACTTTTAAATTCTCTGTATTCATATCATAAATCGTCATTAATTTTGAGAAAGTGCCAGCACTGAGGTGTGTGTCTCCCTTAAATTGAGCAGAAAGCAGTTTGTTCCAAAAGAACTGTCTTAATCGACTATTATTAAATGCTTCTAACCCAATTGGAACATGTTCATAAAGCTCATAAAACTGTGAAATGCTTACAAGAAAACGTTCATAAAGGCTGCAGAAAAGAGCAAGCAGGACTTAACAATCTGAAAATATGATCTGCAACCTGGAAAACCAATAATACCCTGATAGGTTACGAAGCCGAGGAGCAGTAAGCATCTAAAAGACTCGAATGATCTCTGGCATCTGGATTCACCAACTCTCCTGAAAATGTCCCGTCTGTGAGCATACAGAGTTAGTTGTAGACAAGTGAGGATAATTCAGTCAACACCAAGAGGAGCTTGGCAAGGGCCACCTTGCAAACACAGATAGTGAAAGTCCAATCTGGAGAATCTTAGGCATATGTACGTAATGTAGCCCAAAGTCATAATAACTCATTCATTTCAATACTGAAAATGTTTTCCTGCCATTGCCATTTGTCTCAAATGAAGATGAATGATTCTTGCTCACCATTGTTCAGCCATACAGAGTACAAACAGCCATGGAAAGGTGACAGTGTCCCTCCACACCTCTCCAAGGCATGTCTGTACATCTCTGAGAAGTCCTGAGTCTTATACTGAGCAGAACTGGTGTGGGGTAAGGGCCATCCCACATGCTTAGAAGGCCCTTCCAGCTCTGTGAGGTTCTGAAGTCCGGATGCACTTGAGGCTTGATGGTGATAGTGATTTTGAGTGAGGAAGAGAGTTGGTTGTAGATCTCAGTGTCAAAGAGGCGGAGCTTTTACAGCTTCAGTAGGGAGCACTCACTATAGACATCAGTTGTGTCTGTCCGGAATGATAGTAAAGTGACTACTGGACTTGGGGTCAGAGGGCCTGGGTTCAAGCTCTCCAGTTGAGACCCCAGGCTTCCACTCTGATCCCTTAAGAGTCAGTCAGTCTCTGCAGAGCAGCTCATGTGAGTATCTCAGAACATAAATGAGGTCACATCAGTCTTCAGAACCCCTGTGGGAACTCTTGATCGCACATGCATCAGCGGTGTGCTGGTAAAAACTGCTCTCTTGGAGGGAGATCTGAGAGAAGAAGAAAAAGCTTGGATCTGTAGCAATTGCCCATGTTTGTGATTTAAATGCTTCCCATAAACTACCAACTTGTTATTAACCAGTTCACAAAACTGAGAATTTAACAAGCTGTTAAATTCACAGAGGCTAGAATGACCCTGATCTGGAGTAACCCTTCTCCTTAAATCCTGAATCATTCTAGGTCATCAAGGCCCAGAATGGTTTGCCCAGAATGTTAACTCTACCTTGTTTTACGGTTCCCTGTGATACCTTAGTCTTACCATGTGCCTCTTTAGATATGCCAAACCTGGTTACACTTGGGGCTTCTTACTTCCTGTTCCCTATCTTAAACTTTCTGCTCCAGATTTTGACTAATCATTTTTTTTTTTGCCAACTTGGCCTTAACTTCAATATCGCGGAGAACCTCACTGGAGAATCTAATTCTGACATACAGCCCTTCCAACCTTCTAATCATCCAACTCTTCTGTGTTCCTTAGTACCTTCTGAAACCATCTCGTTCAGTGTTGCCCTATTTGTTCTGTTTTGAAATGCTGGTGTAAGGGAATATGTGCTTAGCACAGGGTCTCCAATGTTGTGAATGTTCAATAAATATTTGTTGAAGCAATTATGAGTCATAGGGCAAGAATAAATTATTTCTGTGATACAATAGAGGCCACTTGAGCATTAGAAAATGACAAATCATTCTGAAAATGTATAAAATTCACTTCAGAGGTCATTTTTTTTTTAATGTGTAGGAGTGTATTGCCTGCATGGATGTAAGTGCACCCAGGTTGTGCAATGCCCATGGAGATCAGAAGACGGTGTTGGATCCTCCATGTAGGTGCTGGGAATCAAACTTGGGTCCTCTGTAGAAGCAGCCAGTGCCCTTAACCTCTGAACCATCTCCCCAGAGCCCCCCAGAGGTCATTTTTAAGTTGGCATGTTTTTGATCTGCGTCCAGAAGGAGGTAGAGAAAGAAAAAAGAAAAGATGCACTTGGTGCATTCCATTTCCTAAGGACCTCGGGAGAAGGTCAAAGACAAACGTCACAATTTTAATGTAGAAACGAGAAATATCATAGACTAGGATACAGCAAAGGACTCCAAATATATGGCTGAGTATGGGCAAGTTGCTCATTGAGAATCAGTTTTATAGCCTGAAAGTTGGCGTACTTCACACAATGGGTGTGAAGTTTAGATGAGACAGCCTGCCCTGTGGTCTCAGTGATTTAAAATCACACCTTTTCGCAGTAGCCTCAAAAACCACATGCACCAAAGTGAAAGCTACTCCTGCGTTGACAGAGGCTGGTGTTTCATTTCTCTTTGTCTGTTTGTGGTGGTTTCTAGAGTTGTATGAATAGTAAAGGCAGCAGCTGCATTTGGGGAAGGTGAGAAGCGTGCCAGAGGATTGTTGTTGCCCAGAAAACGTGCTAATTTCAGCATCAAAGGGAATATTGTTGGGCTCTTAGCAATTCAATTGGTTTGAATATGGAACCACTCAGGGGAAAAAAAAAAAGATTATTTGCAAATAGAATGGTTTATCAAAAAGTTAAAATAGGAAATAAAGAAAAGTGTGTTCTGTGACAATAGCCATTTCTTCTCAGCAATGAGTGAGGGCTCATGCTGACTCCAGTGTTTTGAGGCCTGAATTCTGCCAGTTGATGCAATGTGTACCCAAATATCTTTTCAGTGACCAGATTGCATGTTTGACCTAAAATTGTGTTATATGCAGTAAATTTTCTATGAGGATTTTGATAGGAAGGGAGAAAATGCAGTTGTTTGTAAAGCCAAATGAACAAAAATATTGGAAAGGACTATAGAGCTCTTCTAGCGCAAGCCATCTTTACAGATTGCTCTGCTGAGATTCAGACCAGCAAAGGGTCATTGAAATGAAACTTGCATAGCTTTGAAGAGAAGTCAGGCCCAGTGAGATCACGTGAATAGTAAACAGCTCCTGGACTTGAAAGACCCAGATCTAGCACATGGTATGTGGCCTTGGGCAAAACTCTCAGCCTTCACATGCTTCAGTTTACATAGCAAAACACAGACTTCTCTGCCTGCCTCACTTGGAAGAATGAGTGGCTAAGGGTGTGAAGGAAATACTGAATGTAAAAGAGACCATCCACGGGCCTGATCCAGCTCAAGGATAAGTGGAGCTTGACTGACTAGTTTTCAGAACATGAATTTGAATGCCTTTCCATGTGGCCTCTTTCTCTCCCTCAGATTCTACTTAAATCTGGTTTGACTGTCTGTTATATATCCCCTGTCTGATCCTATACAAATTCAGTTTGGGGATCACTTAGAACCAAAACCCACTATCGGAGTAGAGCCAGCTTCACTTGTGGGTGAAGTGAATGGTATCACTTTAGGGGTATCTGGAAAGCGCCTCCTCTCCCCCTTCCTGTCCTTCCACAAGCCTAAGTTGGTAATGCTCAAAGTTTTTTGTATAATTCCCTAGAAAAACAAAAACCTTTGTTTGAAAGGCATTTCATGTCTTAGCTATGTTTTATGCTCTAGGTAGATACATTTTCAGGTTAAAAAAACATGAGCAGTTTTTGCTAACAGAATCTGGGCGCTGAGCCGAGTGAGGAGAGGGAAACTGCTCAATGGGTAACAAGCAATAAAAATAGATATGTAAAGGGTTTCTTTATCTGTAAAATGGGGATAATATCCGCCTCAATGAAATGAAATGATTGTGTAGCTGAAGGTATCGCAACTCTTGATTTCATTGTCAAGTTTAATTTAGCAAGTTTGTTTGAAAGCATATGTCAGAAGGTCAACTCCAGAGCTAATATAAGAGACCAAAGTGAATCTGAATTTAGTTAGCATTATCCAGGGGGCCAGTGCCACAGTGCCCCTATGTAAATAGTTCATATGTATATATATATCCTTGAAACACAAAATGACAATTTTGCACTGTCATTTTGCAAGGAGAGGGCTTTCTGAAAGTGATTATTTTCCACTAAGAATGAGAGAGGTAAGGTCTCAATGGAGGCAGGCTGTGAGGGAGGTGATAGTACGTACACCTGTAGGAATGGCCGGTATAACTGTCCTCGGCGACAAAACTTACATGCTTGCATTTTTGAAAAGTGGCAAAAATAGAATCTGCAGCACATTCGAAAGTGACCAGAACAGGCAGAATTCTGAAGAGAAAAGGATTTTCAAATACATGTCCATCAGCCTACTGAAAAGCCAATGGCATTCCAAGGTCCTCAGGCCAACCCTGTAGAAATATTCAGGAGTTGTTTAAAGAGGCCATGTGGAGTGCAAAGCTCTGCAATCATCCAGGTGTTTTAGTCTAAGAGTTTTGATGGATCATCAAACAGTACTTATCCTGCATGGGGTTTTTTGTTTGTTTGTTTGTTTCTGCTTATTTTTATGTGTACAAGTGTCTACATGTATGTAAGTGGACCATGTACATGCAGAGGCTACGGAGGCCAGAAGAGGACATTGGGTACTACAGAACTGGTATAGATGATTCGTTCTTAGCTGCCGAGTGAGTGCTGAGAACCAAACCCCAGTCCTCTGCAAGAGCAGCCAGTGCTCTACAGCACTGAGCATCTCCAGCCCCCTCTTCTCCTTCTGACCCTTCCATGTCCCCACCTCTGATATATGTATACGTTCACATTATCTATATACAACTCCTCCAACCTTTTACTTTGCTATAAAGACATAAACCTTGGATGCCTATTTACATACAAAGTACACATAGATATTCTGAAGTATTGGACGACCGAAGGACGCCGATCTAAAAGTCTCATCTTTTCCACCATGCAGCTCCAGAGAGAGCAATGCAAGCAGTGCCCTGAGAATCATCCAGTGAATTTGCCTGCTACATTAAGTCTCAGGAGTCAAAATTACTTGATTATCTAGGTCTGAATACAGACAGATTCAGGCACACAGGTCCTTAAACTTCAGTCCTTAAACCATATAACCAAATAATTTCAAGCTCAAATATGTCCTTTCTTGCTAATGTTCATTCTTTAATTTTTATTGTATCTGTGAGCTGGATTGTTTACTTAAGCTGAGCTTGACAGTAAATAGGGAGAGTCAGATTGGGAGTGACAAGGGGATAGAGATGAATGACAAACTAGTTCCTACTCTCAAGGAGCATACATGTATTTTATATTCAGCTGCTGCCTTGCCACTGAACGGTAAGTTGAAAAGGATGTTCAGATGGGACACGGCTCTTGACTCAATGAAAACATTACATACTTGTAAATGAGCTTCAGTGTTCAGGTGATTGAATACTGACTGTATGTTAGATTTTTATTTGATTCCTTCTAGAGAGCTAATTACAAGGTATATATTTTATCCATGGCTATAGTAATCGAATGAACTAATTAATTGTTAAATCTCTAAGGTAACTATTTAACCTGAGGTAGGATAATGAAATGATTTGCAAGGGTTCTACCCTCTGTTCCTTGAGAGACTGGGGTACCGGAAGAAAGGGAAGGAGACAGTGTCAAGGGAGGCGGAGAATGGGTTGAGAGACATATGCTCTTTAGAAGTTGGGACAACTGGGTGGCAGCTTTAGATGTGTACAGAGGGCTTTCTCTCCCCCAAACACTAAAGGAACAAATCAACCACGCAAACATTTTTTAAAGGATTTTTATTTGAATTTGAAGTGTATCCTGTGATTTTTTTCCCCCTACACCACATGTAGAATCCTAGTCATATTTTACCCAGGCTAATACTAATTAGGTCTGTACTGCCTGAATTGACCTCCTGTAATCAAAATACACGTCCAAAGCATGAGTTGAGAGTATAGAAGTATATGCTCAGATCTAATGTTTTCCTCAAACAGTTTACATGGGTGTTAATCAGAAATAACTGGGCATAATTGTAGGAAAAGTCCAATACTGAATTTGTATATTTTCAGAGGCTGTAATTGTTGCAGCCCATGCCACCCCCACATACACACAAAAATGAAAGCTCCGTTATCCACACTAGCGGGTATTACTGGCCCCACATACCAATGACATTGATTGTTCTAACCTTTCTAATAACTGAGTGCTTCTGCCCTCAAGCATTTAAATGCCCTGGGGACACAGTAGCGGAGATCCAGCAGGAGACCAGACAGGTTTTGTGGATGGTCTGTTCTTCCCAAAGCATGTTTTGTAGGATCTGTCCTTTAGGACTTCCGTTTCTTCTTCACTGGTCACCGACAGACTCCTTTCCCTTGCACCCTGGCTCTCTTGCTGGCAAACAGTAGGAGGTATGGTCATATAATGCTACCAGCCATCAAATGCTCACTGTATGCTTGTTACTACCCAGCTAGGATAGATGGCCTCCATGTGAACTGGAGAAGAAATGCTCCTACTGACCACCTTCTTCACGGTTTAAGACACTTGTCTGAATTTCTTGGGGTGAAAATGATTTCCACAAGGTCGTTGGCCTCATTTGGGTGCAAGGACAAGTCATTTATTTTTGGCATGTTTTCAACGCATCCTTCTTGCAATGTCTGCACATGGAACCGTTTCAAAAGTGTGACCAGGACAGCTTTCATCATCACCATGGCAATGTACTTTCCAGCACAGCTGCGGGGCCCAAAGCCAAATGGCTGAAAATATCTGTAGGGAACCTATGAAAATGATCAGATAATTAGCCAGAGTCATGCAAAAGTCTCTCTTTCATTCACTCTGAAAACACTTCTCAGGCAGAACACTCTTGTTTGGAGTTTCAGTGACAAGTTGTGCTAAATAAGCCCATTTCTCATCCAGAGAGATTCATCTCTAATGACACAGAGCCAACCTCAGATAGACCCCAGCTTTTCACGTAAATAAGTTACGATAAAGCAGGGCAATGGGCAATGTTAGATACATAAGAGCTCTGCAGAATGGCCACAGCTTTACTAGCGCTCTGCAAGTCACCAAGACAAAACTGGGTTTTATGGGACCCCATAGAACTCAACAATGCAGGGGAAAGAAATGGATACTCGGCCTGTGAGAGGCAAACTGCTTGTGTATGTGAGAGATGGGGTCCTTGTGATCCTTGCCTCGGTCTCCTGGGTGCTGGGATTACAGGCTGTACTCTGACACCAAATGCTCTAACTACTTTCAGGTATACAGAAAATTTATGAGGATCACATCTATCTTGTGGAATCTGGATTTACATGGCCCCCGAATATACTAGAAGTACAGTCATTCTGTTGACCAGTGTACATGGCATTCTCTGGATTGCCTATCTAGAAAGCATAAATCCAGAGCTCTGGATCAGAATTGGGTTTCTATACTACACACACACGTAAAAAAAAAAAAAAAAAAAAAAAAAAAGAGGGTACACAGGCGCTCTCTGGAAATTTCAGGTTCAAAAACATTTCCTAAAATGTGACATAATTAATGGAAGCAAAAATCTCTTCTATACATCGACTATAGAAAAAAGTCTAAATTTCTTTTAATTATTAAGTAGTATTTAGAATAAGACCTATTGCTTGAGGCCATTTGAGAGAACACAGGCAGTGATACAACTAAATCTTTTGGTCTCGTTGGGGATATGGCTCACTCTAAACAATGACAAAGGTTTAAATGGAAGCGCTTAGTTGCCTTAAGTAGAATTTAGCCAAACTAAGGATTTTTCACATTTCACCTTACTCGGTGGCAAGTACACAGGCATTCTGCCCGGCCACAGGCTCATTTCCATTGGTTTGGGATGAACGCGGTAGCTGTGTTCTAAGCTAAGGGATGCGTGAGCTCCCGGGAAGGTAGCAGAAGGGACTGGACATGGAGAAACAAATGTGTGTGGTACAAACTCAGAACCCGAGCAGATTTAACATCTGACAGCATCAGAAGAAGCCCACTTGGTGTTAAGGAAGGACTCTTACATTATTCTCAAAGTTTTCAAGGGTAAATTCATTGGGCTTGGGGAAGTACTCGAGTTTATGCATTCTTCCAATGTTGAGAATGATGTTAGTTCCCTTCTTCACCGGGTAGCCATCAATCACATCATCTTCCAAGGCTCTGCGCATGACCAAGTCCACTACAGGCTGGTACCGCATACTCTCATTAATGAAGTTTTCCACCACTTTTAAATTTTGGATGTCATCAATCTTTATGTCTCTTTCACCTGTGGGGACAGATAAAAATGGACAAAGAAGATAATGTTAATTTCAATGTGTGGTAGGTATTAAAGCCCCTCTGTTTTTCCCATAAAACAATTTGCTCTTTGTTGAGAAAAATGTCTATAATTCTAATGCATACTAGCCAATAAAAAGAGATGTGTTGTATTTGGTCTTCAAAGTGTTTATAAAAGTTTAGATGTTGCTGGACATGGTGGCACACACCTTTAATCCCAGCACTTGAGAAGCATAATCAGGTGAATCCCTGTGAGTTTGAGGCCAGCCTGATCTACATAGCCACAATGGACTCAGAACTGTAAGCTAAATAAGCTCTTGTAAGTTCCCTTGATCGTTGTTTCTATCACAGCAACAGAAAGTAAACTAGTACAGTTCCTGAAAAGATCACCCAGGTAAAGGCAATTCTAAATAAGGTTTTGGTTTTTCCCAGAAGGCAGTTATTTCCTGTTTCTATGGCAAATGGGGCTAGGACAATGCTGAGGCAGAGGCAGAGCCATGGAAGGGGAGAGCTGAATGGGGACCTGGTGACTCCTCTGCAGGGGAGGCAGAAGACCAGGGAAACAAAGGACCAGCACCACTGGGCTGCAGTGGAGAAGGAAGCTCATCACTCACTTGTCTCTGCTATTGCCCCCATTTCTCCTGCCACCAAGTGAAGCCAAAACATACTTTTGTAAGCAATAAATAGCCACTTTCCTAGATGAATGCACTAAAACAAAATGTGTATGTAACTCACAAGGCAGGCAGGCAAATCACAAGGCAGGCAGGCAGACCATATACACAAGTTCCACATCTATCGATTCATCTCACTGGGCACTAAGGTTTTTTACTGTGTTGTACTGATCATGTATGGGATTTTTGTGATTTCTCTCTAAATCATAGAGTATCATAGCTATTTGCATGGTATTATATTGTATTAGGTCTTAGAAACAATCTAGGGAGAATTTAAAGGTTATGGGAGGATATAGGTACTGTGGCATGCTTTTCCGAAAAAGAAAAATTCAGCCATATGTATGTTTGTGGGCACATAGAAGACGCTGGGAAGGTGGCTTGGCAGGGAAAGGGACATGCCCTCAAGCCTGACAACCTGAGTCCAAGCCCAAGAATCCAGAGGGTGAAAGGAGAGAACTGACTCCTGTAAGTTGTCCTCTGAGCTCCACACTTACAGTGTGGCACAGAGAGGAGAGGAGAGGAGGGGAGGGGAGGGAAGGGGAGGAAAGGGGAGGGGAGGGGAGGAGAGGGGAGGGGAGGGGAGGCAAGAGAAGAGAGAGAGAGAGAGAGAGAGAGAGAGAGAAAGAAAGAAAGAAAGAAAGAAAGAAAGAAAGAAAGAAAGAAAGAAAGAAAGAAAGGAAGGAAGGAAAGCATCAACTGGAGTGATGGCTCAGTGGCTGGGGGCACTAACTACTAACTACTCTTGCAGAGGACCTGGGTTAGATTCCCAGCATCCACATGGCAGCTAACAACCATTCATAACTCCAGTTCCAGGAGATCGGATGCCCTCTTCTGACCTCCATGGGCACTGCACGACGTGGGTGCACCTACCTACATGCAATAATACACTTGTACATATAAAATGAAAATAATAAATAAAAGAAGAAAGAAGAAAAGAAGGGCAGAAAGGAAGAAAGAAAAGGATCTCAAATGCCTGGGAAATAAGCCGCAGTCTCCCCTGGGGAGTGGGAATGAGGCTGGAGACATTGAGAAGGGTTGAGACGTTCTCTTTCTGCTTTACGCGTTGTTCTAGTGTCTGAATTTCTCAATAAACAGCTATTATTTTTATAATGTAAACAATGTGAGACTAGAAAGGACTATTATTAACCTACCTGTCATAGCCAAAGTATGACAGAATTATGTAATTTTTCTTTAAAGTTCCATGTTTGACTTCAGATTCTTTAAAAAATATATTTTATTTATTATTTTTATTTTCTGTGTATGAGGGTACTGCCTGCATCCATGTGAGTGGTATCTGCAGAGGTCGTAAGAAGGCGTCTGATCTCCCCGGGACTGAAGTTACAGACAGCTGTTAGCCACCATGTGGGTGCGGGGAACTGAACCCAGGTCCTCTGCACGAACAGCAAGTGCCTTTAACCACTGAGCCATCAACCACTTGACTTCAGATTCTTTAAGATACAAAAAGTTGACAACCAAAAGGGACTGAGCTTCAAGCACTGCTATTTGTCTGATAACTTCTTACCAATCACAGTCTGGATCTCCTTTAGTATCGCCTCTTCAACTTCAGGGTGCTCTGCAATGAGGAGCAGCATGAAATACACAGAGACAGACATAGTGTCTGGTGCTGCAATCAGCATCTCCAGTATGCACTGGTTCACATTCTCTTTTGTCAGGTCTCCACGTCTCTGAACAATTGAAAGAGGGGAAAACATTGGAAGATGAATCAAAGTTTTAAAAACTGAAGGATGGTGACACTCAAACATCAACAGCCACAGCAAAGTGAAATTACAGATCTTCATAATTACTCTGAGCATTTTACCTGATAATCTTCTGCCGGAAGATAAACAGCTAGCTAATGGCCATGTACTGCTGGCCTTCATACACTCAAGTTCCACATCTACAAATTTGACTAACTTGGCATTAAAGCTATTTTTATTGTGTTTGTATTTAACATGTATCGACTTTTCTGTGATTACTCTCAAAATAATAACAATGTCATAACTATTTACACAGCATTACACTGTGTGAAGTCTTGGCTCTAAAGAAGATTTAAAGTGTGTAAAGATATAAGTAGGTTATTAGACAAGTACTATGGCAATTTATGTAAGAGATCTGAGCATCCTTATATTTTGGTGCCTGGGAAGGGTTTTAGAATAAAAATCCCAAGGATATTCAGGGATGACTTCACTTAGTGTCTTAGGTCTCCCCTTTTCCTGTTTTCAAATTTTGTATTATAATACAGAAGAATTTCAGTCATAAAGGTCAGTGTTACTAAAATGACTGATGTGTGGGCTGAGTTGAGTATCACAGAACTGCAAGAGAAATACATCAAGAAAAACTATGCCGTAATTCCAAAAGGGGCTCTTTATATAACGGCACACAAACAGTCATAACATATATTGGCAGGGTTAGCTTAAGTCAGTACCTCAGCAAAAATCAAATCAGTTGCAAAATCCATACAGTCTTCCAGTTTCTCTGCTGTGGAAACTTGACGTCTTTTTTCTTCTACCAAAATAGCTATGGCATCTTTCAAGTCCTTGCTGGGGACAAAAGTCAAAATAAAATGGGTTCTATTTACACATTCAGCAGAATAGATTCACTTACTACTCATTTAAATAAAATGTTCTGCTTTGTTTGAAGCCATTAGTATTCATCATCAAGTGAGTTCATACTTTGTTTTATCACAAATATCCTTAAGTTATATATGCTTCACATTAAGGTAGCAGTTAACTAAGAGTCCTAGATTCTGGTCAAAGATGTGACTTTATAGTCAAGGCTTGAAAACTGATAATGAAGTCTAAAGCTAAGTTTTGAAGCTTCTGTCTTGGCAGGCACAGTGTTTGCATTTGCAAACTCATGGGTGCCTTTAGTTGGGCATGAACTCTATCTATAGTTTGTTGCAGGCACCTCCACTTCCCATTTGGATGCATGGGAAGTATGTACACATGTATGTGTTTATGTGTGTGTATGTGCATGTTAATGTGTGAATGTTCATACACACATGTGCACATAGAGGCCTAAGCTCAACTTCAAATGCTTCCTCATTTGCTCTCTAGTTTTTTGAGACAGGGTCTCTCACTTAACCAGAATCTTAATAGACTGGCTAGGCAGAGAGGCTCAGGGATCTTCTTGTCTTGCCTTCCCAGCACTGGGATCACAGCCATGCAGTACCAGGCTTGGCATTTTACTAGGATGCTAGGGATCAAAGTTAGATCCTCACACGCTCTCACAGCAAGCGCTTCCTGACTGAACCATCTTCCTCGGCTCCTATTTCCCATTTTCTTGTAGCCGTACAACCTTGCTTTATTTGGCTGGCCCTGAAGGCTACTGAATTTAAGAAAGTAAGTGAGCAATATTGTTGATATTTTTGCTCATGTATTACAGTTTTGACCACACTATAAACACTGTGTAGCTATTTGTTGAAAGGATGGCTAGCTGCATAAATATGTGTATACATGTTGACAGTGTGGTAGAGGGGAAAGGCCCTTGGACAGAGGGTGAGGTTCTATTCCTCTGTCCTATATAACTCAGAACCTATGTAACCAATGTCATTTTATAGCTCTGGGCCTTGCATCTTTTCTACAGTGAAAGGATTTGACTAGATGAAACTGAATCTAAATCTTTTTGATCTAATGAAATCTTTGGATCTAAATTCTGTTGCTCTTAAATGTGTTCTTGGCTAAGTGTATTATTCCCTTATCACAGGGAACAATGTTGTGCATTGTACTCAAGGAAATCTTTCTTCCAAATTCTCACTGACAGAGTTTGCTGTATACTTAAATACTCTTGTTGAGGCTGCTGACTTAACTTGCCTCTATATTCCTTCCTGATCATCAAGAAAAGTAGACGAAGATTACTATCATTTCTTTGAGTTGAATTATGGTAAATTCATTCAGAAGAAACATAAACCAATTCTATATTTCTATTTTTTTAGATGTGTGAAAAATTTTGACAGACATTAGGGTTCCTGAAGCCTTCTTATCAATTCAAAATATATCACAATGTCCTGTTCCAGAAAGCTTCAGGTCACACACTTGGCCCCTTGCTGAGTAGCTGCTCAACCAAAGGCTTCTTTTACTCCTGGTCTGTCCCATCAAAGCCAAACTGTTTTGTAACTTACTAAACATGACCCTATGGGCTCTGGACATCATAAAACTTACCAAAGAGACTAACAACAGCAAAGACACAATAAACAGCACAATGTGATTGCACTCATAAATCTTCCAAACTTGTGCTACTTACACAGACTTCTCATACTTTTTGCAGAACCAGGAAATCTTAAAGAAGATGTTTGGTTTGATGAGGAGAGCTTGCCAAGCATTAAAATAGCCCTGGATTTTATTCACAATGGAACTTTCTGTAAAAAAAAAAAAAAGAGAGAGAGAGAGAGAGAAAAGAGGAGGAGGAGGAGGAGGAGAAGGAGGAGGAGGAGGAGGAGGAAAATCATTGAGCAAGATATGAGCCTAAGAATAGCATTCTGCAAAGAAATCAGACCCTAAAGATTCTTCGATCAGTTTGGGGTCACCAGCAGGTGATCTATATACATGATCACACGAACAAAATTAAGCACTGATTTATCTGTTTGGCATCTAAATTGGCAGAGTTAACCAGAGAGTCCTGACTTTTCAAGTTTGTGTTTGAGATTCTCATGCTCCCTTTAGGCTAGGTATCCAACTTTCTCTTGCTTTTCTTTACAAAGACTAGTAATTACAGTTGTTAGCCTTGACCCTACAATCTGGGAAGCTGCTGTTTGGGCCAGCAAGATGGTTCAGTGGATAAAGGTGCTTGCCTCCTGATGATCTGAGTTTGATCACTAGACTCCGCATAAAGGTGGAAGGAGAGAACTAACTCCAGACTTGCTCTCTGATCTACACACACACACATACACACACATACTCGCACACACATACACACACAAATAATAATAATAATAATAACAATATAAAAAACTAGCCCGTTAGGCTGCTTACATATTTCAACTGAATTTAGTGTTAGGTGAGCTAAGACATTAACTGGATCATGTACTTAGATTATCGACCCAATTAATAGCTCATAAATATCTCATAGTACTATATTAATTTTATAGTCCTCTTCACATAGCCTTATCTATATTTAGTTCAGAGTGCAGAATTCATTTCAGTTTCTTCACCACATTGTTAATAGCAATGATAATTAGGTGAATCAAATAATAAAGAAAAAGAAAGCCCTTGATTTTTTTTTTTTCAAATTATATCAGACCTAGACATGAAGGGATGGGAAATGAGCATTTATTTTCATGTACCAAATACCAGACACAGCTCTGGGTGCTTTAAAGAAATTTTTAACTTAATCTTTGTAATCTTGCTAGGGAATGACAGCATCTCCATTCTGTAGATAAAGAAACTATAATTGATAGAGATTAGGAAACTTGACTACAGTTAATGTGGCAAGCAGGCTCCTAGGCTGGAACGCCTAGGCTGTCTGATTTAAAGATAATACTTCCTCTTGTTGCACTGGGTCCTATAAGCAAGGTGAAAGCTTATCAAGTGCCCAGTATAAAGGGAAATAAACATAACCCCATATAGATTATACGGGTGTTACTGCATCACAGTCTGAATCACGGCTTAATGGACAGATTTACATTCCCCTGACACCATCCTTCCTAACAATCCAGGCATGGGGATAAGCATGTGTCTACCTAACTGCAGCAGAGGTGTGTGCAGAAAGGCTGGAAGGGGCCAAGTGACAGATGGTGCAAAAGCTTCTCAGAGCAAATGGGGTTCCCATCTAAAATGGAATCATATGACGTTTCTATGGCCCTTGAAGACCAGTAGGTAGGGCAGATGGGGCAATGGGAGCTCGGGGAAGAGTGTGGTCAATCAGGCAGCACATTTACCGTACAGATGGTTTCCGCAAACGCTAAAGCATATGCATCATTCCCACGAGCAGACTGTTTTCCTCTCAGGTCATCCAGGCCACGTCAGATGTCCTCTCTGAAGAGGTCCTTCCTGCCCACCCACTCCATAATGGCCATGCCGACTCCCACCTCTACCCACCTCAATTGCTTTGTTTCTGCCTAAGGCACTTATTCTTGCCTAACTCGTACTTTGATGTTTACTTGTTTCACTCTCCGTACACCAGTGCGATGTGAAAACCTTACCACATCTTCTTCATTGCTCTGTTCCCAGAGCCTACAACAAAGCCTGTCATAAAACAGGGACTCGATCCATATTTCTTGAGTGAAGAGGAGAATCAATGAACACAGTTGTACATAATTCAGGGAAGTAACACACTAATGTCAACAGAATAGAATTCATTCAAATAACAGTTTGCTTTTTGCCGGTGGCAGAGTTACCTGACCATTTTTTTTAATATTTATTTTTCTAGTATAATGAAGAAAGTAAGACATCTTACCGGGTTACTATTTATAAAGCATCTTTTCATACTATTTAGCAAACAGCAGATGCCAAATTAATGGCACTTGTTATCACCATTTCTGTCGACATCAGCAACATTGCCACCATCAATTTGTCACATAGGTACAATCAAGTTTTCAAACCTACTACCTTTGAGGGAAGAGATGTGTAAGTGTATAAATATATGGCTACATGTGTGTGTATCATGCCCAAAAGAATGGTTGTATATGATTAAATATACCAATTTACTGGTAGTGAGACGTGTTAATGATCAAATGAACTCCCAAGTTTTGCCTAGGTTGCCAAGGTTGGGTGCAATCCTATTTCCTAGAACAATAGGAGCATACAAAATAAAAAGCTGACCTCTACTTTGAAAGTTTCTATCTCATAAGTGAACAAGGCAAAACCACTAGGTGGGGAAATATCCTCAGGAATACTTAGAAATGCTTCCATGAGAGCAACGTATAAAACAGCACTTTGCTTCCCAGTGCTGTCCCCACATTCCCTGTTCAAAACAGAGCAGAATACGGAATCGTGAGAAGGCGAGTTTCAGTACCATCCAAAGGGATTCCCAGGAAGAGCATGTTAGAAGTGTCCAGCATGACGTGTCGCATGAAGGTCAACACATCCACACAGCCCGAATCATTAGTGACCTCGTCCAGCCGATCCAGGTGCTGTTTGACAGATTCAGCACAAATTTCCACCATGCGAACAAGGCCAGGGCCTGTCAGAGCTGAAGGTACAGAGATTTGGCCATCACAAACTCCAGGGCACACACAAGTAGGTTATTTTGCCTTTTCATTTCAGGATCTTAATTGTTCACAATTTTACATTCAATAATAGAGGAGAAACTCATGTTCTTCTTCACACTTTTCTGTGTTATCTTGATTTTCTATAAGCAAGAACTTACCTTGTTGGTTAAACATGAATGAATGAATATTATTTTAAATGGCAGAGTAAATTTTAAGTTTTTCTAGGCTTTTAAATATTTTATTTATTTATTTTTCTTTTACGTGTATGAGTATATTGTCTGCATGTATGTAAGTGCATCCATGATGTTCAATGCCCATAGAGGTCAGAAGAAGGCATCAGATCCCCTGGAACTAGAGTTATGGACAGTAGTTAGTCTCCATATGGGTCCTGGGAGTAGAACCCAAATCCTCTGCAAGAACGTCCAGTGTTCTTAACCACAGAACCATCTCTCCAGCCACCACCCCCCAAATTGAAGCTTTTCTTTAAACTTCATTTGCTTACCTGTTTTCTCCACTGACCTTGGGACTCCTTAAAAAGGTGGATAACTATTTACTAACCTTATACTCTAACCAATAGGACATGGGTGCCCTCAACACATTTGTCAAAAGAATGAATGAGTGGATGAACGGACAAATGAGTGACTGGATGAGTGAACCAAGGAATGAATGAGTTTATGTATGAATGAACACAGGTCAGTGAACTGGCTCTACCCTCCCTTGCTCTGCTCCTGGCCATCTGAATACTGACTATCCACTTTGGTGGTCCATCATGGTCGTTTAAAATTCCTCTTTCTCTTTTGTTCTAAGTTTCCTTGAAGCTTCTTTCAGGAACAGAGAAACAGAGGAGAGGAAGGAAGGAGAAAGGGAAAAGCGAGCCGGGGAGAGAGACAGAGAAACAGAGGGAGGCAGAAACTGACCTAAAGAGCGCTTTACAGCTTTGAGATTGCCAAACGTGGGGCTGGAGAGAAGGCTCAGCAGTTAAGAACGTGGCCTGCTCTTATAGAGGACCCAGGTTCGATTCCCAGCTAACAACCATCTGTAATTCCAGTTCCAGGGGGATCTGATGCCCTCTTCTGAACACAGCAGGTATTACATAACACAGGTGCATTTATATACATGCAGGCAATACACTCACACACCTAAAATAAAAAAATAAATTTTTTTTTAAAAAAAGATTTCCAATGTGTTAAAAAGATGGCTGAAGTGGATCCTTCCTTCTGGTAGGAGGGACCTGCCAGGCACGACATGCTAGCATGTTGTTCTCTAGGTGATCACATCCAAGAATAGGACAATCTTCCCTTAATGACTCGATCCTTTATGTAGAAGGGTTGGCTCCATATGTTACCAATGGTTTCCTTCCAGGTTCAGGCATGAGTTGCCTCTGACCAAGAGCTTGGAACCATATTTCACACAGACAGGCAAAAAGGAATATGATTGCTTACGAATAGTGGTATGTGCAGCTAGGACTTAATGTCTAAATGTGCTTTAAAGCATTCTTCCTAAGTCAACAGAAAAGTCAGCAAGTAATGAAAGTTTATCAATATAAAGAGCGTTCTTGGTAACTTCAGGAAATGGTTTTTCTACCCTCTGACCCACCTCTTCTCCAATTCCCAGGATGAACCATTTCTTTAACTGTGCTTACCTGTTTCTCTGTCAACACACTTGACAGGTTAACCCTTTCATGATGTTGTCAATTTAGATATCAAAGTATATCCCAGTTTTTCTACTTTCCCAGGAAAACCAACAGGAGTCTAACTCCACAAAAGTTTCATCAAGATGCTTAGGACTCTCATTGACTATAAAAGTGTCAGGCACTCCAGTGTATTTGTCAATAAACAATTAGCTTCCTGTTTGGGGGCACTGAATATGAGTCTAATTCTGGAGCATTTTTATTAGAAAATTTGATCTTGCATATATAAGGCTAATCTTAAAAATTTACAAAGCTGTATTGACAAATTTAATTTTACCACGTCTTGTTCCGTGGCTGCCTCCTCCGACCACCTGTGTCACTGCAGTACAACCCTCTCCCCATTTTCACTGTTCATAACTGTGTTTCTTTCCAATTAAACTTTCACTTTATACCAGAGAGGATTTTTGTAAAACACACACACACACACACACACACACACACACACATATTCACATCATTTTCCTTAAAATACGTGATGATTTCTCAAAGCTCCTGAGATTAGATCAACTCCTTGATTTCACAGAAGCATCTAGGGTGACCTGGCCATGCCATCCCCTCAGCCTTGTCCCCATATGTCTCTAGGCAGGGTCCCTGTGTATGTCATGATGATCTGTCCTCTGCTTTCAAATATCCTGTTCTTTACTACTACAATGTTTTCATTTGTTGTACTTTTTTAGTTAGATTTTACTTCATTCAAAATTCATCATTTTCACTGTTCTGAAAAGTCTTCCTGGCCCCTCTGTGGCTTTAGGTGACTTATGTGTCTGTTCTCTGCAGCCCCGTGCACACCTCACCTAATGATGTGCTTCGATGTGCTGGCCTACTTCACCTCTGCATGGTTCTCAAAGGCAGGACCAAGCCTTGCTTATCTTTGTATTCTTTTTTTTTTTTTTCTTTTAACCTTTGTATTCTTGACATCTACTTCAATGATAAGAGTTCGTTTGTCAAATAAATGGATAAGTTTAAAAATTCTATCAACTCTTGGATGACAGAGTACAGGATATTGGTATGTAAAAGTTAACTACTAGTATGACATATTTCTAATGAACTCCTGAGTCAAATGACAAAGTAAAATGCAATTTGCACTTCTACGGAGTCATAGCATTGTTTCATTTGTTCTTCATGGTAACTCTTAGAGTCCAAGTTCTAGAATATTCATCAACTGTGGATAAGGACGCTAAAGCACAAAGACAAAAGTGACTTGCCCAAGGTCCCACAGTACGTACCAGCAGCACTGAGTCAAATCCACTGTAACCTTGAGACCTGCACGTTTCCCATTAATGCACTGGGCAGTCTTGTAGACACGGAGAGATTGTTCGGCCTCAGCACAAAAAGCCGCTCTCCAAAGCAGTCTAGGGCACTAATCCTAAAGCTCTTTATATGTTCTGTTGAACAAGGGACTTGGCAGATAATTAAAGTGAAGGTCTTTAAGAGGACGTTATGGTAGGCTGTTAGGGTGAGTCCAAATGAATCCCAAGAGCTATTAGTGAGGAAACTTTCCCATCTGGGGTCAGAGTGAAAGGAGACATGTTAGCAGAAGGGAAGGCCAAGAGATGCAGTGGAAGGGAGACTGGACGCCCAGCACCAGGCAAGGAATAAAGGTGAGTTCTAGAAGCTGGAAGAGGCAGGAGCTGAAAAGACACCATGCCTCCTACAGAGCCTCCAGAACAGCTTTACACCACCCTGATTTGGGCCCGTTGAGACCCATGGCAGACCTCTAACCTGCAGAATTATAACACATGTTACCTCAAGATGCTTAGTTTTTTGGACAACCGTGGGAAACAAGCACACTGTGTCTACAGCAGAGCCTAGCTGGGTCTTAGTGACCAGTAGCCTTGTCATGTATGCTCAACACTCACCTGGCACAGGCTGAGGTCTGGCTTCTCCCTGTCTGAATAGTCATGGAGGGGGCATCCAAACTCACTGCTGAAGGAAGAATGTTGGTGGTGCAGGGACAGACCTAAAATCCATCTAGCTCTAGACTCCATCACTGCCAAGACTGCCAAGACAATCTTTCTGGAAACTTGCTATTGATGTCAAAGGTTGTCCCTGTGTATTTCTCAACAGCTTCATTTTCAGGAGGATACAGTATAAGGGCCAGCGCCAGGTCAGAGGCTTGAAACTGGGTCTGTGCTGACCCCTGACTTGCTGTGATAATACAAATCTCAACCCATCTGTAAAACTTAAAGGCTGAATGAAGCAACATATTGAGTTCCTCTCTGTGCTAAAACTCTCTAATTTCATTCCCAGATTGCTTTCTCCTAAAACACCTGACTTGTCAGGGATTCAGTCAATGTACTGTTTAGTTATGTTTAACTCAAACACAGAGCTGACACACTAGATTCTTAGTTGAAATAGGCCAAAGTAGACAGATGTATCTCTTTGCAATTTGTGTCTGGGGTTGTTTCTTAGAGGCTCCCGTTTACTGATTTTTGAGTTTGGGGCAAGTAACTGAAACTCTTTGAGCCTTAATTTTCTCACCTATAAATTGCAAGTGATGAGAGTATTCAGCATACAGGGTTGCTGTGGGACTGAAATGCCAGATGCTTAGTATGATGTCTAATACAGAGCAAAGGTATAAAGAATGCCAGTCCGTCTTACCATTGTTATTTCAAAACTGTAAGGGAGCAAAAACGTAAACATGATTTAAAAAAAAAAAAAGAGGCAAATTCCTGCTTACCTTTCATAAAGAAAGGGCGAACTGTTTTCCAGAGGTCTGGATTGTTGTTAAATATGATACCATTCTCGTGCATACCAATGAACTGTAGCCCACGTTTGCTGCCGAATCGGGAGATATAGTTATTGTGCTTCATTACATGAAACATACCCGAGGATCTGTAAGGAAAGCAAACCTTGGTGTTAATCCACTTTGGGAGTGAATTTATGGTGATGCAATTTGACAGTGTGGTGGGTTTCTTAACAAGTTCATGTTGATTCAAATGCAAAGCACGATTTCTAGTATTAAAGTTAAATGAGCACATCTATCATCATGAGGCTGTGCTTGAATTATTTCTACCTGCTGTAGAAATCACTCCTTACTTGCCTCTATAACTCCAAGTCACTAACATATGACTGCCTCTAGACTCCACACTGCAAAGCTGTCATGAAGCAGAATCCTCCATACCACCAGAATCATAACAGTCTCTGGCCTTCTGGGTACAGTCTATCCCTACTCCAGACAGTGCCACAGCTTGCAAGATCAAGCTGCTGCATTTATGCAAGGTTTGCTTTCCTAATTTGGAACTAGTATTTTTGGGAACTAGTACCTCCCATCTCAGAGTTCACACTTGGCTCCTAAAAGGACTGCTTTGCCTTAGTGAGGTTGTGCAGTGGATGCCTGCTGGGACACATCCTCATGGAAGATACCATACTGAGCTGAAAGAACTCTACTTTGGCTGAATACATTAAGCTATGAGTTCATGTGCATCAAACTCTGACACTGTGTGGGCTCCAAAGTCTTATCTAAACTAAAGAAAAGTCTCTGAAATAATAGCAATGCTAAGAAATGAACAGAATTGTTATATAAATAACTTGTGTAGTTGATATTTCAGAAAAATATTTTTTAAAATCAAAACATTATTAAACCAAATGGTCTCTCAATTTAACTCCCAATAAAAGTCATAAAATAACTCTACGGTTTAGACAAGTTTATTTATTTCTAGCAACTGAAACAAAAATTCAGACATTTCTATTTGATTGTGAGCCTGAGCCCTTAATGGCTGTGCCAGCTCTCCAGCCCCAGTTATTTCTATTTGAACGCCAACAAATTAATTCAACTGGCGCTTCAAATTTTATTTATGTGAAAAAAATCACTCGATGAAAAGGAATGAAATTATCGAGAATTAAGATACTTGAAAACTACAGCTTTTCTTACCATTTCCTAACTCATTCTATAATTAAAGCAGAAAGTGTTTTTTATGTTCTTTGTTCACATACTTGTATCTACATTTTTAAGTATTTAGAGGATGAACAGAACATTATTTTTCTGCTCTGTCTCCCAGGGTTTCTTTTACACTACATTTGTCCTACTGACTTATTTCTTTGAAGAGATTGCTAATTGATTTTTAAAGGGGCGGAGAATAAAACACTGAGTGTACAAATCTTGCTAAATGTTAGTTAACAGTTAAAATCTACTTCTCCTTTAGAGGGCGCCATCATCTCAGTTATTTCAGTCTGAGGTTGAGCCACGGCTCGGGACAGCAGATCAGAGACAGGAGAACCCGGCGAGGAATGAGGCCAGCCACATAAAAGCCATAAAAGCCGTGTGAAGCAAGCTGTATCTTGCTTTCCTTTAGCAAGTGTATCTAAAGAATAAATTGAAAAGGGAAGGTGAGACAGCCGGTGAAGAAGGGCAGCTCGCACGTCTCAGGGCCGTCAGACCTGGCGCCACAGTGAGCCCTACCAGCAACCCAGTATAGGCGGAGGGACTATCCCCTGTGGGAGACTGAGTTCTCAGAACAGAGCCCCACGCTCAGAAAGGACAGTGGCACCGAGGTCATTCTTTTAAACATCCCGGAAGATATCACTAAAGTGGGAAAACATCCCCCCTCCGAGAGAGAGAGAGAGAGAGAGAGAGAGAGAGAGAGAGATCTCAAGTGGGGCACCGCAGGCAATACCACTCCCTGTTCCGATTCACTCACCTTCTCTGTCTTCCGTTTTGGACCTGCCCCAAGCTAAAGACCTTCCTATTTTCCTCAAAAAATAGTGGCAGCTAGAAGACAGTCCCTGAGATCCACGCCACATGTTGTCTTTCTTCCTTCCTGTTACTATGGATGAAGAGTTGGTCCCTATTCAAAGTCAGCCCCTCCACTTGCCCTGCGGCCTCCGCCTCTCACGTTGCGCACGCCCTTTTTCTCCATCCGTGATTTCCCTCCATGGGTCACCATTCCCACCACAACTCACCAGCCCAGCTTGTTACTCTCTGTCTAATCTCATTTCCACTGTTTCCACTTAGACTCTCTGTCAACGTTGTTGTTCCTTGAAGTTTAGAGAGCCTCTAGGGCCTTCTTTGCCCTTGCTGGTCCTTCTGACTGGTAAACTTTTCTCCCCAAATTCTGCATGGCTCACTTCCTCATTTTTTAAAAGCGTATTTGTATCGAATTTGTATGCATTCCATACAATCCGTAGTAATCATATTTAAACTCCCTCCCCTGTATGCCCCCCGTCCCGTCACCCCCCCCTCCCCCGTCCCCGGAGCCTGATCACAGGACTTTATGTATTCTGTCTTGTAAGTTAAGGCCTACTGAGTCAAGTTTGTGCCTCCAGATATCCCTTGGTGTGAGTTCATTCACTGGAGCCTGTTCAGTCTATCTTGCATCACTCCCTTTCTTTTACCTTTTTCCATTTGTGTGTGTGTGTGTGTGTGTGTGTGTGTGTGTGTGTGTGTGTGTGAGCATGTTTGTGGGTATTATTCACTGAAGCATCTTCCCAGCCCTCCTTTAAGTCTTTAATCATTGAGGCCTACCTCAGACTACCCATTTGCAATTATATTACAACCCAAGTCCTCCCCTGACCCCTTTTCGACTTTTCTCCCTATAGACATATCCACATCATTTCTTCAGGCTTGTCCAGGCTTTAGCATTAAAGGTCTCACATCTCAGAGAGTTCCCTAATCTCAGGCAAACTGAACAATTGGCTACCTTCTGAGATATATAGATATGTAGATATGTTGTGTAATGACACTTCCGTCAATAATGGATTGTACATAAGATTATGTAAGCTAATGACATCCTGACCATCTTAGTGTTGGTATACTCTGTGATGTTCAGCCAATGGCAAATGGCCTAAGGGTGCATTTTTCACAACATGACCCTGCTATTAAGGAACTCATGAGTATACTACGCATTTCCCTTGTTGACTGACAGTATACTAACAATATGTTGCTCTGTGAGGAAAGGAATTTGGGCTTGTTGTATTCCCTAAATATAACACTGCTGTGTTCCCAGAGTAGACCCTGAGAATACTCAGTACAGTAACTTCTAGGTTAATTGTTTCATTTAACAAAGGAATAGAAAGCCAGTTATTACTACTGGGACATAAGTTCTCAATGTCCGTTGAAAGAATAACTCAATGAATTCCTTATAAATTTACACATAATTAAGACAGATGTGCAAATGAAACTTTAATGAGCATATTAACTGCTAACAGATATGCAAATGAAACCTTCATTAACATGCTAATTGTTAATTCTCCTCTATGGATGTCATTCAGATTCTTTTGTTTTTTGTACTTATGATTAACAAAAACAACATATGTACATATAATTTTACATACGACATCCGGAGGCCCTGCTGTGGAATGTAGTCATTTTCCCCAAGCACACCGTGCACATCTCATTGCAGGCTTCCTGAGCTTACATACCTAAGGGCCTTACTTCATAAGCTCTATGCTGTCTGGAAGGCCTGCCAGCAGCATTCCTCCCGACCTGCTCCCTGAAATTCTGCAACCCCTGCCCCTTTGGGTCAGAGCTGGTTGGAAAAGTTGAACTACAATTTATACGCTATTGTAATGACTACAGACCCCAAACTTTTCAAAAGGAAAAGAAATCTGGCAAACCATTCAAATCAAAATAAAAAGCTTTCTGAGGACCATGGGGTCTTTTCAAGAGGCACGGGTAGTTCTGGAAAGGACTTGAAGAGCAGACAAGGGAAGGAGATGGGGACAGGCATGTCCTATTCCTAAGGGGAGCTCAGCCCTTAACAACAAAATGGAGCAGCTCTGAGGCAATTAAGAGGAACACAAAGACTCCAACTAGTGAAAGGCCTGAGAGAACATCACGAGAAATGAACTAGGAGAGCTGGGGGAAGGGCAGGCCAGTCACATCCAGGCCTCGATGCCAGTCAGCTCTGTGCTGGCCAGAGTCACTCAGGTCACTTTCCTAATGAGCACAGGCAGAATGACCCAGAGACCACCCTGATTGTGACAAGGAACCCCCCCCCCTTTCTGGAATTCATCTCCTAACCCAAGTTTCTAAGTATCTACTAACTGGCAGGGATTTCTGCCTGGTACCCTGTCCTTAAGTCCATCCTTTCCATTTCAAACCTAGTCTTATACCACCACCGCCTTGGCTAGACCCAAGAGTAAGGCAGCTAAGACCAAACCAGGAGAACAGTGCTTACTTTGTTTCTGGTCTCAGGGTGCTCTTGCCCCAGAACTTTCTTCTTCCCTTCTTTCCCCGTAGGAGTTTCCCAAGCTCTACACCTGGAATCACCCAGAGAGCTTAACCAGCACTGATGTCTGTCCACACCAAGACTCTAATATCAGAGCCCAAGTCCTAGGGCTCCCAGATGTCCTCTGGACTACTCTAATATGCTGTCAGGGAGGGAACAACTGCTCAGGCAGCTATGATCTTGAGTAAATACCCTAAGGCTCTCTTTACCTGTTGGTCAGAAAAGGAAGGCGTGCTAGGTAGAATCAGAGTAGAAGGCAGCTTGCTGTTCTGGAGGTTGAAAAAGCAAAAGTGGCTCCCCCAGCCCCAAACCTAAATGTCATCAGTTACAGGACATCTTTAAGATGATAACCAATTGAAAAAGTGACCAAAAAACTAAAGGCAGAGCAAAAATATATCAGATTTGCTTGAATTTGACTAGAGACCAACAGACTTTAACAAAGAATAATTATGATCTAGCCACTGGAGCAAAGCATCAGAATTGTCTGAATGCTTGTCAAAGAAGAACATGGGGGTCCCAGATTTTTTATTTAGTAAGTCAGGGCAGAGTACCAGCATGTGTATTTCTGAGCTCTGTGGTTGCTGGTGGTGAAGGGAGCGTGCCCAGAAACCTCTACGTTGGTTCACAGGGAGCCTGATGAAATGACACTCCCGCCCCCCGCAGCTGCTGCTGGTTGGTTGTACAGATGTGGTCTGCCTTAGCTATTCCTGAAAGTGCTACAACAACAAACTGAATGAATCAGGAAAACCCCAGGCAAAAACCAAGGAATCAGATAGATCCAAAATAATATTACTGGATAGGTTGAAATATTTGGAATCATACCACATTTTTCTCCTCAGAACCCTTCTTTTAGTAATTACCTCAAAGAGATGGACTTTGAGATACCATGATATTTGATGAAAAAAAAAAAAATATATATATATATATAATTCTGGCCTCAGAACATAAGCAGTCTGCAAAAACATTTTTTTGAACAACAATCTATGTAGCTGAATAAAATAATCAGTAACAAGAAAAACAATCAAATACTTTGGTCAATTTTAGCTTATGGGTAAAGCTCTGTCAGAGATTGTGAATATTAAAATGTTAATGAGATGGTGTTAGAAGATAACTTTGCTCTAGTCTGGTTAAGACAGCTGAAAGTCTAGTGAAATATTCCATCTTTGCATGTCTCCATTTTCTAAGATCAGTAGACAAGAAAACTAGTAAACAAGAAAAGAAAGCTCATTCCTAACAGCCAAGGATTATTTAATTCATCTTAGAGTAAATTCAGACTACAAAGGTAATTCAGAAAAATAAAACAATGCAGGAGGGAGGACATAATTTTAAAACTTTTATTATTTTCATTTTATGTGTATGAGTGTACAGCCTGCATGTTTTTAAGTGCACCCATCATGCAATGCCCATGGAGGTCAGAAGAGGGTGTAAGATTCTTGGAACTGGAGCTATGGACAGTTCTTAGCCACCATGTGGGTTCTGGGAATCAAACCCAGGTCTTCTGCAAAGAACAGTCAGTGTTCTTAACTACTGAGCTGTTTCTCTAGTCCCCGAGAGAACATAATTTTTTAATGGGAAATATCGTCTTGATTTGTTTCAGGTGGCTCAGCCAAGGCACTGGCTAGCACGCAGCTTTTAATAGGAGGATAGTAAACTGGATGTGGTGGCACACACCTTTAGTCCCAGCACTCAGGAGGCAGGGGCAGGAGGATCTCTGAATCTGAGACCGATCTAGTCTACATAGTGAGTTCTAGGCCAGCCAGGGATACACAATGAGACCTTATCTCAAAACAAACAAATACAAGAGAAATGCAGCAACTAGTGGTGTCTTTCTTTGTTCCCTGGTTTCAGCTGCCTGTAGGATAAACACACTGAAAAGTACTGTTCAGATATCGCTGCTTCTACTTTTTTCCTAAGGGGCTTTGGGGTAGGGGTGCTTGGAGTTTTAAAATGCTTACTTGTAGAAATAAACCCCAAATCTCAGGAAAGCAGAAAAGAGGATGTCTCTTCTCTAAAGCATGTTTGGTCAAACACAATCTGAATCCTGTTTCCACATCTGCTACTCAGATTTTGAATGATTTCCCAACTTTCCGTGGATCTTTATCTGTGTGTTTCCTGCTTCACCTCAAGAAGAGCTCAGTTATTTTGCGAGTGCACAGTATTAGACTGGCACACCGTCACTGTCACTTTCATTTCCAGAAGGGAAAAATGTAGCCTTACAAAGACATCAAGGTGCCAAAAATTAGATGGGTATTTTTTAATAGACAATCTCCAGCCTTGATTTTAAAAGCATCCCATTGTGGCAGCAGCATTCTGAGTACTGAGAGCTGAACCCAGGCCTCGAACATGCTAAGGACACATTCTTGCTGAGCTATACCCTCAGCTCTTACGTCTCTGGCTCTACACGGACTCACTTGCTGATAATGAGTGTTTCCTCTCCACTGATCCAGACTCTCATGAACTCTCCGTACATCTTGTTGTAGTAGTTGCAGGCACTTCCAATCCCCATCCACAGGAATCTGCCATGGGAAATGAGGGGCCCAATTCCCAAACAGTAGCCAGGACCTGCAACAAACCATGAGAAGACAGTCGAGCATCTTTAAAATTTTTTATTTATTATTTTTTATTTTATGTGTATGAGTGTATTACATGCATGTGTGTATGTGCACCCATGTCTTGCACTGTCCATGGAAGTCAGAAGAGGGTGTCAGATCCCCTGGAACTGGAGTTATGGACAGTTTGTTTGCTGTCATGTGGGTGCTGGGAATTGAACCTGGGTCCTCTGTGAGAGCAGCCAGCTAGGCTGGCCTTGAACATGAAAATTCTCCTGCTTCAGCCCCCCCCCCCCCAGTAATAGGATTCCAATCAAGCTGAATTGTTTGATTTTACTAGAAGTGGTTAAAAAATCTAGATTAAAACTTTTTTTTTGAGGAACTATTGTTCCTTGAAGAGGGAGTCAGTCTTGTTTAAGGGTGAGCCTCTCAGTAGGTTGACCAGGCTCCAGTGGATGGACTCACACTGAAGGGTATTTGGGAACACAAGTTTGACTGTGTACACTTGACATGCACATGTAGTGCGTGTGTGTGTGTGTGTGTGTGTGTGTGTGTGTGTGTGTGTGGAGAGAGAGAGAGAGAGGGAAAGAGAGAAAACATGAAGTTGATGACATTGGGTGGAAGAGTAAGAAGCTGGGGGCGCGAGGGGGAGAGGGGGAGGGGAATCTACACTCAACCAAAATCATATGAAATTTGTGAAAATGCAATTAAAATAGCACAGAAATTTTGAATACTTTAAAGAGCTGTCATATGACATAATTTCTCTCAATTTTTATTTTTTATTCCATGCTGTCAGTGAAATCATTATGAAGTCCAAACACGCCTAACTGTATGAGGAAGTGAGAGTTGTGTAATAATCTAGATGGTGTAAGCATGAATCTTCTGAACTTTATTCCCAAGCTTGGAAACAGTGATTAATCATTCATTTTCAGGAACTGAGGTCCTATGAACACAGATGACAGACCTTCTTTCCCTGTTTGAAGGAAAGACCTTTGCTCGTGCTCTTATCTAAAAATCAGAATGTTATCAAGGTGACCCGATTTATATTACAGATATGCCAACTTTTAATCAATTAAAATATGCATTGTAAACAAAATACAAGGTATTTATAGTTTAGTACATTATAGATGTTCAATAAATGTTTCTTAGTGCCTTTTTAAAACTCACTAAACATGTGCATATAATATAAAGAATGAATTTTTTAAATGCTGTTCTTATTTAGGGCATTTTCAGTTCTATTTACATTTTTATTAAAAGTGGAAAACACTATATAACATACATTTAGGCCACATGAAGCCAAGTATTGACTTAACTGAGAGTAGACTTGTCCACACATATTTATCTCCTTAGTATACAAGCCCCATGAGAAACAAAGATTTGCAACAGAAGGCTTGTATTTGGGAGACTCTACTCAAATAAGATATGACAGCCAGCCAGGTGCAACAGTTTATCCATGTAATGTCCATTACTGGGGAGACAGACAGAAGATTCACGGGAGCCCTGGAGATTGAGACCAGCCTGGGTAACACAGTGAATGAAACTCTGTCTCTTGGAAGGAAGGAAGGAAGGAAGGAAGGAAGGAAGGAAGGAAGGAAGGAAGGAAGGAAGGAAGGAAGGAAGGAAGGAAGGAAGGAAAATTTGAACGTAGAGATGGTTCAGCAGCTAAGAGCGCTTGCTGCTTTTCCAGAAGACCTGAGTTCTATTCCCAGAACCCTTTTTGAGTGGCTCACACATCTGTAACTCCAATTCCAGGGACGCAATGCCTTCTTCCAGGGATACCTTACACAAACACATGGCATACAAACATAGACATATGAAGATTCAAAATAAACTTTAAAAGAAGAAGAAAGCCATATTTTAGCCAAGCATGGTAGCACATATCTTTGAATCCCAGCCCTAGGGAGGCAGACACAGGTGGATTTCTGTGAGTTGAGGCCAACCTGGTCTATACAGTGAATGCCAAGCCAGCCTGAGCTACACAGTAAGAGTCTGTTTCAAAAAAACAAAAAGGGTGGGGGAGCTGGAGAGATGGCTCAGTGGTATGGCTGCTCTTGCAGAGGACACAGGTTGGGTTCCAGCACCCACATGTCAGCTAACAACCATCTGTAACTCCAGTTCAGGGGGGGACACCCTCTTCTGACCACATAAAATAAAAATAACACAATTTTTTTAAAGGAGTGATTGCTACAAAATCCAGGAAAATCTCTAAGAGATACAGAAAGACAGAAAAAAAAAGGATAAACAGACAGGCAGGTAGAGAAATGGAAGGAGAGGAGAGAGGGAAAGGACAAGAGGGAGATGGAAGGGAGGGAGTCATCAGGAGCTTCTGGAATGCTGGAACATTCTACTCCTTGTGTTGAACTCTGACAGCAGTTCTATATCACACTGCACAGTTTTCTGTGAAATATTTTGTTTTGGCTTAAAAAAAAAAAAAGGTGGGGACATGTTGTCATGTCTGATTCATAGTGTCCAGCTCTGAGTATCTGGTGCCCAGGGCAGAGTGTGGCCCCTGGAGGGAGAAGATCAGTATCCAAGACTGGAGTGGCTACGTGTGCTTGGGGAAGAGAGGGCTGTCAGGTAGCAGTTAACAGTAAGTCCAGGACAGAGATCAGTGGATTTGGAGTGTTTCTTAGAACTGAAGACCCTTCCCATAGGAATGAGCCTTTCCTCCTTCACTCTTCTCATCCCTTCCTTCATATCTTCTGTCTGTCTTTGCCACTTTCCAGATCAGAACCCACACCTTTCCAGCACCTGATCCAGCCAGACGTCCCAGTAAGCATGTGTGAAGAAGCTTAGCTCTGATTCTCCATGACATCACTGACTGTGATGTCTCTTTGAGTCTTAGTATCTTCACATACAAAATAAGCATGTCACCAACTCCACCAGAGAACGTGGGCGGGATGCTGCCTTAACTGAAACTAAGTAAGGGCTTCTAATCAGAATACCTTCTGAACTCCCTTAGGCTTTTGAGGACCCTAAACATGTAAGTCCACGAACCCAAAGAGCTGTGATTCAGGGAGCTGGCAGAAGGAGTGAGGCGAACTGGCAAGTTTTCTTACCTTCCACTGCAACCAGGAGCCACAAAATCTTATTCTGTGCCTCTGGAGAGCGCTGAGCAGCCCCTCATTTCAAAGGAAAAGCATAATGCTGGTGGTCTCTCTTGCTAGGTGATGTTCCTCAGCCAGAGACTACTGGCATCCTGGCCACCCCTGGAGCTCCTATCTTCCTCCTGAGGGGGTCAGCAGGACATTTCCCTCCTCTGGGATTTAGCTCTTCATTTACTTAGACTGCCTGCTTCTCACAGCTGACATGGCAGATCATCTCTCAGGGGCTGTTTCTATCCCCAAGGAGTTGGTCTCTGTGATTCTCAACTCCACCTGCTTGTGAAAAACCACCCAAAGAAAGCTTTCACAGCAGCAGCCTAGAGACCCTACTTCAAACAGGGCTGAGGACCACCGTACTTGTCCAGGTGACTGCCACCGAGGACAGCAACCACGTCCCTAGCTCAGAAGTGGTGAACCCACCCACTGAAGGGCCACTTAGCTCCCTGACTCAGGACTGAGGGCTATCGCTTCCACAGCTGCTGCTGCTTTTTAAAATGTGTGTTTTTAGGCCTGAACATTGTGATTCAGACACTCTGGGGAAGGGCCTAGGAATCTGCTGGCAAACTCCTACCTTCTGAGTGACTCTTATACTAAAATGAGAATGGCTTCCTTGACAAACAGGCAATGCTGACCTCTCCTTACAAGATGCTCTGGCAATAGGGGAGGGCTGGATATTAGCATCTGAGCCTTTGACAAGGAAAAATCATTCCACCACACCCGACTCTCTTTGGCTCTGACCAAGGAGCTCACGGGGGAGAAGTCCAAGGAAGAGAACATTCAAGAGAGAGCCACAGAGGACTTTTCTTCAACTCTGAGACTTTCTCCTCCAGAAATGACCCCACCAGGGAGAGAATAAATTAACGAAATGTTCCACTAAATTAGACATTACAGTAACCCAAAGTGCCAGACTGAATCAGAGAGGTAAGCAATTATCTGGAAAACATCATAAGACTCCCAAGACGGAGCATTTTGTCCTGAACCCCTGGCTCCCATGCCCAATTGCCTGTGCTGAGCCTCAACACTCTTGTGAAAGTGTAATTATTATGCTATTGAAGGAAGCCTTGTTTGATATCTTATAATTTATGAGTTGGAAATGGGAGCTCATGTGAGCCATTTACACCCAGATTTAAAGAAATCATCTGAAATGCCTGATCCTTCTGAACTAATTCGTTATCTAATCATTCCAACAGCAGTGGCAGAAGGGTGAGCTTTTTCCCTGAAATTTTCTGGATAATTATATTAGTCTCAATCAAACTATATTTGACTGACACACAGGCTGCATTGAAAATTCTGTCAGAGTGTAATATTCCCAGGGAACAGTAGTCACCCCTGCTCTCCCCCACTGCCCTGGTCCCATCCAACCTTATGATGACACCACTGTCACCATTTTGCCAGTAAAAGAATGAAGAATCAGATAGAGAGAAGGGAAAAATGCAAGAAAGGGAGAGGTGGGAAAGGAGGCAGTGTGGAGAGAGGGAAGACAGAAGACAAGAAGCAGTCCAGAGACACACCCACCTTCAGGGCAGAGCCTCACTGAATTTGAATCTGTTTTCTAAAAATTGGTAAAAAAAAAAACAACAACAAAAAACCTTCTAGAATTGTACCTCCCTTCCCTCCATCTCAAGCTTATTTTAAATGCTGCTTATGTCATATCTAACTTGCCAAAGCAGCATGTAGACTGGAGGAAGCATGTAGACTGGAGGAGTTTCCGTGATATGTTTACTTAACATGGGCTGATAATTGGTTTAAATTGTTTTTCATCTTTGGTCCATGACAGTAAAAAAAAAAAAAATTAACCTTCATAGACCAAATAACCTAATGAAACCATCTCCTCAGGTACAGAAGTTAAGAAGTGACTCACCTGGTATTGAAGATGTGCTCTCATAATTCCAGATCAAGAGGAGGAGACCCGTGAACAGCAGGAACGGCATGGCACTGACTGACATAGCTTCCGGGACCATGTTGGTGACATTATAATGCATGGGGTTCAGCATTTCCAAAACCATCTTGTAGTCTTTGGCCTCGGAGCAGGTTAAAGTTCTGTGGAAGGAACCAAAGCAGTAGAGAAGTTGGAAAATGCCTCCCACAGGTTAGTCTATGGCTCCCATCGCTTCAAAGGGTGCTGGACCAGAGGGATGGGTACTTTGTTTTATAGTGTGATTGGACACTTAGACAGGAAAAAGTTGTGGTTACAAGTCAAAACAAACATGACCTTGGTAGACTCAAGTTCTGTTCGACAGTTGGTCTGATAGAACCTTATCATCTTGCCCTTGAGTGGGTAGAGTGACGTGCATTCCCAATTGAAAGCCACTGCTTTGCAGTCCGTTCCAGAGGTACAATCTTTGTGTGACTTCATCTGCAGATTTTGTTTAGGCAATATTCTTCCTTTAAACGAAAGCAATTGAAAAACCAACCAGGGGGGCATGTAGGATGGCTCAGAGGACAAAGACATTTGCCACCAAGCCCAACAACCTGAGTTCAATCTCCAAGACTCAACATGGAAGGAGAGATTCTGGCAAAAGGCCCTCTGAACTCCACATGCACCATAACACATGGACACACACACACACACACACACACACACACACACACATTAAATGTAAAAAAGTAAAATATACATACACATACAAAATAAAAATTTTAAATCATAAGCAATGTCCCAATCTATCTCCCTAGACATGTTTATACAGCAAAAACATTTCTTAGATACCATCAAAATGTTCTGAAGACCTTCAGTAGGCTGTCTATGAAATTTTAAATGAGCTACATCTGTCTTTCTCTAGTGCCTTAATGAAGACTTAGAATCTCTAGAAACAGTGCTCATGGGGGTCAACACGAGAGGCAGGGGTGAGAAAGGAACAGGAGAGGGAAAATAAAGAGAGGAAAAGGGAGGAAGGAAGAAGAAAAGAGGACAAGCAGAACAGGATGCTTGAGCAGCAGGTGCTGGGTGCCACTGAGCCACCTGTCCCAGTGGTAGGTGCTGTCCTATGTAAGACAGCCCCTTTGGCCTGAGCTGCTAGTTCTGGTTCCCAGAAGGGTGCTGCTCAGGCTTTCTCTCAACCAGGATTTCATTACCTTTACTCCTAGAGTTTGGGGGATGGCAGTCGCTGAAGAAGCTAGGTTGGAGAAACTTGTACAGTCACCATCAAATGCATTTCCCAGATGACATGCTCCAAGCTTTGCCTTTTGGGAGAAGGTACCCAAAGTGTGAGAGACTTGCCATGGCAGGACTGGCTAGCTTTTACCTTGTACTATAATTCTAGATTCATAAAAAGGACTTCAAATTGGATATCAGGAACTCTGTGAATCCCAGAATATGCTGTATATCGTGTGCACTTTTGAAAGGAGAAAGGCCATAGCTTTCATCAGATTCTTAGGTACTGTGCAATTATATTTATCCCTTGCTGTCTATGCAGTCTTGCATAGAATTGCATGAATTTGAATTCACCTCTATTGTGTAATTTCTACACTTGCTGGAAACCAAAGTGAATTCATCAATCATTCTGTTGATTCATTTTATTAATCCCCTATTTAATCATTAATAAATTAAGTAATTTTAATCACCGCTTAAGAGCAAGGCACTGAAATGTGCATATGTTGGGCAGTTTCATTGTTGCTGTTTTTTAGTTTGTTGAAGTTGAGAAGGAAGAATCAGCAGTGGTTGCATTACCTGATTTTTTTGTTAATGAGTAGCGATTCTGAATGGGTTGACAGGGTGTGGGTTTGTTTTGAAGAGAAAAAGATGTCAATTAAAAAAAAGAAAGCCGGCCAATGAGATCACTCTGTGAGTACAGGCACTTGCTGCTAAAGCTAACAACTTGAATTTGATTCCCAGAATCCTGTGGGGGAAGGAGAGAATAAACCCCTGGTCTCTCACCTCCAAGAGGGCACAAGATGCTCCAAGAGTAGCATCCAAACTCCCACACGCATACACAAAAAAGTTTAATGAAATAATGAAAGAGAAGAAAGTAAGTCGTGTTCAAATACTTTTTGATAACTTCCTTTTTCAAGGAAAGGTTCGTGGAGGGCTGGAGAGATGGCTCAACAGTTAAGAACACTTGCTGTTCTTCCAGAGGACCTAGGTTTAATTCCCAGAAACCACGTGGTAGCTAACAACCATCCATAACTCTGGTTCCAGGGGATCAGACACCTTCTTCTGGCCTCTGTGAGGCACTGCACTCACGTGGTACACCTAAACATACATGCAGGCAAAATACTCATACACATAAAAGAAAAAAAAATAATTTTTTAAAAAAGAAAGGTTCATGATAAGTAGCCCATGCTGACCTAGAACTTGCAGTCATCTGCCAGGGCTGGGATTATCACATGCCCAGTTTGATAACCTTGTTTGGGGAAAAAAAAAAAAAGAAAGAAAAAGAAAAACAAAAAACACAGAGAGACAGAGAAAAGGAAGGAACTTTGAGATTTACGCTATTTTAAATTACGTATGCAGACATTTGTTTTACGATTTGTTTCTCCATAGATGTATTAGTTATCATAAGAGAGCAAATGTTTTAAAAGGAAATTTTTAGAGGTCATTAGAAGAAAAACTTTCTCTTGAGTATCAGGATTATTTTGCACATTTCCAATTGCATGGACATGTTTATAGTACTGAATTGCCACTTAAAGTGAAGGCTGCATATGTCTAAAGGCTAATGGGGCTAAGAAGCCTGACTCATCTTTTAAAAATGTGTCATGAAACCCCCACAAGAATGCCACTTAAAGAAAAACAGAATAAGACAGGTTGAATAGATGGCTCAGAGGTTAAGAGCACCGGCTGCTCTTGCAGAGGACCCAGGTTCAGTTCCCAGCACGCACATGGTGGCTAACAACCATCTGTAACTCCAGTTCCAGGGGATCCAACACCCTCTTCTGACCTCCACAAGCATTGCCTGACATGGGTGCACTTGTACACACGCAGGCAATACTCATACACATAAAAGAAAAATAATTTTTTAAAATCAGGATAAGAACTTTAACACTTCCAAAACATTTGCCGTGTATCAGATATTGTTCCAGTCATTTTACAGATATCAACCCAGTTGTCCTCACAACAACCCTGAGAGCTAAGTATCCCCATTTATTCACAAAGAAGCTGAGCCATGGGAAAAGACGGGTAGCTTGCCCCAGGGGTCCCAGCTTTTGGGTGACAGAGCTGAGATTGGAGCCCAGGTGGTCTGTCTCTAGAGCCCATGCCTTTATTTGAGCCATGCTGTTGGCTGTTCTAGGACTCCTTTGGTGCCTACATCCAGGAACTTTTCAAACTATTACAGGGGAGGCTATTTAGAATGAGCCCCTTTGTAGTGCTCGAATGAAAACGTCCCCCACACACTCCAAGTATTTGAACATTTTGTCCCCAGTTGGTGCCGCTGTTTGGGGACTTTTTTTTTTCTTTAGGAGGTGTGGCCTTAATGGAGGAAGTATATCACTGAGGATGTTGAGTATTCTTAAACCTTACCAGATTTCTAGTCACTCTCTGTTTCTTGTACCCGCTTGAAGATGTGAGAGCTCTGGTTCCCACTCCAGCCACCGCCTGCCACCAAGCTTCCTACGGTGACAGACTTTGATCCTTTTGGAAGCATAAGCTTAAATAAAACTCTTCTATAAGTTGCCATGGCCATGGTGTCTTGTCATAGCAACAGAAAAGAACCTAATACATCCTTTCAGATTTGCTGACCTCTGAATGCCACAGTGGGAGTGTGCTTTTCATGTTTGGTACAACACTTGGATAGACAGGTTGAAGTAGAAGTCTTTCAGTAGTAGCACAGGAACACAGAAAACCCCTAGAACTTCAAAAAGGTTGCTTGTATCACGGTCCCTGTCACTATTCCCCTATCCACAAGCCCACATGTTTTTGTGGGTGTTTTCTTTGAATTGAAACATTCCTTGCTGGGGGCAGAAGGTGGGACTCATGGAACCCAGTGTGCTCAGAATGTTACAAAATACACAAGACCCACCCCCACAAAGTTCTAAAAGTAGAAAACTGCTTGAAGAGGAGAGTCTCTCCAGGAGAGCCCGCAGATTGACCAGGAAACATCAAGGCTGCAGCTTGCCTGAGTCATCCGCATGCTGGGATGGGCCTTTTGGTGATGAAGCTGACTTTGAGTCATTCATGCTCTTCCAAGTGACTCCAGTAAGGTCATTCCTTCACCCAGCTAGACATGGGAGGGATAGTATCTTTGGTCCATTGTCAGAACCCGACCTGGGGCGAATAGATGTTTGTTCCCATCTCCCCAAGAAAAGTCACACAACATATAGACACACAGACGACCCTCAAGTATTATGTGCCTTCCAAAGCCATCTCAACTGTTTAGATCTTTACTGGTCTTCTAGGGATCACCTCCTCAGATCCCAATAAAGCTCTCTGCAGGTAGTCTCTGCCTATTGTGGCACTGTGTGCTGGGCCTGTCTAGTGCAGGGGTGCCAGCCACCTTATTTTTCCAGGCCTGTTTGTGCTGTCAATGGCAGGTGTCCTAATGAATACCTTCGTTAAATGCCCAGCCAGCATCAGGGTAAGGAAATACCAGGGCTCTATGCAAAAACCTCAGCTTGACTCAGGGCAGATGCCTGAAAGGAACATAGTGCCTAGACGTCCTGGCAGCCTTAGGGTTAGGACACATCCTGGGCCCCATAGTGCCCTGGGCTTCCGAGACAGCCTGGTTTAACCCCTGCAGAGAAGGGATCTGGGTTTGGTCTTGTGGAAGAGCTGCTAGGTCTGGCAAGGCCCTAGTACATCCTACTGTTCAGTTTGAGAGTGGCCTATCTGGCAGTGGGACTATTGAACATCCTAGGTGTGAGGGGTGGGTGCCAAGCCTGCCCTCCTCCTCATCCTCTCCAGCATCATCAGGCTTCCTCTTTTATGGCTCTTATTCCTTCAGAAACATCACCCAGCCACTTTGGTTCTGAAGCTGCATTCTTTTCTTTGGATCCTCCCCAGGGTGATGACTCTTAGGGTTTCCATTAGAAACAAGGCAGATGTGACCTCAGTCCCCTAGGGTCAGCAAGGTCTTAGAGAACACATAAATCCTTACTGGTTTATCAAGTGAGTGACAGCTTCTAGTGGGGCAGGGAATCTTGTGGCTAGAGAACATTCTGTTCCAAGAAAAGAAGGGGCTGTTGACTGCTAGGCAGGGTGGAGGTGGGGGCCGTCATGACATGGTTGGAGGGGGATGCCGGTAACAAAGGAATGGGACAGGAAAAACACCTTTGTTACTGGCATCCCCCTCCAACTACGTCATGACGGCCTCTCCTGCTCAGTCAGAATTCTAAGGGTATTTCCTAAAAATGTCCTGTCCCTGCATCAAGGGTCTTCCCTTTATTTCCTTCGCCTTCTGCCCCTGCGCCCCCGCCTTGTTTTTTTTCAGGCAGAAATGCTTAATTGTTTAAGAATTGTACACTGGCTCTGTGACATCTCCCTGAAAGCAATTTTCCCTTATTCAAAATTAGATTTGATATTTTACCTATTCATAAACAGGTGATATGAAAATTCCCCCAATGCACATGGCATCTTTGGGCTGGAAGTGCTGTACCTGTCCGGGCTCTGTGGGGCTGAGAGCTGACAGCACCCTGGGAGAGGGAGGCCAATGCAGTGTGAACCAGGCGGTCCCTGAAGCTCCCCCCACTTGAGGCTTATGTCCTCGGAGACAGATCCCCCTGGCACCTCAGTGGGCAAGACCCGAGTCCTTCCCCCTCTGCTCCTGCTGCTGCCACACTAGTGCCCTTTAACCCTATGTCACCCTAGTCCTACCCAGCTTTTTTCTGTGGGTGCCTCTTGCTTTCCCCAGCACTCTAATCTCTATCTGCTCTTGTCTGGTAATTTATAAATAAAGGAAGAGATTAAACTTCTGTACCCCCACACAGGCCCTGGGCTGTTGGGATCCAGCCAAATCTGCCCATAGGAAATTGCTTTCCCAACTCACACACTTCCCCATTTTCTGACACTCAAGCCCAGGTCTCTTTTTGACAAATGGCCAAGGCCCAAGGTCAGAGATCCCTCTGTGGGATACAGCTAGCCCCTGTATTAATTGTATGACAGCCCCTAATCACTCACATCCTCTTCTCTGCTCAGGTTAGAAGTGTGTTCTTAGCTGGGGGCAAGTTCATCTCTTCTAGATTTTCTAGTAGCCAGTCATTTTTTAAAAGCTGCTATTGTGGGGCTAGAGATCGGTTAAGAGCACTGGTTCCATTCCCAGGGCTCATATGGCAGCTAGCAACCATCCGTAACTGCGGTTACAGGGGATCTGACGTCTTCTTCTGACCTCCACGGGCACGGCAAGACATGTGTACCTACCTACATTTATACACATAAAACATGTTTTAAAATCCTCTGTTGTGAAAAGTCCATCAGCGATTCTCGGGGGACCCTCCATCGACTCTGGCAACCCCAGGTACCAATGCCTTCACCGGGTGCACAAGCATGCATACTAAGGGGAGTCCATGGGTAGCCGTAGAATCGCACGGCCTTCCTCTCAGACCATCAGTACAAAGCCCTCCGTGAGGTCAGTTTCCACTGTCGCCCATCTGCAGTCTTTACTCCCATTCAGTATCTGCACCAAATGCCACAGCCTTCAAAGAAAGACATTCTGGGGTTTAGTTACTGGTTTCTTTTCTGCATTTTTTGTTTGTTTGTTTGTTTAGTCTGTTAATAAAAATCTTTCAAATTTCAATGTGTTTACTTCAAAATTGCCCTAATCCTTTTAAAGTGAAACGGGTCATTGATTAATCAAAAGTCTCATCTTTTCTTCAATTTCCTCTTCTGCTAGAAAGTGAGTTCCCCAAAGACCAGAATCTGGGCCTCTCTCCTTCACAACCGTATCCGGCTCTTGCACAGCATCCAAGCCTTCAGACATGCTCACTGCGGCCCTGTGGCTGGAGTCTGCACTGTGCGTACCTTCATTCAGCTTGTACATCCCTTGGTAACTTGAGGGTCTTCCTCTCGGGCTTCCCTTTCACTCTCTCCTGCACAGAGGCCAGATTGTTGTCTAGTTCCACTTTATATATCCCCTGCTAAAGAATTTTCTTGCTTCTACTTGTTTGTGAGACTTTTGAACTCATCCTCATCTAGCCTTATTCCTTGGCTTTCTTGCATTCACAATCTGATTCATTGACCTATAAACATCCTACCTTCTAGGTTCCTCTCTCCCTCACTTCCTCCTCCTCCTCCTCGTCCTCCCCTTCCTCCTCCTCCTCCTCCTCCTTATCCTCCTATTCTCTCCTCCTATTATCTGCTATTTCATGTCTTCCTCAGCCTCCTGGAAAAGGTCTGCTTCTTCCACTCCTAGAACTATCTTCTACCTGCTATAAATCTCTCTCTTCCTTTCCTCTTTGACATGGATCCTGGAGCATTCTTGCTTTTGACTTGCCAAGGCACTCAAATTCTTAGAGGATTTCATTAAACAAACATGTATTAAGGAGCAAAGTTTTTTAGTAGTTAATGGTTGCTGAGGAAGGGGCATTATATTCTTTAGTGTAGCCACTGCTAAATTATCTTTGCTCAAGTAAATAACCCCCAGCTCATGCTCATGCAAGCAACCCTAATAGAATGCAATGGGACACAGAGAAAGAGAGAGAGAGAGAGAGAGAGAGAGAGAGAGAGAGAGAGAGAGAGAAGTAAAAGAGAGACTTGTTGAAAAGGAGCTTGGCTGGAGGGAGAGAGGATAAATGAAAACAATGGAAGGATATGCTCAAACTATATTATATATTAAATTATGAAAGAGCAAAAATTTAAAGACATAAAAGGTCGGAAGCAGCAAGATACTACATTTTTCTGTCTCTAGACATAAAGGGCAGCGAGGAAAGCTGGCTAAAGGTGTTAGAAGCCAGGCCATTTTAGGAAACCATAATTCTCTAGAACCACAGGCACAGTGGAGAGAGACCTTCCTTCTATAACGAGGAGTCACCGGGTTTATGAGAGACGGAAAAAAGTGCTGAGATCTTCTGATAATCTTCACCTGTGAAAATGAACGGGCTGAGAGGCTGGAGAGATTATTCCGTGGTTAAGAGCACTGACTGTTCTTTCAGAGGATCTGGGTTCAATTCCCAGCACCCACATGGTAGCTAATCACCATTTGTAACTCTAGTTCCAGGAGATCTGACACCTTCTTCTGACCTTCATGGGCATTGCACAACATGGGTGCACTTACACACATGCAGGCAGTACACTCATGCACATAAAATAAAAATATTTTTTAAATGAATCTGGGTCTGGAGAGCCAGCTCAACAGTTAAGAGCTCTGGATACTCTTGTACAGGGCCCAGGTTCAGTTCCCAGCACCCACCTGAGCTAACAGCCATCTCTAACTCCAGTTCCAGGGGAACTGATGCCCTCTTCTGGCCTCTGCCGGCATTGAACGCACATGGTACACTAACATACATGTAGGCAAAACATTCATACATGTAAAAAATTTTTTAAAACATTTTAATTATACATTAAAAAAATGAGCCAGCTCCATGAGGTTCAGGGAAGTAAGGTTCTTGTTCCTGGTCACTTTAAAGGGAGACAGTTTATCCTGGTTCCATCCTGCCGTCTGCTTTCCGTATTCTGACACTGGGGTTCTAATCATTCTTCTCAGCAAGTGGGAAATGCTTCTTCTAGAACAGAAACAAGAAATGAGAACCCACAAGGGAAACTCTGAAAGACGTTTGTTCAGCCTGTACCTCCTTCAGGGCGCATGTCTGATCCACTCTGTATTCCCAGTAAAGGTCCTGACTAATCAGACAAGGCAGGGAGAGCTGAAAAGCCTGGGAGTTACCTGGTTCCTCACGGAGGAAAGGTTTTCGAAACCAAGTGAGAGGTGCATGCAGCCCAGCATACATTTCAGTAAGTATACATACCCGGAGCTCACAGCAGAACTGGGGCTTTCTTTTACCAGTACTTGGCAAAAGAGGTGCCTGTTGTGGAAGTCCTACTGTCTTCACCACAGCTTACCTGCCAACCTCCAGCTGGCCCAGGGTATGGGCAACTTTACACGGCATCCTTTTATCCCAGCTTTATCTGTGGTCCTCTGATGGTGCCTCTTATCACCCAGTGCATAATCCGCTATCTTCCCAGTGTGGTATAGCTGATGTCACCTCCCAGGGAAATAAGTGGTGACTGACCTATGAACCTTCTAGACCTTGATGGTTAAAGGCATGTCAAGCCACAAAGACAAGGCTATTTTGGAACCAGAAACCCAACAAAGGCCCTGGGATCATATTGTATTGTAGCTGCCTGATTCCCAAACAGCACTGGCGTGTGATCCTGTCTTAAGAAGGAGAAAGAAGGGGTTAGCAAAAAGGAAGTTCTTTGTTTCTTATCGCTTCACTTTTCAGTTGTTTTATGACTTAATATGTTTCTTGGCTCAGCACAATTTTCTAGCCAAATTTCAGCTTTCAACCTAAAGAAGGAAAAGGCAGAAGGGACAGCATCAAAAGATGGAAATCTGAGGTTGGAAGACCTGAGTTCAACCCTGTGGCCAACCAGCCCTGTGGCCTTATTCACAGGCCAAGCAACTTGGGGTCCATCTGAGTCAGTGAATTCTCTGCTGCAGGGTACTGAGATGCGAGGTTAAGATGAATCCTTACAAGCCACATCCTGTGGCCCCTCATTCCTTGCCCTTTAAAGTCTCTATGGCACTTGAAGTAGTGTGATCTCATGACAACAATGAAAGGTCCCCAAGTGAATGCACAGCCCTTTAGGTGGCCCAGATGACACCGAGCCTCTTTCTATGGCAAGATCCAGACCTACCTGAGTCGTGGTAACCAAGATTCATCATCCTGAAATCCTGGTGGCTTTACTTCTACTCATTGCCCTAGATATAAGCTTTTTAAAGAACATCCCCACTGCCATTCAAATAGCCAATTACCCCTGTAGCGTGGTGTTTCTCATCGTCATCATGGCTTGGCCTTTCCCTCCCTAGTGAGATCTCACACCTTGCGCCTGTCCTTAACCCTCAAAGAGGCTGCTACAAATGTTCAGTAACTGCTAGTGAAGGAATGAATCTTAAATTTTTTAGGCCTGGTGTCATTAAAAAATAATAATAATAAAAAATAAACCTGACATATTCACATATTCCCCAGAAGAATGTTTTCCTTGTCATATCTGTGGTTTCAAATGCCAAGTTTCAACAGTACCATGGCCCATACCTACCACCCAAACAGTCTGATAGCAGCAGCAGCATTGGCCTTTCCTTGTAAGCTTATCTGTTGTTTAATGAACAAACTGTGAAGCTACAGAGATGGCCTAGAGCAAACATATATGTTTGCTTATTCTGGCAAGGAAACCACTGAATGACCCCAAGTATTGGGGTTCCTTAACCTCCCTTGGCCTCCATTCAGTTATCTATTAACAAAGGGCTTGAGTCACAAGACCCCTCAGGGTTCTGAATCCAATGCCCAACATTCTTAACCTCACCCTAACTTTGCTGCCCCTGCGGTCCTTCCCAGTGCCTTGGCCCTCTTCATCTCCCTCCTTCTTTGTTTCTGCTTTATGCCAGACAATGATGCCTATAAGCCTAGGTGCCCAGAGTTGAAGCAAGAGATTAGGGAGGCTGAGGGACCAGTAGCCAGCTTTGGCCACTGTCTCTCTCATTCTCATTGAAGCCCCAGGCCTGTTCTGACACTCTAATGATAAAATTTTCTGGAGAAACACACTCATAATTCAATATACAATGTTCAAACCCCGTGCTGGGTTTCTGGACCCCCTGAAGCCCATCAACAGGCTTCCAATGAACAACTTCAGTCTAGTTCCTTTTTATCCACTCTCTGCCCCGAGCTAGGCCTGGTGTCCTAGAGACTCTTTAAAAATCAAAACCATCTTCACTGACTGGTAGGGTAGTACTTCCAGTTTGTAAGTAAAATCTCGGAGATTCTTCACTGTCACCGAACCCCAAATCTACAGGTGAAGGCTTGGTGTTAAAGTGGAAGATTCTTTGGATTATGGAACCAGTGGGATGACTTAAGGGTAGAGCAATGGACATATGGGAAATGCTGAGATCCCACCTGTGTCCCATCACCACTCAACAGTGTCTATGACTACACCTAGCCCCACAGATGTTCTCAGTTTCTTCCACAGAAGGTCCCAGCTCATGGCCTGCATGTTTATGCAGGCTAATATCTCCATTTCAAAAACTAAACAATCTACGTCTTAGCCACTAATGAGTGAATTTGATCAAGATACCGCCGCCTGCATAACCACAATGAAAGTCAGGTTGCAAGCACGTCTAGCGAGTGGACTATGCAAACAGGGGAAGAGAGAAGGAAGCCACATTCCTGAGAAGGAGGGCCATGGCCCGGTCAGCGGTTTGCAAGTCGCCACACTGGGAGGAAAGCTCATCAGGCTGAGAGAATGAGAAAGGGACTCAGCTGCCCCCACTTCCTCAAAACATTAAGACTCTCCACTCTGTTAGTTTTTTATGGATACAATATCGCCAGTGTCTCTGATGTGAGTTCTGCAGTCCTGAGCTGATGAGTCAGTAAGTCCGTTTCCTCGGCTGTAATCTCTTCTATTGGCTTTCAGCAAATGTTTAAAACGTCTTAATTACGTGATTATTTGTGTGGCTGAAACTTGCCCTGAGTCAATTGGTTGCCTCTGCTTGCTCACTTCAGAATGCAAGCTTAAGGTCATCTGCCATCTCCTCTTCCTTCCTTCCCCAGTCTCGTCTGGAAGACTGAGGAAGGAGAGGCACCACTCATCAAAATACCTTACTCGTTAGGCTTCTGGGCTGAGGTGTGCCCTGCTTTCATTTCAGCTCCAGCCCTCCGTACCTGAGTCTCCTTTGGCAGAGCCCCCACTACAACCGCTTGGTAGAGAAAGATGAACAGGAACTCCTCGCCCAGTTGCTCATCTCTGGCTCCCTCCTTCTTTCCTACGTCAATTGTTTTCCAGGTGTGGAGCCCTGTTGAACTTCTGCCCTCCCATTTTAGAGATGATCTTATTTTCTCCTGTGTATTTGGTGATCTATTTCATTTACCAGATTGATTCCATCTGTGTTCACGCTTCCAGAATTTGTGCCCCAAAGAAGGCTCTTTTTGTTGTTATTGTTGTTTGGTTTAGGTTTTGGGTTTTGTTATTGTTTTTGTTTTTGAGATTGGGGTCTCACTGCATGGTTGGCCTGAAAAAAAAAAAAAAAAAAAAAAATATATATATATATATATATATATATATATATATATAATACCAGGCCATCCTTGAACTCAGAGATGTGCCTGCTTCTGCCTCCCCATCTCTGGAATTAAAGGTGTGTGCCACCAAGCCCAGTGGCTCTTCTTGTTTTATGGGTCACTTGTGGATTAAAATTATATTCCCGTCAATCTATGAACTTCAGAGATTTGGGATGAAATGCTGGTACCTGTACTTGGTCCCCCAAAATGATGCAGGAATTCTCTGAGGACATTAACTTTTCAGTGCCACAGATTCAAATAGCAATTCCAAGGGGCTTTGGTGATATTCTGGTGAGATCACTAGACTGAGCATTTAGCTGACTAACCATCTGAGTGGTGTCCAGAGTCATAGAGGGCAAATATAGGAGATGGCAGAAAATGAATAAACACAGCTCTATACCCAAACAAGCAGGCCAGCCAGGGAGGTCAGTGAGCCAACTGGAAGAAGAAGAGATAAACAGACATATATATATATATATATATATATATATATATATATATATATATATATGCATATGTATGGTTTTCCCAGGGAAGGAATGTGGTAGAGATTTTGGCCAGGCAAGAGAATTTCAATAAAGGAGTCAAAATTCCTACAAAGCAGGGTGAACTTGCAAAAACGGTTAAGAGTGTGCCTCTGAGTGAAAGGAATAGTTTAAAGAAAGCTCTGGTCTGTGATTAATCAGAAACTTGGAAATAAGACACAGTGTTTTTATGGTTTTTATGACATGATTAGATAGCATATTGGGGCATGATTCTCTCTCCATGCTCGATCCTATGTGGCTCTAGCACTCCAAGAGGCCAGTTTCTCTGAAGGAAAATGGAGAGATTTCTTCCCTCGCCTTGAGATAATTTAAATGAAAAAGGTGCATCAAGTGATATAAAAAGCAGGAATAATTTTGCCTAAGGCTCATGCTTCTGAAACTCAGGAGGAAAAATTCACCATGTATTGTCTCCTGGAAGATGAAGGATCTCCAACCTCAGGCAAGCATCCTGGGAGTTCCTGCAAGGCCCTGCCTTTCCTCAGTCAGTGGACCAGACACAGTCCCCCAAGCAGTCCATCATTTCACGGAGGGCTGCTGGGCTAGATACCATGCTCAGCAAGGGGTCATGAGTAACAGAAAGCCTTTTCCAGATCCTATGTGCCTCAAGTAGAGTCTTAAAAATGAATATGTACCGGGAGGAGGACTGGCAGAAGGATGGACTCATCTGTGGAGAGGGAACAGAGTTGCAAAGGGCCTGCCAGTAAGGAACGCAACACTCTCGCCAAAGCAGAAGCGCGCCCTGCTTCAGAATTACACCATACCTGGAGCAGATTCAACTTGTCCTGAGTGTCTCCATGACATCCGGGCAGTAAGTTCTCACGTGAGTTCCTAGCTTCAGAGATGAAGAGGGAGTAGCTGCATAGGCAGGAAGGCTTGTCTCATTTTTCACGTTTTTTCACTCATGAAACTTATAATATGGAAAACAGAAGAACCAGTCTCCAGAAAACCCAGAGAAGGTAACTTGAAGGTATCTTTATTCACAGAAGATTTGTTGTTGTTGCTTTGTTTTGTTTTGAAGATAGGGTCTCACTGTATAGCCCTGACTGGCCTAGAACTCACTCCATAGACCAGGCTGGCCTCAAAGGCACAGAGATCCACCTTCTTCCCCCACACTCCCAAGTGCTGGGATTAAAGGTGTGCACCACCACACCCAGCTTTTTTTTTTTAATGTGTTATGAGTATTTTGCCTGCATATATGAATGGGTACCCATGTGTGCAATGCCCACAGAAGCCAAAAGAGGGCGTCAGATCTCCCTGGGACTGGAGATACAGATGGTGGGTGCTGGCAATCAAACCTGGGTCCTCTGCAAGAGCAGCCAGTGCTCTTAACTACTGAACCATCTCTCTAACTCCCTACTCAGAGTATTTGAGAACAGATATCATATTCAGTTTGCTGTGCTTGTAAATAGGTGGGGAGGGGAGGCTTTTTTTGTGTTCTGTTCCTCAGAACTGGGTTCAAGTTAGAAATCCTTAGCACCCTGGAAAGTAAACCACCCCGAATATCAAGGGTGATCATTCATCCCAAGTTCTACCAAGAAGGTGTTACCAGTGAGCCTAAGAAATCTGTTGACGATACAAGAAAACTGTAGGATGTGGTGTAAGGAATGGAGGTCACTTCTGAGCAAGCACTGGGGCATGACAAGCTCTTTAAGGATGGATGAGCAGTGTGTTTGCCAAACAATTCTCTTTTTAAACTTGCTCCCATGCTGCAGGATACAGTCATATCTAGTGCAATGGAAGCCATCCTGCTAAAAATTAGGGCTCCAATATGATAAAGTTGCCCCGACAGTTCAGCCACATTCAGAGTATTGGTACACAGCCTTCTGAGAACCCTAGCTTTGTCCACATAGAACAGACGTTCAGAGTTAATGTTTCACACGAGCAAATACGTAACGAACAAAGTGGTGGTGCAGCATTTGCACAACCGCGGCAGAGTCAGAAAGGGATGTTCTTGGCAGAAGTGCTTCTGCACAATGTATCAGCAACTCATAACTTATCAATACACTCATTTTTCCATATAAACCAGTCATTGGCTCGTAGAGATACCATCCTCCACCCCCACCTTGGGGGAAATGATAAAATCAGCAGCTCGTTTAGCTATAGCATCTTTAGGGCTTACAAAAACTGCTTAAGATTCCATTGTCAATTATTTTTAAACAGGGTCTCATGTATCCTGTTTGAATGGTCTCAAATTTGCTATGTAGGTAGGAAAACCTTGAACTCCTGATCCTCCTCCTGCCTCTACCTCCCAAGTGCCTAGAGTGCAGGTATGGGCCACCATACCCAGTTCAATAGACTGTATTTCTAAATCTGTGGTTTCTAAACCTGTTCAAATTATGGGGCATCCAGTGGCCATTCATCGGACTTCTCTGACCTGAGGACGTGGGAGTTGGTATACATGTTGGAGGAAAATACGCACACTGACACCAGCCCCATGAGCACACCAGGGAAGGGTGGGGGTGAGGGCTTTACATGTTGTTCCAGGCTTACCTCTAGACATCTTGAGCTAGTACAGGGCTAAAGTGCTTGATGTTGAAAATAAAATCAAACAATAAAATCATATAATAAAAATACATCATGTAACAGGCTCATAACCTTGGTTAGACTAGTTGCTAAACCTTGATCCACAGATTCCATAGCTGTGTGGTGGAGGCAGCATCTCCCTCCTGCCACAGCGTGAGGATTTTAGGTTCATTCTCCTCAGACACCAAGTATGATAGCCAACACATTGCCCTCTGAGCACAGTGGCTAACATTCTCCCCAATAAGTGATAGCAGACAGTATCCTTCAAAAGACAAAGATACTGAAATAAAGAAACATAGCTCATTAAAAACTATATTTTGGGGGCTGGAGAGATGACTCAGCGGTTAAAAGCACCAGCTGCTCCTCCAGAGGACCTGGTTTCAGTGCCCAGCACCCATGTGGACACTAACAGGCGTCCATAAGTCAAGTTCTAGGGGATCCGATGACCTCCGTAGGCATTGCATGACACAGTGTACATACATACACCCAGGCAATACACACATACACATAAAATAAAAATGATATATATATATATATGTATATTTATTAAAAGAACTATATTCTGAATACAAGTCAGATGAGGAAAGCATATTGTATATTCATGGGATCATCTGTCCAAGATAGAGCTGGCTTCATTATTAATAGTGCCTTCTTAAGTTTCAGAAGCACCAGTTTGACATAAACTTCTGTTTATGGAACTGTATGTGAGTCACAAGTGTTGACTCAGCAGCAGCCAGCCCCTGCTCCCCGCCTGCAATGTCAGCACTCAGGAGTTTTTACTATACCTTTTCTTGGGCCTTTTTCAGGGTCTCCCTTTAGCCCCACTGGCCTGGAACTCACTATGTAGACCAGGCTGGCCTTGAACTCACATCACAGAGATCCGCCTGCCTCTGTCTCCCAAGTGCTGGCATTAAAGGCATGTGCCATCACGCCCAGCTACATCTATACCTCTTAATTCACCCTAGAGGCAGAGTTTATTCTAATATCTATTTTATAGACGTGGCTTGGCAATGTGAACTGATTTGCCCAAGCTCACATTTCATGACGTGTAGTAATTGGGATGATCACACCAGTGTAGTGTAAGTTTGGGGCTAGCCTTCACTATAGGCTACAGAACAAAACTGAGGAGTGATACTATGAGGGTGAAAGGACTCACACTGGGGACTTCCCATAGTCATGAAACTACTGTCTTCCACGACCCCTGAACCATGAATGCCCCTGAGTGAGGCTCATAGGCCTGGGAGCCCTTAGCTTGGTAGCTAAGAGGGGTGAAGAGTTCACACAGGCCTTAATTTCTTGGACACTGTGCTCCAGCACTGGAGCCCTAGGCCCCAGGGTCAGTCCCACAGGACACTACTTCAATTCTGTTTTACTTGGAAATCACAACAGCCATTTGTGTGTGCATGTGTGTACATAGTGGCAAATGCACACACATCCGTGCATTTCCCTGCACCCATGGTCATGATAAGAGCTAACACTTATGAAGCATTTACTCTGTGCCAGCCAAGGTTCTAAGCACACTGCAGTTTCTCAAGTCATCCTCACACTAACTTGAGTAGGTGGGTGAAATGATCGAAGGTCAGCGTATCCAAAGTCAGCCAGCAGCTGACTAATAGGCTCACTCCAGAGTATCTGGCTCAGAACTGCAGTCTTATCCTCTCCACGGAGTCCTCTTGCTTTTCTGTTCTTTGTGAAATGCAGCTACAATATTAATATCCAATCTACTTCCCAAAGGCTGGAGGCTCCTTGCACAGGCCCTAACTGGTCCTCAGAGGCCCTAGTGATGGCAGTCTACTCTCCAAGTCAGAAAGTCTCCTCGAAGCCTTCCATCAGCTTCTCCCCATCCAGTCTGCTTTCCTTTGGTGCCTACAGTTCCATTCAGTGCTCAGCAGACATCCTTGGTGGTGTGTGTAGCATGGTTTTATTCCTGTGTAAGCCAGGTGGTTGTATAGCTTGCTTGGATGTGATCGGATTCTCCTGTGAACTCCTCTGTATTTCTCCCCCAGGCCTCTTCAAGCAGGAACCCTAGTGGCCGATGCAGCATGTATGTGTGTAATTGAGAAGAGGCCTTTCTGGGAAGACGGATGTTGAAAAAGGCTCCTTGCAGTGGTGCCCCAGCTGCTGTACAGGCTGTTACACCCACGTTCCTTTCCAAACCTCATTTCCCCTATGCCGGCCACATGCCAGCCTTTCCACATCTAGCAGAAAGGCCAACAGAGAAGGAGTGGCTGAAATTTTAAGGCGAAGCCTGTTGAAAGTATTACCAAAAGCTTCAAAAATGGAAAGGACTCTAAGACTGATTTTTTTTTCAATGTATGTAAGTGGTATTTCCTTGTGTGTACGTTAATCGCATCCATGTCATGCACCACCCAGGAAGGTCAGAAGAGGGTATCCAATTCCCCTCGAACTGGAGTTAAGGATGGTTGTTAGCTACCATGTGGGTACTGGAAACTGAATCCAGGTCCTTTGCAGGAACAGCTAGTGCTCGCAACTGCTGAGCCATCGTTCCACCCCCTAAGATTGATTTTTAGGGTATAAATTAGATTGATTCAATTAGAAGAGCTTAATCTAAATATAAGAGTGCCAGCTTAAGTAGATGATCAAATTTCCAAGAACCCAATTTAACTGCAGCAAACAGTGCTCACAACAAAGCTGACAAAAGTTTGGGAAAGTGGGAGTCTTGGGAAGCTACAGGTCAAGTTTTCTCTCAACACCTCCCACCACACACACTATAAGCTGTGGTCATTCAGACAAATCCCAAAAATCTTTACCCCAGCCCCATATTGTGCATCTGCAAAATGGGGATAATAACCTTTGCCTCCCACCATTCAGGGGATATCTCATTCATTAAAGGAGATGATGGGTAGTGAAAGCATCGAGAAAGCTGTGACATGACCAACAGAGTCAGGCCTTAATGTAATTGATAGTACCAAGAGCATTTGTCAAGGAATCACTGTTGTGGTTTGCATGAGAAATGTCCCCCACAGGCCAAATATATGTATTTGGACATTCGGTCTCCAGCTGGTGATGCTGTTTGGGAAGGTTATGGAACCTTTAGGAAGAGGAGCCTTGCTGAAGGAAGTACATCACTGAGTGCAGGCTTTTAGAGTTTACAGACTGCACACACCCACCCACACACACACACACACACACACCGTCTCCTGGGTGTGGATGAAATCTGACCAGCCAGGTTCCTACTCCTGTTACCATTGCTGCCTAATGCATGCTCTTCTAGGTAGTTTTCTGTTTGTGTGTTCTGTAAGCCATGAGTCAGAGAAAACAGCCATCTTATAGTTTGAGTTCATCTCAGAGAAACCAGCTCTAGGAGAATTCCACCCCCTGAGACCACCTGTAGGTAATGTTGATAAACTCATTCTTTGATCCTTGTAACTAAGCTTCACAGGAATGTCCTGGGGCCTGACCAAATGGTTCACCTTCTTTATCTCACCAGAGCTGAGCTACAAAGGAAGCCCTGACAGGCGCCAGGGTTTAGCACTCTCCTGGTTCAAAGCCCCTACCTCCCCTCTTAGTGCCATCTTCCTGATATGCATATAACTTCCTGGTGGGCTTTGAAGGTTAGAGATAGTGTCTCTGTTATTTACCACATTCCTGTGTCAGTGCATCTGTATTCCTGCCTCCCCAAAGCTTTGCATAAATACCGCATAAAGAATAAAGGTGCGTGGCCTGAAGAGAGAGATTTCCCAGGTCATCTGTTTTGCATGTTTTGTCTGTCTGTCCCTACTCATTTCAGGTATTTTTGAGGTCTCTGCTCACCGTTGAAACCTGTAGGTTGGGACAAATGGCGCCCAACATGGACTGAGACCCTCAAGATAGCCTGGGACATCACTCATCACAAAGGAGGGGGTACCCTGCACTGAAGCTACCGCGCCCACAGTGGGAAAGCACCAGCTTCCCAAGAGATCTCCACGGACTTTCCCATCCATGAGCTTGATCCTGAGACGACTTCTGAGTGACGAGGTAAAATTTTTTCTTTTTTCCTTCCTTTTTTCTCTTTTCTCTGATCTGCCTAATGAAGCGAGATGTTCCTTTTTCTTTTCTGATCCGCCTAATGAAGCAAGGTTAAACTTTTGTTTTTACCAGGGGACAAACAGGATCCTTTCCTATTTTCCTTTAAACAGGTTCTCTAAACATGCAGAATAAGGTTAAAAAAACAACAACAAGAAAAAAACAAAACATTCAAGAGTGTGTTGTAAGTTTGTTAAATTAATAAGGCTTCTTTCAGTGTTAATTTTAAGTTTTTATTGTAGTATGGTCTAAAGAAATGTACAGAATTGTTTCAGTATTTTTGGATTTGGTGAAATTTACTTTGTCCCCCAGGTTCCCTAAAGAAACCTTTCCAGCTCCTCTCTGCCTTCCCTTACAGCCCTGAAAAAACAACAGCTTTTCACCCAAGCGATAATCTCCTCAGCAGAGGCCCATTTCCCTAAACAAAGAAGCTGCCTGGCAGCACAACCCTTAAGGACCACCTCCTAAAGAGAAAAAAAAAAAAAAAAAAAAAAGAGGAGAGAGAGAGAAGGAAGCAGCTAAATATCCAAAAGAGAAAGATTTTTTCACCACTTATTGGCCGGCAAGGCCGGAGGTTAAACTGTAGAAAAAATATTTTAAAATATATAACATTTACAGGGTGTGGTTTGATCTCTGTCCTTGCGAGGAGCAGGCTCTTTCGTTTGCTAGTTACTCTGGGTTTTGTTCCACCAATTTCATACCTGGCTCTATGGTTGCTCTGAGTTCCACAACAATCACCAAGTAGGATTTCAGCCTCTCTATAGCCTGTGGTTTAAAATAGCTTAATGATAGTGTGCTCGTCTGGGGGATACAAAGTTATGAGTTCGATTCAAGCCTCTGAACTCTAAGTTTACATTTAAACAATACAAGCACAACTAATCTTTTCCCAGTCAAACTGTTGTGCACTTGGTAATTTCTATGCTATGGTATTTTGCTACACAGCAAAAATAACAAAGTTAAAACTGTTTGTTTCCATCCCTGCTAGTAATTGCTGAACTCAACAGCTCTTCTGTCCCATGTAAACCACTGAGTTTAAAAGAAATGAACCTTTGTATGTAAATTTTTAATAACACTGAGAGATTGACTCTAAAACTGGATTGGCCCTCTGGCTTTTAGATTCAATTCCACTTCCAAATGTTCTTCAAAAACTCGTTATGGGATGGGGCTGGCCACCCTACCCTATGGCAAGTAAAAGAACAAAAAATATAGTCTCAGTGCAAGGACATTGTGCTGTTGAGAATAACTAAGGGATGGACTAATTTCAACAGGTTATTGTTCATCTTCCTCCTGTATTCAAGGTGTGGCACTGACTGCCGCTTTAAATGTTATTCTAACTAGAAGCTAAGCATTTTAAGTTTTTGCGAACAAGAGAGTCATAAAATACAATATAAAATATGTAACTGGGTGTCCTTACTAGGAGACAGAAAACCATATGGTCTGATCTCCATATTTTAAGTATGTAATTTCATCAATATGATGAGAGTCACATGGCCTGACTGCCACACTAAATAAAAATTTTTCCAAAAGACCACACCCAAGAATTTACTGGTTCTGTAAAACTCCAGGAGATCATGATAATCTGGGAATCTCCTGGACCACAGGCATTTAATCACAGGTCCTAATCCTATTGCAATTTGTTTTCGTTTGGGTTTTTCATTTTAAATTCTTGATAAAATCATAGAAAAAGTGAGAGCTTCTCACATAGGACTTTTGTAACAAGGTTAATACATTTCTATGTCAAATTAAAAAAAAACAATGTCAGCATTTTAATATCATTTTGGTCTGTTTCTAATGAAATGTATTTTAAATCTTAACTTTTAGTATGGTATTTACTGGTTTATAAAATGGCTCTTTTTACATTGTCTTATGCATTTACTGGTTTTTACAGGAAACTGTTTTAAATTCTAATATTTGTTTATATAATATCGTTATCTGTTTTTAAAGGAAATTATTTTGGATTTTAACATCTTTATATGATATATTTGCTGATTTCTAAATGTAATTATTTAAGATCTTACGTAGTTTTAAAGAAAACTTAAAAAGGGTTTTCTAGCCATAAGCCTCCAAGAATAGCTAAGTACAAAGTGAGCTGATGTTTTGTAATGGCTAAACCTAGAAAGCTCATGTGAATTTACAGTACTCCAGTGCTAAACTTTACAAAAAAAAAAGCCTACTACAAGGACATAGTTACAACAATGGGAGGCAAAGAAAAATAAATGGCCTGGGTAAAAGATATAAGATACAGCCTTCACTGGTTTTAATTCCTGCTTTTTACATTATGATCCAAAGCCTGTTTTTCTAAAATAGAGTGCTTCCCTCTCTGTTTGCTTCAAACTTGCTTTTCTATGTCTTGAGCATCACTGCTTTTCACTTTCTAGTTACAATGTCTTACACAGGCTAAAAGAAAAAAAAATTTTTTTAATTAACTCTGTCCAGGTTCCTTTAGGTGTCATTGTTTTCTGTGTTCTTTATTGTGGGTATTTAATTCAAAGTTTGCATGGTAAATTATAATATGGGTTTTCTGATCCAGACAAACTAAAAACTCTCTTTAAAAGAAAGTAGCCTATTAGCCTGTAGTCTTGCCTCCTGTTTAGTTAAGAAAATAATTTATAACTTATTAAATCTCTCAGGTTATGATTAACATAAATAGACAAACTAATTAAATGTTCTGTTTTAATTGATCAACCCTTGTTTTGGATTAAGTAACCCAACAAAATAAAAAAAGACTCGCCTGCCTTGATAAATGTATACAAATCATAAGAAGGACAGTGTTTTTATTTGCACTGGTAATAATTAAACTTAAAAACTCTCCTGTGCAATGCAAACTATGGAGTTACCTCCTAAAAACAAACAAATGCCTCTTTGAGTAAATAATATTAATAGATCATCATGTGCTCTTTGAACTTATTGAAAAAATGACTCTGGGGTCCAGATGGGCCCTCCTGCCTCGAAGTCTGGCCTGTTATCCCAAGGTGCTAACACTTTTAAAGCAAAAGGGCAAAACAGCCTCAGAGTAAAGCCATTCTGCTAAAATAGATAAAGTAAAAAGTTATTAAGATGATGTTACACAGCATTCCTGAGTCAAATAACTGCCATCCTCATGACTTCAGCTGTGTCTATTTACAAAAGTTCATCAGCTACATGTAATTTCACCCTAATCACAAATGATCTCCTACATTTAGGGAGAAAATTAGCTACAGGTCACCTATATACCTACAAACTTTAATATGATCAAACACTGGTGTGATACTAAAACCTTAAAAAGGGAGTAAATATTGCTTAGTACTCCCAGGAAAACAATTCTAATGTTATTACATTCATAATACTAAAAAAGACAATAAAAAGGTAAACAAAGGTATTAAAAGGATATAAAAATGGAAATATTTTATTATAACGATTGGATAGTTCCAGATTTTTTTTAAAAAGTCTATACAAGTAATTAAAGGTTTGAGTTAATGTGTTGTTATATAAAAGATAAAAAAAACTTATGTACGTGAATCTTGGGATTTCTAAGGTGATGGTTTAAATGGTCTAAAGAACAAATATGTTTGGCTTTTATATTAAAAGTATTAATTGATGGCAATCCCACTTTTTCCAATGCTTTGCCACATTGGGCTTGCCCCAAAAAGTAAAAACCTCACAACCCACAGGGACAAGCTATCATGGAGCACGATTACAAAAACAAAAACGGGGAATACAGAGTCTGTGACCCCATGTTCAGCTCCAACTAGCATTGTTTAAAATTTTCAAAAATCCAAAATAGAACCTAAATTTGTTAGACATAGAAGTAAACAAGAACAGTGACCCGAGGTACATGGCTCTGTGCTCCCTAGGGATGAGCCACATGTTTTTTGGATCCTGGCCAAAAATCTAAAATATTATAAGACCAGAGACCAAATAGATCTATTAAAAGAAAAAAAAAAATCTAACCCCTTAGCCCAGGAGGTGGAGCCCCCGGAGGCCTATGTTTTCCTTTCACAGGTTGCCACAACTGCCAAAAACCTGCTATGGATAATGATGGTGTTCAACTTGGAATTGGACAGGACAAACCTCCAACATCCACCAACAGGCTACAGTCCAATGGAGAATCAAGTCCGACATCACCTTGAATGGCCAGCCAGACAACTGCCTTCAACACTGGACACTTGGTGGCCTGACCTACTTGGCCAGAGGGAGCTGGGACATTAATAACTGGACAGATGTGGGAAGGCAGACTGCCTAAACCCCCAGGAGACTAAAACAACGTGCAAAAACAGGCTTAACACCATGTATTAATGCAAACCTTTTTTAGGGAAAAAGAATTCCTATGTATTAATAATAGTACTGCCAGAGTTAAACTATGTTTCAAAACAGAAAATGACAATCAGTTATGTTTAACAAGCTTATGGGTTTTATCAAAGCCTTTACAGAACCCACAGGTTGGTTTTTCTCTCACCCTTGGCTTTCATCACTCCTGTTTTCCATCCTGGGCCCCTTAATTGGCTTATTATTGGCAATTAGTTTTGGTCCATGGCTGTTTAAGAAACTTACAAATTTCATAAAAAACCAGGTTGACGAAGCCACAGCTTGTCCCATTCAAGTGCATTATCACCGCTTGGCACTTTGAGGATCAAGAATTGTCAGGTGAGCGGCTTGAGCAGCCCCCTCTCCTGAACGGGCCAAGCCTTGCCCGCAGCTCGGATCCAGTGCCTCTGACAATCCCATGGGTGTTAGAAAAAGTACTGCAGAGAGAAGAAGGCACAATCATGCCTTAGCGGGTCCTCTTAAAAGGCAAGCTTAATTTGAAAGGAGGTTCATGTCTTTAAAAGCCCTCCCCCTCACAAAAGACATGTACATGTATGAATGAGGGATTAAGCTAATACCTTTCCCACGGTAGTTAGTCAAGGTAATAACTCTCTTCACCTGGTCTTTCTAAAATAAAACGAAAGGGAGGAGATGTTGTAAGCCATGAGTCAGAGAAAACAGCCATCTTATAGTTTGAGTTCATCTCAGAGAAACCAGCTCTAGGAGAATTCCACCCCCTGAGACCACCTGTAGGTAATGTTGATAAACTCATTCTTTGATCCTTGTAACTAAGCTTCACAGGAATGTCCTGGGGCCTGACCAAATGGCTCACCTTCTTTATCTCACCAGAGCTGAGCTACAAAGGAAGCCCTGACAGGCGCCAGGGTTTAGCACTCTCCTGGTTCAAAGCCCCTACCTCCCCTCTTAGTGCCATCTTCCTGATATGCATATAACTTCCTGGTGGGCTTTGAAGGTTAGAGATAGTGTCTCTGTTATTTACCACATTCCTGTGTCAGTGCATCTGTATTCCTGCCTCCCCAAAGCTTTGTATAAATACCGCATAGAAGAATAAGAGAGAGATTTCCCAGGTCGTCTGTTTTCCATGTTTTGTCTGTCTGTCCCTACTCATTTCAGGTATTTTTGAGGTCTCTACCGTTGAAACCCGCAGATCAGGTTGTGTGAGACAAAAAAAAACACTGACCAAAAGAAACTTGGGGATCAAAGGGTTTATTGTATCTTACACTTCAAAGTGACAGTCCATCATTGAAAGAGGTAGCGCAGGAACTCCAAGAATGAGCCTGGAGGCAGGAGCTGAAGAGAGACCATGAGGAACACTGCTTACTGACTTGCTTCCCCTGGCCTGCTTGGCTACTTCTTTTATATGGCCCAGGTCCACCTGCCCAGGGATGGCACTGACCACAGTAGCCTCCTGGACCCTTCTCCATCAACCAGCAATCAAGAAAATGCCACATAGGCAGGCACACAGGGAAATCTATTGGAGGAAATTCCTCAATCAAGGTTCCTTCTTCCAAGGTGACTCTGGTTTGTATCATGTTGACAAAAACTAACCAGTATCCAGTATACATGCCTTTCCCACCATGATAAACTCTATCCCTCTGGCATAATAAGCCAAGATTAACCCTTTCTTCCTTAAAGTTACTTTTGGCCATGATACTTTGTCATAGCAACAGAAAGCAACCAACAGAAGTTGGTTCAATAAAGTGTTGTGAAGATTCTGACCATGCTGCTCTCCTGGAGGAATGTGGAAGACTTGGAAGTTTGACTAGAAAAGTGGTTGTATGCTGTAAACAGAATTTCATTGACCATTCTCACAGGAGCCTGGAAGACACTAATGTAGACGGTAGAGGCCCAGCTCATGATGTTTCAGAGCAGAAGACTTCATTAGTGATTAGGAAAGAGGCCACTCATGTGATATTTTGGCAAAAACCCTGACCGCCTTCTGCCCTTGTCCTAAGAACTTGCCTGAGGCTAAGTTAAAAAGTAGTGGGCTAATTTCTTTAGTGGAGGTTATTTCAAAGCAATGGAACATTATGCCACTGGCATGGTTATTACTGACTACACTGAGGTGGATCTATGATGAAAAAGAGCAAGTAGGGCAAAAAGAAATACAAAATGTATAGTTTGAGAAGAAAAGAGCTACGGGAAGCTTAATGTTATAGCCATGGCATGAGCTAAAAGACAAGTTGTAATTGTTAAGTGGATTAGCACTACTATTAAGGAGACATCTGCTCCGCATTATCAAGAGAGAGCCCACAAAGCAAAACCCCACACAGGAAAACCTCCAACTTCTGAAAGAGGTCCTAAGGGGTTTTATGTTCCCAGAAAGCATACAAAAATTACTGAAAATGTGTTCCAGGTGGGCCAGTGTTTATCTGTGAATTTGGCAGTCCTCATGATATTGGTTTGGGCAGCATGAAAGATGTATGAGCAAGAGGTCATAGAATTTTCTCCCTCCACAGTTTCCGAGAGCCACTGAAGCCAAGAAATGTGTGACAGGGTTAGAGCTCCTGCAAGAAGATCATTGCATGAAGCTGTGATGGTGAAGCCTGGGTTGCAGTGATGACCACAACATGTTGGAGATGCCAGAACTATGAGGCAGCTTTCTAAGGAAAACTGCATACAGGAAGCAGAACCAACTCAAGAGACATATGTTACAGGCAGCAAAACTGGAGGGGTGAATCCATCCCTTTGAAACCAAAGTCTCAGAACCTAGACATGGAGCTACAAAATTTGATGTTTGTTTCGTCCTTTTGGATTTTAGTCCTGATTTGGTCCAGTCTTTCCTCATTATAACTACCTTCTTCCCTCTTGGAATAGAAGTGCATGTCCCGTTGTATGTTGGAAGGATGCAATTTTTTAAAAAATTTTACATGGGGTAAGGGCACAGTTAAGAGATTGCCTTAAGTCTCAAGAGACTTTGGATTTTTGAAAAGTGTTAAATTAAGACTATTAAAGACTTTGGGGACTTTTAAAGTTGTACTAAATGCATTTTGCATCATATGGTGACCAGGAGCCTACAGAGGCCTGGGGCAGAATGTTGTAGTTTGAGTGAGAAATGTCCCTCAGAGGCTCGTGTATCTGAACATTCAGTCTCTACTTGGTGGCACTTGGGAAGGCTATGGAACCGCTAGGAAGTGGAACCATACTGAAGGAAGTGTGAGACTGGAGGAAGGCTTTGAGTTATAACCTCATCCCACTTTCCAGTCACTCTCTCTGCTTCCTATGGATCATTAGAATGTGATCAGTCAGTTTCCTGCTCTTGTTGCCATGGTGTGCCTGCCATTATGGACTCTGACCCTCTGGAACTATAAGTCAAAATAAACTTTCTTCCTTAAGTTGATTCTGGTCATGGTTTTATCACAGCAACAGAAAAGTAACCAATATAGTACCAAAGCGAAAAGGAAATTCTTTGTGCTCAAAAAACAATGGGTGTGCTTTTTACCTAGGTATTAGTTCTTGGTGTACATTATGTTTAGGAATAACTGGAAATAGGTTAATTCCTTTTGGATAGGAACAAGAAAATATGATATAATGAAAGAATTCAGGGAAAGATAGGAACAAGAAAATATGATATAATGAAAGAATTCAGGGAAAGGCCACCTTGTGCTCCACACTACACATAGCCAAGATCAACAGTTCTTTTGTCAAAGAAGGAGATCTTGTAAGGCTCTCTTTTAAAAGAGTTGACCTGTGTTGGGGGGAAGGAGGACCTTAGCAGGCCAGGAGAAACCGAGAGTAATAAGACAACTCTGTAAATATACAATGTTCGACCCTGGAGCTAGCCTGATTCACCATCTTAAAAATGAACCAAAAGAAGGAGTGGATGGTGCAGGTGCCAGGACTGCAGGAGCCTGGAAAGCTCTTCAGAGGTAGAGAGAAATGCCAGGCAGATGGGAAGAAACCACAGGAAGCACAGCGCGTAGGCAGAGAAGAGGACGAGGACGTCCAATGCGGGCACAGACAAGTGATGCATTTTGTCAGGGAAAAAAAATAACCCAAATTATGTTTATGATTCATTGATTTGCTAACTGTTCTTGAACCCCAAATTCTAACTAAATGCAAGGTAGGGTGCTAAGTTTCCAGTATTTATGGAGAGAGTAAGTAGGAAAGACCCAAAGAGAGCACTATTCCTGCCTTTAAGGCCAAGGAACTATCAGGCCTTAAAAAGGCATGAATGGAAATTTACAAAGCAAGGCTTAGTGACACTCTCCAAAGGAAAGCAGCATGCTGAAAAGTATCAAGGAGGAACAATGGGGATATCGTCTCTGGTCTGGGAGCACCAAAGGAATCAGGGCTGTGTACTGAGCAAGCTGCCTTTCTGCCAGGTGTGCAGAACCTAGGATCCTGCCCAAACTAGACACTGATGATGTAGAACACTAATACAAACATATTTGGGGTGTTTTCCCTAATTATGGCCTTAGTCAATGTTGGAAAATCTTAGTAGAAGTATCAATTGTGAAAAGGTCAGTAAAAGCACTAAATCTGTGCTATACATAAGGGGAAAAAAATCTGCTTAAATCAACCCAGAGCTTGTCTGAATTGAATCATGGGACACTATGCATCTAGTGTGACTATGTCTGGTCCTGTTTAAAGCATATCTGAATTGCCACAGCAAGAACAGACAGCCAGTCCGGGATGAAGTCAGTAAGAAACAAATGAGCTGGCTACTATAGATTTTTAGGATGTAGAGACATCTAGAAACTCAGAGGTGATGTCTCAGGATGTTCTGGAATTCAGAGATGGTTTATTCCAAAATCAAAGGAAGGAGGCAGAGCAGGATCACCCAAGACCTTTCTATAAATCTTACCAATGTTGAGATTAGGCTATGCCCTTCCCTAAGCGACTCCATATTGTGTAAAGTACTGGTTTTCCACATGGTGCCTTGCCTTCATTTTACAAACAGCTTTTGACTCCATTTGAAGATGCAGGGTGAACCGTGCACCTTGTTGGGTACGTAACTGTCTAGCACCACACACACCACAGATTGATAACTTGTTCCTAAACGTAGAAAGGGTGCCACCCAATAAATTTATCAAAATAAAGACTGTAGAAACACTTGGACATGTGAAAACCACATCAGGAAAACAAAGCCTGAGAATGGATCAAACACATCACACTGAGGAAAGGCTGTGATTCTCTCACTTTGACTCAGAAAAAACACCTAGCACTGCAATGGCCATGGCCCCACTGACCTGTCATCTGAACACTGGCATGTGTGTCAAGAGACTGACAGGCAGAGACATCTTCACTGTCTCAGGGGCGTTAGCTCAGCTCTGTCACGATGATGATGTAGTCTCCTCAAACTACCATTTGCCTGTCCACCCATTCATTCATATGTCCACCAGTTCATTCTCCTGGACCCAGACCTGCCCTTTACTTTGATAGCCTCCACTGCACCTCACTCCTGTGGCTCAAATCTGACCCTGTAAGGACTCAAGCAGACCTTCTACAGTTCGTGATCTGACCAACACACACACACACACACACACACACACACACACACACACACATACACACACACTTCTGCATCACTCTCAGTCTCCCAGCTTTGGCCTTTCAGGCCTCTTGGAAACATCTTTTTTAATTTACTTATTATTGTTTTGGCTTGGTTTTTATGTTTCTTTTGTTTTTATGTTTGAGATGGGGTCTTCCTGTAGCCCCACCTAGTCTGAAACTTACTATGTAGACCAAGCTGGCCTCAAGTCTCACAGATCCACCCACCTCTGCCTCTCAGAGTGCTGGGATTAAAGGTGTGTGCCACCACACCCAGTTTTATTTCTATTTTATGTATATGAATGTTTTGTCTGCAATTATTTAAATGTGCACCCTTGTTGTGCAATGCCTGAAGAAGACAGAAAAGGGTATCAGGTCCCCTGGAACTGGAGAAGTTACAGTTGTTAGTTGCCATGTGGGTGCAGGGAACTGAACTGGGTCCTCTGCAAGGGCAACCAGTGCTCTTAACGGCTGAATCAACTCTCCAGCACTTCTTTGGACTTCTTAAACTGTGCTGTGACCTCCTAAACCCTTTGCAACCATTCTGAAACCTAGATAGAAGATAGATAGATGATAGATGGAATAGACAGGTGGTAGGTAGACTTTTTTTTTTTTTACTGTGTACTCGGAAATATGAGATCTGAGAGTTAATATCTTAGCCTATCAAGGAAAGGAGGACTACTTGGCAAATTGCTTACAACCAACATTGCTTGTGAAAATGTTGTTATTCAACAAATGATGACATTGTGGAAAGACATAAACATGTTTATCTATGTTTCTGACATAGCATGCTCATGACACAGAATGAATAATAAACATTATTTAGCATGCCTCAGCAGAACTGTGTTAAAAATGCTTCTGGAAATAAAGGAAGGAAATAAAGACAGTAACTAAGCTTACAAGGTGTCTTTTCATCAGCTTTCAGTTTTATCTGATAGCCATTTTATCTCAGGTGACACAATGCCTTGATAAAGTAAGCATGAGGATTTCTGTTATAGACAGTAGGGCTCACAGGCCACTTGAACAAAGTATTGGGAGCGGAGGGAGACCTTTTTGCCTTGGAGCATACAAGAAAATGTCATAAAATAACATGAGAGAGGAACAGGAATCCAGTGAGAAGAAGGACAGGGAGCCAGGTCCTTCCAAGAAGAAAGAACAGAATACGTGTGAGACCCCAGAGAGAAGAAGGGAAAACAACCCTCAGGCTTAGCAATCTCACTGCCACCCACTTGCTTCCATGTAGAAGTACTACATTACACCTGGCCCTTTCTCTAGTATCAACACCACCTGTTAGCCAAGGCTTCCTTCCATCTGCCCTCTTCTGGAATAGAACCACACAAGCACCCCTGATTCTAGTCTCTCTCCCCTCACTAATTCCTCCTGCTTACTGTTGATGACTTATCAGAGTCTGTATAGCTATGTCACTCAGCTGCTTCAAACCTTGAAGACCACCCCCTATCAACCGATAGTAGAGTTTATAAAACATTATTCGTATAGAACGTCCCCACATCTAGCAAACGAAACTATCTGAATTGTTCTACAATAAAACCACTTGTCCATTTAAATCTAGAGAAACGACTAAAGTGTCGACATCTATACAATGCCATGAAGACACACGTGGGCCCATCAAGCAGAAGTTGGGTCGCTTCTTTTGTAAGCTGATCCAACAGGTTATAGCAGTAATGAATAAACAGTACGCTGCCTGGCCCCTGGGCTGAGAGTTTGAAAGAGAGAGAAACACCGTATAGAAAAACATCTAAATAAACACTTGATTCTACTTCTGTAATGATGAAGATTTTGGCCAAGATTAAGGCAGTTCTCTAACTTCCGTCACTGTAGTTCTGTGGGGCCACAGCAAGTGCAGTTTCTTTCAAGGTATGAGTAGGAAAGCCAGAATGGAAAGAAAAAGAAGGCTAAGAGGAGTTGGCACCTGCCTAACAGAAAAAGTGGCTCCAACTGGGAAGAGACAGACAGCTGATGGAAGGGGGTGTTGGGGGGTGACATTAATGGAGGTCTATTACCCTGGCTTTGTTGGAAAGAGAAGACCCTAGCATATATTTAAGTGCTGAAGGGAAGAAACCAGTAGTGAGAAAGAAGTTGAAGATTTGGAACAGGTCTCTGATTAGGGAGGGGTGGGATATGGTGCTCTGGGATACCTGTCAAGGCCCTGGCCTTGGCCGGAGGAGGGATTCAGGCTCCACTGTGTTTTCCTGACAAACTTTTCTCTGGGAGTGGAGGGGTTGCGAGCACTGAAACTTGAAGTGATTGCGAAGAAGGGAGTTTCTAGAAAAATCACGGTGGAATCCTGAACCACGCTCAGTAGGTTACTGAGGTGGAGAGGATGCGGTTGGAGCCATATCACAATGTCCACTTGTATCACATTCTCCAGTGATTCTCATCTGTTCAGGTACAAGTATAAAGCCAGAGTGTTTGCCAGAGAAGGACAATTGCAGGACAAACAAGAGGACACTGTAGGAAAAACCATGAGCTCTGAGCTAGGTCCAGACGAAAATGAAGGTGTGTTTAGAGGTACACAGGCTGGGAGATCAGGGGTGGGGAGGATGGGCTCAGGCTCTCAAGCCCAGAGAACCACTCCAGTGGAACTTGGTCAACCCAGCTGAAGGGTGAGTGATGATACTGTCATGGCCCCGAGTGCTGAGCTGGAAGTGTCACTGAAGGGGTGGCATCCCGTAACCGAGCAGTCAGGGCGCTGTCCGGATCAGCCACAAGGATATTCAGGTACTTAGAATAATGTCAGCAATTGGGTAGAGAACAAGGCCTAGGAAAGACACGAAATTGAGGCTGTCAGGAAATGGGTGCAACAGGGTGAATGGGTGGGTGATGTGAACCTTGAGGCAGACTTTGGTATTTAGAAGATGAAATGATGGTTCAAGAAGCAGCAGTGAGGTATGTAGAAGACAAAGACGCCCGCTCTTGAGAACAAGAGTTCCCAGAAAAACTGCATTAAACGTTAACAGAATCTTCTGTAAAGGTTGATCAACTGATAAGAACTTCAGTGATTGTGAAGAGTATGTATGGTATGTTGGAGGTCCAGAGCCTGATTGTCACTTATCTTTAGCCCCCTAAGTAATCATTCCTTGCCCACCTCAGTTTCTGCCTTAACAACTTGTGATTAATAGATAAAAAATAACCTTTTGGAATGTACTAACTTAGCAGACCACCAGCTTCCATCAACCAAAGGCCTGAGCGTCATCAGATAGCATCTGAGGCCTAGAGTGGAGAGATATCTCTCTCTCTCTCTCTCTCTCTCTCTCTCTCTCTCGTGCGCGCGCTGTATCTGTCTACCTGCTGTTTCCACCAGTGTCTTGATTGATGACTTTTCTTGCTTCTGCTGTTATAAAAACTTCATGAAATTGCTTCCCCATTAGAACAAGGAATTGGGGGTGATCTGTGTTCCCGGACCGTGGTCACTCGTATCTAGCTCCAGAATAAAGTCTTATCCCCTCTGATGTGAGAGTTGTGCTTTTGTGTCAGACTTCCAATATGGCATGGGGGAGAGCAGATAGAATAGCTAACCTCCACTTAGCTACACCACACAAGCCATAACTTCCCAAGCAGGTGAGCCCCATCCAGGCCTCTGAGGCTGTGTGTGCAGCTTTCCAACCTGGACCCCACCTTCCCCCGGGGCCGGGGTAGGCCCGCTGGCATTCTGTGTCCTCTCTATTCCTTGGGTTGACTTGCTTACTTTTGTTCTCTTCCTTCGTTAACTGATCGGTTTCTCAGTACCTCGAGGAGTAAAACAGAAGGGAAAAAAGTCATTTCCATCCTTTTGATTTTCAAAACCCAGTCCCTACAGGGGTAAGAAGGACTGCTTACACGCAGTTTGGGGAAGGTCTCCTCAGGCTACAGGGAGGAGGAGAAGTTGTGGTGGGAAGTAGTTAAAACCTTCTAAGGCCTTGCTTCCTTCCAAAGCTTGCTGTCAACTACTCATTTCTCAGTCCTAGTACTGTCGAATTCCAGTTCTGTCGTTAACCTATTTAACCTGCTAACTTGTTTTACTTTGGCTTCCACTGTGCTTTAAACTTCTTTCACTGCCACTACTTGGAATTTAGGCCTCTCTAGAGGAAAAAAGGATCTAATCACACTGAGCTCTCTAGTAGAAACCAGCTCTCCTCAGCAAAGACTGTCTGCCTTCAAGGGGCAGGAACTCTCTGCTCGCCTGGGACCAGCTCTTCCTCATTGTTTACTGAACTCTGCCACCTGCCAGACCTTCGCTGCTTTTCAAGCCAGCTAAGCAGATAGATGCCCTGATGACTCCAGCAACTGCCACAGAGAAACAGCAAACCTAGCGCCCCACCCCTCAACATTACAGGAGATGACTGCTCCCTTGCACACAGATGAAATAATCCTCTGCTCAGATGTGCTGTTCAGGTGCAGCCAAAAGAAGATTTAGTGTGACTTCACCAAAGGTTGTCCAAGCTAGAAGTGCGGCGGCACTCTGCGCCGCACACTCTTAAAAGACTGCTTGTGAAGACGTGGGTAGGGCAGGCAAACACTGGGAGAGCCTCGCTTTAACCAGAGGCCCACAGCCTCACAGGTAATTAGCGACACAGTTTAGAATCGAATACCCCTGCTTGCTCAGGAGAAAGCCTAGACAGAAGGCCGCCCAGAAACAGAAAGAGCAGAACTACCCCTTCAGCGAGATGGAAGCGCATGGATTCTGGCAGCCGTTCTTCAACCCCGAGGACAGGTGTGTTTGACAGGCTATGGAACTTTCCAGGTTTATGACTCCTCAGTTTTCACTTTGAAAGTTCGTAGACTGCATTCTCAAAAAAAGAGCTCGCATCTCGCCTCTACCCTTGCTCTCCTAGGATCTGCTTTCTTAAGCTGTGCTGGAGGAAACTGGAGGAACTGACAAACCAAGAGGTGCCCTCGAGTTAAGAAGGGCCCCGAAGGGCTTCCGGGGCTGGCGGGCTCCGCTCTTCTGTGGCTGCTGAGGTGCTTTCTGGGAAAGAAAGGCAGGCACTGGGAGTGAGTTGTGTGCACTGACCACTCCCTATGGGCTTGAATGTTGTCATGGTTCCTTCTTTCAAGACTTCACAACGGGACCCTCGCCCTTGTTCCACTGTGGGAAGAGCACCTGGAAACCCAGAAGATCTCGTGAGAACACTTTGCTTTCAAGCAGATATGCTCCTGCTCTGGAGCAAGGCTGCCTGCCATTCCAGACCCTGCACCCCAAGATTCCCTTGCTCCTGGGACGTTGAATTGAGTCAAATCTTTTTTCCTGGTTCTTGGAAACTTTCAGCACCTCTCCGCGCAGCAATCTCTAACTAGAGGGACGAGGTCAATGGCAGAGGCTTACCAGGACATCAAGCAGTGCCCTGTAACTAAGATGCCTGTAGAATGTGCATCAGAGCACAGTGAAAGCACTAATTCTCCTTCCAAAGAGCAGGAAAGCCTTTCCCTTCTCAGGTTTTTATATCCACCTGCCACCTCTTTCAAGTTTTGCTCTCTCGGGCTCAGGGAAACCTTTGTGGCAAATGTGAATCACCTTAAATCCCCCCTCTAATTCTGCTCCATGGCTAGATATCTGTCCCTGACCCTCCTCATGCGGGTGGGAGAGGAGGAGCAGGCAGGGAACTTGCCCATGAAGGAGACGCAACCCAGGGTGAGCATCCCATGGAACGTCTTACAAAACACAAAATCAAATATAAAACGAAAACCTTAAAAAATGCTGTTCATTAAACTCCCAAAACCCATCAATTCCGAGCATGAGTTCTAATGTGACTGAATTGACCCGTCACCTTGCAGTCAGTCCTGCCTGTTCCCCTATCCCGTCAAGAGAAATGACCTTCTTGTGTAAACCCAGCCAAGAATGTAAGAGCACCCAGGAGAGCCACAGCTGACTGTTGCTAGGCAGTGCTCCTGCCCTCACCCCCTCATCCCCTCACCACCCTGGGGTAATAGTGGATAAAAATTAATAAATATAAATAAATGGGACAGCAAAGTGCCAGACTCACTTTTCCCCAGGTTTTCTTCTCGGGAACGTCTCAAGTTTTTTAATGATGTTAGGTTGGGTTTTTACTTCTCGAGCCTTTTTATGGTGTAGGTGGGGTTTTCATCTGTTGAATCAGACTTTACTGGCTCAGTCCCATTTGAACCACTGGTTAGGGCATAAATGGCATAATAATCCTCAAATATTTAAAGTGTAAGATGATATGCGTTTTAACACATAGTCACACCTGTGAATGCTGTACCAAAACCAATAGAGTGTTGACCTCTATTTCCCGATTGCCCCCGTCTTCCTGTCCTGTTGATTAGTTTGCATTTCCCAAAGTTCTCAGCCAGTATAATTATATAGTCTATATTCTTTCCTCTTGTCTCCTTGACTTGATTCTGAGATTCAACATATTGTTCTTGTCGATTGTTTGCTCCTTAATACTATTGAGGGCTTTTAAAAATTGTACATCTATACCACTGTCCATCCATTCAATAGTGGACTTTACAGTTGTTTCCCAGATCTGGTTTTTTCAAATGAGGATACTATAAGCAAGTCTTTGTTCATCATATACAAGTCTTTGTTCAGCATATATTTCACTTCTTTGGGGTGAAAAATTAAAAATGGTTGTGTCATATAGTAGGTATATGTTTAGTATTTTAAGAAACTGGCAAATCAGCTTGCAGAGTGCACTGCTTTACCCCCAGAGGGCATGAAAGTTCTTTGTTGCACCACACTCTTGCCAACATTTGGTATGTGCCAGTCTTTGGATTTTAGCCATCCTTGAGGCATCAGCTATCCTCTGGTAGCCTGATAACTAGCGATTGTGAACACTTTTATTGAACTTTTGTGATTTTCATACACAGTATAGTTTGTTGGTGTTTAGATATGTCCCCCTCTCCCCACTGTCCCCAGATTGTGAACATTTTCCATTAATTTACTGGTCATTGTTATATCTTTTTTTTGTGTGAAGTATCTGAGCAAACTTTTTACTTAATTTTTTTTAATTGGGTTGTCTTATTGGCATTTAAGTTTTTAAAATAATAATGGTCTAGGCAGCCCATTCCAACCAATGTCCGACTTTCAGTTTTGACATAAGGACATCTGATGGCTACCTGAAACTCCATTTCTCTTTTTTACCAGGTTTCAGACCTGGTCAGGGTCTGGAAACTTCCTTGGGATATACTCCCAAGTATTTTCGATATTCTGTTTTGGGATTGTTTTTAATTATTTTTTTCCAATTGATTTCAGTTACTGTATAAGGACAAAATTGGATTTTCTACATGAACACTGAAATCTGAAGCCTTGCTAAATTTGCTATTAGTCCCAGTACTTTGGCCTCTCCACTCATCTCATTAAACTCTAGTGCAATGGTAAGAATGCTCATGAGGTACCAAAGCTCCGCCTATCTCCATCTCCTTCTGCTTAGAACGTCTCTCTTTAAGAACACCACAGCTTCAAGAAGTTTCTCAAGAGCTCCAAGACTGAAGAAACACGAATGAACTGTCACTCTCATATAGGACTTGGTATTTACAAGCACTGCCCCCATATTTAACAGGCATTCTATCCGATTTCAGTTTCTTAGAGTTAAGAAAAAAAACAACTGTGAAAGGTAAGTAGATTCAGCTTAAAGATGGCAAAGTAGATGTCCATTTTCCATGATATGAGTTCACAATTGGTTTCTTTCTGAGGAAAGGCTAAGTAAGTCTAGTCTAACTCCAGAGTTCCTACCTCCACCACCTACCTCAAGCTGACCATTCCCAGGCCTCATAAGCAGACTGAATCCAAAATAGCCATCCCCCTCCCCCATGGAGCCCAGGTCTCCAGATTTACTGCCTTTGATTCTTGAAACATATTGACCACCCGTGTTCACTCTACCTTGATGATGCCTGCCACCCGTCCAGTTTCCAGTTTCCTGTCCACCCAGATTGCTTTCTTGGGGCATCTGTGACCTGCCTGATGAATTATTTGCAAGCCAAAGCATCTTTCACTTCTAGCCTGCCTTTGCAGAGAACATCGCCCTGGAATGGTATGGCTCTGTTTCTTCTGGGTTCACTTCTTTTGTCTTCTCTTCTGAGTCATTGTGTGTCCCCCTCTCACTAATGGCAAAGGCTCAGCAATTTGAGGTCTGTTTTGCCTCTCTAGTACCTATGGGACCTCTCAAGACCCTTCTCTCCGTGTCTGCCAGCTCCCTGAAAGCCCTGTCACTGAACTACCTCTTCCAGGACAACCCTGTTTTCCCCAAGAAACCATTGCAGTAGTTTGGAAATTCCAATGGTGTGGCATTTAAGTGATCTGTCCCAAATTGCCCCCTCTTTCCTCCTCCCCCAGAAGAGCACAAATCTCTTCTTAAGACTCTATGTCTAGAACTACTTCGAGGACATGTTTAGTATTTCCAAGGGATATTCCTAATTTGGATAGGTACATTTACAAAAATAGAAACCTTGTGAACAAACGAGCTCACAATAATTCTCCCCAAATAGGGAGAAGATCCCCCAGTTTCTCTTGTATGTGAGGATAGCGCCACCCTTTTCTTTCCTCAGTCTAATCCCCAGGCCCCACCACCCCCATTTATTGCTTTCTCTGAAATCAGTCTAAGGGTAGGCGCCATCTTCTGTGCCTACTACCATTCCTCATTAGCTCAAGGATTTCAGAAGTTTGTTTTTCTAGTTTACATTATTGCCCCCCCACCAAAGTCGATATTAGATATTTTCCTCTACACTTACTTGTAATAGAGGTACACAATCTGGTGATCCAAAAACAGAGAGCCTGCAATAGCAGACAGCATTGTGCTGTGTCCCCCATGTCCAGTCACTAAGTTCAAACTGCCTGCTCTTTGAGGGCTTGTGGCAGTGTCATATATCGCCAAGTGTTGTGACCACCCAAAAGAAACCCTCCAGATCGGGCCTGTTGGCATTCCCTCAGAAGGAAGGATTGCGGAGGGCCCTTAGACCCTCACCTGAGATTCCAGCCACTCCCTTCTGTGCTCCCCTCCCAACTGAGGCAATTCTGTCCCAGCTGCAAGTGGTCTCTGGAGGCACTAGAGTCCACAGAGAGTAGAAGGTTAGCAGAGTGAAGATTTCATCTCTGCAGCCACAGGAAGAAGTTGTCCAAGCCGGAGTGGATTTTTGGTGATGGGTCTATTTTGGAGTCATCTGCACTCGTGTGAGTAACCCTTTACCCATGTTCTGGTAAGAAAGCCCAATCAACTGTGGTCCCCAAACTAGATTTGAATCATTTCCTTGGTTTATCGTTGGGTAATAGGCGTCTGTTCTCAACACACACACACACACACACACACACACACACACACACACAAAACCAGGAAAGGTAAAAACACCCAAGCTCATTGTTTGCATTATCCCTCCATGTGAAAGTCTTTCAGCTAAGAAAAGAAACCCAGGTTCCCTAGCCTTTCACATGGCCTGACCACTTTTCCTCAATGCTTTTTTGTTTGTTTCTGTTTTAGTTTGAGGCAGGGTTTCATTGCGGGGCCCTGGAATTCATGAGGTAGACCAGACTGGCATCAAACTTGCAGTAATCCTCTTGCATCTGCCTCCCAAGTGCTGGGACCACAGGCATGTGCCACTATACCCAGTTCTCCTTCAAAATCTCCCCTGTTTTAGTCTATGTACCTCAATGTCAACTTTCAATCTTTGTTTTCTCCTCGTTCTAAATGGTCCTGTATTTTCCTATCCTAGTATTTCTTCTCTAACCTTCAAGATGTGTTCCAAAGTAAATTTCTTAGGATTTACCTATTAAGTACTTTATTTGCTATTATGCTGGGTTCCTAAAGAACAGAAGTCCCCAAGTCAATTGAGAATGAATACATTAGAGTGTGAGCTTCTTCAAGACAAGGACCATGTCTTATCTAACTTTATATCACCAGTTTCTATTTTACTGCCAGGGACATCATTTCAGTGCATTGCAAAGATGTTAAACAGGTACCACTATATGGTGGTACCATTTGTGGCAAGTACAGAAGAATCTGTGCTTTCTCACCGAGGAAATGGTGCTCAGAATACCAACATCCCAGGTTATCAATATAAAATTAACACAGGTATATCAGCACAGAATTTGACCCAGAGAACTTGAAGCGGATGAGCTTACAGCTTAAATTTTCAGATTTGTAGAGTTTTCATAACTGCTCCTCTATAACACAGTCTTTTTGCTAGATCCTCAAGGGAATTGTAACTATCTGCAGGAAAGAAATTTGCTGCTCCAAGAGGACAGTCCACTGACATACTGTTCACAGTGGGGTGTAGCTGCAACATTTAAACATGCAGATATACACTTTTCTTTTTCAGGTTATGTAAATGAACTATCTGTTTGGACACTAGGCTTCATAAACAGTAAGAACCACTTCCCCTCCCTTCTTCCTCACTTTCTACACAGGGAAGAAGAGCTCTTGGGTATTCCAGTGTGTTCATTTTAACATCAAACTGCTTATTTGCATTCAGCAGCAAGAATAAAGATGGTTCATTCTAGAGAGCTGTTAAATCGCTTTCATAGTTTTAACAATTTTCATATATTTCTGAACAGCCATTGTCCCTAAGCTTAATTATACCCTCAGTTTTTCCTGCCTGTAAACCCTTGGGTAATAGTCTGTGCTATTACCTCTGACATAGGAATAACAAGTATGATACAGAGGAAAGAGCACTGGACTGGGAATCAGGAGAACTGGGTTCTATCTTCGGCTGTAATTCCAGATTTGAGAACATCACCTCGGCTCCCTCAGTTCCAAATGGGAAGTGCAAATTATAGAACCTCCAAAACAGCTCCCAGATCAATAATAACACTCTTTTTAAGAGCTAAAGTGAGTCCTTTGGTCTTCTTCACCTGCCCAGAGTTGTCAGGTGAAAGGAGGCTTGGCGTATACTACATAGGGAGTGAGATGCTGTTTTTGGCATGTATGCTAAGTTCACAAGGTATCAGCACACACATGTAGCATATGTGTCATAGCACCACACACCAGGCAGGAACACAAAGAGGGAGCATGTATCTTATCAGAGACAAGAACCCTAGGAAACTCAAGGCATGAAGCTTTCGTGGACACATTTGCACATGGATTGTTTATATGTAAAAACCAGTAGGCATTCTTTTCAGACTTCCTAAGCTGCCCACCAGCTAACTGACATACGATTGGAGGATAGGTATAGTTCAGCAGGGAAGAACTGGAAAACGGGGAAGTTGTCCCTCATATGTTTTGCTAGTGCTAGTCCCTCCTAGTGGGATGGATTCAGATCTAGCAGATAAAGTCCTGCTTCTGTATTCACTTAATGACCATGCCAAGTTCAGTCCCAAACTTCTGTGGCTCCACAGCACACCTCAGAATCTCTATCTGTCTCGAAGTGCCGTTATCTTTCCGGGGTGGAGGGAAGAACCACACAGCTCCCACGTCTACATGAACCATCTGGCTTTAGCAAAACCCGCCAGGTCTCTGAGCTGGTTGATACAAGACCAAAAGAAACAGGAATGTATGGAAAGCCGTATTCCAGGCTAGTCGTCACTTCCCTGGCCCTTAACTGTCCACAAGCCTTCTACTACCCAGATGCTGTTTCAGGAAAATATTGTCAAGTGGACATCTCGAAGACTTATCCCTTTTGTAAGAGATATTTGAAGAGTGGGATGGAGACAAGGGCAAAACTGCAAGTCCAAAGGGACAGGGCACCAACAGTCTTGCAAGTGTGAAATAGCGGCCTTGGAGGGAAGCATGGCTTTCCCAGTCAGCTTGGAACGCTCCCTTTTTATACCGCCCAGCCCTCACTCTTCCCTCTGCCCCTCCTCCTTTCCCGGACTGGCAGGTCACTTGACCCATTTTCATCATCTTGTGGCTTCCTCTCTGCCCCAGCAGCCCCTACTATTGGCCTCTAGAAAGTCTTGTGTGAGGCAGTTCTTAATGGGTTATAAACTAAATAGTTCCACCCCACTTGAGATGCAGATCACTGAACGAAGAATAGCAACGTGCCCTGTGGCCACTGCTGCCCCAGCCTGACTGAGTGCATAGACTAAGGCAGTCTCAGAAAACACAGGGCCTGAGTCCCTCCAAAGGAGTCTCTTGCGGAAAGATGCACCCAACACACAACATCCAGCCCAGTTCCAGACACCAATACCTCTGCACAGTTGTTGTGAGGATTAAACAAAACCGCACTCCATCAGCTGCCCAGCACGCATTTAGTATGCATCCAAAGTGCCACCTTCAGTTTTTCCTCTTGCTTCTCTTGAAACACAGAAAGACTACACTATGCCAATCATGGCCCATTCAGAATAGTTAAGCCATTTCTGTCCAAGCCTGATTGCATAGTACTTGATCAAGTTCCAGCTTATTAAGAGTATTCAGTGAAAAAAATTCATTACAGTTTGGCACTCCCTCACAGAAAGACTTTTGATAGTGGATCTGCCCACTGATGCCTTCTCCTCCCCACCACATACCTGAATCTAGCCTAAGGTTTACAGGAAAAAGAACCATCAAATCTGTTTAGGATTTTTAGACACTAAGACTGTAAAGCAAACTGTCATTCATGAAATTAAAATCATCCTTTCTCCCTGGCAAACCCTCGTGGCTAGAGAGCCTCCTTTCCACAAGCTCATCTCTATTGAGACCATTCATTCACCTGTGTGTTTGGATCAGAAGTGACTGGTCTCAACAATGCAGAATGAATTGTTCAGCCTCCATGGTCAGTCTGTACAGTGTTTCAATAGTATATCTCAATTCTCACAATTGTTTGCCCATGTTCATCAAATGGCTCATCAACGTTGCCAAAATGACCAGCTCTGCATGGCCCACACAAAGGACAACAGTGACTCCATTTGAAAAACTGCAAAAAGCCACTATAAAAAACTCACCTGCCACTTGCAGTATAAATGTTGCTATCTCTCTGCTTTTCTTATTCCTGTTCATGTTTAAGAAACTACAGCACACTTGAGACCTGAAAACTCATCCAAGTACAGACAGCACATTATATAATATAGTTGCTTGTCTAATTTCCTTAACTTTAAAGCCATAAACATCACTTTACAATAATTACCACACTACAGTAGAAATACAAGACTGCTTAGTTTTAAAGGACAAAACTATATGCTGCTGTTTCATAGTTCTTTTTAAAAAGTTTCTGCAATTCACCTGAAAAGCCACACATTACTAACTTCCAAGCAAAGCTGGCACAGAAAGAATTCTCTCTGAAGTTTGTAACAACAGATATGCAAGGTATAACACAGATTGTTAAATCAAGTGTAACTGTGTGTGCTGTTAAGGTGCCTTTCATCAGGAGAACAACCCTAAATCCCAAATTTTCTGGGATTACCTTGATTTTGAATGCTCTGACCCAAGCATTATATTCCCACAGAATATCCCATCTTATCACCCCCTAGCACACACAAACACACACAGACACATTTCTCTCTTTCTCTGTTTTTCCTAGATGTCAGAAAATGGTTTGATTTAGAAAAAGGCGACATTGTTATAAAAACCAAAGTCAGCACCACCACAATGTGTCTTTACTGAAACGGCAACTCTTTAAGCCTATTTTCTTATCTGCGATAACTCAGTCAAGATTTTTCTTTTCACTCCCCTTTCCGAACCTCTCATCCCTTTTATGTCCATGGAGTACTTCAAAGTGGGGTGACAGTTATATCATCTTAAATTAAGGACTACAGATGAAGTAACAACTGTTATTTCCAACTTCAATTTTCTGGAAAGAATTTCAGTCTTCAACTTTTGGGTACCCAAAAAGAACTAGAAAGGTACAGATGGCTAAAATTTCTCCTATTTTTAGTTTTGGAATGGATCTTCTTTTAACAGTGATGAAAAAAAAAAAAAAAGCCTGCTTTTGTGCCATGAAAGAGAGAGAAGAAAAACGCGGTACTTTGACTATTTACAACAAAAGCCCATCACTTGCAATTAAAACTGACACTGGATTAAACAGATAAAGTTTAGAGGTAAGATAATTTTGCTCTCTTTAAATATTTTGGCAATCTAAAAATACGGTAAAAAAAATACACCTACATCCCTGAGATGCTCACCACTTGGGGTGAGACTTCTGCACATGTATTTTCCCACAATATGGATTATTTGTTCCTTCAATTGAAAATCTACAGAAATAAACTCTGCAAAAGAGAAATTGCTCCCCTCTTCCATTCTCACATCAATGAAATATTTTTAAAGAGATGTTTTCTGATCACAAAATTCATATCCAACTTTTTTTAAAAAATCAAGAAGCAGTTATTTAAAAGAATACATTTTCTTATTAAAAAGTTAGCCAAAACAAACAACTAAGACCTAAAAAAAAAAAATGAACACATTTCAAAGAATTTTATTCTCTTCAATAGTTGCATGAGGGTTTTTTTTTTTTTCCAGGAAAATGTGCAAATAGTATGGTTACCTGGATCTGCTGGTCACTTCTAGTTTTTGGACTCTTGAAGATGGTGAGTTTTGCTAATGATGCGCGGCTGTTTAAGAACCGGATAGCTTTTCTGGCAATCACTCTTTGTGTGCCATCTTTTATAAAGGTGCTTCTTGTTGCTAAGAGATCAGTTGCTTAGAGACCAAATCATTAAAAAAAATATATATGTCAGGGGCCAACATAAATTATAACCAAATTGTGTTATTTCATCTCGGCCTCTGAATGTTTGGCTTTGTAATAGATCTCAGCGTACCAAGAGAAGCCAATTACTGATCACAAGAGAAAACTGACCACGAGGAGGGGAAGGATCTGTGCGTACTCGCTGTGAGCAGAGTGGTACCACAGGCACTCTGAAACTTTGGTTCTTCGTGGGGGTCCTAGACAGGCACTGCAAATGTAGAACACACACACACACACACACACACACACACACACACACACACCTATCCCAGCAAATGTGCTGTGTGGAGTGTGAGCATGTGTGGGTATTGTCAACTACTTTAGTGCTTTACAAAATGAAATGAAAAATTCTACTTAGGAAAAGATAAGTTGGAAATCTAAAGTGATCTTAGCCTTTAGCCAGGTGTTTTCACGTTGCACTGATTCAGAACCTGGAGTGTGTATGTGAGGGAGGTGGAGGCAATACTTGGATAGAGAAAACGCCTTTCACACCACCTCGCCCCCGCCCCCACCCCCGTTCAGATGTAGATTAGGCATGGGGCAGGCACAAATACAATTGGTTAAGTAGGTAAGGTTTGGCTCTGGGAATTTCAGTCACTCCCCTTCACCTCCTTGTGGTAACTTTGCCCAAATAAGACAATCTCCTCAGATTGACTCTTAGCTAACTATAACCTCCTAGTAATATTTACTTAGGAAAACTGTATACTAACAATGAAAATCTTATATTTCTTCAACATTCAAAGGAATGACATCAATCCAAGTTCTTAAACAGGCAGCATTAGAAGTGTTTGGGCCAAAATAAGCCTCACTGCTTAGCTCCACAACACAAACCTTCCTGCATTTCTTCTTTTCTCCCCTCATTGCTCAAGTTCTCTTCGGCCCTCGTATCTTACGTGAAAAGAAAGCAAGCATGTAGACACTGGAAGTCTCGGAGTTGAAATCAAGGCAAATAAAAAGAATTCCTTGGATTCCTAGGAATGCCTAGCTTCACAGCTTTGGTTTTGGTTTCCTAGCCTCCGAAGGACTTATTACAGACCCTCATGCCTTGAGCTTAATAAGTGTCTAGCAATGAATATACTGCAAGGGAGATAGATGGTCAAGTGAGGCTTGGGGCCAGGGTAGGAGCCCACAAGGAAATGAATAGTTCCTGTTCCCAGCTCACTCTTCAGCCCTGGCCACTGTTAGGTCAATATCAGCCGCTGTTAATCTACAAAGTAGATGAAAAACATGCAAGGGTTTTAATTTATTTGGAGACATACACCTATTTAAAAGATGACCCCCTGTGAAAATGTGGTGATCCTAGCACTCAGCAAAAATTACAAGTGTAAATGGAAACCCTGGCTTCTGCTAATCCACCCTGTAAATGGACACAGTATTTGAGTGTCACAGAATAAACTCAATTATGCCAACTAAATAACTGTTTCCCATAAGTCTCTGCTTCTCCTTCGACTCCCCCCAATTTCTCTCTGCTGCTGCTGTTTTCAGAGAGGCATGGAAATGAAAGAAGAGACCAGAGATAGGAGAAATTAGGGGTATAAAAAATCAAGGGAGATAGAATTTTCTGTCTGGACACGATGGCACGATGCTTATAATTCTAACCCTTGCGAAGCAGAGGCTGGTGGCTCTCTGTGAGACTGAAGTCTACATAGCAAGTTTCAGGCTAGCTGGGGCTACAGGGGGAACCTCCCTGTCCCCCCCCCAAATTTCTGGGTAAACAGTTGGTGCCTAGAATGTGCCCAGTGAAGGAAATGAGCAAGAGGAGTTCACGAATACTATTGAGCATAGCTATATATTCTTGAAAGCAGAAATCATTGTATACCTTCTTTTCCCCCGTTCCAAGTACTTTGTGGAGGATTTTAGCATTCAGAATCCAAAACTACAGTGCAAATCAACAGAGAAAAATGAGAAATAAGGGGAGAAGTCTGGAAGGTACAAGTGTTCTTTGGCAATAGATGCTGTGTGAGTTTGTTCCCCCATCAGGAGCAGGCTCTGCTAAGACATTTGTGCTTTGGCCTTAGGTGTGAAAGTACCAGCCTACCTTCTCACCCATCCAGCCTGGCTGTTTGGCTCGGGTTTGTCTTTCCCATCTGATATTCATTTGCTGTGAAGCCTCAGCTTCTATCTCTAGAACATGAGAGTCCCTGCCTGTCTTTGGCCACTTCCTACCTAACAAGACATAGTTGAAGCACTATCCTGGGTTGAAGACTTTGGCAGGCTCTAGGGTTTTTGTTGTTTGGGTGGAAGTGAGGAGGGAGATGGAATGGTCAGTGAAGGACTCATCCAGTTGCTGGCACTCAGGGTTACTAAAGGAAATAGCCTTGGCAAATGTCCCAACTTGAAACTTCTATCAATTTGTTTGGTTGTTTTTTTGTTGTTGTTTGTTTTTTGTTTGGTTGGTTTTATGACAGGGGCTCCCTAGTCTCAGCCCTCCTGGAACTAAGGATGTAGATTAGGCTGGCCTCCTCAGTCTCACAAAAATTCGCCTGCCTCTGCCTCCCAAGAGCTGGCATTAAAGGCGCATGCCGCCACAATCAATTGTTGTCACAGATATGACTTTTTTGTACAAAGGAATGTGCTCCAGTGTCATTTCCGTTCCTGCAGCATTGCAGACTGTTTATATACGGGGACCTGGACCATAGAGTCCCCACACCCTGAGCCCACCGCTACTGGAAAACTGGCCAGCCCTTACAAACTGCCTCTCCCAGCCTCAGGAATGGAGTTGTTCCGTATCCCACAGGAACCCAGAACACTGAGTACCTGTCTCCAAGTCATATAGATGGTACATGGAATGACATCAAGGCCCAAAAGGCTTCCTCTGTAGAGGTTGCTACCATTTCAGGCACCTCATAACGAAAAAAGCCAGTGTCCCTTGATGTCACTCCCAACTGAGCTCCCAGAGATCCTGGTGCTATTACCTACTTCTCAATTACCAGTAGTTTCCCCCAGGACTTGGCATTTTCTGACTGCAACCCAATAGATACCATTTCTGTGAAGGCTCGTACATTTGCCTCATTAGCTAGAAGGAAAGAGCCTTTTTCCAGTGTAGTAACTACAACTCTGCTCCTATTTGTCCACAAAATGGATCCCAGTAGAGTCCAAATGACATAGAGAGAACCATGATCATCTAGATGAGAATGGAGAATGCTTCAAAGGTCCCAGGAACCCTCTGAGGGGCTCTAGAGAGCTAGAAGGGGCAGGATCCCTGCTGTACAATTATGCTTGTTTCAGGTCATTTTACCTTCCTAGATGCTTCTGCTTGAGCAGAAATAACTCTTAGAAGGAAAAGGTCCAGGGATAAGAGAGGAGAGGAGAGGGGCCTGCCCTGGAGCAGCCCTGTCCAGTCCAGAAGCTGCTGACTGTCTCCCCTTGAACTCTAGGCCAGCTCCTGGAACTCAGGAAAGACACAAGGGTCTGTTCTTCCAGAAGACAATAGCTAGTGCTGACCAAAGGACCTGTAACAAGCTTTCTCCTGTGCTAATTGCTTTTTGGGGCTCTCTAGTCTTTCACAGTCTCCAGGAACCTCTAGTATGTTAATGGCTCAGAGCCTGGGGTCCATGAGTAGCAGACCTCAACACATATGGCCAGAGCTACCTTCTCCCATCTCACCCATCTATGACTACACACTTCATCTTCTCTTTCTGGCAACGGTCACCTCAGCCTTACTCAGTAAAAGGCCTCTTATCCCCTGCTCCCCGCTCAGACTCTCCACAAGTATGCCTACCACTTTTCCAGAAATTACCTCAAGGGCAAGTCAGATGACATCCCTTGGGTTCTTGGGAGATGTGTGCCATCTTAGCTACAAAAGCCTGATGAACACTCCAGGAGAATTTTCTTGTAAACTGTAACCTCCCTCTTCTCCTTCCCTTCTGCCTTTCCACTTCTACCATAGAAAAAGTCTTTTGACTCCACCGGACTTGAGCCCACCAACACTCTGGCAGCTGGAGGAGGAGTACCTCCTCCAGGAATATATCTACCACCCTCTACCAGGAATATATCTGAGACAGCCTCAGACACTTTGAAGACTACATAAGGAGCACATCGACCACCCTGAGCTTCAGAATTATCACATATGTCCAACTCATCTTGTTGGATACTAGACATTCAAGGTAGGAAGCTTTTGTACTGCAATTGTGTAGTAATTAATATAACAAAAGATCAAAGTCTCATAAGCACCCCAGCACAGTCCAATTTCATCACTTTTCTTGAAGAAGCATGGTGTTCCTCTCAGGGACCCTTTGGCTCTGGCTGATCTCTTCACAGCTGGTAATTTACAGCCAGTTACTAGCTGACAGTGCTTAGGTGTTAATTGTACTCATCTGCAAGTCTTTTGCTTAGAGAAAAAACACAAAACATGGAATGGGAAGTCAAAAGGGCTGTGCTCTGGCAGTAAAAAAGACTGTGAAAGAAAGGAGCCAAACGTCGTCTTGAACTTGTAAGAAGATCCACCCCACAAAACACATAGATTAATATTAATCCTGACAATTTCAGCAGTAACTCACTAATTCTGATATCCTTTCATTCTTAAGAGAAAAGAAAACAAGATAATTACTAATCAACACAATTATAAGCCAACAATGGTGTTTCAGCAAAGTACAACTAAAACAAGCTAATTTATCCAGCAAACTCATCTTCTCTTCTTTCCTGACCTCTGCAGCCATCTGTTTCTGTCTTCCATGTCCCTCTACCTATGTGTCCTTCTCAGACGCCGCTCATCTGCAGGTAAGCAACACTCCCTCCCCGCCCCTCCCCCGGCCACACACAGACACACACACACACACCTCCTCCACACCCCAAGGTGCAAGCCTGGGACAGACACACATCTTTAATTAGGTGAGCTAAAATGAAACCAAAGAGCAGCAAACTAACTTGTCCAACTGCTTGTCAAAGCAAACTGCTTTGTCTCTGGGCACTTTTTGTCTGGTTTGGTTTGGTTTGATTTGGTTTGGTTTGGTTTTCCCCCTAGGGAGGTAGATTCCTTTGTGAATTAGTCTCTAGCCAGTTGAGTACAAAGTACTTTCACTTAACAAATGGAGTGCGTTTCAAAGCCTCCTATGTCCTGATAACCAGGCATGCCTAAATGCTGTCCTTAGAAGAAAGGGAATCCCTCTCAAGAAAAGAAAAGACTTTCATGCAAGCACCCTCTCAGGAAGACAACTATCACACTGCCACCTTGTCAGACTGGCTCCAAGTCTTCGTTCTGCAGAGTTAACCCATTTGCAGGTGTGTAGCAGGCAACTACTGGGAATCCGGTGAAAAAAACAGAATGCAATAAAAGACAGGGATCCACGCAGAGGAGAGAAATGGCTCAACTACAGGCAAGAAGTTGACTCCTCACCCCACGCGGGACATTGTGAGAATGGAAGTTCCAGTGGGGTCTGAATCCCTGCCTTGGAGGCCTCTGGAGGGCACAGCAGGTGCTGCTCCAGAAGCTGATTTCAGTAGAGGGCTTTTTATTCAACCCATCCAACACTTTAATCCCTGGGGCAGGGGGGGACACTGATAGAGAGGAGGATCAGCAAGAGATATGTTCGACCCATACGCACACAGTACCTACCCAATGACACCAGCTACACATAGGAATGGGCTCCAGGCTAAAGGTAGTCCCTTTGGGTGACTATGGTCAAAATACATTATATACATGTATGAAAATGTCATAATGAAACCCATTAAAATATACTAATGAAAAAGATCAAAAAAAAAAAAAAGGCAGTCCTTTGGGAATTAGCGAGGAAATTGCTCAGACTTTCGCTCCTTACTTCTTTACTATCCTGTCCTTCCCAGTCCCCTGGATCAATGTCCAATCAAAATCGTGAAGAGTGTATCCTCTGAGAAAAGAAAATGTAACTGAGGCTCTTTGGCTAGGAGAGAAAGTAGCTAAAGACTGTCACCAGATTAACACAACCATTTCCAAGAGACACTAATGATGGTGGGGAAGGAGGGTGCTGATATTGATAGGCCCATTCTTTGATAAATCTGGGCTAGTCAGCTCCAAAGCGGCCAGGAAGTAGGCTGCTGAGCCCACTTGAACTTGGGGTGTCCGTATGCCCTGATGTCAGGCTCTGCAGGTTCCACTTCCTTCCCTGCTGGGCGGTGCTGTTCTGTGGAAGGAAGCGGTTCCTGAGCATACTCTCTGTGCTCTGTATCCTAGGCCCAAACCTCCCCATCTAACTGCGCTTTGTTCAGGTCCCCGTGTAACTCCCAAATGCCCTCCTTCCCACCCTCCCTCCCGTTGTCCGGCTACCTCCCCAACCCATCACCTTCCACCCACAATGATTACTGAATTGACTACTGGTTTTCTTCTGGTTAAGACTATACAGTGTAGCAGAGTCCCCTTTTCCTTTAGTGGCAGCCCAGAGCAGTTCCACACATATCCTTCTTTCAATGTCAAGAGAAATGGAAGGTGATCTCTATGTGTGTGTCAGGGTGTGGGGGGAGGGGTCATGTTCTGAAATGGGGTTCATTGCCATAGAATCAGGGTTTTAGCTAATTGCATTCATTGTGGTTGAGCGTGATGAAGGCAAGCTTAACATTTCAAATGCCTCATTAGATATTACAAAAAATTCCAAAAACAATTTCAAACCGTTTTTTTGGTTTGTTTTTTTTTCCCCCAACAGTGCTAGTTCATTGGAAAGTAACCAGTATGCATCTTGGAGGTGAGTTGAGGGCAGAATGTTGAAAAGCTCAAGACCTTGATCATGATCCTCTCAAGAGTAAGGACCTGTCTTGCTCAGTCCTGTTCCCAGCGTGCTGATGGCAGCACTCAGTAGCTCCACTGTGATTTTTTTTTGAGTGCATGAACGTTTCTGCTCTGCCGCCTGGCTTCAGTCACACCTCTTCCCACCCTTCTCGGACGCTGACAGCTGAGTTATCATGCATATTCAATCCCACTACCTTCCCAGACCACTCATGTCCAAGTCAGAAATTCTTATTCAAGCACCAAAGTTCTGCCTACTGTCCAAAGTGTGGTCCCATCTCCCTGTACATCCCTGGAGTCTGATTTGGAGCCTGGTTACTCGGTACCAACCACTAGAGTTCCGTAGCCGCTACTGAGTCACAGGCTTTCCACAGCTTGGAGTCTTCTCCTAAGGCTTCAACCCTGGGCACCAGGATTCATGAGAATCCTTCCTTATTCCAGATGGGCTGTTTAGTTAGCACTCTGGTTCTACCACTACCCTTTGACCTACTACAACAAAAGTGCTCTTGTTCTTTTGGCCTCCTTTGTTCTTTTACTGCTTCCACTCTATCCCTACTCTTTTCTAGAAAAAGAAACTCTTATCTGGACACCTGGTCAACAGCTGGTTCTCAGTTCAGCAGTCCTCTCAGCCTTCGCAGCGTCCCTCTGGCCCGGAGCTGGGCTCTGCTTTGCTCCTAGGATGGCGTAGCCTCCCTCCTCTCACCCTAATTTTTCAACTTTTCACGGTAGCAATTAGTTTAAATCTAGACAGGAGGTGGGCCACAGGTGCTATGCTTTTTGCCCTCCCAACTGGCCCAGTACTTAGCATCTAGCCTATTGTGAAGAGAGACCCCATCCTGCAAGCTTCCTTGCCAACCCTCAGTGTGACAGTAGGAGCAATGAGCCCTACACACACTCACACATACACACCTTCCTTCTGGTACGGCCAAGAGAAAAGGAAGGTTCACTGCATGTGTGTTGAGTGTGTTGAGGCGGGAGTTGTTCTGAAATGGAGTTATTGCTCCAGAACTAAGGGTTCTGATTAATTATATTCTCTGTAAGAGAGAGTGGGAGACGCAGATCTCTTGACAATGAGACCTGCTAAATTGCCCAGGACAATTCCTGCTTTTTGTAGTATTTTATTATTTTTTAATGAGGAAAATTTACATTTCAAATGCCCTGCTAGACACTACACAAAGTTCCAAAAACATTTTAAAAGAATTCCTTTTCAAAAAAAAAAAAAAAATCATAAATTCAGGGAAGAGTCCCTAGATGAGGGGCTGGCTGACTGGGTGGCCACTGCCTGGGCCATACCTGGAACAAATCTGGGCCAGGAACAGCCTCCCCAGGCCCGCTCCACCTGCCTCTTGCTCAAGGCCTCATGTTCCATGGTTGTGCTCTCCTCCAGAGCAAGGTAAGGCGTGCCCTGCTTCTCATCTTTCTTGGGTCCTACTTGAGGGAGCCTCCTGCAATGTTTGACAGCAGGGGCTTTACCTTCAAGGCTCAGGCCTCCCCTTTTTCTCCCTACCCTGCAGTCAATCAGGGGTTCTGGACACCCCCCCCCCCCCCGCCACCCCTTACAAGAGAACTTCCCAGCACCTTTCATTTCCTGGAAACGGAGGCAGTCCTGTTAAATTCTCTATCAGTACTTACAAAGGAATATTTAACATTTCACCCCGGCTATGGGGGTACGGGAGAGCCTGGGATTGTGTTGAAAGGGCTGGGGGTGGGGTCCCCTTCTAGCTTTTCAATGTCCTACGCAACCTTTCTGACACCAACCCAGCAGAGGCTGGCAAGAATGGACACTGAACAGCCTTTGACGTTCCTCCTAGAGGCTCCTGCTAATCACGAATTGCAGCCCACGCTGAGTGGTAGTGGCAGGCAACAGGTTTGACAGAGTCGAGGTTTCCACTCCAATGCACTGGTCTTCCTGATTGCAATCAAACAACTCATCTATGACTATTCATACCCTGATTTCTCAGTTTCTGTTTGCCTTAGATTTCTTTTCAGTTTCCCAGTAACCACGTGGAAATGAGGCAGTGTTTCCCTTTGCACAGTGCCTGGCACATAGTAAGCACTCAGTAAATGTTAGCTATTTAGGATAAATCAGTGTGGAGTCATGGATGGTACATTGCATAGAAGCTGCTGAGTAGACAGGAGATGAAAATCTATTCATTGTTTCTCTATTCACTATAGCAAAGAAATGGAAGCAATCTAGTTATTCAACAACAGATTAATGGATAATGAAAACCTGGTACATACATAAAATGGAATATTATACAGTTCTAAAGAAAAATGAAATCACAAACTTCATAGGCAAATGGTTGGACCTAGAATGTATATTAAACAAGATCACCCAATCTCAGAAAAAAAAAAAAATCCTGCCCATGTTCTCCCCCATATACAGATCCTAACCTATAATGCATAATGTAAACAAATGCATGTGTGCCTATATTCTAATATTTATAAAGGAAAATAAAGGGTAATTTCAAAAATGAGTTGATATCTATAGATACTTCATTTAAGTCCTTTGAAGGCTCTTTCAAGATATAGCACATTTTCAATGCAAAATAAATCCTTAAATGGGCAGTGTCCGCATGTGATTGATTCCATGAGAGGCTCTTGCCTTACTGAGAAATTTGAACTTCAAGTTATGGTTTCATTATTTGAATATTTATGCATAACAGTTTTTTTGTAAATACTGAATTGTGTTTACTATATTCTAAAAAACGTTTTAAATGCATTTTTGTTTAAGGAGTAGACAGGAGACCAGGTCAGTAGTGAGCAGCTAAATTCTGGGCACACATAGACCATTGTACTTCACATTTCTGAACTACAAGCAGCTTCAGCTCTTGAAAGTGAAGAAAGAATGCTTTTTGGCCAGACGATAATGGTTATTAGAGTGTCCCTTATTAGTTTTGAATCTCCAGGAGAGTGAGCAAGGTCTTCCACATGCTGGTTAGTCATCCTTCTCAGAGGCTAAAATGGAAATTTACAGCCAAAATATCATCCTATCTGTCTTCTAATTTCTAATTAGCCAGGTACTACAAAGAATCAGCATATGAACTGGCATCCTCTGTGGAAGGAGGCGGGTCTAGGGACCTCAAATCAATTAAGCAAGCGCTCTTTTTAAGACTCCCTCCTAAAGCCAAGAAGTCAGCTGCAGCAGGTCCTTATGCCCTCAGTATCAGGAATGAGCGCCTCTCCTGTGGGCCTGGGACCACCACGCTGCTTCAAGTGCTCCCCTCTCACCATGGTGCTTGACTCATGGTCAGAAATGATCATCTCCATTTTCTAAGGCTCCTGGATTCTCACCAGCCTTCTAGTTTTACCTTCATTGCTAAAGTATTTAGTGAAGGTACCAACTTTGATCTCTTTCTCTGCCTAGGATGGTCCATGTCCTCCTTGCTCCAAGGGCAGGAGCCTAGCACCTATATGCAGATGAAGATGCCTTTGACTTGGGATTATCACTAAGGAACCAAGAGCACTGTCCTAACCTCCAGAGTGGTCACCTTTGTATATGATACTGGCTCTTCTCCCAAGGATCTCTACATGCTTGTCTGGGCCGGCTTTTAAGTATGGCAAAAAACCATACTTAATTTGAAGCAGATTATAAAAACAAAAAACAAACAACAAACAACCCCTTTAAAAAAACCTGAAAGACATGGAATCAAGAGTGAAGGCACAAAAGATTTTTGGAGCAGGGAATGACTGTTCAGGACTGTGCTTTAGGAAGTGGTGGTAGGCAAAACAGCTGGATGGTAGGTAGGCAAAACAGCTGGATCAGTAGGCAGATCCTCAAGGCAGGGGTTGGCTTAACACCTTCTCTTCAAGCTGAGAAGGCAGCACCTAGGTGAGAGATGTTTCCAAAGAACTGAGGTGGGCTGGGAGAAGTGTACGGAAAGAAAAAAATACATTGTTAAACAAGTGGATAGTTTCAAGCCCACTTTAGAGGAGAAATGTTCATGGTAATGGGATAGGGATGGGGATGGGGATGTGACCAGTGTTTAATCAGTGCTTACTGAGCTATGATATAAATCATGAGAATAGGGCTTTGCTCCCAAGGCTACACAGCAAATTGTCAAAACCAGGATCCCGCCCCTAGGTGTATGCCCCTCAAGTCCTCAGTTTTTCTCTAGAGAGGCCAAAAGGAGAAAGAAACTTCAGGAAGAAGATGCCAGCTCAAAACACACCGAGCTAGCCCTTCAAAATGTTAGTGGGGAGTCAAGAACAGAAGATACGAATCTGGGGCACAACAGCACAACCATCATAGTGAGAACCCCTGGCTCACATAAAGTCAAATCTCCAACACAGAAGATAGAAATTGACATAATGCTCCAATCAGAGCCAGGACAGATGTCCTCAGCTTAGGACCCAATGACAAAACAAAAAGGAAGCCACAAGAGCACAAGGAAAATCAAGAGAAAATCATTTAACAAGCGTCTAAGGCAGGCAGCACGAATAAAAGGAACGAGAAACCATCAGCTTAGATCACTTTACACTGACAAACAGGTGGAAAAAAATAATAATAAAAAGGCCAGCAGCATCAGCACTCAGAAACACTGTGCGTTCTTATCAATGTGATCCATTTAGTTGAAGGGTCGGCATGCTGTTGGAACAGTGAGGACTCGAGAATCTGGCAATTGAAGAAGGAAGAGAGACCTGAGGAAGGTGAACAAGGCGGGGAGGAAACTTCCTGTGTCCCAGCTCCTTATTATCACCTGAGTGTTTATGTCAAAAATCATGCCCAACCAGTCTATTAATCAGCACAGGACAGACCACGCTTTAGTGGTAACAGTCTTAAAATACCTCTCCTTCAACCTTAATGTCTTGCTGATCATGATTTTGCAAACATCACCAGCCTACAATTTATCTCCAACGTGGGGCTAGAATCTGAGAGACCATCATCCAGCCTGCCGTCACAGGCTGCCACGATGACTCATGGCATGTGGTGGCAAGAGCCTCAGGGAGCAAAAAGGTCCACAGCACTTCCATCAGCAGGCAAGTTACATGTTACTTTTATGAACTCTAGACTGTCTGGGGAAAACAGTGCTAAATCCAAGGGGATGGCCTCCTTTAGTCCTGGTCACCCTGTATGAAAGAAACCTACCCCTGCTCTCTTGTCAAGCTTTATGTCCATCCAGATGGGATGCCTTTTTCTAAAATTGCATGAAGGAGCATGAACCAGTGAGTCATCTACCTATACATTTGTTTTAGAAGACATGTCAAAGTTAGTGTCCTGCGTGGTTTAAACGCAGCTTTCTCCTCAAGAGACACAGTTTTCTGTCACTAAGGCGCTTCTGCAGGCATAGGCCTGATCCCCAAGACTGCAGCTGCTTTGGTTTCATCTCTGCACCCAGGAGTATGTCCAGGAGAGCTCCATGGGCAGTGATGTAGTCATCTTGAGTAGAGAAGGTCAGCCTCAAGAGGCAGTACTGGGTAAACATGGAAAGGGATTCAGGCAGTCCGCTGAGTCCTGTGAACAAGCCTTAAGAGTTCGATACCTGGTGCAAAATAATACCATTTGTACAGAATCTGTACACATGATCTTTAAATGCTGTCTTAGCAAATGTGAGCTAAAAAACCCACTTGAATGAATCAGGCTACAAAAGGTTAAATCATGTGAAAACTCTTGGTTTTAAATGGAACTGCATTTAGTCAAGAACCACTTGTGTGGGGTGTGTTTCAAGCCAAATATTGCTGCCATTTGCCAGAGAAAATGTGCTTTAATTCCTTGACGCCAAAGAATGTCTGATACATTGTATAATGAACCCAGAATAATTGAGTTACTTGTTCATTACAAAGATCTCTAGTTAAATACTCAAAATTCTTCAGCAGCTGAGTGGGTTTGGAGTGAATAAACAAGACTCTTTTTTAAAAAAAATAATAATAATTTGGAGGTAGGACACAAATTTTACAGTAGAATTTTTTGTGAAGTGTTGATGAATGCCTTTTACTCCAAGCAGGACTACACTTTATTTTTTATTGATAATGCTGTAGTGATTCAGGAAAACAAGTCAAAAGTTAGCCAAAAGTTTTATATAGGAGTACAGACTTACTGTACTCCTGCCATATGCCTCAGTCTCCCCGGGATCCACCTGTTTACGGCAGTTCCTGCCAAACTGTCTCACCTTGCTGTAAAGTGAGGAGGCACCTACGTACTCATGAGCTTATGAGCCCTGTGAACACAGAGCCTGGACTCTATTAAGATTTCAGGTCCTCCAAACATGCAATAGTCAGAATTCTAGGCCTAGTGTTTTAAGAAGGTACTGGTAGGATATAGAAAGCTATAGTCAACTTAAGAGACTGTGGGCTAAAAACGGGAAAACCAAGTTCAAATTCAGGAAGATATATGTTTCCTCCCCAGACATCACTAAAGCATGTCCTGCCTGTCTCCTCTTCTGGAAAGGTGAAGTGCAAGTCAAGAAAGGGCCCTTCTTATTCTGTTCTGGCTGGCTTTGGGAGAGTTGGTCGAACCCTGCTTACACAAATACGGCAGCAAAGGTGTTTTGGGAGTGGAGAGAAGAGGAGAAAAGAGATGCCTGGCACAGTCAAATGTGGCAGACCAAGAAAGGTGGGCAAGACAATGGGGCAAGGAGCAGAATGAGGCCATTTTAAAGAGTCCAGTCAGGCGGATAACGACCACAACCCAGAAAGGGCTCCTGAGCTTCAGGAAGCCGTCAGTTTTTCGTTGTTTTGGGAGGAATGGCACAGGGAGACAAGGACTGGGGGCTTGGACAAAGGCTACACAGGAGTGTTATGGGAGGACAGGTAGGAGAAGCCTTTAGTTCAGGCTAGGGATTGGGCCAGAAGGCAGGGGGTCCCAGTTCTGTTCTTAAAGCAGCCTTCTGGGCTGGGGTTACCTTAGAAGAGGTCTTGGCAGAAGGAACATGAACAATTCCAGAGAGTACATTCCTCCTCTGAAACTGGAGGTAAATGAAAAGAAAGGATGGAGACCCACACACACCAGCCTCCTCTTCTCAAAGCCTCCTGTGACTGCCCCTCTCTGAGTCAACAGGGCACACAGACGTGACAAGGACAGACATTTTTGTTTTTACGCTAACTTCACAGCGAGAGCAAGTCTCTCAAAAGAACAGACAGGCAGTGAGCGATGTGGGCTTTCATCAGATGTCATGGTCACTGATCCCAAGGGTCAATCCAGAAATCAACGTCAGCCTATGATACACTTGTCACTGACAGTGAAGGCTGTTTTCATAGGGCTAAATTCAGCACAAAAGCTGTCCTAAGATTACATCTTTTTACTTTTGTTTAGTACTAAAATATTCTTTGGTCTTTGCCAACCATGAAACATCCATGATACATAGACCAGAGTTGGTGTTTTCCTCTCATCTTTGTCTAGAAAAATTAAGCTATGGTATTCTTAGCAGTCCCCCCACCATTTATTTTTATATACCAGATTTTCAAATTATTTGAAATCCATTATTAAATAAATGATTAACGCATCTCAAAAAAAAACCAATTTTTTTAAATAAAGCTATTTTTGAAAACATAAGGAGAAATGTTCCTGCTTAAGTGGCCTCTCTTGGAATGTACAGCTTCATCCCAGTACATCAGTTGAATTGTGAACTGTTTTCTTTGAGGCATAATTCAAAGATGATCCAAAAAGACCAAGGAGAAGGCCCACTTCAGACACCAGTGAAGAGGGCTGTGGTGGGACATGAACACACGTAGCCTGAAATCCCAGACCTTCCCAACAGGAAGAATTTCTATAAGTCCTCTTGCCTACCTTATCTGAGGCACTTTGAAAAGAGCAGATTACTCAAAGCCTCACAACCAACTAACAGCAGAGCCAAATGAGAGAAGCCTGGTTGCCAATACCCAATGTTCCCATGCCCCTAGTTTAGGATTACACGTATCAGCCTCTTCAATAGACAAGGCTTTGTACCAAACTGTGGAGGCCTTCGCCCAGGGTGATGGGAGCCTACCAGAAGCTACAGATCCTCTTAGGTGGCGTGCATTTTCTATTTGGAGAGCTGTTTGTCTCAGCCATCCAGTGCCCTTCTGATTGGTTTACAGCTGCTGCTGCCACCACCACCACCTCTTGGCCTCTCCCTAAGAAAGGACTCAAGGGCCAGTTCCAAGGCTCAGGCTCTCAAAGTCTACCTCATTCTCCAAAACTGCAACAAGGCTTTACTGCAACCCTCACTCACCCCGCCTCTGTCCCTTCCACATCTCCCTTACCACTTGATACTTCCCCCAGGAGCGGCATCTTGTCACTTGTCACCTCCACCTGGCATGAGTACCAATTCTCCAGTATCGGCACTAAAATTCTCATATTAGTCTTTGAGGCTGAAAGATCAGGAATTACAAGTAAGCTTGTGGGGCCTAGCCTCATGACCTTACAATGTGACCAAAGGATCACGACATACGGCATTAGACGAGGGAAGGCTTTGGGCCACTCTGAAGAATGAGTAGATTCAAGAAAGCATCACAGAGAAGACATTTGAGCTGTGTCTTAAAGCACAAGTCAGAGGTGGAAGGAAGGCCTTCCACATCCAGCTGTCCTCTGCTCTCCGTAGAATCAACCCTAGGAGCAGAGCAGGAAGGACCCAAGAGCTGAAGTGCAGCAACTGTGTGGTAGGAACAAGATAGGAACCAAGTATTCCTTTAGGCAGATTCAGGATAGACCTCCAGCTGATAGTAGGAAATTTTTTTGGCCATTGATACAAACTGAAATTTCATGTCAGAGTATCATTTAAATTACTCTCTTTCCTTAGAACTTTTAGAACAATTTGGTTTTGTAAAGATTATGCCATGAAACAAAAATACAAAACACAGCATAAGAAATTCATGCTTTAACTGTTCCACGAACAAGTTTGATGAGTTTTATTGCTATCTCACCAGCATTTGTGTCCCTGATGAAAAGTGATAGTACACTCTCTGTGAAACGACACGGTATTTGTTTAGAGATCATGAAGCTGTATATTAAAGTTTGCCGAAACAAAGAACACTCTATACATCTTTGCTGAAAGAATGCTCATGTGGGAATCAGGAAGACCTGGCTCCTAGTTCTGACTCAGCTCCAAACGCTAAGTATCTCATCCCTAAGTCACCATCTGCTTTACTTTCTCGTCTGTAGAATGGAAGCAGTTGCCTACAGTGGGGAAAATGGAATAGATGGTTTCTAAGGACTCTTCCAGCTCTGCTATTTCTAGGACTAAATTCAAGGAATTCTTTTGTTGAACAGTGGCCCAGAACATTCCCTTCATGCCTGTCCATCATGTTTATCATTTGTGTCTGAAACTCTGAATCCCCTTTCTCTCAAGAACTCTTAGTACTGGTAACTTGTTAATTCAAACTTGTTCTACTGCTAATAATCCCTGTCATACCCCACTTCAGCTGAGGGCTTATGGGACCAGCAGGATCAAGAAAAGTGAGAGAGGAGAAGCTGGATCCAAGACAATGAATCATCTCAGGAGAATAGGCTGACTGCTTGGCTTCCAATTAGAAAATGAGGCCTGAGCTGACAGTTGTTGGTGCGAACTTGCTGCGAGCTTGCTGCATAGCCAGTGGGAGGTTGGGAAACAAGTAGCTGGGGCTAGATCCCCACCTGCCAGTTCTGTGTGGGTTTGTAGAAGCAAGCGAAGGCCACCCTTAATCCAATGCCTCAGAGACCTTCCAAAAGAGGCAAGGGACAGGGCGCTTCCTTCTTTCTGAAGTTCTCTTGGTGTTTCCGTCTGAAGGCCAGTGTGGCTTCTTGCCTCTGCCACCAGGCCTCCATCTGGTTCCTGGTTTACATGGCTTTCTATTAAGCAAATAAACATTCCCACCCCCCAAAAGACAAAGGCCATCCATTCACAGGAGCTGCTGCCCAGCTGACAGATGTTTCAGCCTTCTGGCTGTGCAGCCAGGCATGTGCTGACCCCAAAGGTGAAATGACCCACTCTCATCCCCCAGTTGGCCTGTTGCTACCCAGGATCATCCAAGAATTTTGACATTTGTCTCTCCTACCCCACTCTTGCCTCCACAGCTCCTAGAGACTCTTAGGACAAGAGCTGTTCCCAGCAAGGCCTTTCACCAGGTCAGCGGGAGGAAGGAAAAGATGGACCATATGGTCAGGGAGCTTTGCCACAGCTGCTCAAACACTACATCTGTAGCCCTGGCCTGTGCCTTTGCAAAGACAAGGCCTCAGAAGCCCATTCATGTACTTTCTTCCCCATACACAGAGAAGAACCTCAGTGACAAGCTGTTAGAAATTTAACTGATGGGGTGTCCGTCCTCCCCACCGTGCTCCCTTTCCAGCTCAGAGCCTGGATGCTCCATTGTTGGCCATAATGCAGGGTGGGCCTAGCTAGACCACCTGCCAGGAGGAATGGAGGAATGGCTCCCGTGGGTGTGGTGCTCCACACCAGTTTGTTGGTTATGAAGCCAGTTTCTGCCCAGCACCTGGAGGGAACCTGATCCACCTGGGAACAAACTGCGATTGGCTGTGGTCAGGACCCCAACCCATAAAGCTATTGGCTAACAAGACCTATAACACTCTGCTCTTTCTTGAATACATGAGTTTGCAGCAGACCACCACTGCTGGCTTTCCACTCAACTCCCCGAGTCAGTGTCTTGATTCCATGCCTTCTCACCCTCTTCCCTACGGTGGAAATCCTTCGGTCCCTCTTGGGCTGGTCCTGAGTGCTGGGACCCCCAACATATTGGTGCCTGAACAGGGACTCCGCCCCCCTCGGCATTGGTGAGATGCCCTGACTATGGGTGGGTAGGCCCCCAGTGTTTTGTGTGCTTGTTGGTCTTCAAGAGCGGAGGAGGACCCTCTCCCATTTACCCTTTTTCGTGTCCCTACCCCAAAGGAAACACATGCTCCCACACAGGTTCAGAAGCCTCTGTTCGCCCCTCCTTTTTTGGTTTGTCCAGGCGGGATCAAGTGAGGATTTAATCTCCTCTAGATTTTGGGAACCGAAGCTATTAGCTAAACTTTTCCAGAGGAGATATCGTGTGCGTAATCAGCCTGGGGAAGGCTGGTTTTCCCATCTTTGATTTAAAACTACTCCAGCTCGCTCTTGTGGGCGGGGCCTACAGCAGGACCAAGCAGCTGCAGGGCTGAGATCTCCTCCCGGCTCCAGTGGTGTGAAACTTTGAAAGGACTCAGGAGGCTCAGACCTTTCAAATGTTAATTTCTACTGCCTGGCTTTAACTGAGATGCCTTTATAAATTGACGCATACCTGTGAGTCTTTTTAGGTGCGGCCTGCAGGACTCTCTAGGAGGCTGGAGTGGAGATTTGTGGGGAAATCTTCCACTGGGACATGGGGCAGTTTGGCCCCCAGCATTCTGTCTGCATGTCTCTGTGGATCCCAATGCTGGCCATTTTGGCCTGTATGGTAATGAACAATCTCCCCTCCCACCAAGTAACTCCCAGCTGCAAGCACTTGGGGTTTTTCCCCTGTAGCTTATCTTTAAGGGAAAAAAAGAGGCTTAAATGACACCCACCCCTCCCCCAATGTGTGCTGGGAAACCAGCACATCCTTTACACCCTCGGGTTTCTCTTAGCCCTTGGGGGGAGTTTCATCCAATGACCCCCCCCCCGCCCCCGACATTTAGGCAACAGTTCAATCCCTTTGCTGATTTTACATCAGACATTAACTTTTGCATTCTAGGGCCTTCATTACTTCCCCCTTTGCTTAATCAGATTTTTGTTAATTACTCCCAGTTTGGTTCCTTAATTACTAGGTTGATCATATATATTCACTGCAATGACACCCAGGGATCCCCATTTAACCTTGGTGGAAGCTCTTTTCACTCTCAATTTTCTTTCCTTTGCTGAAGCAGGACTCTCTCCAGCCTATAACCATTGGAGATCTCAACCAGCCACTACCCCCTTGCCCCTTGTCTGTTGGAGAGATCCTCTCTCAAATGAACGGAAGGGACCTCACCCACTTTTAACGCAGGGTCGAGGATACGCTTGTATTTTTCCAGAAACCTCATCCTTCCCCATCTGGACACCTGCCAGAAATATCAAGCCTGCTATGGATGTATCTGTCCGCAGAGAGGTTCCCCCCACCACTGTAGAATTGCTGGATCCGTAAGCACACCCCACCCCCTTCGACTCTGACTTATGGGCAGCAATGCCCTACCCAGTCACTACAGGTGATTGAAGATCTGGTTTGATATGTTATGGTGTGCTAGGGATGACAAAAAACTGTGTATGTGCAACCTTAAGGTTGGATTGGTGGTTGGGTGCTTTGGGGAACAAAATGTGTGTTGGTTGGGGTTTGTTTGGGAATGTTTGTTTATTTGCCAGCATTTTGGCTGCATGTCTCAGTAGATTCTAACAATGAACATGGATTGCTCAATAACTCATCTCAGGAGGGAGTAAATGATTTAGCTGTATAGCATATGGTGATTGGAGGTCCTGGATTGGTGGAACCAACCTTGGGTTTTAACAATCACATTTAGAGGCCCATATTAATTTGGTCAGAGGGATTTAAAGGGACAAATTTTTGTCTCTTGCCCTCTAAGGTCAACTAAGTTCCAGGGGATTAGGAGGTGACTCTCAAAATGTCCTGTAACTGTGATGAGTCACCTGTCCTCCTGTTCAGGGAGGTCATGGAGACTCCACTAAAAGGACTCAAACCAGTGTCCAGGCTGTAAAGAATAAAGTCAGCACAGGAAAATGTTTCCTTAAATGCTTCTAATTGAAGCTATGGTCCAGCAAGACTTTCTAACTTATCTTCACACAGGTGGAACTGGTAAAAGAAAGGCCTAGGGAGCCAGGGGCTTCTTCTAAGCCCATGTGACGCCCCCAGGAGCAGATATTCAACTGACCTTAAAAGTAAAAATAAATTTGGGTCAACTGTATGATCTTAAACATCCAACAAGAAAGTATAGCCAAAGATTCCATCTTCAACACAGTAATGCATACCTCCTGTCAAGAAAGTCAAGCCCACTGTTCTGACCTAACATTGAATAATTTCTTTTCTTTCCTTGTCTAGAAACCATTTAGGAGGGAAATTGTATCAGTTCTGACTATTTCAACAAGCTATTGAAGTGCCTGAGGGCAAGTCCTGACTTTAGAAATCTCAAGCCAGCTTTGGCAACCAGGAGAGAAACAAGGAGGAACCTATATTTGAAAATTTTCCTTGTTTTTATTTTTCTGGTTTCCTATCTCTCTGACTACTCTTGCCTTTATTTTTTACATCTCCCACGTACCAGTTAAGGACTTTTTTTTCCCCCTACAGTTAATAGTTATGCAATTTAGGGGTCTTTTAGACAGACTCACTGACGGGGTATTCCGTTGCCACAATCTACATCCCCTTTCAGCTTTTGAAGAACTTAAGAGTGGTCATTGCCCCAATTCCCTATTGGCAATTGGGGTGAACTCTTCAGAGGGTGATGTGTTAAGAACAGGAGATAGAATTTTGTTAGGCAGATTAGGGTAAAAAGACCCCAAGGAATAGTAGCCAGTTTTCTTTTTGGCTAAAAATCAAAACAATTAATAAAAACAAAAAGGGGGATATGTTGGGCTTAATGCAGGGTTGAGCCTAGCTAGGCCACCTGCCAGGAGGAATGAAGGAATGGCTCTCGTGGGTGTGGTGCTCCACACCAGTTGGTTGGTTGTGAAGCCAGTTTCTGCCCAGCACCTGGAGGGAACCTGATCCACCTGGGAACAAACTGCGATTGGCTGTGGTCAGGACCCCACCCCATAAGGCTATTGGCTAACAAGACCTATAAGACTCTGCTCTTTCTTGAATAAATGAGTTTGCAGCAGACCACCACTGCTGGCTTTCCACTCAATTCCTAGAGTTGGTGTCCTGATTCTGCACCTACTCATTCCCTCCCCTGTGGCGGAGCTCCTTCAGTCCCCCTTGGGCTGGTCCTGAGTGCTGGGACCCCCAACACTCCGTCATCCACCATCCACCTGCATTCACAGCTTAGGGATTTGACTAGCATACTATATAACTCTTTTCAAATTTGGAGGAGCACTCAAAATAGTTCTTGAGCCTAAAGGGTAGGAACATTGAGGTTTCACAGAATGGCAACGGAAGGTTCTACGAAGGAAGTGACATTTGAACTAGGTCCAGAGGGAGGAAGTAGAAATTGGAGATTTTTCGAGGCTGTATCTGTAAGGACAGAGGATGTATGGCAATCTAGACAACAGGATGGTAAGATTATCAACCCATAAGGTAGAACCAGTTATCCCAAATATGCTCATCAGCCTGCCAAAGAGTTCTAAACCACCAGGAAGTAAGTACTGAGCCCAGTTCAAGTAAATGTCATTTTCTTCATAGAAATCCATATAAAATTTTTGAGGAACACGTCCTATGACCTCGACTTCTTTGCTAGGCTCTTTGGAGTCTTCCAACCCTTTTCTACATGAGTTGAATGGTCTGGGTTTATATCACAGACCACACTCATAAGGCTATCCATAGCCTATCAACTTGTAACAGAGTCCTAAAAATTGCTTCAGTGCTTTTCAACGGTTTGCATAGGAGATGGTCTCCATGAATGATGGCTGACAGAAAGGGGTTTAAGTTGCTCATGGGGTCCTGAGTGGAACTCATTCTCTGGTCAGCTAGCAGAATAGAGTTCTGTTCCCATGACATCTTCCTGAATTTGAGCTTTGGAATCTCCTGGGCCTGAGCCTGCAGAGTCTGAGCAATGTCATTGCCAGTTCCTCCAGCTCTCTGCTGGGAACCCACTACAGTTCCCTCCTGCAAGCAACAGCCCTTTCCCAGAAGCATGAGCATTTCCTACTTGATTCTTCTCACATCAAATGTTTGAGTCTCTGTTCATGCCATATTTTTTGTTGTTGTTAAAAAAAATTATAAATACGTATGTCATATATACATACATATATATATATACATATATATATATATATGTATGTATAACATTCCTCTTAGGAAAATCATTACTGTCAGAGGTAGAAAACAACAGCAACACATGAACTGAAATATATGGCAATATTATGGAAGGCCAACAAAGTGTTTCCCAAGAAACAGCAGGAAGGAGAAAGAGGCGAAGAGAAGTGAACAGAAAGCTACGAAAGGAACTGCCTTGCAGGAGGAGACCATGCAGCCAGTTCATGGTCAGGGAGCATTGCCAGAAGAGAAACCAGGGCTGAAGGAGCCAGCGACACTGAGGGTTAAAAAGCAATCTTTAACTGGGAAAATCTCCTCCAGAGGCAATGGAACTGGCCATATGGCCTTTATACGTTCCTCCTCGCTCATGCCCTGAGATTATCTGCTCTCTGTGATCATTCTTTCCTGCAAGTGTGAATGCTGAGCATTGACCTGAGATGCCACAATGCTTCCTTCCCTGACCACAATGATTCCTGCTCCTAACTCACCCCAGGCAGGCTTTATTTTATTTTGAATATAAGGGCTATACCTCCAAGGCCAAATCTCCTTCCACTAAGCCAGGTGCACAAAACGATCAAGCAGAGAATGCCCATTGCCTCCCAAAGGTTATGATCAGCAGTCTTCACACACACACACACACACAGGCAACATGCAGACTTTACTCTGACTGACCCAACATACCTCCCACCTTTCTTATCTTGCTGTCTAAAGCACACTATTGCTTTCTCTGTCCTGAATCCTCTGCTTTTAATTCTTTAAATGATTAGACCTAACATAAGGGACTAAGTCCCTGATAAGCAAACAGTCACTAAGGAATAATAAAGATGGCATTCTTCAGTCTTCTTGATCTGAAACAAAGACCTGCTCTCCCTACCCACTACCCTCACCCCCACCTAGCCAGCAGGGTTCTTTTTCCAGTCAACCTAGTCCAAACCAGTTCAGGTAAGACAGAGGCCAGACCTGGACACTTCTTCGTTTAAAGCCTTAAAACTATCAGCCTTTTTTCTTTAAGTTGACCAACCCAAAATTAGGGTAGGGGAAACAATTAAAACTCAGGTCCTCCGCTGGGGAGGCGGGGAGCTTTGGAGTCTTGGTTTTCGTAACCCCCTCTCCACTTGTGGAGAGCTTTTATTTCTCCATATGTATGTTTGGATGTGTGATTATCTTTCAATAAGAGTTTATTTGCTTCTTGCACTCTGTTGGTCTTGGACTCTTCCTGCCTTTTAATTCTTTAACTGACTGAGAAAAAAAAAATCTAGCCTTACCCCTAGATTGTTAATATGACTGCAACACTGGTCTATCTGTACTTTCTTTTCCTTGAAGTATCAGAGGCTTGCTTTATCTTTACAAGGCTGAGGTGACTCCTAGCTAAATTTGGCCCAATGGGATGACTAGAATCTTGAGAAAATATTGGTTATCTTGGGATTTTAAAAAAAAAAAGTTCAGAGGCTGGAGAAATGGTTCAGCAGTTAAGAGTGCTTGCTGCTCTTGCAGAGGACCTGAGTTTGGTGCCCACATCATTTGCAGCTCACAACAACGTGCACAACACCAGCTCCCAGGGATCTGACACCCTATTCTGACCTCCACAGGCACCCACAAACGTGCGCACGCATATAAAAAAATAAAACACATATACACATAAATAAAAATAAATCTTTAAAAAAGTCCAGGAGGATAGGAAGCCACCAAGGATTAAATAAAAACTGTTCTGGAAAGTCACACAGTTTCTAAAACAGTCAAGATTTCTGTAATGGTTTCCCTGCCATACAAAACTCTTCACAAGATCTTTTTTGTATTCTTCACAAAAAAGTTTCAATTCCAAAATAAAGACAAAAAGAAATGGTCTAGGCTTCTTATGTCTCCTCGAGAACTACGTTCTCGAGTTCTTACCAAGGAACTCAGGGCCATCTCTCTCCCAGTGACACCCTTAAGCCTCCTCTTGTCACCTGTTGGCTCACACACTTGACAATGCCATGTCCACACTGTTTCCTCTGGCAGACATGGGCTATACATTTAAACTATTACAAATTCAAGTGAATAGTCCTGATCATCTGCATTCTCATTCTAGTGTAAAGGGGTCTTGGTCATCCAGGGGAACAGAGACTTTGCCTGGGCCAAAGGTATGCCACTAATTCCTCCATCTTCCAAATCATAGACTCACAGAATGGTAGGGCAGGGGTTAGCCTAATTGCCCTCAGAGGTCACTTATCAAATAGGTCTCAGTTGTCAGCTTTTAGTCATTACTTTATACAATGACTGATTTAACACTGAGACAAAAATGTCAAGGCAACCAAGTATCACTCCTAGTATCTCAATGTCCATTGTCTTTCTTCTGCGCCTTTCTCTAGCCAACTCCCACTCCAACCCACAGAGACCACAGCCTTGAACTGCAAGTGTCTGGCATTTTAACTCATAATAGCTCTAATCTGTACCTATGACAAGTCTCCTGGAAAGTATACAGAGATGAAGTTGAAAGATGGCTTCCTTTGAAGCCTATGCTATGTGGTTTCTCCTCTTCTGAACTCACATGACCCTTAGAATTGCCTTTGCCATGTATTTGGCTCTTTTTATCACTAGACAGTAAGCTCCTTGAGGGCAGGATCCATGTCTGATTCATCTCTGGGTCCCCTAGGGCTGAACCAAGGGCAGAGAAGAGGTCCCCTAAGAGGCCTGCAGGAGTGGCTGAGGAGGAGCTGAGGCCCTAACTGTGGCCCCAAATGCCCAGAAGCTAGGGGACTGGGCTGGGGACTCCTCTTCTTTTAAGGCTGGTCATGCCCCTTCCTGCTCCTGCTCCTTCCTGACATCCCGATGGACTTCTCTCTTGCACTGGCTTCTGCCAACTGCCACCTTGGGACAGAATCCTCTAGGAAGCCTTCAGCTGTTAACAGCTTAGAATGCTGCTGCTCCCAGGAGTCTTTGCACTGAAGGATGGAGATGAGATAGGAATTTGGGGGTTATAAGGGGTAAGGGTGGAAAGTTTTGCTCCCGAAAGACATGTTCTCCTGTTGAAGGATTTAGGCAGGAACGGGTGAATAGAAAGGACATTGTGCTTTTACTTTATTCTTTTTCAGTGGAAGGAAGCAGATTTATTTAAGGCTGGCCCTAAGGAAAATAGAGATGATTTCTCATCTCAAGCCTCATGTTCAGGAGCACTCAGAGGTGCACTGAGATTTTACGGGATGCAAAGTGGGTACAAGGAGATAATGAGGAGGATATTCCCCATAGCACAGACGCCTCTCTTTTTCAAAAACTAATCTGGACTTCAGACCTCGACCTCATCGGCCAGCTTCTGCACTTTAATTTCACACAGATACACCACTTCTGCCTGTCAGTCCATGAGAAAACATCGCAGAGATTTAGAATTTCGAATGCCATGTGGAAAAGATCGGTAATTTAAGGATTAAGGGAAAGGTCAGGGAAAAGACCGGTAGGGGAGACAGAAGTTATGGCTTCTGCCTGCTCTGCAGATCCACAAGCAGGATTTGTACATACAAAAGTTTTCAGTTCTTTTGAGTAAGTTCTAAGTGACTGCTGAGTTACACCCTAAGAAACTTAGAAGAAGACGCTGCACTGTCTTCCAAAGCTACTGTGCCATTTTGTTTCACACGCTCATTCGTGATTTGTGTTGCCAAGATCAGGTTTTGATAGTTCTCATAAGAATCTACTAGAAACTTTCAGCTGTTTGAGTTTGCATTCCCCTGATAACCTATGACCCAGAGCTTCTTTTCATGTGCATATTTGCAAAATAAACACTTCTCGTCAAGTTTTTGCTCAGAGCAACAAAAAAAGTAATCAGCACATTTCTTAACAATATATTCAATTATTTTTCTTTTAATGCTTGGTGTTGGCTAGGCAGTTAAGAACACTCACTACTCTTGCAGAGGACCCAATATTTCAGCACCTCACAACTGCCTGCAACTCCAGCTCCACAGGTTCCAATGGCCTCTTCTGGTCTCCAGAGGCACAAGCACACACATGCCCTCCAAAACATATACGCTTAAATAAAAATATTTGTTAAAGTAAAATAAGGGGCTGGAGAGATGGCTCAGCAGTTAGGAGCACTGGCTGCTCTTGCAGAAGGCCTGGGTTCGATTCCCAGAACCCACATGGTGGCCCAACAACTGTCAATAACTCCAGTTCCAGTGGATCTGACATACTCTTCTGTCCTCCTTGGGTATTGCATGACACGGGTGCACTTACATACATGCAGGCAATATACTCATGCACATAAAATAATAAAATAAAAATAATCTATAAAATATTAAAAAAAATAAAACAGAGACAGTACCTACCAGTCTCATATGCCCCCCAAAATACACATAAATAAAAATACAATCAATCTTTCTAAAAAATAAAAATAAGGGGCTAAGAGATGGCTCAGCAGTGAAAAGCGCTTGCTGCTCTTGCAGAGTACCTGAATTTGGTTCCCACCTATATCTGGCAGCTCACAACTGCCTATAACTCCAGCTCCAGGGGATCTGACACCCTCCATCTTCCAGCCTCCATGACCTGCTGAACCCAAATGCACATACACACAAATACATAAAGACTAATCATTTTTAAAAAGATGCTCGAGAAAAGAAATTTTAAAAAAATCTACAGAGTGAGCTTTAGGGCTGAATTTCAAAATCGGTCATTTGCCACCCTGTAAGTGCCCGCTTGCTGCCTTTCAGTACAAAGCTCATTTATGAGCATCAACTCTTTAAGGTGCTAACAGACAAATCAAGACAGAGTTGTGAGGGCACGACTTATGTCCTATGCCTAGGAAAAACTCAGTTGTCAGGGTAGGAGAACGAAGTCCTAACATTACAGGTCTTGAAGCCCAAAGCAGACAAGAAAGCAAGCAACTTTGCTGCTAATGGACACCCCTCCACACTCTGGTTCAGCAAACTCCAGCTCACTAAATACTTTCTGTCTGCCTGTTGCTGTGCCGTTCATTCACCGGTCAGCCTTTCCTGAGCACCTAAGATGTGTGCTCTGTTTTGCCTGTGAGATGATAAATGTGGCAGAGGCTCCATCTTGAGGAGCTAAGAGGTCAGGAAGTTATATCAGCACCAAAGTTAGATCCCTATATGCACAAAGATATGTGTCAGGTACTGGAGAACACAGAAACTTTATGCTCTACTTTGAATACACTTTGGTATTGCTTTTTTTAAGATTGCTGAAAAAATTTTAAATAAAAAATTATGTTGGGGCTAGAGAAATGGTTCAGTGGATTAAGAGCACTGACTATTGTTACAAAGGACCTGGGTTTGATTCTCAGCACCCACATGGCAGCTAACAACCATCTGTAACTCCAGTTCCAGGGGATTTGACACGGATCCATGCATGACATGGATACACTTACATACATGCAGGCAATGCATTCATAAGGTAAAAATAATAAAACATTAAATATATATAAAGCCAATATGTGGTCTTTCCTCCTCTTCCTCCTTTCCTTCCATCCTTCCTTCATCCCTGCTTTCTTCCTCCTCTTCCTTCTCCTTCTTCCTCCCTGTTTCTTTCCCCGTCTCTCCTTCCCTCTCTCACTTCCTCCCCCCTCCTTCCCCCCATCCCTTCCCTTTTAGAAGGGTTTTAGCAGGGTTTTTTTTGAACTAATGGATCTTTTAAAATGTTTGAATCATTTAAAAGGCTTCAGAAAAACTATGATTTTAATATTAGAAAGAATTAAAATTTATATAATATGCACAAGAAGGACAAATAACTTTAAAATCTTCCACCTCCTCCTCCTCTTGGATGATCTCAAAGGCCCTAAGTCCTCACTAGAAATAATAAAACATTTTTAAGGACAAATTTCTTTTTATGAGGCTGAAAAGTAGATCGAGCAAAGGAATGCTAAGTACCTATTCTGTGGAAGAATAGCACGATGCTATTGTCTGCATCCAGCCCTGGAAACAAAGAGCAAGCATACAAAGACAGGGATGCAAGACAAAGGGATGAGGTTTGAGGAGTCCAGAAAACCTGAAGTGTTACTGCCTAGAAGGAAAACGACCCAGACCCGAGGTGGCCAGACTGCAGCCTGCGATAGAAGCAAAGGTTATCTTCCCAAGAGGTAAGGAATTAGGTGAGAGGGCTTAACGAAGAAAGATTAGAAAGCTATAGGATTGTTTGAGAGGGCTTAAAGAAAGCAGGCGGCAGGCAAGAGGCTAGGAAGATTAGAATGGTGTGGGCATGTTTGTGGGGCAATAAATCCGCTGAGTGAAAGATTGATCTCACAACAGGAAATAAGAGAAATGTTCTGCAAAAGGCACCAACAGAAGAGGAAATTAATTGTCAAGACTAGGCCTTTCTTGTATGAAATGGAAAGTTACTGAAGGCATTTGTACCAACAAAAGCAAATATTCCATGATGACTGGCAGTATCTAGATTAGATCAGTAGCAGAGACCCTGATGAAAAGTTTATGGCAAAAAAGTGCTAAGGACACAGCCAAGGAGATGCCACTGGAAAAGGAGAGGACACAATGCACTGAAAATACAGAACATGGACAAAAAGCAAAAGACACGACTCTCAAGAATCTACTAACTTCACAAGGCTCCAAAGGTTTTGGTGGAGACTCCCTTATTTAAAAGGAAAATAAGTAGCCTCAGGTAACCTTCTTTTCTCTTTGCATAATTATGGGCTCACTCTGACATTCTTGCAGAATTCATTCATGACTCACTGGGAATTTCTGAAATTAAAAGATTAATCACATCCAGAACAGAGCATTGTGATAGTGTGAAAAAAAACCTAACTTAGGTCTAGCATAAGCCAATCTTAAAGATGCTCTTTGGGTGCAATTTGGTACCAGAACATTCTGGCTTGAGCTCAGACATTCCGTAGGCCATCACATATCTGCTGGTTTCCAGGTAAGCTGTTAGTTCCTGGGGTGACTCAGTTTCTTCCTCATGGGAGCAGTGTCTCAGAAGAGAAGCATCCTGAGATGTATATGATTAGCTCTAAAACTAGTTTCATGTCCACTCTTATCTGTCTTTGTTCTGGTCTCTTCTCTGCAGCACCTATCAATCTGAGCAAAGTCTGGATGAAGACACTGCAGGTAAGAGGGAATATCTACTGAGTCCCTGCAGGTATGCAGCCTCCGCTAGAAACTGTAATGTGTTTGGAAGAGTCGGGCTCAAACAAGGTTCGTTTCTATTCTCCTTGCTTTAAATCAGAAGATTGGAAGGAAGAGATGGGAGGGAAGGAAGGGAAGGAAAGAGAAAGAAAGGGAAAGGAGGAGGACATGGCAGCATGAAGCCTTGGCTACTTTGGAATGAAACCAGCAGTTTCCCTGACTCCCCCTGAGGAGGAGGAAGAGATGCTGCTCCTCAGTGAGGACCCAGGAAGTGAAGGCTTCCTCCACACACACAGCAATGCCCCGGCCTGGAACCACAGCCAGGACTGATGGCAAGTGGGGATCAAGGAGTGAGGACCCTGCTACCCTAAGGCTGCCTCTGATCCCCACAAGACAGTCGTATACCCGTGACTTACCCTACTGATCAGACTAACATGTCCTGGGAAATGATCCCTGCCATCCCTGGAGCCCAGATGAGAAACCTAAGCCCATTTTGAAGCAATGAGTGAGAGAATGAGGTTAGAGGGCCAAAAGGGAGCAGGCAGAAAGTTGGGAAGTTTGGAAGAATCTAGGCATGTTTGGACATCTGGTTTGTGACTGAAATACAGAAAGGGACACACAAAAAGGAGTCAGACCCCAGTGATTAGTCCTGCTTCACTGAAGTGTGAGATCTATAGACAACCAGTTTCCTGGAAAATATTCGAGAGTGGGATAACCCAGGCTCAGAAAGACAAATATCACATGTCTCATGTGCAGGCTGGAAAGATGGTTCAGCAGATAAGAGCCCTGGCTGTTCTTTCAGAAGACCTGGGTTTGAATCCCAGCAGCCTTACATGGTAGCTAACCACCATCAGTAACTCCAGTTCCAGGGGATCTAGTGCCCCCTTCTGTCTTCCTCAGGCATTGCACGACATCGGTGCGCCCACACACATGCAGGCAACACACTGATAAAATACACATACATTTAAAAAATGTTTTTAAGTGCCACTTTTTATTTGCTTCTGTGTGGAGTTACTGCTGAAAGATAGCAAAACCTGATGCCATGAAAGAAGAAACTTGGTGCTTTTCTGTCGAGTCTTTCCAACCACCATCAAGGCGCAAGTGACTAAAATGAAGATGGCCAAAGAACAGAACCAAATATGGAGCTTCCCTACAGCTGCTAGCATGAAAGTGAGCCCCGCCGCCGCCCGTAGCTTCCTACAGAGCCCTGCAAACACCACGGGAAGCCTGCAACTTGACGGCCAGGACAGGGAGCTCTGTTGGAAACTTCACTGTCAGCCAGTGCCTTTGCAGTTTCTCTGTGGTTTGCAGATGCTAAAGAATGGAATAGCCTATTGCTTCACATTCTGAGTTTGACTCTCTGTCAGAATGTGTTACCTTTTTGTATTAATATGACCAGAACAACTACCATCTGCATAACTTCATAGTCTACAGAAATGTTCCATATGTATTATCTTGTTTCATCCTCCCAAGGTGTTAGCAAGCATGTGTTTCCCTACAGGAAACAGTCTAAGGGAGGGAGGAGTTTGCTCTAGACCACCCAGCACTGAGCTTTGCTCTCTTTTTCCAGTGTCAAGATCTGGAGTCCTCAGCCCTTCAGCCAAGCTGTGAGCCACCGCCTCGAGGCAAGGAGCCACTCATCTCACATCTGAAGAGCTGGCTGAGGTAGATTAGGGTGTCGTCATCCCCTCCCCACGCTCAGCCACTTCAAAGAGGAACATGGTGTGGAGAGCCATCACCACCAAGAGTTTTGTATCCTTTTCCCATTCTCCCCATTCCCTTATCTGCCCCTAGCCAGAGTACTGGGCTTGGAGAGGCTCTCAGACACGGAAAGTTCTGGAGTCCCACACTGAGCAGATGAAAATATCTTTCCTCCTCCCTGTGTGCTGCTTGGAAACGTACTGTTGATTTAGTCAGGTGGGCTGGAGACCTGAGGTGCTGCTCCGAGCTTTGCCATTGGGTGTCCCCGACAAGCCTTGCTCTGTGCCCGAGCTTCTGCTTCCACTCTGCCCCCGTCCCTGCCAGTGCAGTCACTTGGCTCTGCTCAGCATTGATGTGCGAGAAGTCATTCCCCGCTTTATGAGCCATTTTCAGTGTTTTCACAGCCCCTTTTCAAGAAAATACAAAGTCTCTTTGAGTGTGTTAATTCTGAGTCATTGTGTCCTGGCATTTCAGAAAAGGGACCAAATGGTGGGGGGTTCATTTCAGACACACGGGAATTACCTTTGTTTCATCCCTGGTGAACCATTCACCCCAGGCTAAAGCTCAAAGTGGGCATGATGGTGCATTCCTGTAATCCTAGAACTAGGTGGAAGCCGGAGGACCAGGAGTTCAAAACGAGTCTCAGCTGCAAAGCTGAGTTTGAGGCCAACCTGAGATGCATGAGATCCTGTCTCAAAACCAATAACAAAACTGAGTAGTGTTGGCCTTCAGATGAAAGGATGAACCGGAGGAGCCACATGCGGGTACCATCTACATGGGGCCACAGGCTGGGACCCAGGAGTCATACCCATGTGCCACAGAAAATGCAAAGCCCTGTAGAAACAAAGCTATGTGGCTGCATGAGGTGCCCTCTGTCACACCTGGACCTCGATCTTCCCACCTATAAAAATCTCAGAAGCATCATGTGATCGGGAGTGGGAAAAGACAGGTTGCATGACCCTGCTGTTACTATGTCCCTGAGTCACTGTGTTTTCCTAGTTAGGAATTGGAAACTTCATTCAGGGAAAGGACTCCTACCTGTCCTGGCTTAGGTAATGGGAGAGAAAAAAAAAGCAGGACTTGGTATAAGTCTGACAGGTTTGGGTACGACCTTGGCCACTTACTGGCTGTGTGATCTTGAAATAACCTCTCAGACTTACTGTTCTCGTTCCTTAAAAAAGAATAGTAGTGCCTTTCATGATGAGGTCACTGTGAAGATACATCATCTATGATGTGGTTAGCACTGTGATTGCCACAACATCATTACCCTCCAACTCATCTATAGGATGGGCGGGACAGTGGACGGGTAATGTTGGGTGGTTTAAGGCATGGTCATTCAATATTAATTATGTCACTGATAAAATAGAGATAAAAGCAAGCAAAAGGCCTGAGTGGTAGAGATAATATTCTGAAGAGTTTATCACAACACTGGATCAGGACAGATTCCAAATAAATGTGCAGTTATAATTGCACTTATCTTAAAGGTCACCAGCAGGAGCCAGTGTCTCCAGCAAGGGATTCCTGGGAAGTTTGCAGAAGTCCTTAAATCAGAACCAGAGCTGAAGCCTGGGAGTTGGGACAAGACAGACACCAGTGAATTCTGAGCCATCAAAGGTACAAGTAAGGACCAGTCCCTAGAGGTTTGAAGCAAGATGCCCAGGCAGGACGTGGAAGCTATCAGGGACATGCCCCCTCGGAACTACAGCTCCATATAACCAGTTCTATGGTGTGTCTTCCACAGCCTTGGGCTCATGTAGTTACACTGATGAGTCTGCAGGCCTTGCTTGCCAATGCAGGCTGCCAGGCAAGTTTGTGCTGTAGCGAGAAATGATGAGGCAGGACCCTGGAGGAGGTCCACGAGCATAAAAGCATTCCTTTGGGGAAGGAATTTTTGTCTTTCTCACAATGGAAGCCAGTATCTCCAGGGTGTTAGTCACAAGCTGTCTAGTGGCCCACAGACGCCTTGAACTTCCTACACAGGCTGCCTGTATCTGAAGAACTCTGTACCAACCACTCTGGGAAAGCAATAAGATTCATCTGTCCAAACATTTTTTTTTTTTTCCAAGCAGGAGTTTTAGGAGCTTCTCTGGAAAAGCAACTTTTATGAAATTCATGATCAAACTGTCCTGGGCATTAGCATCTGTCTTATTTGTTTTCTTCATGAATGCTGGTTTCCTCCATTTTCCTCAGTTTTGCTGGGAAATGAGTCACCAAAGCCTATTGATTATACCTCTCAAAGATCTCTCAGACCCATCAGTTTCTCCCTGCCATTTCCAGGTTCAAGCCACCACCACAGCAACGACCTCCACTTAAATGGACTCCCCACATGGGATCCTGACCCTTCTAATCCACTCTCCATCCTGAGGCCCATGATTATGATTATGATTTTGATTATGAAGCACATTACTATATAGGGGCATGCCAAAATTCATTCTCCCTCCTTTCCCATGTTTTTAAAATAGTGCTGGGGGCTGAACTGAGTCAAACTCTTGTGCTTATTAAGGAAGCACCCTACAATGAGCTCTAACTCCAACTCCAACTTTCCCTAACAATTTTATGAGAAATCATAATGTATGAAGTTCAAAATATTCTCCATTCTCCTTTTGCAGCTAGATTCGACCAGGTGACTAAGTTCTAGCCAATAAGATATGAGCAGAAGGATCATGTGTGACATTTGAGAAGCCTCTCTTGAGGGACAGAATACATCATTTGTCTTTGTCCTTGCTCCGGGTTTAATGAGCTTACAATGTCTGAAAATGGGGCAGCCATACTAGGTCAGGAGCCGAGGTGCTGAGCATGGAGGAACAGCAACACAGAAGGACGTGAGTTCCTAACACTTAGAGCCGCTCTCCCAGGCCTGGGCTAGCTTTCCTCTGTGTTTCATCGCCAAGAAAGAAACTGACCTCTGTCTTGTTTCAGCTACGACAGCTTTCATTTTCCTGTCACATGTAGCCAAGCCTAATGCTGATTCAAGAAAAACGTCTGTTTCACCCTCTGCTGGATGCTGCAGGGGATGCAACGGAATGTAGGTCTAGACATACAGACTTGGGCAGGCTTTGTCCAAAATGAAGGAAGCAGCAAGAAGACAGCAGAATCACGTGGGCAAGAAGATTCACGGACGATGAAGCAAGGGACATGATGAAAGAGGGGTGGGCACCAGGCTGGTGAGCTTGTAACAGACGACCAGGGCAGATAAACTTACTCCCACATGGGACTTGTCCAAGGTCACCCAGCTGGGTAGGTGATCCAGCATCATCCGACAACTCTAGGCTGCCTCTGAGAGAACCTGGAGCAGGAGTGGGAATGGGCTTTAACTCAGCCAGAGCACTGGACTGTACTCTCAACTCCCATCCTACCCTCCAAGAGGTCCATCAGAAATCTAGGATGCAGGCCTACCTTAACTCAAAGGATCCCTTCTAGGCCCCCTGCTTAGGGATGCTTGGGAGGCTCAGTAGCCAGGGCCTATTTTCTGCCACGGTGAGTGCAACATGTCAGGTGCAGTGTTGGATGATTTTTATCGCCTAATGACCTGTTCTCAACAGCCCAAAATGGTAATGCCATCCTTGTTTTATAGATGAAGAAGCCAAGGCTCCAAAAAAGAATGAAGTCATCTATATAAATCCCCTCAGCTCATGGCAAAGTTGAGGTACAAAGTCATGTTTGTTATACCCCAAAGAAAGTTCTTCATACCACATTCCAGCACCTTCTCAATCCCTGCCAAAGCACAGAACAGTCTTCTTACCAGACAGCCACCAGTTAAGAAAGCATTCAAGTTCAACAATTATAATAGTTCATTGTAGCTCTGCATAAACTCCAAGCTCCAGGGACTTACCTAGGTTGATGGGCTGACCAGAACAGATTCCAGCTGTGTACAGCCCCTACAGCCAAGACCAGCGTCCCATCCTGAAAATATCATCCCCACCCTATCAACAACCCCACATGAGTTGGGGATCTTCTAGAGGAAGGGAAAGTCCTTGGACACCCAATTTCTGTGGCCTTGGTGCTCCCAATAGTCTTTGCCTTGACTAGCCATGGGCCGGGCAGTCAGAGTCCTCCCAGTCTAGGTTCTAGAGGTCACAGATTCCAACCGGTTGTTCCATGGAATCAGGGACACTCCGTTCTTCATGTCCTGCCTGTGGCTGTCATGGCTAAAATGCATTTATTTGAACTGAAAGTCTAAGGAAACAAGTGGTCATTGAAATGAAATTTTTCTCATTACCAACATTTGGAAAGTTGAGTTGCATTTTGTTAGACTTCCAGGGGGCACCTTTCCAATAATGTGGTACACCCAAGTGTTCCAGCATGAACTACATATTCTCCCAAGGTCATTGGCCTGCCTTTTTCTAGAATGTCCACAGGAAAAACCCTGAAGAGCTCAAAGGCATTTGATGGAACCTCTCATATGCATAACCCTCTGTATCTACTGGCAACTACCAGGGCCAGCCCTTTGCCAGCCTCTGGCTGGGTTGTCAGTAGTCCACATCATCCCAGTCTGGCTCAGCCACACTTCCGTCCACTAAATTCTTTCTGTTCCTTTCCAAGCTCACCCTAAGTCTTTCAGCTTGAATCAAGTTGAAGTGAGAATGTGTTCACTTTTTATATTAGAAATATATTAGACTTAGCATAAAATCTTAATTTATTAATAGAATATTCATTCACTTATAAGCAATGTAGTCAATATTCCAGAAGCAACTCTCAAAGGACCTGAAGATCAGATGTGAAAGAGTAATTTAAATGCATTCTTAACAAAGATAAAAGTAGATAGCAAGCAGATTTTGAAGATACCAAAATACTCTATCAGATGTGAAAGCACAATTCTTGCACTTTCAGACACTGGTGTGGCCAAAATACTGACCATAGTTTGGTATTACACCTTGTAGACATCATGGTAAATGGTTCTCATTCAGTATTTATAGGTTAGCACCTGTCACCCATAAGTGACATTCAGTTAAACAGTTGGATCTACATGATTACCAAAGGTTTCTTCATCAGCTGCAGCAGTCACGTGAAAACATGCCTTATGCATGCTGATACATCCAGCAAGAGAAAGGAGCTGATGTACACAAAGGGCCTTTGGGACCCTGAATATCAGTGTCCATGTGCAAGCTGTCCTTTTAGGTAAGTAAAAGACAGCAGGAGCCAACCTGGGCTGTAGACCCAGTTTACCCTGAGTGGTGGTTGGAGCTCTAGTAGGTTGTTTGCATTCTCTGAACCTCAGATTTTCCATCTGTAAAATGGGAATCATAATAATGCCTGGCATACAGCAAGTTTTGTATGAGATGATAAACTGAAAGCCCCGAGTCCATGAAGCATCTGGAGCCGCATTATTTGTTCACACATGGTAACTGTCACAATGGCCCCCTTTCACAGATATGGAGAACACAAGACCTTGAGGACTAGAGGTCCTACGTAGACAAGGCAAACTTGGAAACAGTTTCTCCCACTATTTACTCCCAATACAAATCGTTTCTGTGATCTCAAAGTATGTGAGAATTTCTCCCCAAGGAACCAGCAGGCCATTCAACCACAGAAGACACCAATAAGGTGTCCTCTGGTTCAACTTATTCTGACCCTATCGACCTGACATAGCAGCTGGACCCACAGGCCCAGGGCTGGACTCCCAAGAGTGTCCCCACTTCAAACCCTGCCACTAGTCTAAGCTTTCATAATTTCTGGTAAACCACTAAAAAGTAAGGTTCCTACATCCACCTCTTCGGAACCAATTAATTTGCTAAAGCAGCTGACACAACTGAGGGAGAAACCATATTTATCATTTACCAGTATATTACAAAAGCCATTTTAAATTATATAAGTTAGCAGCCAGATTAAGAGATACCTAGCTGATGTTGTAGCATACGCCTGTAATCTCAGTACTCGGGGCTGGAGGCAGGAGGACTGACATGAGTTCCAAGCCCACCACAGCTAAAATGGAGTGAGATCCTGTCTTTAAAAAACAGGGAAAGAGAAAGAGAAAAAGAAAAGAAAAAATTGCCTATGGCAAATTCTAAAAGAGTCTAATCCGGTGAACAGACATGGAGTGTACCAAGCAGGTAGATTAGCCTCGTCCACCTTCCTTCAAGACTCCACAGATTCAGCTCTCCAGAAGCATATTGAACCCTGTCCTGGTGGGCTTTATGAGACTTCGCTGCATATGCATGACTGAATGCCAGGACAACAGGTAGAAACATGATTGGATGATAGCATGATTTCATGAAGATACCCTGAGCAAGAAACACAGCAAGGCCCGTGCAGATTCTTGAGTATTCCTCCGTCAAGGACTTGAGGTCTTATGGTCTCCTACCAGACAAGACAGAAGATTGCTCTAACAGCAACTCTAAGATACAAAGACCAGAGAAGATAGTACATTTTCAGTTTCTGTGACTCACCTTGGAAAGAAGAAATTCCATTTTCTATTACTTGAAGAGAAAAAGAACCAGGGCTAAGAAGAGACTTTCCTTTTGATGCTTAAATCATTCTAACATCATTACAGTCACTGGGAAAACAAGGGCTGTGAAAGCTAAGAGCCAGAGATTGTACTGAAAACAAAACAAAACCAAAAACAAGTCATAGTATAGCCGTTCCCGACCCAACTCCCCACCTCCCCCATCCGATGCCCTTTGCCCTCTGGGCCAAGCACAATTCACAGCCCCCACCCCTGTTCAGAGCTGCATGATCCCTGAACTGCAAGCTTCAAGTCATGAAGCCCTTGGTCTTACGTCTAGAATCAAAGCAGCTAACCAGTGCCACACATGGGTGCAGAGGGCGTACCAGAGACCCCCAGCAGCTCTTCTCAGTCTCAGCATACTTGCCACTCCCCTGAAGAGGACCAGAACCAGAGCTGACCACCACCACACCCTAGGCCTTTCTCCAGCCCTCTCCTTTCCCTGCCTGCTGAGAAGTAACTAGCTACTATCCTGTGGGAGTAGTTCTTACAGTGCTTCTGAAAGAAGTCAAATGTAGATATGCCGTGGGGGTAAAACTGACTCCGTCCTCAAAGAAACTACTTTAAGTAGCCAAACTTGAGGCATCCAAGATGAACAAAGGGAAATGTTTTGAGGCAGGGGAGCTCTTTCCAACACTGAATTTCTGGATTAGGGTGTGGCATTACTTTGTTTCCGCCCCCCTAGTTTGTGGTCTTGGGAAATGTATTTGGCTTCTTCCAAAATCCACTTTTATAACTGTAAAATGACCATGAGCCTCTCTGATGTTCACCTAAGAGCTAATGTGAAAATGTCTGCAAACTGTAAAGTTCCACAGATGTCAATGCCCACACCCACAGGCCCGCACTCTGCCTTCTCTCTACTCAACCCCCGCCCCTCCCAGAGTGTCTGTCACTCTGCACTGTGTCATTTCCATCTTAGCTCCAACAGGACACCCAGAAGGCTGCAGGAAGCAAGGACATGCTGCCAGCATTTTCCCTCTACTCTCTCCACCTCCAGACTCACCACAGAGATCCAAATGTTCTTTCACTTTACATGGATTTTATTCCCCCTCAAGAAATCACTCTAGCCAGGATCATTGGCTCCCGTCAGTAATTTCCAGCACTGGGGAGATAGAGGCAAGAGGAACATAAATTCAAGGTCATCCTCAGCCCCCTCGCAAGTTCAATGCCAGCCTGGGGTACATGAGACCCTGTCTAAAGCAAAAATCAAACTTCTGAACCCCATCGGCTACCTTTTACCATGGATTGCCTATAACAAGACAGATGAGACTACCAAGGATATAGGAAAGAGGGTGTGTGTGTAGACTTTCTGCATCATGGATGAAATCAGGAAACAGATCTTCCTATGTTTCTCCACCAATATAAAAATACGCCTCTCCTGACAATTCACACCATCTCTCAACCTCCTCAATGGCTGAGCAATATGACGAGCTGGGTCCCATTTTAAAATTAGGCATAGAATGAGGCTATTCCCACACCAGCCCTCCAGCCCCTGAAAGAGATGACATTCCTATTAAATGTAGGCATTTTGGTAATTTCCAAAGGTTACTAAAACTATAACTTCTTGGAGAGTGTTCTAGATATTCTTAGTTACCGTTATGCTTATATAACAATTTTTTTCTTGTATAAACTTGGGAGTCTTTTTAAATATATACTGCTAACAAATAAGAACAATAAAAAAAAAAGTCAATTCAGAGGCTCCTAGAGCACTGTAAAGAGAGGTGAGCCTGTCATGTTTATTAAGCCTTATTTTGATGAATCAAGTAGTATAGCCTGTGTGACAAGGTCATCTGCCGATGACAGTATTTTAGGGGGAAAAAAATCAAAACTCCTGGGCAACAGTTCTATATAGCCAAACTTAACCTTAAATTTATTCCGCTGGATCCTCCTCCCAAGTGCAGAATTACAGGTGTGCACCACCACATCCAGCTTTTTTAAATTGCCCCAAATCAGGCAATGCACACAGGACACAGTGGTATTCTTAAAACTCAAACATTGCAATTTATGAAATAGAATACAGTTGTATAATAGGAAATATCTTTCCTTAAGCCTGTTGACTAGGAACATAGAACTTTGAACTAGAAAGAGTAGGGTAGGAATGTCATCTGCTAAACATGAAGCACTGAAGGGGCCCATGCAAGAAGCATGAAGGCTTATGTGTTCATTTCCTGGTCAGTCTATCAGGAACATATCACCACATGATTCCTTTAACCAATGTGTACCGCACTTCACTAAATTGTAGGCTTTTAATCCAGGAAATATAAACCAGCTTGTCCATGGCCATCCAAGTAGTTAGCAGAAAAGTCAAGGGTCAAGCTCAGTCTTTTAGATCGATTTATGGTACTATTAGCCCCACATCCACTATGTGCCCAACTACTTTATATATACTATTAATCATCCAAAAGTGTTCTTATTTTGGGTTCTGGGCAGTCCATTAAAAAGTCTCAGCTGGCAAGCGAGCTGGACAGAAACCACAAAGCAGCCAGGTATGGTGACCCAGAGTGTAATTCCAGACCTGTAATTTGGGGGGTGGAATCAGGAGGACTGATTCAAGGTCATCCTACATAGAAATATAGCAAGTTCAAGGTCAGCCTGGGCTAGCTGAGTTCCTGTATCAAAAATAAAAAAGACAAAGCAGCTACTCTGGGATTAAACAAGTACAGCCACCCACTATTCCCTCGAGTCATGGACACATCCATCCACCCATCCATTCCTTCTTTCATTCAATATTCTTAAGTACCCCATGATATGGGACATAACAGTCTCTCTCTTCAAGAAATCTGCAGTCTATTTGAGGAGATCAGAAATGAACTTCATGGAAAAAAAAAATTATAAAGCAAGAGTAGGCAACAGAAAAAGAGGAGAGTTTCCTCATGGAGGAGACTGAGCCTGCAGAGTCCTGGGAGGAACTTCTTCTATCTTTCAGTTGAACAGAAAAGTATGTTGATGACACTGAGGAGTAGAACAAATCACACAGTTGCCTGAGAGTTTGCTCATTTCTGAAGTTAAGGTGACTAGGGACCCAGTGATGTTACTGTACACAGGTCCCTTGGCCTTTAGCTTCAACCCAACAGACAAGTGTCTCCAGAGGCATGAGCCCCATCAGAATATGGCTTTCAGTCATATAAGACCCAGTATTCCTCCTTTAACAAATAATTTGTCTGAACTGTGTATCAGTGAAACACATTATCTACCTAATAAAAATTTCCACAAAATCTATGATAAAATTCAATATAGAGTACTCATTGTGTCATAGTCAAGAAGCAGTTTTACAGAACAGTGTTTTCATAACTGAGACAACTCATGCCTGGTAACACTGGGTTAACGTGTAGATGATGTCATCAATGTACAGAACTTGCTATAGCTGCAGCAGTTATGAATATTCTCAAATCCATGTCCATCTTAAGGCTGGCTCACTCTGTGACTGGAATTGCCATCTATACAGTGATTTTCCAGAAATCATGAGTAAACCTTGATAAAGCCCCAAGTTCAGGTATAATCCTTTACTTCATACTGCATTCCTCAAAAACTCAGTTTACATTAAATTTCAAAAATGGTTTCTGTTTATATGAAATGAGGGTTAGACACAAGACCTAACTAAATGGGGCTTTCCTGGACACGAACATTTAGTGGAATGCTTAAAGTCATGCGTAACAGTCTCTTATCATGTGTGGGGACTGTCTTGACCATTGAAGAGTAGTTGACATCTGTCCCTATTCACTAAACACTAGGGACAGCTCAATGCCCATCAGTGTGACAAACAGTAATTATGACAAATGCTTCCACAATTTCAAATATGCCTAAGAGTTAGGGAGCAGGTGTGTGTGTGTGTGTGTGTGTGTGTGTGTGTGTGTGTACTGGGGTGCAGGGGACAAAGTAGGGTGTGTTCCAACAGCTGGAGTTGAGAGTCATCCATCACTCTGTTGCTCCTTATGACGGTTAATTTTGTGTCAATTTGACTAGCCCTGGGAGTACTCAGATATTCACTCAAACATTCTAGGTATATTTCTACGAGGAAGTTTCTGGAAGTTAATATTTAAATTTGTAGACTAAACAAGACAGATTGCTCTCCCCAGTGTAGATGCTTCTCATAAAATCAGTTGCCAGCCTGAAAACAGCTAATTGGCTCTTTCCCCAAGAGTATTCCTTCTGCCTGATGCCCCTCAAATTGGAACGTCAGCTTTTTCTTACCTTCAGACTCAGATGAAAACATTTGTGTTTCCTGGGTTTTTTACCTTCCCATGGGTTTCCTTGAGAAACTTTCACCATCGCAGCTGGGCGCCAAGGGGGTCTCTCTACATATATTTACCTTATAAAATTTCCCTATGTCTTTGCCCTTGGCCTTGCTGACTTTACTGTTGGCACTACAACTATTCACGTCTTTGTCAAAAGACCCTCCCCATTTCACAAGAAACCCCAATATGAAGTTCAAATAAGACGTTGAAGAGGGGCAGAAGTTCCAAAGAACTTAAACTACGTCATTGGCTCTCTGGGGTCTTCAGCTTGACAACCCACCCTGCATATACCGGGACTTGTCAGTCTCCATAATTTTGTGGCTCAGTCCTTTACAAAGATAGTGCATCTATTTACTCACTTCAGTAATCCTGAGCTGTGAAGAACCCTGAATGAGACATTCCCATGCAAGTCTGGCCAGTCCTTGCACTGGCCTGCCTCTTGCCTTCTGGCCTTCAAACATGGAGTGCTGGGCCCTCAGCCCAGCTCTTAGTCCACCGGAAAACATTCTGAGTTCTGACAATATCAGTAGGGCACAACTGAGATCCACCACAGACTCAACAGGAACCAGGTCATGGCAAGCAGGAACGGAGAAGAGCACCAACAGTCACCTTCCAAGAAACCAGAAACTTTTGCCGCTTTGCAGTTTTTTTTGTACTTTCAGGCATGGGGGCCTTATGGGAAAGACATGGGCAGAAGTAATGCCCATAAGAAATGTAACAGGAAGGTCAGCAAAGCCAAAGCATGGGGAAATCTTGCAAGGTAAGTCAATGTAGAGAATCTTTTAGGTCTATCTGGGATGCAGAAAATTTCTCAAGGAAGTCACAACTCTCCCTGGACAGAGAGAACAGTGGTCATAAAACAGACTGCCCCTTCAGTAGGTAAAGGAGGAAGAGAAAAACTGACAAGGCTTTCAGCTTATCCTATATTCACTCATTCAAAACTGTATTTAATCTGTACTGTATTCCAGATATGTGTCAAGCTGGGAGATGCAGCTTGGCAGGAAGACAAAGAGGCGAAAAGACCACCTTAGGGACTGGAGAGATGGCTCAACAGTTAGGACCACTGGTTGCTCTTGCAGAGGATCTGGATTCGATTCCCAGCACCTACATGGCAGCTAACAACTGTCTGTAACTTCAGTTCCAAGGGATCCAATGCCCTCTTCTGACCTCCACAGGTACTGCATGACACAGGTGCACTTACATACATGCAGGCAATACATTCATACACACAATAAATGAATAAAATATTTTTAAAAGACCACTTTAAAGAGATGGGATGTCAGGGAGAGCACAGAGATGGTTCAGCTGACCTCCAGGAGGTGGGACCAAAACACAAGAAGATTCCCCAGAACGGACACCAGAATAGAGTTTGAAGAATAGAGTTTGTCAGTCAAGAAAAAATGGGGAGGGAGAACGGGCAGAAAGACGCATGCTGCAAGGGCATGGAGCAGAGACAGAGCAGGCACATCCTTGAAGCTGGAAGAACCATACTGCACCAGTGAAGAATGATGGGAAATGAACCAGAGAAACTAGAAGTTGAGTCACTAAGAGCCCTATGTGGGTCGTACCAAAAGCACTGGTTTGCTCTTCGAAGGCAACGGGAATCTGCTGAAATACTGTAAGCAAGAGAGCACCATGTCCAGATCTGTCTGTACATATGCTACATAGATTGAAGACCCAAATCTGGTTGCATAAACCGGATGAGGCGCAAAGTAGAGCACCAGGAAAGTGTTGAGGGGCAATGGGGACCTAGATAAGGATTAAGATGGAGAGGAAAGGGGGAAGAGAGGGACGTAAGAACCAGCAAGCGGGGAATACTCATACGCACATGATTGATCGGTAAAATATGAAACCAACCCTGCTGCCGTTAATGAAGTGCAAAACGACACTTGGTATGGTTTGTCTTCTTCCTCTTTCTTTCTCCCTCCCTTCCTTCCCTTTTTCCTTTCTTTAAGCAAAGGAACAGAAGATTTAGGGAAGGCTTGGACATATCAGGTTTGATGCCCCTGTCGCACATTAGCAGTTGGCCTTGGGGCTACAGCTCAGAGGAGAGCTAGGTAATGGACAGAGAAGAGGTGTTTTGAAGCTCTGGAAATGGATGAAGTCACCAAAGGCTACCTACAAAGAAAGATGCCTGCCAAAACTCTCCAGAGCACTCACAGTGGTGATGAATGACGGCTGATGCACAAAGGAGGCTGAGAAGGAGGTCAGGGAATTAGGAGAAAAGAACAAGAGAAAGCAGTGTCATAACAGCCAACATGGGAAGGGCTGTCAAGGAGAAAGTCCAAGCACTCAGGAAACTGAGGCATAAAGACCATAAGTCCACGGCTAGCCTGGGCTACATAAAGAGACCCTATCTCAAAAGGCAGGAGGTAGAGGTGGAGACAACGAGGTGAATCAGAAGAAACTATAATGCCACGTAGGCATGAAAATGCCATAATAAAACCATTACTTAGTGTGGTAACTTTAAGATTAAGTTTAAAAGACATTGAAGTTAATGGGAAAAAAAAGAAAAGTAATAGAGTATCTAAGGTTGCAGAGAATACAAATAGCACTGACCTTCTGACGGGAAAGGGTCTACTGTATTTAGCCAAGAGGCCCTCGATGAACTTGGCCAGGTAGGCTGTGTTTGCAGAGGTTTCTGGGTAAATGAGGAAGTGGAGACCAGAACACAGCAACTCTCAAGATGGTTAGCTAACATATAAAAGCTGACATTATAGTTTTAGGAGACCCTCAGAATTCATCTGTTTTCCCATCAGAAGTCTAAACTAGTTAAGTGGGAAGACAGAGAGTGAGGCAGGTGGGAATCAAAACTCAGTCTTTGTTAGAGGCAGAGTAAATATTACAGAAGGTAATTACCTCCCTACCACACACACACACACACACACACACACACACACACACACACACCACACACACACCTAAAATGAGAAAGAGACCCACAGGGTCCCAGCAGCACTGAGGCACCCAGCCTCCCCGCACAGAGCTGCCCCTGGAGAGCCTGTGTCAGCAGACAGCAAACAGAGCCAGCTGCGACAGGGCAGCTGTCTGGAGGGAGAAGAGAGGAGGATGTCTGTCAAGACATGTTTTCCTTGTCATGACTTGTAGCTTGAATATTCCACAAGGCTCTTGTATGCAAGGATTGGCCTTCAGCTGATGGCACTATAGGGAGGTACCTAGTGGAAAGGCCTTAGGTCCTCTGGGCCTTGAATGTCATATTGGGTTGGGGTCCTAGCTTCTTCTGTACACCCACCCACTTCCCAGCCACCATGAGGTGATCAGCCTTGCTCTCCCACACACGCCCTACCAGAACATACTGCCTTGCCACAGCCCAAAAGCAACAAAGCCAAGTGACCAGAAATTATGAGTCAAAATAAATCTTTCTTCCTTTTAAGTTTTTGACTCGTGTTATCTGATCACAGCAAAGTAAGGCTGACCAGAAGCTCCTCTCTGAGTAAAAGCAGAGGGGCACAGTGAGCAAGAACACAGGAGCATTGCAGGGATATCTCGCCTCATGGAAGTAAAGAATGGGGAATGCCTCGACAGACCAACTGATGTATCCTGAGCCAGGAGGTTAAGAAATATAGCACGACTGACTCTTTGCAAGAGCTGCTGGTGCATATGACTAAGATCGATTACTTCCAGAGTCTGATTGGATACAATGGGAAGGAGGATGGTGCAGGGCATCATCGTGGCTTTCCCATTTTCTCACATTTGAGTGTTAGCAAATGACTGACACCTTCTTTGTAAATTATTGTCATTACATAGCAACCCCTAGGTACTCGGCACTTTCAACTTCAGATTTCATTTTGTTGGGTGTTAACGTAGTGATTCTTTTTTGCTTTGTTTACCTGGTATCTTTTTTTTCTTCTTCTTCTTTTTAAAACTTTTGATTTTTTTGTTCGTTTTGGTTTGGGATTTTAGAGAAAGGTCGTGCTATGCATGCCTGGCTAGTCAGAAACTGTCTGTTGAGTCTAGACTGGCCTCCAACTTGAGGTGATCCATCTGCCTCTGCCTCCCGAGTGCCAGGATTACGAATCTGTAGCATCACCCTGCCGGGCTATTTCTCCTTCTTGCTTAGTGTTTAAACCATGTTGATTGGTGAACTGAGATTGCTTTGCTTTGCTCTCTCTTGTATATTTGGGAACTTAGCTCCATTTCTCAGTTCCACTAGCTGCCTCTCCTTTCCTGTCAGGCATAATAAAACTCAAAGTTCTGATGTTTATGTAATGATTGTTGATTATATGAGAATTGTCACCCAGGTTCGCCATTCCCTGGGGCCCCTCCCCCAGGCCCCTCCAGCTCTCACACACTACCCTGAGACCTGCAGAAAGCTTCCAGTGCCTTCTTTTTGCTTCCAGGCTCTTCTTAACTTCACCATTGAAATATTTCTCTTCTATTTTCAGCCCTATTACCTGTTCCCAAGGGACTATTACTGTCCATCCAAATCTAATGACGTATGTTGTAAGGGTCTTTTATCCTCCATTCTGAAGCCTATGAGTTGGTTTACACTTGTCTCACGTTCGTTTTCCTCTGATGGAAGATGCGGTAACTTGTCCTTTGTTTTGTTTATTCTGGTTTTTTTCCCCCTTTGATTCGTTTTAGTTTTTGTTTCATTTTGTTGTTTGTGGGATGTTTTTTGTTGTGGTTTGCTTGTTTTTGTTTTTGATTTTGAGACATGGTCTCATGACGAGGTGCTGGGATTAAAGGCATGCATCAACGTGCTCTGACTTTCATTTTACTTTTTGAAACTGGGTGCCATGTAGCTCAAGCTGGCTTCAGACTCACTATGCAGCCAAGGATGACTTTGAACTCCTTGCCCTCCTGCGTCCACCTCCCAAGTGCTGGAAACACAGGCATGGGCCACCATGCCAAGCTTGTGGCTTGTCCTTTGCACACTTTCATAGCCTCAAACACGTTTCTTTCACCTTGATAGAAATGGGGTCTTGCTAAGGATTCTTAGTACATAGTAGTTGTCATACAGTTTGCTGAGGTTTGTTTTTGTTTTTTGTTTTTTGTTTTTTAATGATACTTGTGATCCATCTTCTTTTGTGAGAAACTTGTACTTTCTTTCCAGAAGACTAGAGGATTTTCTTTTAATCTTTAAGACTTCAGGAATTTCCAAGCTGTGAATCATTTGTCCTATTTAGAACTTGCCAAGCCCTTCTAATCAGAAGCCAGGCCTTTCTTCAGCCTGAGAAATTGCTTAATAACTCTTTTTCTCCTATTTGCTAAATTTGTCTGCAGGTCTTATCTCTGGGTTCCAGAAAATCATCATGTACTCTATAAGAATCTGTACACTGAAGTTAGTTCCTCGACTTTTAAAAATATTTAATTTTTGTAGGTATATGCATGTCTTGCCTGCAAGTATGTAATGTGCACACCATATGTGTGCAATGACCTCAGAGGCCAGAAGAGGGTGTCAGATCCCCTGGTACTGGAGCTATGGATGGTTGTTGGCCACTACGGGGATGCTGGGAACCAAACCTTGGTCCTCTGGAAAAGCAGCCAGTGTTCTTAACTGTTGAGCCATCTCTCCAGCTCCATGTTTCTCCATTTTTGAAGTTACTATTTTTAAGTTTATTGCTGTTCTTTGTTGTTTGCTTCATGCAGGCCCTTCTAAGAACCTTGCTGGTAGGGTGGCAATGTTTCCTTCTGTCTTTATGTTCATAGTCAGTGCCTGGGGTTCCTGAGGAGAGACAAAGACCAAGAATGGTGGTTCTCAGTCCCCTGTAATTCTTCTGCTTTCTCCCATCCACTGGCATCCACCGATTTGTATTATATCCATCCTCTCATCTACCTGGTCCTTTTGCAAGGACACCCACCTGTGGCCAGATTGATATTAACCAGAGCTTTGGGGGCAAAACTTAGGCTCCAGAAGCCCCAACAAAATAGGCTCAGGCATCTCTTCTGATTAAAGAGTAGAGGTAAAAAACAGAAGGGAAAAGATGTGATTTATTCAATGTAGCAAAATTGGAAAGAGGAACAAATAGAGAGACCCAGTGATCCCAAGTCCATTTTGGAAGTACTAAAAGGAGCTTCAGGTGTAAGTACAGGAAGAACTTGAGCAACAGGTAAGAGACATGCTTGTGTTAAGAAGCCCTTTTCCTAGATACTGTCAATACAGACATGATGAACAGATATGTCCAAGTATCTCTATAGTAAAGTATAAAGTCTTTTGGGAATATGCCCATGCCGCTGGTCATATGGCAGTTCTACTTCTAGTTTTTTGAGAAACCTCCAGACTTTTTTCCAAAGTGTGCCCTAATGTATACTCCTCCCAACAGTACATAAGGAGTCCTCTTTCCCCCATCCATGCCAGCCTTTTATGTTCCTGACAATGGCCATTCTGACTAGGGAGAGGTAGACTCTTAAAATAGTTCTCATCTGCTTCTCCCTGATAGTAAAGGACATGGGACACTTTTTTAAGTGTTAACTAGCCATTTACATTTCTTCTTTTGAGAACTTTCTCTTAAGGTCCATAGCCCATATTTTATTTTAACTGGGTTGTTTGCATTCTCAATGTTAACTGTTCTTGACTTTTTGTATAATCTAGTCCTCTGTCGGATGTATCGCTGGCAAAGATTTTCTCCCCTTCTGTGAGCTGCCCCTCCACTTGACTGACAGTTTCTTTTGCTGTATAAAAGCTTTTTAGTTTCCTGAGACCCTGTTTCTTATTTTCTGTGCTACAAAAATTTCTATTCAGAAAGTTCTTACCTGTGCCTTTAAGTTGGAGTGTGTTCCCTATTTTCTCCTCTAGAAGTTTCAGGTTGATCAGGTCTTCTATTGAGGTTCTTGATCCACTGGATCCATCAATTGATAAGGATGGATAAATGAATAAGGAAAATGAGCCCTAACTTCAAATCCTTTGTTTTGTGTGTTTAATTGGAGTACATGTGAAAGCCAGGAAACTAGAAATGTGGGGAGACCACATGTGGTGAGAGAAATGCATGAGGGTTGGGGGGGCAGTCTAATATCAGCTGAAATGAAAAGAGAGAAGAAAGGTTCAAGCAGAAAGTGGGGTGGGAAGTGAGGGGGCGGGACAAGGGTTACGGGAATGAAGTGCGTAAGAAAAAGTTACGTGGAAACCTGCAAATCTTGACACCCAAGTGAAAAACTATAGGAGCAGGAGAAGAGAGGGCTGCTTAACCAAAACTAAGGATGCATGAATAAACCACTAGTTTGTAAGTTCATTTATATACATATATATATTTTTTTAAGGGGGTTCAACAGAGGTAACCTGCGTGGTTGGATAATGAATATTGCTACCAGAAGACACTGAATGAAGTTACTGAATGAAAATCTCAGACATAGGCACAGGGTTACCTCCCTGTGAGCACTTGGTCAGGGAGACCCAAGAGGCATCCAGACACAGGACATTGCCATTGCTTTTGCTTGTCCACTGTAACTGGAAGGTAAGACCCTATTGCTGAAGATACCATGCACTTTGGTTGCAGGACACAGAGAAATAAATCTTGAATTCACCAGGAAACTCTGTCTCTGCTGGCTAGCTTTCATAGTGCTAGAAGGTGCTATGAAGACTGTTGGGGGAGAAAAGACATCAGTGGCCTTATGTAGCCCTGGATCTTGCAAAATATAATACCAACCTGCCAGGCAAGATGCACCTACTGGTGCCACAGTGGCATAACTGTTTTTGGAGTCACCAATGTACACACAACAAATGAATATAATTAAAAAGATTTTTTAAAATAAGTCCTTATCAAGATGTGGTCTGCTTGGCTATTGTCTAAATTCTGGTTCTTCAAGGGGGTAAACACTCTTGCCATCAAGCCAGACAATCTGAATTTGATCCCCAGAACCCATATGGTGAAAGGAGATAGCCCACTCCATTGCTGTGACATGCACCCCTCTCACACACACACACACACATACATCCCAACAAATAAATGTAAAAATATTTTTAAGTATAGGAAATAGACACAAAATGAAGCAGACTTCCATTCTGCATTTAACCTTGCAGGCCCAAGAAGTCAGTTCTTTACAGAAAAATCAGCTTCTAAATATCCCTTCATGATTACAGAATCAGGGGACATTTGGGGACAAGATGTTCATTCTCACAGCTTCAAGTCCATGTTGAGAAGTCAGTTTAGGGAGCATTGTTTAAGTGGAGGCTCCTCTGGTGGGGCTTCCATTAGTCTAGGCTCTGCAAATGGGGTACCATGTTCCCCAGGATTAATAATAGCGGGAACTCCTTCCAGGACTTCACACGCATTCTCGCATTCTCTGACGAGACAAAGCCTATGTGTCTGCTTATCGTGCTGGCTTCGAAGCAAGGGAGAAAAGGCCTTAGCCTTACGTCCTGTGTGCACCTTTCCTCCAGGACCCTTATTCCTCTGCAAACAACGGCAGTGGAAGGTTTCTCACCTGGTCTGGAGGAAATCCTTACATCATTGCTATCTCAGGACCATCCATAAAATGCTAGACCAGAGCCTGATTCTTTCTGCTCTCTGTTCTCTTATACATGCTAATGTTCAGTGCTTGTCTGGCTTCGATCTTCACGTGTTGGAGTCAACTACGGCTCTGAGCCCTTTTCTACCTCATCAATGTGAGATTTTCTCAGGCTTTAACCTTTCAGTTTCTCCCCATTGATTTGAGCCTCAGTTTTGGGCCAAGAAGGTTCTTCCCTCATTAACAAGGCATAGGTGAAAGTTGATGAGCGTTTCACACCATGACCTTTTGCACTTAGCCTTCCTGTGTTCTTTATCTGTGAAGTTCTAAGAGGAGCCTTTGAGGCCGAGTACATGACTTAGTCGTAATGCATGTGCTTAGTATGTGCAAGGCCTTATGTTTAATCCCCAGTACCACATTTAAAACTTTTAAAAGGCCTGTCCACCTTATAGGACTATTATGGGTCTTGAATGACAGAAAGAAAGTCCTTTGAAAACTGAAGTGCCCTTATCTGGATGAGGCTTTGTTTTATCCTTTTAAAAACAATGGCTCATGTTTCATACAAGGAGCTTTGCAGTATTAGCTTACTTCCATGGATTTAGCAGTTTAAAATTCACGAGTAATCCTCAGGATCCCACAGAAAATACTCCTAGAGCTTCTCTTCATGTCGTTTCTGAATGCATTTGTTTTTATTCACTGAAAAGCCCTAACTGCAGACGGAAAAGGAAAATGGTCATCTCCGTGGTCTGACCTGCTTCCAATTCAAAGCTGACTGATGCTGGACTCGGCATCCCTGTTTCCAATAAAAATCAGGTGGTTGATATAGACACAGGGTCGGTCTAGATTCCCCTCCAAGAAAAATTATGCTGCCTGTTTGCAGGGCTGAGATTCAGGGCTTGAGCTCCTCCACTGCAGAGAGCACCTAGCCCTGGTCTTACTCATCTGGAGCAGCCTATATTTCCCTGTGACCAAGTAGGAGAGCGGTGAGAGCCCAGCCCAGCCGGCCATTCTGGCCTGACACAGGATACTTTCGTTTTCAGTCACACTATAGACCAGGCTGGCCTGAAACTCATTATGTATCCCAGACTAGCCTCATGATAATTGTCTTGCCTCAGCCTCTCACATGCTAGGATTACAGGTGTGAGCCACCATGTCTGGCTTGGCACAGAGTATTTTGATGGGCCCTCCCACAGTCCCTGGTGGGCTGGAGAGGTTTTTCAGGGCCACACTGAGTTAGAAGGACAGGGTGGATGGGGAGAGCATGCCTGTTACAAAGAACAGACGAGGTGCTGATCCAGATGTTGAAATGCTCACGACTATAATCATGGACAGTTTGCATCAAACAATAAACAGGTGATTCAAGGATCGAAGAGGTCCTTGGAAATCTGCAGGTCCCCACCCAGCTTTGATCCAAATCTCACAAGGGAACCAATGTCACTAATTCTTATTCCTAACCCTAAAGATACCCTAATTTAATTACCTTGAAATGCCAGAGCTTATTTCTAAGAAAATGAAAATGTATATTAGAAATTATACAAACGCCCCATTAAAAAGCAGGATATGGTGGTTCACACCTAGAATCCCAGCACTTGGGAGGCTAAGGCAAAATTGCCATGAGATTGAGGCTAACCTGGACTATATAGCAAGCATCAGGCCAGCTAGAGTTATACTAGCAAAACAAACAAGGCTGAATGTGATGGTACACACCTGCACCCCAACTTTAGAGCAAGATCAGGAGCTCAAGGTCATGCTCAGATAAAAATGAAGCCAGCCTTGGATCCTGGAGACCCTATCTCAAACAAACAAACAATATCAAGCTAGGATAATATCAGCCCCAAAAATCTAAAGGTTAGTCACAAGCCTGTTTTTCAATTATCTATGTGCAGATGAAGAAAAAGCTGTTGTATTCCAGGACTCAACATTCTTGCTTTATTTGGAAAGATGAGTCTAAAGGTTAGAGCTAATCCTGGTGGAGGTCAGAGGTCCTCCACAAATGCTCTAGTGACAAGTGCTGGTAACAAAAGGTAATCTTTTAACATAAAACTATCCATCTATTCATTCATCCATCCATCCATCCACCAATTCTCCCCTCTGCTCCTTCACTTGAAATTCCTCATTGCATTTGCAGTAAGGACCTCAAGCCTACAAGCTTCCACCCACAGACTCTAAGTCAGTTCCTGCCTCTTTGCTCCCGTCTCTCTGTTCCTGATGCCATCTATACTGCAGCCATGTTGTTGTTTATATATTTCCTCAAATAAGTCATAGGACCTACTGCTGTGGAACTCTGAACACACCCTGCCTGAGAGTCCAGTCCTTTCTTCATAACCTTTATCTCACAGTCTTATTTTTTAGTATTGCACTCCCTTGGAGCCAGGTATGAATGCACAAGCCTATGATCCCAGTAGTCAAGATGCTGAGGTGGGAAGACCGAAGATCAAGGCCAGTCGTGGCTATATAATGAGATCTCCATTTGAAAACTGAAAGCTGAGGGTGGTGGTGCATGATTGTAATCCTGGTATTGGAGAGGTAGAGGCAAGAGGATCAGGAGTTCAAGGTCATCCTCAGCAGCATATTGAGTATGATGCCAGCCTGGGCTACATGAGACCATGTCTCTAAAATAAATAAATAATAAATAAATGTAATGAGAATTGGACTAGAGGTTGAGGGAAGGTTATACATAGTGACAACTTTCAGAGAGACTCCCTAATCACTAATAGGAAGAACAGCTGGAGACAGGAAGACAGTAAAGCACAGAAGTCATAGCACAGTGCCAACCCCCACCACAGAAAATCAAAACACCCAAGTGCCGGGCCTTGGACGAAATGAAAATTATTCCCTCACAATCACAGATAAAAGCTGTGGAATGAAAAACTGGAGTACATTCTTGAATTGAATTTCATTCTCCAGAGCCCTAAAGTCAGCTAGCTAGAACTCACTTTTAGGGACTATACTATTTAACATTCGGAAAGAAAGTATCTGCTTTTTTAATGGAAAAATTGTTCCTCATTGTAAGAGTAGCACATGATGTTCTCAGCTCCTTTGGTCTCCAGAAGAGAAAATTCAGGTAGCTCCCTGTGTCCCCTGTGTATCTTAAATCTTCTATGTCAACAAAGCAAGCCAGATTGATACCTAACTTCTATTAATAAGTAGACAGTACCAGCCCATCATGAGGCAGGCCACATTAGGTAGATGTATCTACCTCTCAAGAAATCTCAAAAGCCTTAGGAATTCACAGATCAAGGGCCCAGCGAACCGATCTCGAAGTCAGTATAACTTAAACAAAAGCTCAAGTTTGTTATGCATTTAAAATTTCAGTTTGTGGTCACTGGGAAGACTCAGCAAGTAAAGGCATTTACCACCAAGCCTGACAACCTGAGCTGTCTTCCCACAAGTGGTCCTCTGACTTTGACACATATGCTGTGATATACACACACATACATACACACACACACACACAAAATAAATACAAGACAAATATTTTTTAAAGTTCAGTTTAGTATAGTATAGTGTAACAAACACTGGTTAACAACACAGAACCAGAACCCACAAGTCCATATAGCCCACAGCAACAACACTAAGCAACAATGGCCATATGCCAAGTATTTTACAAGCATTTTCTCATGAAATCTTAACAGTTATGCTCTCTTTAAAATTTACTTAAGATACCTAAGGTTACTGTTAAAAAGCAGTTTCAGGTTCTTATCTATCAGATTCCAAAGCCCATGTTCATTATCGTTTAACAAAGGGGGCTTGCAGAGTTGGGAGAAAGTGAACAACGTTGTTCACTGCCACATGAATGTTGTTCCTGCCATCCTTCTCAGGTCTTGTCTCCTTACTTAAGACCTTCATGCTCTTCAAATTGCATCTCTGGCAGCAGGTCTTCTGAGAATATTCAGATTAGTCAGTATTCCTACTGCAGCTCGGGAATCTAAACCTGGTTTGTGAGTTGAGATGGAACTTCAGTTTTCAGTGCTTTTCCAGAGATGCCCCCTAATTCTGAAAAGAAGCGAAGAAATGAAAATTCGCATTTTCTCCTGTGCCAAGACAACTACTAGCAAGAACTGGAATGCAAACCTTTGATTGTAAAGATGTTTACAAATCCCCATTGTTCGCTTGTCCCCCAAGTCCCATCATCATATTCTTCCCCCAGTACCGCTCAAATAGTTATGGTCGCTATTCAGAAGTCAGACCACTCCGGGTAGACTGATAGCAGAGAGTCACTTCCTCTTTGAGCTGTTAGGCTGAAAAGTAGCAATCTTGGCTTCTGGTTGAGTCTTCCCATATGACTAGGGCCTCCTGAGGCGCTGGGTTCCTAGGGAAGCAGTGTCATCCTGAGAAAAGCTGAGCAGTAAGAGGTCTCCTGAGGAAGCTCTAAAATGACTCTGTTCAAGAGACAGTGGTTTGGGGGGACAGTTTTGAGAAAGGGGGTCTCACTGTATTACTGTGTCATTCAGGCCAGCCGCAAACTCATGACTATCCTGCTTCTGCCTCGGGAATACTGATATTACAGATGTGTATCACTGTACCTGGCAAAGGACAGTGACTCAAGTTAGGGCAGGCACCTGAGCCAATAGGAGAGTGAGGCTGTTAGGAAAGCCTAAGTCAAGTCCCAACCCTGACAAGGATCTCCAACTCTTCAGCCAGGAAGAACCTCAATATGTTTTGGGGATATGCTTAAGTGTCTCAGCTGCTAGTGTGTAGGGTGTACCTGTAATTCCAGCACTCAGGAGGCTGAAGCAAGAGTGACTTCAAAGCCAGCCTGAGCCTACATAGTGAAATCCTGTCTCAAAAAGCAAAGAGTACCTACCCATGTGTAAAACCCTGAGTTTGGTTTCTCACAGAGAAGTGGGAGAAGGAGGGAGAGAGGGAGAGAGGGAGAGAAGGAGAGAGAGGGAGAGAGAGGGAGAGAGAAAAGAAACAACAAAAAACCAGCACTGCACTCTCCCAGGCTGGCATTGACAAGAGACTTAGAGCCAGGTCTCCAAAATCTTTTTTTCTCATCACTCTGCTAGGTTGGATCTCATGGGAGAGTTCTTAGCTTGCCGTGTTTGAGAACACTTCTTGGGAGTGATCCTGCTTGCTAGGTAGGCCTGGCTTTTCTGGTTCTGATGAGTGTCCTTTTAACCATCCAAAGTCAACTGTTTCCCTGTCCCTATCTGTCCCTCTTCTGAAGTGACCTTAGGGTCTTCCGTGGCCACATGGTGGCCTGGGAGAGGGGTGACAGCAGCCTGGAACTGCGCCCAGCCCAGACCTCCCCAGCAACAGTGACACATGCCGTGGTATTTGGGCATGCTGATGATTTTCTCCGAAGAAGGCTGTGGGGGAGACGAGGGTGGAATCTAGCAACTTCTCAGGCTTTAAGAATTCCAGCCCTCCCCCTCAGTCTGACCCTGGCTATGCCTGTCTGGGCCCTGACAATGCCCACGGGCAGCAGGAAAAGGAGGAGAGGCCTGTTTGCTGTTCGCTTGGCCACCCCTCCTCCGCACTGAGGTCTCCACTACCCGCCCCCCCTACCCCGCCCCGCTGCCCTCCCGTCCCTCTGGGCTGCGGGGCGCCACGACTGTCCCCAGTCCGCCTCGCCAGACCGGCGTAAGGGCGGCGTGACTCCGGGCTCTGCCACCAGCCCACCGCCTGCCCGAGGGAACTTAAAGGCTGCCCTGCGCTGCGCTGCCGGGCCCGCCTGGAGCCGGCAGACATGGCCCGGGCCGCAGAGCGCGGCCGCGGAGCCGCAGGCTGGGGGCTGCGCGGCGCCCTGGCGGCAGTGGCCGTGCTGTCGGCGCTGAACGCCGCGGGCACCGTGTTCGCGCTGTGCCAGTGGCGCGGGCTGAGCGCGGCGCTGCGGGCGCTGGAGGCGCAGTGCGGCCGGGAGCAGCGCGAGGACGGCGCCCTGCGCGCCTTTCTGGCCGAGCTGAGCCGCGCGCCGCGCCGGGCGCCGGTGCCGCCCCCGGACCCCGCGAGCGCCGCGCGCAACAAGCGCAGCCACGGCGGGGAGCCTCCGCACGTCCGCGCGGAGAGCCAGGACATGCTGATGATGATGACCTACTCCATGGTGCCGGTAGGCAAGGGCTGTGGCGCCCCCGCCGGGCTGGGCGGCGGGAGGTGGTGGGAACGCCAGTCTGGCTCCCGAGGGTCCCCTGGCCAGGGGCGAGGCTCTGCAGAGAGATTGGGTGTGAGTGTGGCTAGGGAACTCACTTAACCCTTCGGGATCCGTTTCCTCGTTTGCTGGCGCGGGCGGGGCCAGTCTCCTCCTCCACCCTGAGGTCTTTCCATCGTACAGGTAAAAGAGGGGCGTGGGTAGTATTAAGAATCCACTTTGCCTCCCAACTTTTGACATAAGTTTTCTCCTCTGGGTGTGAAGTGGACCAGTGAACCACAAGAGGCAGCTTGCCTGTGGCGCAGCCTCTGGAAGGAAAGTTCTCCTCTATAAAGGGCTCCTTTTCCTGGCACATCTAGTGGTCTCGCTTTTCATCTGACCTGAGCTCATCTTCACGAGATTGCCAACCCAACTACCCACCCCAGATCTAGATGCTGAAAGTTCTTCCTGGGTTTCAAACTGGTCAAAATGGGAGAAAATTGTAATGCAACGTTTACTGATATGTTAACATGCACCGTCAAAACTGAGGTTCTTAATGTGGGGCCTACAGTTACTTTCTGCCCAAGCTCCGGTTGTCTGTGGAACTCCAGAATTGCAGGTGTGTGCTCACGTGGTGCGTGCTTCTAGGGATCGGTTCATTATTGCCTTTTATTACGTTTTTATTGGTGGTGGTGAGGAAGCTTTTTTGGGTTTCTTTTGGGTTTTGGGTTTCTTTTGGGGTTGCTTTTGACACAGAGTCTCATATAACACAAAATGACCTTCGACTTCTTATGTACACAAGGCACCCTTGAACTCCAGATCTTCTGTCTCCCAGGTACCAGGATGACAGGCATGTACCACCACACCCCTGGTCCTCTTCTTGACATTTTCTAAATGATCCAGATTCCATTGTGTGTTCCTGCCCCAAGATTTAAGAAATACCAAAGGAAGACTTAATCAAAGTCCCTCGGTCTTTATTACAGTTTTAAGAGAGTTGGGTTTTGTTGATTTTAATTCAGTCGTTCTTTATTGGGCACATTTGGATCACATTCCAATCCACCTTCCCAACTAACTATTACAATAGCTATAATCCTATTTCACTTTATTAGAAAACACTCAATTGTCACTCCAAGTCCAGTGAGCCCTGCTTTGGAATCCTACTTATTTGAAGAGAAGCCTACTTAAAACATTTGTTGTCAAAGAAGCTTTTAAATATCTTAAGTGAACTTAAGTGCTTTTAAAACTACAAATACACACTTCAAATATATCTTTGTGAGAGGTCAAATTTTCCATTTCTGGCTTCACTTTTTTACTAACATAAAAATCTAACACCAAGCAAAAAAATTTTTTAAAAACCTCTAAAATGAAGAGAACTCCTTAGTGGGATTGCTCTCTGGGATTTTAAGGTTTTTTGTTTGTTTTTTTAACTCTCAAAGAGAAATCTATCTGAGCATCAACCCTTTATATTTTTAATCCTGCTTTTACGGTAAAGGATTTGAATCCAAATTGCAGCCTATTCAGCCACTAACACAAGAGAATGGACTCATTTCCACGTCACCATGAAAGCCTGATTTAACTCAGGGCATCCTGGCAGAGTCTCCACCTGCTGCTGTTACAGGTCAGAGCAAACGCATAGCAGTTGTCCAGCTGGGCATCTGTAGATTAGCACCAGCTGATCTTTCACCTGCAGTTCCTGTGTTTTGACCCTTTTGAAAAGTCACTGGCGGTGGGACCTCATGGCCAGAAGGCAACTGTCACATAGATGAGCATCCTCCTCGTGCAGGTAGTCCAGGAGTCAGAAACACTGCAGCTCCATCGTAATGTTTTGATAATGTGGTCAAAGTACACATTTTGATTCAGAAGCTCTAAGGAAGGGCCTGAGACTCCCCCTGATGCCTGTGCCGCTGGTCTGAGGGTCACACTTTGAGCAGGGAGGTCCTAGAACATCGGTTGCATATTGGAACCATCAGAGCAATCTGAAAACTTACGGATGCCTGAATGCCACCCAAAAGATCCTGAATGGGTTGCTCTGAGGTCCAGCCTAGGATGGGGAGCTAACTTACCAGCAGGCAGGAGTTTGGTATGACTTCCTATGGATGGCCAGCTGGGTTAAGCCCCAGCTCCAAGTCCCCGACAGGCCTTGCTTCAAGCAAAAGAGCCAATTTCGCTGCTGAAAAGTCTTTTTTACTTTATTATAGTTGTTCATCCTTGCAAATCTCCTCAGTTTTACTCTTTGCTTTTCTTAGAACAGAGAACTATTCACATGAAAAACCAACTCATCAGAAAACATCACTGAGCACCTCTAGTAGAGTTAAGAGAAGGATCTAGATCAGTACTGGAGATAGGTATGCATACTTCTTATGGTTGAAGTATACACCTTCCCCTGGCCTTTTTATTCAGCACCAGATATTGAAAGAGAGTAAGATTCCTGGACTATCTGAGGGCCTCATTGAAACTCTGTGGTAGAGGTCTAGAAACAAAGAAGCAAGCTCTGTGAAGACTAATCTCAGCATTTCAAAAACCCTTCCAGAATGGTCCATTTATCCAACGTGAGCCTCCTCAAGGCTCATTTCTGTGCTTTTGGCTAAAAGTACATCACTCAGCATGGTGATTCTGACGAGCACATTCTGACCAAAGCTGATTGGCAGCTTCAAATGACTTTGTTACTAATAAAAAAAAATCAATAATTATTACTGAAGTACAGTTAATTTGGCATGTTCAATGTTTTAAAAGCAAGCAACTGCTTTAGTAGAAAAGTGTTAAGTGAGACAATGGGCAGAACTTGGGAAGTCCCCTTCCCTCCCCTCCCCTCCCCTATTTCATCATATCTAACCTTTACTGATGCTTTGGTAGCTTTGATATCCTGTCTTTCTTTCCCCAAATCTAGAGCCCTCAGAAAAATTCCATAAAAATATAATTAAACAAACAGAGAATCCGTAATGCTCCGAGGCTAGTGAATGTATATCCACAACAATTGTTATTCTTAGCGCATCATATTCGCACCTACACCTAAGATGTTGTTCAAAAGTCTAGCTGGGCTTCTCTCAAACAAGAAAGTCAGTCTTACTATTTTGAAGTAAATCCAAATGATTTACTCAAGGAAGATAGATACAGTGACTTTCAGACATTGAAAAGACATTTGGCAAAATTTAACAACTGTGCTAGACTTTTTTTTAAGACAGAGTTTCACCATGTAACCCAGGTTGGCCTTGAACCTGCCTCAGCCTTCTGAGCAGTAGGACTGACATGCGTATCTCTATGCTTAGTTTTTAAAATATTTTATTTATTATTTTTCTTTTATGTGCATGAGTGTGTTGCCTGTATGTTTGTAAGTGTCCCCATGTTGTTCAATGCCCTCGCAGGTCAGCATGCCCTTGGAGGTCAGAAGAGGGCATCAGATTCCCTGGGGTTACAGTTGTTAGCCACCATGTGGGTGCTGGGAATGGAACCTGGATCCTCTGCAAGAGCAGCCAGTGCTCTTAACCGCTGAGCCATCTCTTTAACCCCTATGCGTAATTTTTTAAAATATATAATTATGATGTAGATCAATACATTATTCATTAATAAGATAAAATATAACTAGTATCTCACACACACCCCAAACCAGCTTTCTACTTAACAGAGAAAGTCCAGAGATGGTCCTAGTAATCATTATTAAGAGAGAGTTGCCCACTCAGATCATATTATTATATACTTGGAAAACCCAAGAAAATCTGTTGATGATCTACTATAAGCAACAACAGAATTCAGTGGGAAGCAAGATACCATGGTATTGCAAAGAAATCAATAACTCCCTTGTATCTAAACAAGAATCTCTGAAATATGTAATGGAATAAAAATGGACAACAAGTCAAATAATGCTATGTTATGGCTCTAACCAAGGGCTTGTGTTTCTACATTTGCATACTACTACTGGTATAGTGGGGCGTGAGTACAATCCCTGATTCAGACAAACGGCAGGACTTGGAAACCGAGGCAGGTAGATCATGAGTTCAAAGCCATTCTGCGCTACATACAAAGACCCTATCTGAAAAACAAAACCAAAGCTTGGGGACGTAGCTCGGTGGTACGGCACTTGCCTAGCATGTTGCAAGGCCCCAGGTCTGATCCCTAACACGGGTGGAGCTGGGGTGGGAACAGAGGTTGGGAAGAGCCTACTGAAAACATGGAAAGAAATGCCTTTTGATAGGAAGGTTTGCATCTGTGTTGGAGAGCTTCAGCTGTCAACTTGACACTGCTTGGGAGAGAGACCCTCAATTGGGGAGAGATCCTCTATTGAACTGGCCTGTGAGGCATTTTCTTGGTTGCTGAATGATGGGGGACGGGTTCCAGCCCACTGTGGGTGATGTCAGCCCTGGGTAGGTAGACCTGAGTTGTATAAGAAAGCAGACTGAGCACAGACTGGAAGAGCAAGCCAGTAAGCAGTGTTCCTCCCTCCATGGTCTCTGCTTCAGTTCCACCCTTCAGGTTCCTGCCTTGAGTTCTGGCTCCCCTCAGTGAAAAACTGTAATAGGGAAGTGTAAGCCAAATAACTCCTTTCCTCCCCAAGTTGGTTTTGGTCAGAGTATTTATCACAGCAACAGAAATCTAAGTAAGACAATATATTAACTGTCCTTAAGTAAGTTTATCAATCTGACACTTCTCCAATATATAAAACAGCCATATAAAACATCCCATGTCCCATAACTTGATGAATTGATTCTAAAGTTTGCAAGAGGAAATAAAGTTACCAAGCATGTATGACAAGGAAATGTTGGACAAAGTAAAGGAATAAGGAAAGCTACCCGATATGAAAATATAATTAAAACCCAAGTAATTAAAACGGTGAGCGATATGAGTAGACCAATCAATAGAACAAAATAGAAAGTCCACAAATAGTCAAAATAGTCATTATTTACTGCTTGATAAAGATACCTGGCCACCAGTGCAAAAGAATGGATTTAATAAACAATATTGATCCGGACATGGTAACCCACATATGTAGTCTCAACTGCTGGGGAAGTGAGCCAAATAGTGAGACCTTTTAAAAACAAGGTAAGCAAAATGTGAGACAACTAGCCAATCCTCTAGGAAAAAAGTAAAAATCAGAAAAGCATAACTTGGGGCTGGAGAGATGGCTCAGTGGTTAAGAGCACTGGTTGTTCCTGTAAAGGACCTGGGTTCAGTTCCCAGCACCCACATGGAGGGTGGGTTACCCATCTGTAACTCCAGTCCCAGGGATCTGTCACCTTCCTCTGACCTCGATGGACATTGCATGACATGGGTGCATTTACATACATGCAAGAAATACACTCATACACAGAAAATAAAATAAATACTTTTTAAAAAGAAAAGCATAGCATGTTTCTCATGGTGTGCACCTTAACAAGCTCTAACTGGGTCAAAGAAATAGGTTCTGTTATCGTTTTTAGTTTTGGGGGGTATTTTTGAGGCAGGTCTTAAGCAGCTAAAGATGACCTTGAATTCCCAATTCTTCCATCTGCACCTCCTAAATGTTAGGATTGCAGGCAGGTATCCCCACACCCAAAGTTAAGGTTGTTTTTGTTTGGGTTTAGGGATTTGGGTTTTGGTTTTTTAGGTTTTTTGAGACAGTGTCTCCCTATAGCACCAGCTGTCCTGGAACTTACTATGTAGACCAGATTTGCTTTGACCTCACAGAGCTCTGCCTGCCTCTGCCTCCCCAGTGCTGGGATTAAAGGTGTGCCTCTCTATGACCAGCTGCTGGTTTGTTTGTTTGTTTAAGTTGGGGATGGAACCCAGGACCTTGTCTTGTTCATGCTAGACAACTGCTCTACAATTGCACAATATGCTCAGCACTGATATACACACATACATACACACGTATGTATGTATGTATTTTGAGACAAGGGCTCCCTGTAGCCCCAGCTGACCTGGAACTCACTATGTAAACCAAGCTGGCCTTGAACTCACAGAGATCCACCTGCCTCTGCCTCTGGAGTGCTGGGATTAAAGGCATGAGCCATCATGCCCAGCTAACGCTGATATTTTTTAATGAAACTGAAATTACTTAACTGAAATATGAAGTTCATTTTTCTTGTAGTTGAAAAGGCCTTTCTTCAAGCTGTAGCTCAAAAGCTGGAAGCGAACAGCAAACAAGCCTGGCTACCTGAACCCACTGCAAAACTATATTGCAAAGAACAGAAGCAGGAAAACACCATAAACAATGGCAAAGGATAAAATGACAGACCGGAAAAAAGTGTTTGCAACACCTACGATCAGCACCTAATCTTCTTAATATATAATGCCCCTAAAAACTGACGAGAAACAAAAAGAATTTGATAGGAAATTCAGCAGTAGAATCCAGTGAGATGCTTCCCAGGACAGTAAATACAAATGTCTTTCTGCTTTTTAAAGATTTTTATTTATTCTTTGATAATTTCATATATGTATAGTATGTATCTTGATTGAATTCTCTCCTCCCACTGCTCTTGGACACAGCCCATCACCTCCCCTCCTGTCTTCATGTCCTCTCTGTTTTGTAACCAGTGGGGTTCAGTTAATACAGCCCTCTTTGACTTGATCTTGTGAAGTTCTTTTTCGGGTAACAACAATTGCTGTAAGTTCATGAGTGCAGCCACATGCCATGTCCAGAAGACAGCATGTCACAGAACTCCTCCACTCTTACAGTCTGTCTGTCCAGTCTTCTGTGATGATCCCTGAGTCACAGCAGGGTTGATACAGCCATCTCGTCTGTGGCTGAGCACTCAAATGTCACTCATTCTCAAGACTTTGAATAGTTATAAGTTTCTTCATTAACTGCTGCTCACTGCAGAAAGAAACTTCTCCGTCCAAGGTTGAGAGCAGCGTATTTCTAAGGGTACAAACATAGATATTTAGAAGGCAGTATGAGACTAAGTCCTTTAGCAAAGCAATAGTAGTAGGCTCTCCCCTAGGCCTATGACTTCCTGACTATGGGATTTTGACCAGGTTTACATACCAGGCATGAATTTCCTTCTATGGGGCAGGCTCGAATCCTGTCAGAAAGTGGCTGGTTACCTCCATAACAGTCACTCCACTGTTGCACCAGTGGGCACATTTGCTTGGCAGGTTGGCATTAGAACATTCACAGTTCAGTGATGACTTTTCTCTTCCAGTGGCCTACGGTAGCACCCTCCGGCACTATGAAAGCTAACCAGCAGGGAGGAAGTTTGAGACTGGTTTCTCTATGTTCTGTCACTGAAACGTGCTATGTCTTCAGCAACAGGGTCTTATCATCCAGTTCTGGTGGCAGCCAATATGGTGGACATTAACCTGTCTTGTTTTGGATGCTTTTGGGGCCTCCCTGTCCAATAACTTGTAAGGAGGTATCGCATGCTTGACACTGAGGTTTTCATTACATAAACCATGTTTTAGGGGAATCCATAGCTGTCCATGTATGGTACCCTTGCATGTTATTATAACAGAAGGTCTGATATTGGGTAGTTTATAGAGAATAAAATTTTATTGGGCTCTAGGGACCCAACTCTTACAAACCTACAGCAATGGTTTCAGCATGCTCAAGACCCAAGCAAACTCAAGCAGACAAAAACCCAGCATGGAACTGGGGAAATGGGCAGCAGACCCCAACCTTTGCTTAAGAAATATTGGCAACTGGTTGCTGTTGGGTGAGGATGGGCTGGTCTTCCTAAAGCAGGGGACTCTGGGTAGGCTGACTAGACCTCGGTGGATGAACTTGCACTGAGGTCATTTGGGGACAGTAACTTGACACAGTAGACCTTAACACAGATGAAAGATATATGGATTCCAGTTGTGGGGCTTTGGGAAGTGCCAGTGGGGGAAAGGTTTTAAAGATGATTAAGATTTTTCGAGATGTTCTTTATGAAACACAATGATTCAATAAAAAAATATATTTAAAATTGTTACTGGGCTCATGGTTCTGAAGGTTGGCAGTCCAAGAACATGGTACTGCATCTAGTGAGGACCTTCCTGCAACATTATGCCATAGCAGTGTCAAAGGCCAAATGCATCTTATAAAGATGTTAATGTAGTCGCAGGGGACTGGTCCCCATGACCTCATCTAATCCCAAGCACCTCCCAAAGCTCCCACTTCCACAGACCTGTAAGATATGAACTTGAGGATTAGGATTCCAACATGGCTTTGGAAGGACACATCAACACTGTAGCATATGCCCTGTCTGAAGGAAGGTCTCACTGATGAGTGCTCACAAGAACCAGAGACTACTAGGCCTGATTTCTCTTTTTTTTTTCCAAGAGAAGTAAAAACATCCTTTTCATATGAAGCATCTCAACTTTTAACTATTAACAGCAGCACAAAGAAGAAAAATGTAAATTTAGAAAAAGAAAAGAAGGAAAAAAGAAAAAAAAATAGTTGGGTGGCATTATTTGACTAAACGATATTCATATTGCCAGAGGCTACATCAGGACATCCACTTTTGAGTGTAGCAATGATTTGGAACACACTGGCTTTATTTAGTTTGACCACAATCTCATTAACCCGCAAAAATTGTAACTGTGTTACTGTATGTTGCTATTATGGTTGAAGTAGAAGTGAGTTTTGGTTTGGGTTTTGTTTCTGTTTTTTAATTTTTTGAATATTTGTTTCTGTGTGTGTGTATGTTTGTGTGTGTGTGTGTGTGTAGGTATTATATGCACATAAGACATGACACATGAGTTTAGTAAGCTGAAAGAAGCATTAGATCCCCTGGAGCTGGAGTTCCAGGCAGTTGTGAGCAGCCAGGGACCCTCCGGGTCTCCAATGCACCGCCTCCTACCCATGCGGAGATTACAGGCGCCCTGCTGTGCCCAGCTCTTTTTTTTTTTTTTTTTTACGTGGGTTTTGGGGATCCAAACTCAAGTCCTTGCACTTGCTCAGCATTCACTTTATTCACTGAGCCATCTCCCCAGCCATTTGTTTGCTTTTTGAGATAAGGTCTTATGTAACACAGACTGGTCTCCAGTTCTATATATAGCCCAGGATGGCTTTCGTACCTTATGATCTTCCTGCCTACTTCCTGCTTGCATCTCCCAAGCACTAATATGACAAGCTTGTGCCACCACACTTGGCTGAAAATCATTGTTTCTGTATCAAATATGTGTAGATTTTTTTCTATACTACTCAACATAGCATCTGCACATCCCTGGATGTGCATGTGTTATATGCAGATACTATGTTACCTTACATAAGAGACTAGTGTCTGTGGATTTGGTGTTGGGTGTGGGGAGGTCCTCTGTCAACCTCTGAGGGACAGCTATATAACATAGCCATGATTCTATAATGATATATAGTAAAAATAAGTGGGTCAGGACTGAGCATCTGGAGCCTTGAGAATAACACAGTCGTGTGAAGCCATGTGGGCCTGTTCTCACAGAGCTACTAAAATGAGATCAGGGGCTTCAGAGATGTCTCAGCACTTACGAGAACTTGCTGCTCTTTCAGAGACTCAAGTTCGGTTCCCAGCACCCACATCAGGCTGCTCACAACTGTCTGTAACTCCAGCTCCAGGGAATCTCTCCTCTTCTGGCCTCCATAATCATACACGCACATGTGGCACACACACACACACACACACACACACACACACACACACATACATAAATCAAAATCAAATCTTTTAAAAGGTGTGAAATGAGATTAAGAAAACCATCTCAGGGTTGATTTCTTTCTAGTCAGAGCACTTGAACAAGACTGCTGAGCCACAGCACCAGGTCGGATGGAGCCTTGTAGAGCTCACTGAGTCGCCTGCTCTCCTCCTCACCCCATTATTTCCCTTCACCGTAATCACGCTGAGGATTAGTGGATTTTAGCCTTAGAACTCAAAGTCACACGATCCCCAGAGAAGTGCCTCTCTCCCCTGGGGAGCCAGCAGAGGCCACAGATCGGCCCATCTGGAGCAGCGCTACATCACAGCAAAGGACTCTTTCTGTGTGGGCTCCCAGCCCACAGGTCCTCCTAGCGCCATTGTCCCAGGATCTCTCTGTGGCAGACAGAGGCTCCCTGCCATAACTTTATGTGCCATTATGTGCCACCCCAACTCCAGGACCCCAACCCAGCACCCCTTCTTCACTGTTAGTTCCCCAGACAGATTCTCTGCCAGAATGAGTCTTGAAGTATGTGGAGATGAGAGCAGAGGGCATAGAAGTCAGGTGGATTCACATCCTAGCCCTGTGGCTCAGTAGCAGTGTGACCATGGTGTCTTTTGACTTTTCCCAGCCTCAGTTTCCTTATCTGCAACACCTATCTTATAGGGTGTCTAGAAGGTTTGAAGACAGTGTAAGTGCTGGTATCTGGTTTTAAAGTCAGATCCTCACTAAGTATTCTTGATTGCTGTTATTAAGATTAATCTTTGGACTGAGGGTGAAGCTTAGTGGTTGAGCTTGTGCCAGGCATGTGCAAGGCCCTGTGTTCAGTTCCTCTTCCTACCAGCAAGCAAACAAGAAAGATCAATCACTATCTTAGGCCATTAAGACTCCTGCAACAAAATACCATAGGCTGGGTTGCTTTTAAACAACAGAAATTTACTTTTCACAGCCCTGATAGTTGGGAAGCCTAAGTTCTAGATGCCAGCTATGAAGTGACTGGTGAGGATCCTCTTCTGCCTCCTAGGTGATACCCTCCAACGATAGAAACGGGCAGCTTTCTGAGACCTAGTTTTTATTTTTGTAAAGACATGAATCCCATTCATGGAGGCTTTGCTTCTGGGTCCTTGTTACCTTCACTGCCCACAGCACCACCACCTCCTGTTGTTTCCTAACACTGTTACATTGGTTTCAACATAAAAATTAGGAAGCAAGAGATAGGAAATAAGCCAGAGGCTGCCACAGGATTCACACGGACTATCTAATTGTCATCCCTCGTTAAAAAAAGATTTATTATTAATTTTATTGATTATTATATGTGTGAGTGAATGCCACATGTATGTTGCTATTGGAGGCCAAAAGACATTGTCAGATCCTTTGGAGCTGGAGTTATCTGCTGTGAACCACCTGATATGGGTGCTGGGAGTCAGCTCAGATTGTTTCAAAGAGCAGCAAATACATAACTGCTGTGCCATCTCTCCAGCCCTTGTTAGCCCCCTTGCCCAACCCCTTGCTTCCAATTCCTTTAGAGTTCCAGGGGTCTGTCCATGCCTGTTTTTATCAGCTGCTGCTTTGGGAAATTATTTGACCTCTAGAAACCTAGATTTCCATCACACAACCAGAGTCTTCATGTCAGTCACAACAAAACAGGACAGGGGATGTAACTCAGTGAGCGAGTGCTTACCTTGCATGAATAAGGCCCTGGGTTCATCCCCAGCACCTCCAAAAATAAGGAAATAAATACATAGCAAATCAGAATTAACCTTGATATGGCAACAAGACTCCTTGAGGTGCTGGATTTTCCAGCATCCCACTCCGCTGTATGCCACAGATGACAGGTGAGACACCTGCTTAAAGCCAGAGTCGTGTTTTTCCTTACTGACCCATCAACTGTTAACTTCTATTGATTCCTGTTGGTAGCATTCTTAGAAAAAAAAAAAAATCCCATGCTTTCATTTAGAAAACAGAAAATATGAAGGGAAGCAGAGCAAAGAATACTTCTAAGAAGGGAGAACAACTTCCTTGCTCGGAGTCCGTGTTCCCTAGGACATGGTTACCTGAGTGGGAACTATCAGAACAATAGTCATTGATAAAACACATTTATGTGATTTTTAAATGACATTCTTTTTGTCCCTCTCTGCATTCCTCAGACTGCCCCCTCCCCACCATCAAAAAGGAATCCTTGGCTAAATCTAGTTGACATTCAAGCTTAATTTACATGCATTTTATCTGCAAACTAAAGGTCATGCTGTATGAAACAAGCCGAAGCTTTGAGGTTGTGCTTCTGTTACAAGAGGAACATTTTTCCTGCCCATCAGTTGCTTTTATGTAGATCTTTGAGTTTTAACAGCTCTATCTTAAATAGATATAATTTGCTTCTAGTTTACTAAAGTTCAAGACACAATTTTCTTTACTGAAAGGTACAGTTAAAACAAAGAGACCAACTAAAGATAATTCAAAATGCAATTTGTGGAGTTTGTTCTGAACTCAATACAGTAATCCCTTCACCTGCCACTCAGAGAAAGTTTCTTGTGTTTGTCAAAGTGCTGAAAACTTCAGGAGCTCTACCTGAGCTCCATCTGCAAACTGTGAAACACCAGCAATGAGCTTTGGAGAACTGTACCCAAGGTAAAATGCTGAGCTGGTGATTGCAAAACAATTCTCCAATTTTTCCAAAACTCAGCAAGTAAGGATTACAGTATAGAATCCTGTCCATTGGAAGAAAAACAAACAAACAAGCAAAAAATGTTTTCTTCCCCCTTCTGAACAATGTCATCAAATTCTCTAAACAAGAAGGTCTTTCAGGACTAGAGAGTTAGCTCTGCAGTTAAGAGCATTGGCTGCTCTTGCAGAGGACACAGGTTTGCTTCCCATTACGTGGCGGCTAACAAACGTCCTTTAACTCTGACTCCCTCCTCTGAGCAACCTGGGCATTGCATGATAGGGATGCACTTATGCACATATAGGCAATGCACTCATCCACAAAAGAATAAAAATAATTTTTTAAAGGAGCTCTTTGAAGTGAGGCATAGTAGCCCATCCCTTTAATCCCAGCACGCAGGAGTCAGAGGCAGGCAGAGCTCTGTGAGACTGAGACCAGTCTGGTCTACATAGTGAGTTCCAGGCCAGCTGATGCTACAAGGAGACCCTATCTCAAAAAAAAAAAAAAAAAGTTGAAAAGGTCTTTTTGAAGGAAAATCCTTTACAGTTGAGAGAAAAGAATAAGAAGCACTGGGAATGAGGGAGCTCAGAGACTGAGGTGTGGTCCAGTGGCAGAACAATTACTTAGCATGTGCAAGGCCCTGAGCTTAATCCCCAGCATGGAAGGAAGCCACTAAGGCTGTGGAAGGGCAGTTTTATGGAGCTTGGTCAGGCAAAGAAGGCAAATCATCCAAGCGCTGGTAATGACTTGAGTGAAGGTCTAGGGTCTAGAATGAAAATTGAGCAAGTGAGAAAGAATAGGAAGTCTAGCCCAGCTTTCCTAAACTAGAGCGTTTGAGCTGGGAAAGGGGATTAAAAGTTGGTTGACTAGAGAGAGAAGACTCTAACTTTCTGCTTTTAGGGAGTTGAGAATGAACCTGGGAGCTGTTGTAGACGCTCTCTCAGAGGGAGGCGTGAGAGGAAGATAGATGTAATGGCCTCAGAAAGTTAAGATGGGGATAGACGAGGCGAGAAGGAAAGAAAGCTAGAAAGTTGTCACAGCCATCTAAGCAAGCAAAGATGCATGTGTGGCTTGGATGGTGGAATTACATGGAGAGAAAAATCTATATCCTAGAAATATCAAGAGAGAAAAGTGAATGAAACTTGGTGACTAATTGGTTACAAGGAAAAGGAGCCACTTGTCCCGATGCAGTCAGGGATGAAGCACAAGGTCAGAAACAAGAACGCGTGGATGCGGGTGGTTTAGAAGGACATGCTGAGTGTGCTTGCAGACTGAATATGACACGAGTGTGAAATGTGGGAAGGAAAACCTACACAAGAAAGTATTCAGAGAAGGAGCATCATCCTTCCCAGGAGAGCTCTGGCTTCTGCATAAGAGCAGTCCTTACACATCTAAAGCTTGCCAGGCATGGTGGCACACATCTTTAGTCCCTGCACTTAGGAGGAAGTAGAGGCAAGTGGATCCCTGTGAGTTCAAGGCCAGCCTGTTCTACATAGCAAGTTCCAGGTCAGTTGGAGTTACAAGGAGACCGTCAAAAAGAAAAAAAAAGAAAAAAGAAAAAAAAAAGCCAACCTTTAATCCCAGCACCCAGGAGGTAGAAGAAGGCAGATCTCTGTGAGTTCAAGGCCAGCCTGATCTACATAGTAAGTTCCAGGCCAGGGTTGCAAAAAGACCAAAGAAAAAAATTTTTTTAATAAAAACCAAATCTAAAAATCAGCTGAAGATGTAGCTCAGCCATAGTGTTCTTGCCCAGCATGCACACTGCACACACACACAAATCTAAAAATTAAAAATCATGGGGGGCTGGAGAGATGGCTCAACAGTTAAGAGCACTGGCTACTCTTGCAGAAGAGCTTGGTTCAGTTCCCAGAACCTACATGGCAGCTAGCAACTGTCCGTAACTCCTGTTCCAGGTGTTCTGACACCCTTGTCTCCTCTTCTGACCTCCTTTGGCATTGTATGACACAGATGCACTTAGACACATGCAGGCAATACACTCATAGACATAAAATAAAAATAACAAATAAAAATAAAAAGACAGGCCTCAATGTGACCCAAACCCAGCTGAGAGTGAAGGCACTAGAATCAGTGTTTTAACCCTGGCTCCCTGGTTAGCTGTGTGGTCTTCAGTAGGTCATTCAGCCTCAGAAGGCAGTAACAGAAATACCTAAGCCATGGGCTATCATGACGATTCAATTACATAAGCCTTGAAAGGACCATAGATGCTCCAAGGAACTCAGTTTATAACCACTCATTGTTACCTTGGATTTCTCAAATGCTGTCTTTCTGTACTGCAGGGAATGTTACAGTTACAATAAATGTTGTAATGTTACAACAAATCTTGAATAGAATCAAAACCTCCTGAACTGGGCACTGTGAGACACACCTGTAATTCCAAAACTCAAAAAGAAGAGGCAGGCAGATGGAGTTCTGTGAGTTCAAGTTCAGCCTGGTCTACATAGTGAGTAAATAAATAAATAAATTTTGTTTTTTTCTTTTAGAAAAGGTAGATTCTGATAGAAAGGGTAGATTCTAGTATGATTGGAGTTTGGAATCTTGGCAGCTAGGTTAACACACAACCTTCTAGAAAAGTAAATAAGTAAAAGCTTTCCTGGATAGTTGTTTTGATGATTAACAGGTTCAAAAGGGAAAAAAAATGTATTTTGGGTATTGGATTTTAAAATGTTAATTACAAGGGCCAGTGAATGGCTCAGCAGGTCTTGCCTCCAAGCCTGACAGCTTGAGTTCAGTACCCAAGACTCACATGGTGGAAGGAAAGAACCAGCTTCTACAAATTGTCCCCTGACCTCCATACAGATGAGCATGCACACATGTAATAAATGTTTTTTTTTAATTCTAATTACACTAAGCATAATTTGAAGTATCTTTATTCATTAAGTGTAAGATGAGCTTATACATTCACTCTTTCATTGATCAAATCTGAATACTTGTCAAACCCAAGGTCCCTTTCAGTATATACTGACAGTAACAGCATCAACAGTAGTTTTGTGGATAAGCATCTTGATGCACCCCCAACGACCACACCCAAGTGTTTTCTGGAGTGGCCAGTTGAAGAGACTCCTGTGTTGAGGAAGAGAGGGCTGATTAGGCTGAAAAACATCTTCACAAATGCTGTGTACACAGCATGCCACAGGGAATTTGGGGATAATGGCTTCATTCTTTGTCCATTCCTTAAAACAAACAAATTACTTAACCATGATTTTTCTTCAAGCTTTTCTGACTATCTGGAAAGGATAAGAATGCTTAAGCAGATCAGAAATTATCTGAATATGCTTGTTGAAATGAAAGCCATGAACATAGCGATTAGCAAAAGACTATTCTAGTAACCTCCTGCATCAGAGGCCCCCCAGAGGTGCAGAGGTACACGTGATTCTCGGCTCATCTCTCCTGCCTTGACTTCTGCACTTATTTGCTTCTATTGTACAACTAAAATTTTATGTTTTGGTCTTGATTTTCCCCATTAGTCACTTTATCCCTTTAAATCCATTCCATCTCAAAGTTCTTTACTAAGTGTTTAGAGGTATTTGACGAATACTGCATGAGTGTACTGTTCCTAAGTACAAGTGAAAACACAGGAACCCGCCAGATTCTGGCCCTGGTTTCTTGGCCTGTTAAAGTTTTAGAGGCAGGCCTGGGAGCATTTTCCTTTCTAGGATTTCATGCCACTTCCAAAGAAGAAGTGATGAGGTGCTAATCCTGACTCAGAACACTGATTTCCGTCATCACTGAGCTCCTATGAACATGCACAAGACATGGTATGGGGGACTGAGGAGATGGCTCAGTTGGTAAGGTGCTTGCAGTAATCACATGAGGATTTGAATTTGGTTCTCCAGAACCCATGTGAAAAAACAGACAGGGCAGCATGCATCCGTAAATGCAGTATGAAGGAAGGTGAGGGCAGGAGGATTCCTGGAGCTTGCTAGCCAGCCCGTCTAGCCAGTCTGCAAGCTCCAGGTTCAATGGGAGACCCTGCATCAAAAAATAAAGTGGAAAGTGATAGAAGAAGACCTTCAACATTGATCTCTTGACTCTTCACACACACACACGCACACGTACACTTGCAGGTGCACAAGCACACACGTGCACACACAGATAAAACACATATGCACACAAAAGACACGGTGTAAACAAAAATATTGGGTCTCTGAACTCTTGGAGTTTATGTGGAAGAGAAGGATAGACCAAAAAATACAGTAAATAAACATATTATATACAGTATTAGAAGGTGATGAGTGTTGCAGAGATCAATAAGCGGGGAAGGGAGCCATGAAGAGAAACACGGACACGTAATTCTCAGTAATATGGGGAGCAGCAGGCCCCATTGAGAAGGCAACATTTGAGCAAAGACTTGAGGAGATGAGGGAATGAGTTATGTGGGTAACTAGGGGAAGAGACATTAGGTGAGGGGGGAGAAGGACAAAGGCCCTGGGGTGAGAGAGGACCCACAAAGCTCAGAGGATAGAAGATGACTAGAACAGAGTGAGAGAAAAGGAGAGAAGTGGTAAGGTCGCTGCAAGAGGAGTGTATTAGTTACTTTTCTGTTGCTGTGATAAAATACTGTGACCAAGAGAACTTATAAAAGGAGGAGTTTATTTGAGTTTACATTTCCAGAGGATTACAGTCCATAAGGGCAGGGAAGCCATGGTGACAGGACCAGAAAACCAAGGGATTACACCTCCAAGCAGACATAGGAAGCAGACCAAAACTGGAAATCCAGTAAGGTTTACCTCTCAAAGCACGCCCCCAGTGACATGCTTCCTCCAGCGTGGCCAGCTTCCTAAAAGTCCCATGATCTTCCCCAAACAGTGCCACAAATGGGACCAAATGTCCAGATACTTGGATCCTATGGAGAACATTCTCATTTAAACGACCACAAGGAGAAACAAGGGACTGTTTATGAGCCAGGGCCTTCATGGTAGGCTGCTGTAAGGACACTGGGTATTTCAAGGAATCTTTGGAAGACCAGAAGCCAAGAAATGACAAAGAATCACTGTGACTTCTCCACGATGAGAATGAACTTGGAGTGGGCCCACTGGATAGTGGAAGAGAGAGACCAGCTAGGTAGGTATTGCGGTGAAGGAAGCTGGAAGCTTAGATCGGGTGGTTGCAGTGGTGATGACAAGAGGCAGATTGTGTCTAGACACCATTCGAGCTGATGGAGTGTTCCGACAGACTACATACGAAGTGTGATAGGAAAAGAAGACACCAGTGTGAAATGACTCTGACAGTTGGCTAGGCAATGAAAGAATTGCCATCCACAAAGATGGAGAAAAGTTCAGATGTTCCCTTTAGAACATTTTTCACCTTGGCATTTCCTTTAGACAGTCAAGCTTTCTGTGGGCAGGTCTTTCAGCTTACATACTCAGAAAGCAGGAGAAATGCTGAACACAGTATCATTCCACCTGAACACACTCTAATCGAGAGCCCATCTGCTCCTTTCTATCTAGACATGCTGGCCGAGGAGCACTCCTTTTGTATGTAAATTAAATCAACGTAATTCGATCAATTAAATTAAATCAATTAGCAGCTGTGAAGGCACATGTCTAATCCTAATACATTGGCAGCAGAGGCAGGAGGATCACTGCAAGTTCGAGGTTAACCTGATTCTGCTCTACATAGTGATTTCCAGGCCAACCAGACTAAGTAATGAGAATCTGTCTCAAACAATAAAAACAAATCAATAAATGATCTGTATTATGAAGTTTTGTGCTCACTTTGTCTTATATTGAAAAGTTTAGGATCTAGCTTCTAAATTAGTGAAAAATACTTGGAAAAAACTTTTAGCAACCAACTAAAATCTAAATTAATATAACAAAAGTCTGGAACTGGAGAGATGCCGAAGCACTTAAGAGCACTGGCTGCTCTTGCAGAGGATCCAGGTATGGTTCTCAGCATCCACATGTGGGCTAACACCATCTGTAACTCCAGTTCCGAGGGATCTGACACGCTCTTCTGGCTTCTGCAGGCACGGCACAACGTGAGTGCACTTACATACAAGCAGGCATAACACCCATAGAAATACCATGTTCAGGTGGAATGGTATAGACAATGTGGGTACACAGTCTGTGAAAAGAACAAGCAGAACGCTCAAGGAATGTGTGAGCTGTCTGAATGGAAAAGAAAACTGCAAATACTTCTGATTTGGAGAAATGAGTAATGGGACCGTAAGAGAGGTGGGAGTAAGGTCCAGCGGGTAGTTAGGGAAGATTTTAAGGATCCAACAGACTGGGGAGATGACTCAGTGGACAAAGTGCTTGCTGTACCAGCATGAGGACTGCAGGTTGTATTCCTAGGACTTATAGAAAAGCCCAGCTAGGATGGAGGCACCTGTCATCCTAGCACTCAGGAGGCTGAACTGGGATCCCCAAGGCAAGCTGGCTAGACAGACCAGCCAATCTGTACGTTCCGGGTTCAGTGAGAGACTTCCTCAGTAAAGGACAGGAGAGCAATTGAGGAAGGTGCTCACTTTGGCCTCCACACCCATGTGCATGCACACATATACATGTTTCAAGTTTGAGTGAAACCTGACAGATAGGAACAGGGAGTACAGCTGAATCTTAGCTTGAGTATGACAGGCAACTGCAACTATCACTAATAAGCCTTTATTTTGTCTCTTTAAAAGGAAGAAAACTTCACTTTTTCCACTGCTCTTCCTCATGTAGACATGTTTAGTCATACAATTTTTGGTTCTCTCAAAAGCTTCTTTTCTTCATTTAAAAATAGCTTTGAGTAAGAATTCTAGATTGAAAATCTTTTTCTTGGGCTAAGGGTATAGCTCGCTGGCAGAGTGGTTACCTGGAATGTGTGAGGCCGGGGATTGCCCAGATTCAGCAGAAAGGAGAAAGGGCTTTCTTTCACGATGTCTTCCTTGCTGGATTCTCACTTCCATTTTCTGATGAACTGTTCTCCTCAGCATGACCCTCAGTGTGAAATGTGTCGTTTTCCCTCTGGCTTGCTGTAAGAGTTTTGCCTTTATGTTGTTTTAAGCAATTTTATTATGATATGCCTTGGTGTTATTTTCTTTATGTTTCTTATGTTTGGCATTTGGTGTTTGTTAACCTTGTTGAATCTATGGATTTTTGTTTACATTAATTTTGGGAATTTTTTTTTTTTTTGGCCATTTTTACTTGAAATAGTCCTTTTCTTCTCTTCGTACGAGCCCAGGATTCTAAATTATTGTACTACTTAGAGTTGTTCCACAGCTCAATGATCCTCTGTGGGTTTTTTGTTTTAGTACTTGATATTGAACGCAGGACCTTGCACATACTAATGCTCTACCACTGGGATTTTGAATATACAAAACACAATAAAAATAACTATTTCATGTCTTTCTCTACTGTGTGACTGTGTGTTATATATATTTGTTTGTTCGTATAACTCAAGCTGGTCTTGAACTCACCTTGAATTCCTGACCCTCCCACCTCCACTTTCCAAATTCTGGGATTATGGGGCACACCACCACATATACTTCAAGGCAAGCAGCTCTTCCACCTGACGTATTTACAGCTGCTTGGTTTAATTTCGTTGAATCTTTCTGCCAAGGACAGAATACTTTGTATTTATGTTTAAAGTTAATGTTTGGATGGGAAGAAATGAGGAAGACAAGATTTGGTTAGGTGGCTATGGGTGGTTGGGTTTCAGTATCTTAAAAGCTTTTGTTAAACAAAAGCAGACTCCGTGTTCCCATTGGGGGCCACAGATTGCCACACCATGGCCGAGTGCAAGAGCCTGCCTTTCTCAGGGATGAGTCCAGGGTGTCTGACCCTAGCTTCAGACCCCCATGAGGGAGTCTTCTAACATCTGTGGTCTGACCCTTCAGTGACAAACAGCTGAGCCACCTCATTCATCGCCTTTTGTCTCCAGCCCAAGGAATCTTAGTTAATGGCAAGTTAATTATCAGATACTGGAAGCTTTGCTAGTGGAAGCATTTGCATATACATAATAATAGCAATTTACATAATTAAGGAAAGTCATAAAGAGAATTCATTGTCAAAGAGACATAGAATCTAAGTTAGTTTTTTTTTTTTTTTTTTTTTTTTTGAGACGGTCTCATGTAGTCCAGGCTGCTGGAATTGAGGCACACTTCGCCTGCTTTATTATCTCCAGTGCTGAAGGTGGAAGTCAGAGTCTCCTGCATAATAGGCAAGCACTCTACCAATGGACCTGCATCTCCAGTCCCTAAGTTAGCATTTAAACTGTGTTCCGTGAAGCCACTACAAGTTGAGCATGCAGAACTTCAAAGGAACCATGATGGGCCCCATTGTTGTGTTTCGTGACTTAGGCTGTTAACAGCATGCCAAGGCCACCTTTCCAGAAAATACACACAAATCCAGCACAGATTTTTAAACTTAACAGGTCTCTTATCAATGATTATTTAGTTTGTTTGCCCGGCTTAACCACGCAAGCCATGTTGTGATGAGCGTTCCAGTCCAGTTAACCTTGTATAGTTTTCCCATCAGGTATGTGATGACTACATCCATAAGCAAGATACTATTGCTTCTAAGATAAAAACCAGACGGGGCCATGGGCAGAAGCTGCCTGAACTCTCTGCAGCTGAGAATTAGAGCAAGCTTGGCTGAACCTTCAGTGGGCCCAACCAGAGACAGCTGTGAAGAGACAGCATGACTGGCACAGGGCAAGGGGAATGTGAGACCTGGTAGACAATGACTAAAAAGGCTTCTTCCAGCTTCAACATCCTGAACGTCTAAATCAAAGCCTAAGAAGTCTCTGTACTATTGTGACTCTTTAATCTGACAGTCTACATTTAGTGACTTTTGAGTCTCAATTTTTAAATTTTCAATCAAATTCTTAATCATTCTGATCAGAGGAAGGCAAATTGTTTCTGGCTTTTATGCCCACACATTTCATATAGCCTATTTCAGTAGAGCTTATGGTGCCTTTGTTAAGAGAATATTCCTAAGAAGAGATCAGAATAATTTCCTGTAAAATACCTAAATTGACATTTAGCTTATAAATGAAGTCAACAGGTCAGGAAATATAAACTCCCTCCCCAGGCCAGCAACAAGTATCAGAGAGAAAGGCTCATTTTCCCTATTGATGCTCAGCTGTATCAAACCAGTGCTTCTGCTGTGATCCCCCAGGCAACAAATGAAGCATTGTGAAGTCTTTTCTAGTCCTCTCAATGGGCAATTATATATTTTTCAAAGACAATAAATCTTGTCTTGATGCAGCTGATTACATTCATTTATGAAAATAACTAAAATGCAGTGAATCTACTTTTTTTTTCTGTCTGGTTATGTTAACATAATCATCGGAGCCATAACGTACAGTACAGTGGGCCTGGAATCAGGAATCCTGGAGTCGCGCCTCGCTCTTCCACGTGCAAGCTGTGCGTCCTTGAGTAGATGATGGCTGGGGGAGACTAACACTGTCCAGTACCCTTCAGTTCAGGGATTTGTTGGGCAGAGCAGGTATCTGAGATGTTTATGAGGCATTGATAAGTGTCCAGATCTTAAACCCAGGTGTATATGTCACGTCATATCCCTTATATAAAATAGTATATATAGTATTGAATGAAATCTGTGCACTTGTGCACCTTGTATACTTTAAATCACTTTTAGATTGCTTATAATACCTAATACAGTATAAAGACCATGCATATAGTTGTAGTACAGTATTGTTTATTCACTATAGAGAATAATGATAAGAAACAGGTCTGGTTATGTTTAGTGCAAACACGACTCTTTCGAACCTGCGATTTGCCATATCTATGGTGCAGAATCTCACATACAGCAGAACCACTCCTTAGGTTTCTTGCATCCTTCATTTTTACTGCATTTATGTAATTTGTGTTGTGTATTATAGGTTTTACAAGTTTCTATAGCAGTCAACAAATATTGTTAGCACAAAAAGTACAAGTTGAGTTTCCTTTTAGAGCTCCTAACAAGCAACAGTCCTAGACAAGAAACTAAATTACGTCCCTTCAAGTCAAAACATGATCTTTTGGGCTGGAAAGATGGCTCAGTGGTTGGGAGGACTGGCTACTCCTGCAGATGACCCAGGTTCAGTTTCCAACACACCCACATGGCTGCAAACAACCTTCTGTAACTCCAGATCCAGGGTATCCGACACCTGCTTCTGACCTCCGCAGACATTGCAAGGCATGGATGTACTTATATATGTGCAGGCAATACACTCACTCATACACATAGAATAAAAATAACAAATAGTATATATGTATATTTTTAATCCTTGTCTACAACAGTGTCTCCCTTATAACCTCAGCTGACATTGAACTCATGTAAACCAGGCTGGTCTTAATCTCACTAATAGCCACCTGCCTCTGCCTCCGAAATGCCAAAATTAAAGGTGCACGCCATCACACCCACCAAAACATAATCTTTTTAAAAGATTTATCTTTCTAAATTTTAATTATGTGTATGTATGTGTGTGTAAGAAGGAATGAGTACAAATGGCCTCAGAGACCAAAAGAGGGTGTCAGATGCCCCGGAGCTGAAATTGCAGGCAGTTAGGGTGCTGGGTGTGGGTATTGGGACCTGACCTCGGGTCCTCTGCAAGAGGCCATCTCTGCTGAGCCCCTGCTGAGCCATCTCTCCAACCCCACACATAATCTTTTTTAAAAAGTAGTTTAGGGGCTGGAGAGATGGCTTGTTGGGCAGAGCAGGTACCTGAGATGTTTATGAGGCTTTGGTAAGTGTCCAGGTCTTAAGCCCAGGTATATATGTCACGTCATATCCCTTGTATAAAATAGTATATGTAGTACTTGAATGAAACCTGTGCAGGAGCAGGAGTTAAGAGCACTTAATGCTGTTGCAGAGGCCCCATGTTCGGTTCCCAGCACACATATTAAGCAGCTCACAACTGCCTGTAACTTCAGTCCCAGAGGATCTCACACCCTCTGGCCTCAGACACCTGCACATGTTGCACATAGACTCACACAGGCACACATACCTACACATAAGTAAGAATAATAAAAGTAGTTTAAACAAAAGAGTAACATTTTTTTTTTAATGGCATACTGAGCTTAATACAGTTCCTTTCACCCTGGCCCTCTAACTTCCTGTCACTTGAGAGTTTTGGTTTTTGTTGCTGTTTGTTTGTTCAGCTCTGCATCCAGACGTATTGTAGAAAAACAAGGAGGCAGAGTGTCTTAAAATCATAAGTGGAGAAGCAAATGAACACATTTGTATGCTGCGCACCACGGTTTTACAGAGACAAAAGTCTGCAAAAATGCTTCCCTGTACTCGTATTTTATTATTCACCTTTCAATATGTCAACCTGTGGATATGATGTGATTAGACTTGGTTCTGGGTAACAGTGCGAGGAGAGCGGTTCACAGGGAACCAGATCCAGCTCATCCCTCCTAACAGTGGTTGTGACATGACTGGGGGCTGTCCAGTGAGTCAGCAGTATCCACCGGCCTGAGGATCCCCGTCAGCTAGGGGTACTTTTCATGTGCCAGGGATTACGCTGGCTGAACCCTCAAGGCAGGTGATTATATTGCCTCACCAGCGTGTTGAAAGGTGCTCTTCCACCCGGTTAGTGAGTACTCACTCCTGACCACTAAGCTCTGTTTTCAGGCTCACACGTTGAGCCTTTCACATGCTGGGAGGCAGCTCATTACAGTGATAAAAATTGGATTTGGTCTGTGTTTTCAGAAGCTGAGGAAATCGAGGGGATTCTGGAGATAGGCACTCATATCAAGTACATTTAGATTGTTTGTGGTCATACTAAGGACTGAGCAGAGGGCCTCATGCATGCTAAGCAAACACTCTACCACTCAACTACATCCCCAGCTCTACAGTCTTTTGAGATAGGATCTTTAAAAGTTAACCAAACTGGCCTTGAACTCACGCTGTGTCTCAAACAAGACCTTGAATTTGCCATCTCTTTTGCCTCAGCCTTGGGACTAGCTAGACTTATCGGCTGTGCCATCATGCCCAGCTCTTCAGTTCTCAGTGTTTTCCTCGGGCGTGTGCATATTCTTCTGAAGTTGTTTGTTGGGTTTTTGCGGTTGATTTATATTTGTCTGAATAAAGGACAAGATCAGGGCCCACTGCCTACTGTTTGCAATTCACCACCCTCTCTCTTTACAGATCCGAGTGATGGTGGACCTGTGCAACAGTACCAAGGGCATCTGCCTGACAGGTAGGTTTGCCACTAGCAAGCGGAGAGCTACATGTGACACTTGTATTAGCCAAAGGGCCACTGGTAGAATGCACACCTATGAGCACTTTGTTACAAAAAAAAAAAAAATGCATTTTCTTACTTTTACCGCATGTTTTTAATGGGACTAAAACCAATTGTAGTATAATTATGAAAAATATTATTTTCTGGTATTGCAATAGAAATATAGCCATAGAGTATAATTAGAATCTGAGTAATTAGAAGTGTGTGTCACCCTGAACTAGGGCCAAGGATCTTTTCCTCATTCCCATTAGTTTTAAAGGGAAAAACAACGAAGGGGAGAGAACTTCCTCAGTTGGCAGAGTTCCTTTCCATGAGAAATGCAGCTCTCTTATCATATGTAATTATTTGCCTATGTCATATATGTAGCGTGAATCGGAAGCTCTGTTAAGTAGTCAAGAAGTATTGTTTTCAATTATTTATTGATTTTTATTTTGTCTGTGTATGAGGGGGAGGCACATGTGGATGTCAAAGGACAACTCTGTGCAATCAGTTCTGTCCTTCCGCTTTCACGTGTGTTTCAAGGGTTAAATTCAGGTCATTAGGCTTGCAAAGCAGACCCTCTACTGCTGAGCCACTGTTATGAAGCATTTCTTGGGCGCTGCATTCTACACGCTAAGTGGGTTTAGAGGCTGGCTATACACCTTGCCTCCTCATCTCAGTGACTTGGGATACTTGGAAAAGAGCTAGCCAGGAGGCATATCAAATCTTGGGTCAAGGAATGACTGATGGAAAGGTCACGGTTTATTTGTTTAGTTGATTGGTTTTGTTTGTTCTTAGGATAGGGTCTTGCTGTGTAGACCAAATTACCCTCAAATTTGTGACAGTCCTCCTTCCCTAGCTTCCTGAGTACTAGGGTTACAGGTGTGTGCCACCATACCACAGCAGTGGTTTTGAGATGGTTTTCTATATGTGAGCCTGATAGAAGCCTCCTTCTCAACTTAAGAGCCAACCTTGTAAAGGTGAGGGCTTTCAGAAGATGTTCACACGTTCACAGCAATCATCCACTAAGCTCTCTAAGCCAAGTGACACTCTGGTCAGCTTCACAGAGCCTGACTCTAGACACTGTACTCCTTGCCTCTCCAGAGAAGGATAGCATTCTGGGGAGATAGGAAAGTTACATTTGCATTAAAGCGGTATATATACTATGGAGTGAACACACACTTCCTTGGACTTTGGTCACAAGACCTTTTGAAGCCAGCTGAAGATTCTGCTAGGACTCACGGGTTTCTGTCTCCAGGCTCTGGGGAAACAATACATCACAGGATAGAGGGTCCCTACACAATCTGTACCTGACTGTCAGTAACCTGCCCATTTTCTGCAGCATTCTCTCACTAATTGGGAGTGAGCTTGTCAAAAGAATAAATTGTAGCTCAGATGAGTGAATAAATAAAGGTGGCAAGCTTCCCCAGGAACCTTGATTCTAAGACTCTTTCCCCTTATTTTGGCCTCAGAGAGAAAAACTGTAATCCTGTGGCTTCTTGGGAAATGCTAATTGAATTACTCAAGTCACATTCAGCCCTCACAGAAAATTAAATATCTTCAGAACAGCCTAGTCTTTTGTCCCGAAACTCTTGTGGCTTAAGCGCCTTCCTTCCATCTGTGGAAGTCCCTCTTCAGAGCTCCCGTGCGTGACAGTAATGAGTGCTAAAGAAATGCTCAAATGGATGGAGCGACTGTCACAAAAGCCTTGTTGAGAGGCACAGAAAAAGCCTCTCTCTGATTTATTATAGTGACAGACCTGGAAGTCAGTGAATGCAGAAGATGGAGCTATTGAGACCACTTAGGGGAGCGTGACGGGGAGGAGGGATTGCATCCATGCTGGAAATGGGTTGAGTAGGTGATTCTTTCTCACCTCAGAACATGCTTTTCAAAACTCAACACTTTCTTCTTTCATGCTAGCTTAAAATTGGGTCTTCTTTTACACAGAAAGCTCTTCAATTAAAACTTAGGTGTGAAAAGTATAAGTTGTAAAGCAAGTGGGTGCTTTGGGATAGACCAAGTTGTACAGACTGGGGTGAGGGTAGAAGGGTGACCAACAGGACCCAGGACTGAATCAGACAGCTTCGGGAGTCAGCGAAGAGCCTTGGTCCACAGACCAACAAGGGTGCTAAGCAGGAAGGTCATCCGGGGTCAAGCTGGGCTTGGGCCCCAGAGTAAGGCCTAACTTTGCAGTAGAGACATCTGTTTAGAAACAGGTACATGGGAGCTGGGAAGTAGGTCAGCAGCCAGGAAAGCTGTACCCCAGGGAATCCTTGCTGGGGAATGGGAGAGAGAGTCAGGACTGCAGACGTACAGGCCTGGTTTCCTTAAGTCTGTGGAACTGCATCTCTCCCTAGCTCTCCAAACAGCAGACCGAGGCCTCCCGCTTCTGAGGTGTCTCTGATGAGTGTGATGACTTAATCCTTCTAAATGGACTTTGGGAAATGTGCAGGTACTTGCTCTGTGGTTGTTGCTGTGCTTGCAGATGCATTGGGTCAGGCACCATACCCGGATAAACAGGGGGAGCTCTGGGGGAAGTTACAGATGCCGCAGGGCAATTTTCTTCCCCTTGGTTTGAAATGACGGTAGTGGAAGGAGCCAGGTGGTCAGGCATTCCAGAATCCTTGGCCAGGAGGAGGCCACACTTCTTTCTTACTGTTTCCCAGAACTGTGAAGCCTGAATTTCTTGCCTCTGTTAAGATTCTTCTGCTGGCTGCTAGAAGGAACCAACTAACTACTCAAGACAAAAGACAATGTGGGGTGTCCCAAATCATTATAAAGGTATATTTGTCAATACAGATTAGGTCATTTTGGGAACAGACAGTAAAACTTCATTGACTTAATACACCAAAAGTTTCTCTCTTCACAAAATTCAGTGGTACATGAGTGACCTTGCCAGGAAGTTTTGCTCCCTGTGGTGATCCAGACCATCAGGCTGCTGCTGTCTCATACTTCCATCATCTCAGCACAGGCACCAAGGTCCCCAAGAAGAGAGCACCAGTGAATGGCTTCTGGAGCTCTTACAGGCTAAACTGGGATGTGCTTTACTTCCCAATAGGAACCCCAATCTCCAGAGACCCTGCATTCACAGGAACCATTTCAAGGATGTGCTATTGGTGACTAATTCCTTTACTAGAAAAATGTCATTGAAGTGAAATTTGAATATCCAGGGGCCATCTGTGTGCCATTCACCTGGTGTAAATGCAGGTTCCTGGGCCTTGCTCTAAACCTAGAATGAGTTAGACTCTTCACATAGCACCTAAGAATCTCATTTTAAGACACATGGTGGGTGTGTCTGTTTTCAAACAGTGGAACTTTAGTCAGGATGTCACTGGTGTCGAGGGAACTATGGTCACAACACTTCACCATCAAGAGAGCTTGGCCAAAACTGACACATCCCACATGCGCAGCTCCTAAGGAGTGCTAACCAGGTTCCACCTGTGGACACGGTTTTGGGGTCTTCTGGGAACTCTTGAAGTCATTTGATAGTCACCTTGCTTGTACAGTCAGAATGTTTCCCATCATTCTGTGCCTCTGAATGTGGCCCTCTGCTCACCTTCAGTCAGTCCTTTCCTCTCTCTCTCTCTCTCTCTCTCTCTCTCTCTCTGTGCGTGTGTGTGTGTGTGTGTGTGTGTGCCATCTGCTGGTAAAATCAGGTAACCACACCATAGTGGCTAGGGCCTGAAGCCATTTTCAGGAAATCAGTGCATATTGAAGGCTACTCTCAGACACCTAGTCCTCCAAGAGTCCTGTGTCCCTAGACTCTGTTCCTCCATTTAGCTAAAGGCCTCGCACTCAACTGGACATGGAGTCTTGCTTATTCCACCAAAATACTTCCTGAATTTCTAGCTTTCTCTGCAACTCAACCATCACCACATTTATCTACAATTTTGTCCCTGATTTTAACCTCAGGGATCTCTGTACTCTCCCCCCACCCCCGCCCCACTCTGCTTCTATAGGCCTTTCCCGGGTTTCTGGGTCTCTCATCTCAATCATCCTAGCTTTATTCATCTTCCAACTACAAAGAAGAGTTCAGACTCCCAGGGATAGCCCAGCAGCATTCCCTATTTAAGAATCTACCTCTTGCTGGGTGTGGTGGTGCATGCCTTTAATCCCTGCACTCAAAAGGCAAAGGCTTTCAACTCAGCAAAGTTGAGGCCAGCCTAACCCACATAGGGAGTTCCAGGCCAGCTGAGGCTCTTGGGAGACTCTGTCTCAGAAAAAAACAACAACAAAAACAACAACAAAAAAAAAAACCTGTCTCTCAGATAGGGTCTATACCTCTTGGTTTAGCATTCAAGCGTTTCCACCGCCCAGTTCACCCACTGACTGATTCAGCCTCATCTCTACTTGACCATTCCTTCCTCTCTTTCTCCCACTCTAAATCTTAGCTATTCTTGTTTCTAGGCCTTTGCTTCTTTCTCTCTGTCCTCTGCATGGAATGCCTGGCTCTTACCTGCTGCCATCTTGGGCCCATCATTTCTTCAGGACTGTAGCTCAAAGCTTGCCATCTTGGGAAAGCTTCTCAGATTATGCTGTGCCCAGAAACTTCCCTAGTAAAATCCTCTAAGAGTTATTTCTTTGTAGAAACCTCATATTACCACACGGCCCCGTGGTTTCAGAAGGTTCACCTTTCCCACATAGACTGTGAACACAGCAGACATAAGGTTTGAGATGTCTTCCTAGAGTTTAGGATACATAAAATGTGTTTAGAAATGCTTTTTTTTTTTAATGGTCACAGGCTTAGATTGGGAATTGTTATATATGATCTAGAAAAACACAAGGAACTCAGCCTCTCATGTTCCAGCCTCACTGGCTTGCCCAAGTGTTCTAATAGCCTAGTTGACAATAAGACTTGCCTATTTCTGGAAGCAAAATCAGTTTTATATAAACAATTCATTCAAACTGCTTAGGTCCTTGGATCATTTCACACCAAAGAAGGTATTTGTTATCTGACCTGAGGGCTCAGATTTTCTCAGGCTACTTCATGCAACAAAATACAGGTCCGGAAATCGAGAACAGTCTTATGTTACTCCTCAGTGGCCCAGGCGACAAGCTGGCTGAAGGAGAACACTTGGGACTATTCTGGTGACAGCCAGCATTCCACCCTGAATGACAGCTGACATTGGGCCTGTGGTGGGTCTGCATTGCCACAGGCCTGAAGTGAATTAGTTTGACCCCTTCCAAGTGTTTAGCATCTAAATCTATAGTGAAACCAACTCAGAAATTATTCTATGTCTGTTGAAACATAAACAAAAGTGGTTCGCTTGGCAAATGAGTCATTTTTAAGGCTCTTTGAGACAAATATAACAAGATGCCAACAGAACATGCAGGATTAGTTTCTTAGCAGGTGCCTGAGGCATTTTAAGCAGGGAGGGGGTCTGCAGTACTGGCTTTCCTTTTTCTACCTGTGATTTATCATCTAAATTTCTTTTTCTCTCCTAGGCCCACCAGGCCCACCAGGTAAGTACCTATTTAGGACTTTCCTAATTCAAGGGGAGGCTATGTGTGGCTGGAACGCTAGGATCTGAGAACTAGAGATGGTTGAGGAGAGGTGCGAAGAGGCTTCCTCGGTACATCCACACCCTATTATGTGGCCCTCAGATGAGACTCCCCACCTGTCTGTCCCTACTCCAGAAGAAGGATGGGTAATAGCTGGAGAGGATGGGAAAGGGCGTGGATGCCAGCTATCTTGCTGACTAGAAGAAATCACATTAAAAATTTTTTTTGATTCAAGAACTTTATATAATGTATTATTCCTCAGTTTCCCTGACCTTATGACCTATATTATTCATCTTTTATTTTAAGGCCTATACAGTCTAATCAGTGTTTCCCAGGTGCTCTTGGGTACGAGTCTATCCCTTGAGGTTTGGTGTCACGAGGTGTCACACCAGTAAGGAAAACTGACTCTCCCTTTCCCAGCATTCATCCAATGCCAATGGAGCTCCCTGCCCCTCCCTCACCCATGCTGGGCCCTATCTGGCTTGGGTTTGCACAGGTCTCACACATGCTGTCATACATTGTGGGTTCAAACGTGCAGCTACCGTGTGGGGTCCAGACAACTGTTTTCTTGTATTCACCTTGGACCTCTGGCTCCTGCAGTCTTTCTGCCTTCCCTTCCACAACAGTCCCTGAGCCTAGGGAGGAGGAGATGGAGAGTGGTGTCCTGTTTCAGCCTGAGTGCTCTGCGGTCTCTTACTCTGTTCATTGACTATTTGTGGGTCTCTCAGGAAGTCACTTTTTACAATTGTTCTTGTTTCTGTGCTTTGACGCAGGACCCCCAGGCGTTGGTGGCTTACCGGGACACAATGGATCAGATGGACAGCCTGGTCCTCAGGGCCCAAAAGGCGAAAAAGGAACAAATGGAAAGAAAGGAAAAATGGGTATTTGGGCAGCTCTGCCAATAATTCCTTTGCTTCTTGTCTCTGTGACTGTGCTCAAGGTGGCCAAATGCTGTGTGCAATGAGGGCAGAACTCTTCATCTTTTGCATCAGGCATTGCCCACCTAGAAGCCTCTGTGTTCCGATGCCACACACATTCTTTTTGGTTCAAATATTTATGTCCGAGCAGAGAGGATAGCTCCCTAGGCCCTGGATCCTCGCTCTACTTTCTCTGATACAGGTGGAAATGTGAGGATTAGGCTGTGTGACTGCCCAGGGGCTGCCACCCTTGCTGACTCAAGGCTGAGCTTCTTCCTAGCCTCCTCTTGCCTCCTTCTTCTCAGCTGCTCCTTGTGTTCAGTTGACCATCAGGGGGCTGATGTTGGCCTTTACAGAGAATTCCCTGACTAGAAGAATAGCTCCCACTGTCTGAATAGAAGAACAGCATTCAGACTTCCCCAGGCTGGCACTTAGCTCCTAAGGTCCCCTCTAAAGGAGGTTTGCAAAAATGTTCTAACGTCTCTGAAGGACTTTCTCTTACTCTATGTGTGTGGCCAGGGGTGGGGTGGGGGCACATATCAGAACCTCTTAGCGAAAGCACAGAGACGTCAAGAGGCCTGCTGTGCTCAAGGAGTGGGGAGTAGCAAGGCCGAGTAGGGGGCTTGGGCCAGGATGAGATATGTTCTGAAGATCTCAGCACAAATCATGGGGGTCTTTGAAGATGCTTTAAGGAAAGTCACGGGAAGAAAGCTGGCATATGGCATGATGCGGACTCAGGGACATGGGGTGAGAGTCTGCTGGCTCTTAGTCACCAAACAAGACCACCACCAAAGGGCAGAATAGGTTAATTTTAATCAGAGACCCCACCAGACCCTCTATGTACAATCTCTTAGCTCCATTACCCTGGACAGACCCTGGGCTAGAAGAGGTACTAGAAAATTCTTTCAACTAGTACAGCCTTCCCTTCTAGCACCTCGGCTATTATTTCATAAACTATTTGGTCAGAATCAGTAGAGAGGGAGAGCACTGCTGAGCGCCTCTGCCCCTTGGCAAATGTACCTAATCATGTTCTCCCAGGGGCAACCCCGCAGATAAAAATGGTCACACAGCATCCAAGTCGGCTGAGGCCTCAGCAGGCCAGCAATTACAGCTGGAATTACAGAACAGAATAATAACCGCCCGGCTCAGCAGTGTAGAATAGCAATGACCACAAGAATGTGCAGACATCTGGTTGATCCTGAGTAGACCCCAAATGTGTGATCACGATCCCAGAATGAATAAGGTGGAGGCAGACTTGGGGTGGAAGCTTACGAGGGCAGGTAGAAAAGGGCCATTTTCCAAATGATTTGGAACAGAGCCCTGGCTTTCAGTACATACGCTTAGTAACTCAGAGAAAGGCAGAAAGGTTCACTCATTTATGGAACACGGTCTTATGGGGCAGGTACTGTTGTAGACACTAGAGGTCCTGCAAGTCCAGAAGGTTCAGAAATGACAAAGTTGAAAAGACCCTGCATCTGTAGAGACAAGGAAGTTTCCCCTCCCTGTGAAGAAGGTTCACTGAAACACACTAACAAAAACACTGAATAGGAAAGGTATCAAACATTCTTCATATGCAGGCAATCGCTAGCACATCCACCTGCTAGCCCTGATAAGTTCAGAAGCGTATGCACCCCTTTTCCTATAATGTGCGGAAAGAAGGAGAACACAACAGTGCTTGAAGTATTATCAGTCATTACTGTAGAAAAAGAATGGGCCTGGGATAGAAATTAGCTTATATAAAGATTCTGTTTGGAGTATGAATGAGCCAAGAGGACAGCCCTTATCTTATAAGGAAAGTGATTATGGTCCTCAGCCTTCTTTTCTGAGATAGATAATGGACTTTCAGGCAGGGATGGAAGGCATCTGGGACCTTTCTAATGCAATCTAGTTTTTATGCAGATAACTGGAATTACAGAGATCCTTTCTTTGAGTGTGGGTGGGTGAGGACCTTGATTCTAAGTTTGCGTTGAAAGCATTTCATTTCCCTTAAATCAAGTTGCCTCAGCATGTAAAAAAAAAAAAATGTCATCTTGTAGGGAATCCTTCTGTAAGCCTCAACACCTTCATGAAGCTGACATTGCAGCTAGGAGAGAAGGAAAGCAGTGTAATAAATAGCCAGGTATGGCAGAAGACACCTGTAATCCCAGCACTCGAGGAGGCAGAAAATCAGCAGTTCAAGTCCAGACTGGGTAACATAGGCATTTCAAAGTCAGCCTGGGCTACATAGCAAAATCTTGTCTCAAAAAGAAAAAGACTGGGGGTGTAACTCAGTGATAAGAGTGCTTACCTTTTGTGTGCATGCAAGGCCTTTGTTTTGATTTTGAGCACGGGGGGGGGGGGATATTTGCCCTGTTACAGCATTGCATGGTGGTGACTGCTAAAGAGAGCAGAGAGAGGCTAGGAAATTTATAGTGGGGCTGGAATAGTTATTTTTGGATTGGGGGACCAGATGAGTCCTCCCTGAGGAGACCACTGAGCAAATACCTAGGGGACATGAGAGAAGGAGCCAAGATATCTCAGTATTGTTGTAAAATACCAACTCTGCTTTAAGGAAACAGGAACATAGTTTATTCTGAGCTAAATGTGAATGACAGTGGTCCTAGAATACAAATTCACATACCCTGAATGACATGGTAACCACAGAACAGGTTATGTGACCCTTTCTAGTCAGAAAAGAAATTATGCATCAATGTGTTTATAAAATCATTACTGGTAAGGTCTGGGAAGTCTGTGGGGTTTAGATGTTGTCTTTATCATGTTTGTAGCTTTTTCATGGAGGCTAGGTGTGTTAAACTTTTCAATATAGCCCAAGAGTTTTATCTAAAAATGAAGTGAATACTAGGTCAGAAACGAGTAGTAAATGACTACTAAAAGGGGCTGAAGATTGCCCATGATAATTTTGGTTCTTCTGTTATTACATACTTGTGTTTGTTCATTTGTTTATTGAGGAAGCATCTCACAATGTCACCCAGGCTGGCTCCAAACTCTAAATCCTCCTGCCTCCACCTGAGATTATAGGCGTGTGCCACCATCCGCTGCTAATTCTGATTCCCCATCCACAGCTTTTCCTTCCCTCCACAGTCGTGATGTTCCAGTCAGCTAACATGAAGCACCTCACAAGATGCAGCTTATTCAGAGAACTTCAGTTCATACTGGGGAGAGGGTTCCAGGAAGCAGGCATGAGCTCACATGTCTTGGGAATTTGAGGACAAACAGGCTGAAAGGCTAGCACAGTCAAGTTGGAATCAGAGTGGGAATGCAGAGTCAGGTCAGTCCTGGAAGTTTCAGGAACTCTACTTTGCTCTCAGAAGCTGGGGAGACTCTGCAGAAGACGGGGCAGTTCCTGACATAGGAGTGAGAGGACAGGCCTGCCTTGAGGGCAGCAAGGCGGTCAGAGCAGGGACAGTCACAGAGGACCGGGGTGCTGGATTCTGTTTGTGCAGCTGGAGCCCATGGTTTGGGGAGATCACGTAGGAGTTGCAGCTGAGATGCAGGCCTTCCTGCACATCAGTCTCCTGTAGGGAGTGGCTGCTCATAGGGTCATCTGAGAAACCTCCACTAACCTTGAGGACAGAATGTGAGTCACTGAAGTCCCATCAGGAATCCTAGTTCCAAGGCAGAACTGTTCTAGAGCCATAAAGACCAAAGTTATCTGAAGAGCCAGATCCTGTGGAAAGAGATTGCCGTAAAGTTGCTCAGCTCTGAACCAGCTCAGATTCCAGAGCAAGGGCTACATGGTCCAGGCCACCCTGCAGCAGAATCTGGGGCTGTCTTTCCTCTTTCACCGTTCCAGAGCTCAGGGAGGATCTAGGGAGAAGAGAGAACCTTCAGGACCACAGGCGAGTGATGAGAAACCACTAACGGTTCTCAGGGTCAGACCTGTCTACTACCATGATGACTGCAGCCTGGAGAACTCCCTGGTCGTTAACCATCATGTGGGTGCTCGGAATTAAACCGGGTCCTCTGCAAGAGCAACCAGTGCTCTTAACCACTGAGCCATCTCTCCAGCCACATAGCTATTAATTCTGATTGGAAGGCAATCCATTTTTTTGTACCTCATGACAGACAGTACTTCCAGAAGGAAAAGCTCAGCTTCCTGGACAGCTTCTTTTCTGCTCAGTTTCTCAGTCCAAGGTGATGGGAGTCCAGAGTGGATGGAGTCCAAGGTGGCTGACTAGGTTTCTGAGCCTGTGGTGAGGCAGAGCATCATGGCAATTCGTGGCAAAGGAAGGCTCCTTACTCATGGAAGCCAGCAAGCAGAAAGCAACACTGGAAGGGGTGAGAAGTAAGATACGACCCCAGTCACCACTCCTCCCAACCAAGCCCCATTTGCCACCCAATGCCATGGGACTCGCCCCATGTAGCCTCCATCGGTGGACTAACTCACCAAGTATGGCAGAGCCTTCGTGGTCCAGTCACTTCTCTATGGTTGCGGACTAAGCCTTCAACACATGAGCCTTTGGGACCTTCACATCATGCCCAAACCATAGCAGCTGTAGAGAAGACTAACCCAGTGAAGCAGAATTTAAGACTTTAACCTGTATTCCTTCCAGAAAAGAATAAAACCCCTCAGTTTCCAACTTTAGAATCATTGAGAACAGTAGCCAGACCAGAGTCCAGGGGCTTGGTGTGAACCCTGGTTTCTTCATTGACCTTCAGTGCACCGTTGAACAAGTTATGTGATCACTGAGTGGCACTTAACCTATTTATAAAATGGAGATAATAATTCCCTCACAGTGTTTTTAGGAAAATGAGTCAATATATATCAAGTATTAGGGTCTGACATAGTAAATTCTTTATTAGTGTTAGCCGGTATCTTTTTTTCCCCTAGCTCAAGCTGACTGAAACTCTGTGTAGCTGAGGCTGACCTTGAACTTCTGATCCCTGCCTCCTTCTCAGGTACTGGAATTGCAGGAATGCACTGTAATGTTCAATCTGGAGATGGAACCAGGGCACTGTGCATACTAAGCAAGCACTCTACCAACTGAGCTACATCCCCAGCAGCCCAGCTAAAATTCCAAAAGTAGAGGAGAAACTTGGTTTTAGTATAAAAAGAAAACCAATCTCTCTCTGTCTCTGTCTCTGTCTTTGTATCCCTCATAGCCAATTTTCAAACTCTATAGTTTATGTCATATGTAGAAGCATTTTGACATAGATCTATATTTAAACTATATATGCTATTAATATGCTTTCAATTCACACATCACAATTGTATATATTATGGGGTGTACTGTGACACTTCAATACATTCAAACAACACAGAATGATGAAATCAAGACAACTGGCGTATCTATTACCTCAGACACACACGAATACACATAAATAACTTCCAGGACGCAGGAGAATCAGGGTTTCAAAGTCAGCTTCAGCCACATACGGAGTTTGAGGCCAACAGAGTTACATGAGTCTGTCTCAAAAAGACAAAGTAATTTGCATTGGGTAGCCCGAGTCATCTTTCTCAGCTACTTTAAAGCATTCACTCATTCATCGACAACTGTTGCCCTAGTTTGCTGCTATAGGACAGAGATATTTCCCCTGTCCATTTGCAGCCACACACATTAATGACCCTCACAGGGCCCCGTAGCCTTCCTGGGTTTTGGCAAATGCTGCTTCACTCACCACTCTCACCGGGTTAACATTACCTCCGTATATAAGCGAGAACATGTAGCACTGACTTCCTTCACCCGATGTATTTCCATTAATGTAATGTCCTGACTGAAAAGCAGCTGAGTGGAGATACCCTTCATGGGTTTGGAAATAGACTCTTTGGAGAGTTGGGACTGCAAGAGACTTGAGTGTTGTCAATATGCCCTCAACATCTTCTGTGCAGTTTGGCATTCTGATGCCTCAAAACCAAGCGTTCTCCTTCGTCCCATCTGTCTCTCATTTTCTCACATCAGAGTTAATGTCACATGCCTCCTCTAAAAATCAGATCTCCATTAAAAAAATAAGCATCGCCCTCGGCACAATTCGCGTCTTGAGATTGGGTTTTGTATGACACCCTCTGGCCCCTTCCCTTTGCTTTCTTCTGCCACAGATGGTACTGCCAAAAATAGATTGTCCTCCCTCACCCCCTGATGTGAAAATAATGAAACTGACCCCAGCCAGAGCTGTTAAACAGCCCCAAACTCTCAGACTGTCAAAACTGTCTGTTTCAAGTGGGTGACCCCAGAATAACACAGCAGGGAGCCATTTCTCCCTCAGGAATTGGGCAGGGATAATCTGGCCTTTCTCCTCTGGCAGACTGTGTCGGCTCAAAGCCACTGGGAAGTCCTGGGACAGCAATGCCAGGATGCAGACCACTCAGTATCACAGTGTCACTGTGCAGGGCTGGCAGCCCTGACGTGCCCTGAGTCAGGGCAGAAGACGCCTCACACATAGTAATTGGTGAGTGGGTGTTGCCAAGGTGATTTACCAACAAAGACCAGGTGATGTGATGTGATGTGATGGTTAAGAGAGAGGGCAAAGGGGGCTAGAGAAATGGCTCAATTGGTGAAGTGCTTATCATGCAAGTTTGAGGACCTGAGTTTGGATCCGCAGCACCCATGTAAAATCCAGACGTGGTAGTGAACATCTGTAATCCCAGAGGTAGTAAAGAAACCTTATCTCAGTGACATGACTCAGTGGTAAAGATGCTTGTTGCACAGGTCTAACAAACTGAGTTCCATTCCAGGACTCACACCATAGAAGGAGAGAACCGATGACTCCCACAGGTACCCCCCCCCATACAAAATGAACATAAAAATTTTAAAAATAAGGTAAAGAGTGATAGAAGACACATAATGTCAATATCTGGGCTTCAAGTGCATGTGCACACATAAACACTTGCACACACACAAACATGAACACACATATACACAGAAGATAAAGGTACCGTATATAGCAACACCCCCTCCCTCTTTTAACAAAAACTGAAAAATGGCTGTGCATACCCAGCTAGAAGGCAAAACACACACTCAAGCAAAGGCTTTGACAGCTTTAAATACTGCCCCAATCATGGCTACATTACAAAATGAACATTTTCTTATTGCTCATATGGCCTTTTTGAGAAAGGAAATAAAAGGCATATGAGGTAGAAATAAAAGAAAGAAGAGGAAATCAGATGATAATATAGAAAGCTTTTGTGTTAGACTAAATGTCTGGAAAACCTTGGAGTAACCAGCAGATACCATTTCCCTGAGTACAGTTAAATCTGGGTCATGTGAAACCTTTGGAAGGTGTCAGTAGCACTTGGCACACTGTGCAGGTGGGATTCTATGGCAACCATCCAGTCATTTGTCTCCTTCAGATAATATGCCAAACTGCTTATTTAAAATACTGACAAAGGGATGCCTTCTGGTACAGTGAAGAAGGCCCAGCGTAGGGGCTCCTGTCAAATGAGACCACTTTCCAGCCAGGTGATTTGGTGCCTGTGGGTTCTCAGTGATGTAATGAGGAATGTCTCTTGAACCACGACTCCCTGATCAGTAATAATATCACTGTATTACTTCAGACTGTAGTGCTGAGTCCATGGCAGAGCAGGTGCAGTAGAGAGTGCTACACCAGTTTACATCTTCCTTCACTGTGTTCTCCCAGGGATGGCTGAATTCATGTTTTGCCGTTGTTGTTGTTGTTGTTGTTTTGAGATGGGGTCATGTGTAGCCCAGACTGGCCTCTATATGTAGCTAATGATGACCCTCAACCCTGATCTTCATGGGCCACCAGGCTCAGCTCTTGATTTTTGTTAGGATTGACTGAAATCTAGCAAATATTATTTTGTTCACTACATGTTTTTAAATACTTGGGATTGAACCCATGGCCATGTCCATGCTAGACAAGTATTCTACCTCTAACCTACAGCCCCAGACACTATACTGTACTGGGATGTGAAAACCTTCCTGCCACTGAAAAGGCTTGAGAAGAGCCAATTGGATATCAGGTAGTGCAGAGATATTCAAAGATTGCATGGGGAGTGATCTAAATGGCCTCTCGGGTGCCTCCAATCTATTGTTGTTCTATTTCCTTGAACCAACTATGTTTGAATGTAGCATGGTTGGCAGGAGATAGGATGGTCCAGATGTAGTTTTAAAACTAGAAGCCAGGCTGGGAATGTGTCTCAGTTGAAAGAGTACTCTCCCAGCATGCACAAAGGGAAAGGAAGGAAGGAAGGAAGGGAGGGAGGGAGGGAGGGAGGGAGGGAGAGAGGGAGGGAGGGAGGGAGAGAGGGAGGAAGGAAGGAAGGGAGGGAGACAAAAGATCCCAAGTCATCTTGGTTATAGACATTGAGAGGAATAGTTTCATTGTAATGTTTTGTCTGTAGCCCTGGTTGGCCTGGAACTTGATATGTAGGCCAGACTGGACTTGAACTCAGAGATCTATCTGTCTCTGCATCCAGAGTGTTGCCAAGAGGAATAGTGTTGCTTGCACTAAGGCATGCCTCTGGCTCTTTCCTGGCACCTGCAATTTGACTCTGATTAGAATCACAGTTAAGGAGTATCTTCAGGGGATGCTTATCAAAAAGAACAATTATTCCTTGAGGTGAAGAGTCTTAGACATGATCCATATCTAGCAATGTCTTTGTGAATATTAAGCAACCACTTTCATTCTCAGAACCCGAGGATCCTGTGTACTTGTGACTTCTAGTAACCCTTTTAATAGATTTCTTGACATGTCCTTCATAAAAAATCAGGCCAGCTACAAATTAAGATAGTTGTAATATACACTTTCTAATTGTTGTGTCTTCTGTTTCTTTTCCCCTGAATTATTGTCCTATCTTCTACTTTCAGTAGACTGTCAAACAAAATTTATGAGAGTACGTACTCTCATCTTGTTCCTGATATTATAAAGAAAGCATTTAGTCTTCACTGGTAAAGATGTCAACTGTCAGTTTCTCTAGACTCTCTTGTGCAGATTGAGGAAATTCCTCGTTAATTCTAGTTTAATGAAAATTTTCACTAAGAATGGATGTTGAACTTTATCACATGCCTTTTTTTCATCCATTGTGATATACTTTTTCTTATTAAAATTGTTAATATACATTGACCGAATGATTCAAATTTTGAAGTCTATCATGTCAGGCAGTTAAATTGCTTGCAAATCATTCTGATCCTTCCAAGCTTATTTTTGTCTTGTTGGTTGGTTTTTTAAGTGTTGAACTGTGGATCCATGGTTACCTTTATCTAGCACTTCTAGGCCAAGACTTTTCCAAGGGCTCCATCTGATAACCTAGTCAACATCAAACAAGAATTTTGCTTTAAAGTAAATTTTAAATGCTTATTTCTGGCAAAAAAGTTAATGAGCATAATCCAGGAATGCAGATTCAAGTTACCCTAAATGATGTGTTCTGAAGTGTTCTGACCACTTTTACAGCCACTAACTAAGAAAATAATCTAAGAAATGAATCAATGCCTTCAGGGTACACGGCTTGAAAGCAGAGGCCGTCAGGTACTGAAGGCATAGCAGCAGGTGCAGTAGGTGCTGGCCACATCCTGTCTACATTCAGGAGACAGAGCAATGCATGCTGGCACTCAGCTTTCTTTCTCCTTTATGTTAAGTCTGGGGACCAGTTCATGGAATATTCCCATCCACATCTACAGTGAGTCTACCTACCTCAGTTAACTCAATCCAATCTAGAAACTCCCTCATGGTCATGCCCAGAGGTTTGTTTTCTAGATGATTCTAGAGTCTTGCAAGTGTTGATAATCAATATTAAACATTTCAAGTTCATTCCCTTCTCCACATCAGTTTTCTTGTTACTGCAACAAAATATCTGACAAAATCAACTCAAGGCCAAAAAGCTGGGTGCATTTTGGTTCTCAGTTGGGGGGTACAGTCCATCACTGCAGGGAAGTCATGGCAGCTGGAATCTGAGGAAGCTGGTTACAGACGCTTTGCTGTTGACTTAGCAGCATCCGTTATAATCCCATTTCAACTTTGCTAAAATTGGCAGGATAACTGGCCATCCCACCACTCACGGCGTTATGAGAAATAAAGAACGTAGAAGACCCTCACTGTGCGCATGTTCCTCTAAATGACCCATTCACCTTCTGTGAGGATGGTACCTGCTTCACTCTTCAGCCTGTTGGCTCAGCCAGATTCTCTAAAAGTAGTCCAGCAGAGCCACCTGGAAATACCGTCCCTTAATGACGCCCATATCACTGTTAGAGAATGGTTGTGAAGGGTTGTGTGCTTGGCTTACAAAGCTGCTCTACAAAAAAAAAAATTATTGCAAAAAATAAACCAGGATTTTTTGGGGGACTGGAAAGATGGCTCAGGGGTTAAGATGATGGGCTTTTCTTACAGAAGACCCAGGTTCGAATCCCAGCACCCACAGGTGGCTAAGAACCATCCATAGCTCCAGTTCCAGGGGATCCAATGCCCTCTTCTGTCCTCCCTGGGCACTGCACTACACTGGTGCACTTACATACATGCAGGCATAACACTTTTACACGTAAAAATAATCTAAATTTTTTTAAACAAATAAACAAAGATTTCTTACATAGCAAGTAAATACGTCACTTCCCTCCCACAGGGTTACCCGGAGCCACAGGAAGTCCAGGGGAAAAAGGAGAAAAGGGGGACCCTGGTGAACTGGGTTCACCTGGGAACGAGGGCCCGCCAGGGCAGAAGGGCGAAAAGGGAGACAAAGGAGACGTGTCCAACGATGTGCTTCTGACAGGTAGGCGGGAGCTCCCGTCACGGCCGGCCAGTCCAGTCCAAGGGCTGCTGTGGCTTCACTCCTCACTGATCCTCTGCCACGCAGAAAGTTCTGGAATTCTGTCCTTTCTTTTTCATTTGGTTGGGTGTTTTGTGTTTGTTTATTTGTTGAGACAAAGTCCCCTGTATCCCAGGCTGGACTTGAACTCCTGATCTTCCTGCCTCTACCTCCCAATTGCTAGGATTATAGATGAGTTCCACCATGTTCACAGCTTAGCATCCCGTACTTTAAAAGCTGTGCATGTTTCTCCATGTGCATATGTCCAGGTCTGTTATCTAGCAGAAGTGATTTAACTCAAATATAAAAGCAATAGTTGGCCAGCTGAGTACGGCAGCTCATGCCTATAACCACAGTCATTGGGAACCCAAGGCAGGAGAATTGGTCAAGTTTAACTACATAGTAAAACCTCCAAAGAGCAAACAAGCAAAACAAACAAAAAATCATGGTTGAACTGAATGAAATAAATACAACTTCCTTTGTCCAAATATCTGTTGAAGTCCAGAACAAGATAAGAAAGAAACCACCTAAGATTCTTCATAGGACAGCTATCGGGAGGCCCACATATAGATTGATAAGGTCTCACGTGACAGCTTTTCAGAAGGTCCACATTAAAGATTGTTCAAGTCTCATGGGATAGCTATCAGGAGGCCCACACATAAGGTCAAGCCCTCCCTAGGGCCCTGATCCAAGGTTCTTGGTATACAATTTGAGACAAAATTTGGTGGCTTATTTTCCAGTCTAGAGTAAAAGTTTGTATTTAGTATTTTGTGGGGAAGGTCGGGGAGAGATTGAAGGACAGCAGCCACATGATTACATGACAGAACAAATAGGTGACAGCTGATTTCCACCAAGGAGAAATATGTGGAAGAATTTAAACACCACAGTGCTCTAGAGACTATAAATAAACACATAATGATCCTATTAATATACTCATTAAATATGTATTAAATACTTGCAAATACCATTTATGAATCAAGGACTTCACCATAGCTGAAAATATGAATACAAAAATGAGTCCTGAGGCTGGGGCTCAGTTGGTAGGGTGCCTCTAGGCTCTGTGATCCCTCCAGAGAGACTGAAAAGCTTACTTGGTTTGGCCAGGAAAAGGCAACCTCCAAGGTCTCAGCTCACTGTATCAGCCCAGAGGGTAGAACCTAAAGTCTGGACATCCTAGACAGCTGCATCTTTTCTGAGCACTGCAGAACCTAGGACCCACCGGCCACCTGAACTTAGAGAAGGAGCTGCGACAAGGGTGCAGGTAACACAGCTGTCATAGCGTTCAGAGCAGTGACTTCATGGGTTCCCACAGGGCAGGCTGGGGGATAAGATTCAATTTGGACATGAAGAAACAGACCTCAGAGGACTAAATTCACCGCCCATGGTCACAAAGCTAAGCAGCAGCAGAGCCTAACCGGACTCCTGGCTGCTCCATTTGCACAGCAGTGCGGCTTCTACCCGACCGCCAGGCAGGCGGGTGTGAAACGATAGGTGACCAACCTTTCTATGGACATTCCTGTTTTCTCTGGAACTGAATAATACAGTTCCTTCGAGGACAGGGATGTAGCTTAGTAGCAGAGTGTTCACCAAGCGTGCAGGAGCTCCTAGGTTACATTTGCTAACACAAGAAGAAGGAAAGGAGAGACAAAGGGAGCAGAAAGCGGGGGGAGGGGGAAGGGAAGGAGGAAAAGGAAATAGATGGTGAGGAGAGGAGAATGGCTGGGAAGAGGGAGAGAATTCCCCGTAGGAAATTGCGATCCACTGACACTGGAATAACAGAAGCCAGGATCTGCGTGGAAACACCAGAACTGAGGTCCAGCCTCATTCCTCTTGTGACCTTGTCTCCCGAAGGGATCCTCACAGAGGGACTTGGAATATGTGAGGAGAAGATTTATAAAGCTCTTGGCACAGATACCTACTATGGTCGCTGCTCAGCTCAGCAGTGATAGAGTGAACACGATCACCTCCAGGGAGGGATGCGCTTAGTGGGACTTTGGATCTCACTGGTCCTTCCCCACATGGGATCCCCTCTGTGGAAAGCACTTTGTCAGTTTCTCCTTTTCTTTCCCTCCAGGTGCCAAAGGTGACCAAGGCCTCCCTGGCCCCCCAGGCCCCCCAGGCCCCCCAGGCCCTCCAGGGCCCCCTGGAAGCAGAAGATCCAAAGGCCCTCGGCAGCCGAACATGTTCAACGGCCAGTGCCCAGGTCACCAAACCCTGCCCCCAAGGAAGCCACTCCTTGCGCTGACGATCCCCCTTCCCTTCCCAGACTTGGTGACCAAAGTTTGAAAGATATTGTTCCTCTTCCTGCCTATCTCCTTAGTGACTGTTACAGCTTATGAACCTACAGTGTCAGTAGGTCCCTTGAGTGCTGCTTCTTAAGGGTCAAGCTGTTAACCATTTGTAGCAACAAAGTTCCAAGTGAGTAAAGACCTGGAAGGAGCTGGACAGTCAAATTGGTTAACTCCCCAGAGAGAGTAGCTGTGACACTACCGTCACCACCACTGTGTGTGGTGGGGAGAGTCTAACTCAGAGCCTGATGCATGCTGAGCATGTACACTACCACTAAGCTGCTTCTACAACCCTCTATCAAGTTTTGAGTGCTAATGATATTGCCAGGCCTGGTGCTGAATGCTTAGTTCTGAGTCCCATGACTGCCTTAGATGTTGACCTCCAACTTACAGATGGAAAACAAACTCCCAAGATTCTACTGTTTTTAACCTCTTAAGTGCTAATATTATAAGCATAAGACCAGCTCAACTTGAAAGTGCATTAGAAATTAAGGACTGTGATAATGGAAAATATTCCTACAGTGGATTTAGAAGTTGAGAGGTTACCTAGAATGCCTTGATTTTCCTGTCTTAAACTGTGAGGGGCGACTGGAGCCGTCACTTCAGTAGCAGACATGGAGGAGGATCCTATCTGTTTTTGTAAACAGTCTTCATTGTTTGTAATACTGTCTGTTTAGAATATGTCTTAACGGAATTAACCCAGATGTCAGAGTGGGCAAACCTGTGCTTTCAGAATGCCACCACCCTTTTGCCCCCCATGGGAGGAGTCTAATGATTCTGCTCAGCAATTAGCTTAAGCAGAGCCTTGTTCCTTTACTGGGGGCGACCGTCACCTCATCAGTTAGTGGAAGTCTTCCGTTCACTTCCTCAAGTGAACCAAGCAGGTGCTTCTGCGTGGAGGAGGGGGTCTGGTCTGATCATGTGCAGAATTCTAATTTCCCAAAGGCTTTGTCACTTGTAACAGTCAAGACCGGGGCAATGACCTCCTCTGCTTAGTCTGTGTATGAAGAGGCTGGGTCCCCAGGGTTCAGGTCCAGAATTGCAAAACTGCTTTAAACGAGGGGGCCATTCTTTTCCACTCTGTCTTCTAAAACGAAGCCATTAGTTGCCAGGTATTTGCATCTGAACTTGGCCCTCTGTCCTGCTCCAGTTCCACTTCTTCCAGTTCCACTTCTTCAACACCCATTAGGTTGGTAGGTGGAGAGTCAGATGAAACCAGAGACAGCAAGCGTGCATGCGGAAGGGGAGTGTGATGCTCTAGACGGCTCTCCCAGGTGACAGACGCCTTCAGAGAACAAGTTTAGAGGTCACGTGGGAACTGGCCCCTTTATTTTTCTGTCAAAGAAATCCTTTCAGGCTACTCTGTGAGCTTCCCTGATCACAACAGAAAAGCAATATTTTCTAGCATGTGCAAGGTGAACTCCCACGATTTGTCTACGTGAGTGGGCCTGGCTTTCCCCAGAATACCTGACCTGCCACAGTGTGCCCCAGTCTATGGCCTTGTCCTCCAGCCCAAGGCCCTGCCTGTCATCTTCCCACTGGCCGTGTTCTTCCTCTTCTGCCTTGCTTCCTACACCCCAAAGCACCTCTTCACCAAAGGCCTGGGTTGAGCCCACTCATTAAGGGACTAGCGGCAGGGACGGTGAATGGCTCAGGTGTGCCACAGACCAGCCAGGGCTTCAACACCAATCAAAGATCTGTGTAGTGTGGTGTGGTACGGAAAGATGGCTCTGTGGTTAAGAGCACATGCTGCTCTTGCATAGGACCTCACTTCAGTCTCAGCTCTCACGTTGGGCAGTTCACAAGTGCCTGCAACTCAAGCTCTAGAGGATCAGACGCCCTCTTCTGGCCTTCAAAGGCAACTGCACTCACATGTGCATATGCCCACACAGACACAGACACATAGTTAAAAATAAATCTTGGCTTGGTGTGGTAGCACACACCTTTAGTTCCAGCACTCCAGAGGCAGAGGGAGATAGATATCTGTTAGTTCAAAGCCAGCCTGGTCTACACAGCGAGTTCCAAGACAGCTGGGGCTACAGGAAGACCCTGTCTCAAAAAGACCAAAAAAAAAAAAAAAAAAAAAAAAAACAAATCTTGGGATTGGAGAGATGGCTCAGCAGTTTAAGAACACTTGCTGTTTTTCCAGAGGACTTGGGTTTGAATCCCAGCACCTACATGGTGGCTAACAACCATCCATGATTCCTGTTCCAGGGCATTTGACTCCCTCTTCTGGTACACTTACATTCAGGCAAAATGACCATAAACATAAAATAAAAATAATAAATGACTCTTTTTTTTAATCTTAAGGGGCTGGAGAAATAACTCAGTGGCTAAGAGCACTGACTCTTCTTGCAGAGGATCTGGGTTTGGTTTCTAGCACCCACGTGGTGACTGACAACCATCCATAACTCAAGTTCCAGAGGAATTCAGTGCCCTCTTCTGACCTCCATGGACATTGCACTGCACTTATATATGTGCTGGCAATATACTCATACACCTAAAATAAAAATAACAAAATATTTAAAAAATTTTAAAAGATCTGTGTAGGGAAACATATCGTCAAGGTGAAAGACAGCAGGCAGAGAAAATGGCAGGAAGGGACTCTCAGTGTCTGGCCTCAGCTGTCGGTAGGCCTCTTCCTCTGAGGCTCTGGGGTTCCTCTCCTAATGCATCTGCTACAAAGATATCGAAGGTAAGCACCCCATCTCAGAGGCTGCTTCACCCCAAATCCCAACAGCTCCCCTGAGAGAGAAAATCCTTCCGGGATCAGGAACTCTGTGAGGGACGCCACCCACCAGGGAGACCAGGAAGGTGTCACTGTTCGTCTGACTTCCCACGTTACAAACTTCATTCCCAGCACAGGGGTTTTAACAGGTGGCTGGACGATGACGTTTCTGCCTGAACTTGGCCCTTCCAGCTGCCTCTCATGGTGGGAGGTCTTCTGCCGTGTTACAGCAGAAGGATGCTCTCACCATAGCCAGACACTGGATCTTGGACTCCAGAGCCATGTTAATTAGTAACTGCCCAATATGTAGTCGTCTTTAGTACCTGCACAGAATGAGCTAAGTGGTTGATATCCTCCTGGAATTGCATTACCTTAGCAACTATGATATGGAACGCTTGTTGGGACACGTGACTTGGGACTGCCTAAAAGTAAGCAACAGGATACCTCATAGACATATCATAAGGGCCATTTGGGGGACTTTGGAAGGAAGTTAGAGTTACATATAGTTATAAAGCTATATAATCTCACTGTGACAACAGCATCTGCCTTATTATTGTTTTAGGTGAGACGTGTGTCATACCAAATGATGATACCTTGGTGGGAAAAGTTGATGAGAAAGTTAATGAGCACCATTCCCCACAAACAGGTACAAACCCCAGGTACCCCGGGCTGGGGTGTGACTCGGCCCTAGTGGGGCTAACTAGACCACATGTGCCCTGCGTTCAGTCCCCGGCACCACACAAAACTTTGTTTTGAAATTCAAAATCAGATGCCTTAGAGTCATAATTGTCAACTAAGTAACTTTCTTTTCTTCCGACAGAATCCATGATCACTTCCATTGGAAATCCAACCCAAGTACTAAAAGTTAAAGAGACTTTTGGGACTTGGATAAGAGAGTCTGCCAACAAGAGTGATGAGCGTATTTGGGTGACGGAACATTTTTCAGGTACCTTACTCTAGAGACGATCTATTTTGTGTTGGAATTTTATCTGCTGCCTACCTTCAGGCTTTTCCTATACCTGCATGCCTGAGCTCGCTGCTATTATTGGTAGAATGCCCCTTATTTTAGAAAACACAAATAACTGGGAAGAAGTCCTACTTTGAATGTGCTGGCCACAAGCCTTGTAATTAAGGTTCTATGGACACGGCCTGGGCAAACTATTCAATTTTCTAAAAATATTTTATGTATTATTTTTATTTATGTGTATGAGTGCCTGCATGTAGGTAGGTGCACCCATGTCATGCACTGCCCTCGGAAGTCAGAAGAAGGCATCAGATTCCCTGGAACTGGACTTACAGATGGTTGTTAGTCACCATGTGGGTGCTGGGAATCAAACCCAGGTCATCCGCAAGATGCTGAGCCATCTTTCCAGCCCCAAACTGTCCAATTTTTAACAAAATAGCCAGAAGGAAACAAACATCTAAACCATAATGTGGATGCAAAGTAAGAAACAAATTCTGTCATCCAAGTACTACCAGGCTGGCTTGGCTCTGAGAGCCAGTACATTCATAAGAGCAATAAGAGACAAATTCTGTGTACACTGTCCATCTTTCTCGAAGTCTGGCTCCTCCCAAGAGAGAACTTTTGGTCATCTTTCTCACAGATCTGGTGGACAGAGAGCCCAGGGGAGAAAGTGAAGAGCCACCTCATAACCTCCTGGCATCAGAGTCTAGGCCTAGTCATGCTTTCCCCAAGGGTGAGATTGGAAATTGCCTGTAATAGTAACAGTGGCCTCATTCCAGAAGAATCTGGAGTTGCATGCTGGTTGATAGAGAGCTAAGAAGAACCAGTTTCTCTATTTCGCCACAGCTGAAGGATCAGTTCAGTAGTAACTGCCATACCACCAGCTGAGGCCTTGGGGCTCAAAGGAAAGAGGAACGCTGTGCAGAAGCTGTGGCTGCCACGGAGGGTAGGAAGGGGTAGGAGGCAGCCAACAGTGGTTGTGCAAGTGCCAACCGGTTGCTGTTCCTGGGATAGGCGTTTGCTGCTTGATAGACTTTATAAACATTATGAAGTGGGACAGGGAGGAGAGGACATGTGTTCTCTCAGAAATAAGCAAGTCTGTGACCACACGTCTGACTTTTCAGGGGTCAGGCTTTTCTGACTGGATGAGGAACCTTAGAGAAGGTCTTCAGCTCTCCCCCGACCCCCCGACCCCGCCTTGCTGTGCCTCCCCCGTGATTGCTCCCTCCTCTCCTCCCGCAGGCATCATGGTGAAGGAATTCAAAGACCAGCCCGCGCTTCTCAACGGCAGTTACAGCTCCATCCACCTCCCGCATTACTTCCATGGCTGTGGCCATGCTGTTTACAACAGCTCCCTCTACTATCACAAAGGGGGCTCCAACACCATAGTGAGGTGAGCTGCCTGGGCCACAGCGCCCTCTTCTGCACCCTGCAGCATCTCCGCACACATCTCAGACTGCCCCCGATGGGTGCTGCTTTCCAGAACTACCTAGAAGCTATGTTTTGTCGTCTTCCTGTCCCTAGGGAGGTCAGTCAGGGTTTATTTACCAAATGAATGGCAGTATCCAGTGAGAGAGCTCGGCGTCCTGGCCCCTGCCTAGGGTCTATACTGATTTCTGATCTGGACCCATGAGAAGGTTAGAGGCAGGGAGCAGGAGACATGGAACAGTAAGTGTCCCGTTCTTGTCCTTTGAGACAGGAAGCAACCAGAATTGGAGCCTCTTTAACAGAAGGATGGAACTTGCTATGTAGACCGTGCTGGCCTCGAATCTACAGGCATCTGCCTACTCCTGCCTCCGGAGTGCTGGGGTTAAAGGCATTTAACCCACGCCCAGCTTGTTTCTAGTTTTTTGAGAATGAGCATTGTTACATAAACTGGCCTCAGACTCCTGATTCTCCCCCCAGTGCTCCCATCACAGATGTCCATACGCTACAACACTGGTGTTTTACAAAATTTTGGATGTGAGGAATTTCACATCACAACCAAAACACTGAAGTTTAGGGATTGCATCCCCAACTCAGGGGTCTCTGCCTGACCTGTTAGAGCCCCAGGTTAGCTCACGTTTTCCCCCAGCTTTCCTCCAAGGGAAGGAGATGTCCCCTGAATGACAAGCCATGCCTAGGGCTGCTGCTGAGCCACCTTTCTTCCCCACAAGATTTGTTAAAGACAAAATAAAGTTCTCGTCTTTTGAGGCAGAAACGAGTCGTTTGGGGCAAATCACCAAAGCAATGAACTGAAAATCAGGACACCTAGGTTGAGGTCTTCCATCTACTTCCCTGACAAAGAAACTCTTCCTCTGGGTCTCTGGGTCCTCACTAGACTAGAGCCTCTCTGAGTATTCCTAGTTCAGCTCCATATGAGGCATAATTCCCACAGTAAGAATGCCACAGTCTAGAAGTTCAAAGCCAGCTGATGATCCCGAGGAAAGCCATTCTCCCTTCTTGTCTTCCTCTCTCCATTGGAGCTCTGGTTAGATGGCAGGTGGTTTCCTGGGAGGATGTGTCATTAGATCCGAGGCACTAGACTATGGCAGCTGAGAAAGGCGGTGCCCCACCTTGCCTCACCCTTCTCTCCAGCTCCCCATCTTCATCTTTGACAGAGTCTGGCACTAGTAGAAAACGAAATGGATCCAATTCCTGCTCAGAAACCCTCACAAAACACACCCCCGCCAGACGCCTGTTTAATCTGTGGCTCCCTGCTGCCATGTTACACGGAGCTTTGAGGCCAGGAGTAGAGTAGGAATCCAGAATGAGAAACAGCCTCTTAAGAACGGTTGCTGTGTATGTGTGTGGTGCAGGCGGTTGAACCCAGGGCCTCAACCATACTAGATAGTCTTTACCACTGAGCTATATCCAGCCTTTTACTTTTTATTTTGAGACAATCTTTGCTGTATGAATTGAAAGCAAGTGTCTACTCCCTCCTTATAGACTACCAACAAGCCAGTGTGATCCCACCGAAGTCCAGTTTGCAGAACTAGTGGGTTTATTGGGCTTACAGAGTACGGATGACCCCAAAGCAGCTCTTGCCATCACTGGGCAGTCCCACTCCAGTTAAATGAAACTCCCCCATACTCCACAGATCGAGTCCTCTTCCAGTTATCGTCGATGTACTCCAACGCCTTCTAAGAGCACAGGCCACGTGCAGTTAGAGCAGAATTACATACAAATGGCCAGACTCTCAAGTAGGAGTCCAGTGACTCTCCCTCCCACCCTTCTCAACAAGCCAAACCTCAGGGCTCTCTTACAAGTAGTCACAGCTGTTCTGATGAGGGTGACAGTCATGAATGCTCAGGAAAGCATTCTCCAAGTCTTGCTAAAGTGCCCGGTCTGGCTTCACACTCACTATGTTGCTCTGGGAAGCCGGGAACTTACTATCCTCCTACCACAGCCTCCTGAGTAGCTGGGATTGCTCACATGTGCCACCACCAGCCTTGGCTTAGCTGTGCTGCACAGGTTAGGGGACCTGTCTCAGCCCCGATCTACATCAAACCTTATGCCCAGAGCCGGAGGAGGAGCGGGCCTGAATCAAAGCCTGCTGTTCTTGTCGGAGAGACGAGTTTTGTGGGGAATGCAGCTAGCTGACATGCACCTGCAGTACCCAGGGCTAGACCACAGTCCTGAATTCCAAGTCCTCCTGCAGCAGCAGAGCCCTCCCAAGCATTTCCTCTTCTTGGGCCTGTTTCAGATTTCAAGTTTTCCTCATCTACTTCTGTTTTCTGTGTTCCAATACCTATCACAGATCCACAGGGTCCTCCGGGCTCTGCTGCTCAGTGGCTCCCTCTGGTGTTTTCTTTCAGCCCTACGCCTCCGAATTATTCCAGAATTTAGTGCGTGAATTGCAATTCACTTTTTTGATGCAATCTCAGTTTGGAATCTGGCAAATCAGACCTCAGAAGCTACAGGACATGGAATTCTGTGCCATGGTTGTATTTGTCAGCCTTTGTCTTATCTGACGAGAAAATTGTCCTCACAGACTGACTTTGCTTTATAGCACCTCAGGGGTGACCTTTTCTTAAACTACTGTAATCTCTTTTTCCCTTAAAACTCCAGCTGGAGACTGTGCATGGTGGCACTCACCTTTAATCCCAGTCCTAGGGAGGTAGAGGCAGGTGGATCTCTGTGAGACTGAGGCCAGCCTGGTCTACATAGTGAGTTCCAGACCAACTGGGGCTGCAGGGAGACTCTGTCTCAAAAAGACAAACAAACAAAAAACCTCCAGTTGGAATAAAGGAATAACTGGAAAACTTGAAGGTGGAAAACCTAAATAGGGGCGACGGGGGCGGGGATGTAGCTCAGTTGCTTGAGTGCAAAAGGCTCTGGGTTTGATTCCTAGAACCACATAACTGGGGCCTGGTGACAGACACCTGTTATCCCAGTGCTTTGGAGGTGGAGGCAAAAGAATCAGGAGTTCAAGGTCATTCTCAGCTACATAGCAAGTTTGAGGTCCAGCCTAGGCTAAAAACAAATCTTGTGTCAAAAAAAGAAAGCAAACAAAAAGGTTAAAATGAGTATCAGGCTGGAGAGATGGCTCAGCGGTTAAACATACTAGCTGCCCTTACCGAGGATGGGGCTTGGATCCCAGCACCCACATGGAGGCTAATCACAATCCTTCTTCTGGATCTGACTCCCTTCTGGCTTCAGTGAGCATTGCACACACAAGTACATCTCCATACATGCAGGCAAAACACTCATATACATAAAATATAAATAAATATCTAAAAAACTCTGGCTCTGCTGCTGGCATTCAGAAACTAATCAGTTTCTTTTCCAATTGTCAAAGGAAAAGATTGGGAATATTGGAAGAGGGTATGTCAGGATGTCAAAACGCCGGAGCATGAGCGAGGTGATGTGATTTTCCCAAGGTCACATAACTAGAAAGAAGTCTCTTGGTCCAGTGGGCACGGTGGCACACGCCTTTAATCCCAGCACTCCAGAGGTAGAGGCAAGCAGATCCTGTGAGTTCAAAGCCAGTCTGGTCTACATAGAGAGTTCCAGGCTAGCTGGGGCCAAAGAGAGATCCTGTCTCTGAAAGACAAAAAAAGAAAAAGAATTCATATAGATGTGATTATTCTTACACCAGGGAGGATGGCGGTTCTTAACACTGCTCTGCTGCTGACACAGGCTGGGCACTGTCCCTCACAGCCTTGCTACTCAGAGCATCATTTAAGGGCTAGTAGAGTAGAAGTTACCTGGAGCTTTTTAGCATCATAGAATACCAAGCCTCACTCCAGACCTGCTAATTCAGTTTAATAAGGTGCCTAACAAACCACCCATGTCCGTGTAACTTATGTTTCTTTTCTTTTCTTTTTTACATTTCAGATTTGAATTTGGCAAAGAAACATCTCAAACTCTGAAGCTTGAAAATGCCTTGTACTTTGACCGAAAATACCTTTTTGCAAATTCTAAGACTTACTTCAACCTAGCTGTGGATGAGAAAGGCCTTTGGATAATCTACGCTTCGAGTGTGGATGGCTCGAGCATTCTTGTCGCGCAGTTGGATGAAAGGACATTCTCTGTGTTGCAACACATCAATACCACATACCCCAAATCCAAGGCTGGCAATGCCTTCATAGCTCGAGGGGTCCTCTATGTCACAGACACCAAAGACATGAGGATCACATTTGCCTTTGACTTGTTAGGGGGAAAACAGATCAATGCAAACTTTGATTTAAGAACATCCCAGTCTGTTCTTGCCATGTTATCATACAACATGAGGGATCAGCATCTGTATTCATGGGAAGATGGCCATTTGATGCTTTATCCTATACAGTTTTTGTCAACTACATTAAACCAGTGATGTGCTGCTGTCTGTCCGTTCAGTACATTCTGCATGTTTCTGGGGCCTATTCCAGCCCAACAGAAAGAAAATCTGTCTGCAAGGATATCCAGATACTTAGAGCATAGTGCCATGCATGAGCATTCGTATGGTCAGCAAGTCCCCTTTTGTCTGTTTGTCTGAGATAGGTCTCACTATGCAGCCCAGGCTGTACTGGATCTAACAGAGACCTTTCTGCCTCTGCCTCCCAAGTACTGGGATTAAAGATATGTGCCACCATGTTTGGCCAGAAAGTCTGATTTAAAATCAGATTGCTTTGTTAAGTAGCTACATATTGGAAGTAGGAAATGGCTGTAATTTTGTGATGCCTGCAAGTTAGTGCTCCTGTTTGGGCCTGAGTTTTTCCACTGGTAATATGAAACAGCTGGATTTGATTGATAAAATGTCTCCTGCAGGAAATTCTGTGATTCTTGACTGTTACCTTTCTTAGGAATTTTATGTTATATCTCTGATCTATTTTCTAGGTTTTCTTTGTCCACATATTAACAAATCTTCCTGCAGCTTGAGCAGTGAATCTATCAGTAATGGCTTACATTTGGTGGCTTGGAAGATGCACTGGCCCTTTATGGCTTCGAAGGTACCGTGCTGTCCGTTATTTGTCCCTTTTCTCTGAATGTGTATCTGCCACCTCAGAATGGTTATTATAACATCCTCAGGTTCTAATTACAACTCCAAAATTAGTAAAAAGCCATGCAGGCTCAGGTCTTTAAATGAAACTGCATCAGGCCTTTGCAGGTGTCTGTCAGTTTCTGATCATGCTGATTTGATGCTGGTGATCACAGAATCTTTAGCCCATTGGATTGCTTCTACCATTGCTATGGGTTTGCTACCAGTATCAAATACCAAGTGGGCATTAATCTGACTAGAACCAGGAAATCTTTGCAGTTTTCAGGAGAGGTAACATTTGTGATTATTTTCTAGAACATAAGTGGACAAACTGTGGCTTAAAGGCCAAAGTACACCTTCTGTTTCTGTCAGTGAAGCTTTGTTGGGTCAGTCATAGTCAGGGGTTTATGAATTGTATGATAGACTATGGCAATAGTGAAATCAGTTGCAACAGATCAGAAGGCTCTATAAATCCTGAAACATTACTATCTGGCCCTTTACAGAAAAAAAAAAAAAAGCTGACCTCTGATCCCTTAGGACACAAAATGAGACTGATTCTGAGAAGGGCTTACTTCTCAGGTCCTGTTTGTTTTGTTCAGACTGAGAAGTGGTATTTAACGTGGCTTGCATTTTGGCAGAGAGGAAAACTAAAAACAACATCAAATGAGGTAAGCAACCCTCCGATCAGAGAGTTGTTCTCTCCCAAACATAGTTCTCAAGGATGGACCTGGTCCTCTTGGCTACCAGGAAAAAAATTTAGTTTCACTTGCTCCTAAGTGCTCATAAATGTCCATATTTTCTGCCATCTTCTTCAAGTACCAGGCAAGCCAACAGAGTAGAGGGGGAGCTGGGAAATTCACTGCCCCCTGCAGACAGGAAGAGGAACTAGGGGAACTGTCACAGAAAGACTGGCCAGCAGCTTGCCCCAGTACCCTGATTTATTTTTTTAATAGAAGTGTGTTGAAACTTAGGGGATGTGCAAATTTAACTATTTAAACGTCCCCATCCCCTGAGAATCCCTGGGCAGCTATTAGTGATGTGCGTGTTATTGTTAAGCTCTCACCGTGAGGATTCTGAGACTTTTCCACTTTACAATTAGATTGGTTGTGTCAGGCCATCACAGCTTTTAAAAATATTTTATCAGATTCATTTGTTGTAATTAGGAGTCTCACATTTGATCAGTGTGTCTAATGAATGCTAGTGTCCTTTAAAATTTTTAAATATGAGTCACTGTTTCTGAGTACAGTAAACCTGGATATAAATATAATTTTCCATTAATAGTAGTATTAGTGATAATATACACAATACTAATTGTATATATTGCAAGCAAAATAGTTCAGTATTGAATTGCCACACATCTCTTTTTAGAAATAAATGTTTAATGATATCTGAACTATCTTGACTTTTTGTTTTTGAACAGGGTCTCTCAATGTTGGCCAGGCTGGTCTTGAACTCCTAGGCCCAAGTGATCTTCCTGCCTCAGCCTCGTGTGTTCTGGGACTGCAGGCATATGACTCTTTGGCTCTTTTAATTGTGGGTAAGGAATCAGATGCTATTAGAGAAGTTCATATTGGCATATTTTCCCCCATTGGAACAGTAGTGTAAGAGCAACTAAGGCTGACATGTTTAATAACAGTGAGTAATCTGTTGACAGTTTATACAGAATAAAATAAATTAAGGTTTTTGTTGTTGCTGCTGTTGTTTGTTTGTTTGTTTGTTTGTTTGTTTGTTTTTGAGACAGGGTCTTCCTATAGCCCCAGCTCATCTAGAACTCATTATGTAGACCAGGCTGGCCTTGAACTCACAGAGATCTGTCTGCCTCTACCTCCCAAGTGCTAGGATTAAAGATATGATCACTATGCCTGCCCAGCTAGGATTTTATTCTTTCTTGCAAATAGTACTTGATTTATGCACACACACATCTTGATATATCATGAAGTACATATGATAGGACAGAGAAAGCATTCTAGGCTTTCAGACGAATTCTGATCTTGGGTACCTTCAACATCTTTTTACCCACAGAGCCACAAGGTGAGAGAACAGTTCTTGAAAGTTCAGGTGTCATTTTCCAGCCACATCCAGTATACTTTGGCTTTGCCTACCTGAAGGAAGAGTAACGGGCTCTAAGTTTTCAGTCCATGCTGTAGCCTTGCCTATCTCATAATTTCCCATCTCTAACCACAGATTCCAAATAACCAGTGAATAACAATGTCTTTTCAATTGCAATTTATTTAACCTTGATTAATCAAATAAAATAATCACTGCTGAACATGATTCCATGTCAAAATAAGTGTATTGCTATTTTTACCTCTTGTTAATGTATAAATAATATCTACAAGAAAAACTAACTCACAGCAATATTGCGGTAGAATGATGTTCTGTAGAAATGCTCACAGTTTGCTAATTCCTTCGAAATAGTAGGAAATCACTGACCTGGGCTGTTTTGCTATAGAAAAACATGAAAAAATCGGTAAGTAGTAACTAGAACTGAGCACATGGAGACATCCAGGAGTGAAAATGTGATAACATATCAGAGCGGTAAGGCAACTAAAACATAATGTTATAATGCCAATAATAAAAATGGCAACTTTGAAAAACTAGATTTTAATGAATTTGAACAAGTCTCAATTCCTCGAGGCCTCTGATTCATCTGGGAATGAATAATTATAGTATTACTTCCTTTTCTTAATTATTCTTCATGAAATGCTCTGAAAATTACAGAATTCTTGGCAAGTTATCATTGTTATCCTTATAGTTTGTTCCTACAGGGAACCCAAGTGACCCAGTTCCTAAGGTGGGGAAACACAATCTGTGTGTGACCAATTGTGCTGCTCTGTAGTAGTCTCCATCCGGTGCGAAAGAAGCATCTTTGAAGAGTGATGACTGGGATACTTGACTGTAAATATAAGAATATATATATATATATATATATATATATATATTTACATTTAGCAAGAAGTTACATTAACCTTAGGGATGTGAAAGCCTAGAGATTAGGAGTCTGCAGAGCGTGGGTTCCTTAGGACTCCTATATTAAGTTTCACTCACCCAGGGTTCAGGGACCACTGCAGATGAGAGGATGGAACGATTGTAATAGCCGGTGAGGAGGTTTTTGACTATATGGAAATAGACTCCCACAAGCTCCTGGAACCCTGCTCGCATGAACCTACAACAATGGTATCAGCATGCTTAAGACCCATGCAAACTCAAGCAGACAAAAACCCAGCTTGTAACTGGGAAATAGGTAGCAGACCCCAGTCTTTGCTGAAGAAATATTAGTGACCAATTACTGTTGGGTGAAGATGAGCTCATTCTTAAACAGAGGGTCTCTGGATAGGCTGACTAGACCTCATTGGCTGAACTTGCACTCAAGGACCATTTGGTGACACTAACTTGACACAACAGACCTTAACAGGGGTGGAAGAACATATGAATTCCAGTTTTGCTGGTGGGGAAAGGGTATAAAGATGATTAAGATTGAGATGTTCAATGTGAAACACACAACAATTCAGTAAAAAATTTTAACTTACTTTTTAATTTAAAAGTCAAATGTAACTGGGAATCCTGTATTTCTATCTGCTAAACCTGGAAGCCCTAGTAAGCTTTAGTACAAGAAGGAAGCCTCTAATACAAGGGCTTGGTAACGAATCAGTCTACTTGCAGTGAGAGTTCTAGGCTGTCACTGGGATGAGATGGTCCCACTATTAAAACCTGAACTGCTGGTAAGATGGATGGCAGGCCAGTGGAACCAAGGCATGAGCTGGTGGTAGCAGACAGCAGTTTTAGAATCGGGGGAGAAACCAGGACTCAGAGGATAATGAAATCAGGCAGGTACTACTACATGTGATGGAACAAAGGCTGAACGTGACTAACAGCCAGAGAGCTCCACAGATCTCCAGCACACCAAGAAGCTCTCACATTCAACAAAACGATAAAAAGAGCTCAAGATCAGACCTGACACTTGAATATCCAAGTTACTCAGTGACAAAGGCTGAGGTGACAAAACTAACTCCATTTTGCTCTAGCTGACTTTTGTTTCACCCCGTGTTTTTGCCCAGCCATTCCCGCTGCAGCCAGCCAGGCAGAACGTCTCATGAAGTCAGTATCCGGGAAGTACATTGTTTCTACAACACAGGGAAACTCACAAGCAGCATACCCAAATAGGGCGTCCTCCCTCCCAGATACACTTGCATCTCTACGGAGCTCATTGTTTCTACAGTTCTGAGAAACTTGTCTTCCTAACAGAAACTTTTCATTAACTGAAAACTCTGTTAATTGACCTGCCCCTGGTCTGGTGTAATTATGGTGATTTGATGTAACTATGATTATTGGCTTTGTCCCTGGCATGAGATAAGCTTTATAGACCCTGCCGTGCTTCTTGGGGTCGAGAGTTCTTTTGGGCATTAGCCCCCTCTCTGACCGCCAGCTATTAAAAAAGGACTCCTGACTGGACCATCACTGTATGGCAGGCCTCTGTGCCTCTTGCTTGGTATTACAAGGTCAGATACCCCGCAGAGAAGACTTGCTTTAATATATTATTGAATTCAGTTTGCAAGTATTTTGAGTTTTGTTTTGTTGCTTTCTGAGACCTGGTCTCATGTAAGCCAAGCTAGCTTCAAATTTTCTGTGTGGCCAAGGTTGGCCTTGAGCCCCTGATCCTCCTGCGTCCACTGACTAAATGCTGAGATGATAGGTATGCACACCATGCTCAGCTCTTGGGAATTTTATCTTTGTCATTAGATAAATCATAGTTTTACTTTTTTCTTTGTGTGTATGGGGGAGGAGTGTTTTGTTTTGATACAGGAATTTGCTCTGAAGCACAGGCTGTCCCGGAACTTTGTAGTTCAGGATGGCCTCAGACTCATAGTAATCCTCCTGCCACAGCCTTCCAAGTGTCGGGATTACAGATATGGGTGTATCTTTATCTGGTTTTGGTATCAGGATAATCTTGGTTTTGTAGAATGAGTTGGATAACCTTCTTTCCCTTTTTATTTTATAGTCTAAGGAAAGCTGGAAGTCTTTAAAGAAAGGTAGAATTCGGTAGTGAATCAGGCCAGTCCTGGTCTTTTTTCTGTTGGGAGACTATTGTTACTTCAATCTTATTACTCTTTATAGATCTATTTGTTTATATCTTCATTTGATTCTTTTGTGCGTGTGTGTGTGTGTGTGTGTGTGAGAGAGAGAGAGAGAGAGAGAGAGAGAGAGAGAGAGAGAGAGAGAGTGTCTCAGGTAGTCCAGAGTGACTTGAACTTCACCATGTACCTGAGGATAACCTTGACCTTCTGGTCCTCTAATCTCTATCACCCAAGTGCTTAGCTTACAGGCATCACCACCATGTGTAGTTTTATGTGCTGCTGGACATCAAACCCTGGGGTTTGTACATGCTAGGCTATCACTCTTCCAACTAAGCTACACCCCCAACCCCTTTTTCATTTCATTTGTGTAGGTTACATATGTCTAGGGGTTTATCTACTTCTAGATTGTCCAGGGATGCTTTTGGAACATGTCTTCAAAGTATTCTTAAAGATCGTGATGGCTAATCTTGGTTGTCAACCTGACACACCTGGGAAGAGGGAAGCTTAAGTGAGTGACTACCTCTGTCAGATTGTGGGGCATCTTCCTGATGCTAATTAATGTAGGCTCAATCCGTCATGGGTAGCACCATCCCTAGGCTGGTGAGCCTGAGTTGTATAAGAAAGGTAGCTGAGCATGAGCCTAGGAGCAGGCCAGTAACCAGCATTTCTCTATGGCTTCTGCCTCACGTTCCCGCCTTGGCTTCCACTGATGACCGACTACATATAACCTGTATGCTTAGCCTTGGCTTCCACTGATGATGGACTACATATAACCTGTGTGCTTAAATAAAACTTGTCCTCCCCAAGTTGGTCTTGGACAGTGTTTTATCACAGAACAGAAAGCAGACTATAACAAATAACCACTGGATTTCATTGCTATTTATTGTAATGTCTCCTTTTCATCTCCAATTTTACTGATTTTCATCTACTCTGTTGATTAGGTTGGCTAGCAGCTCATTAATCTTTGTTTTCCTTTCAAAGAACCGTTTTCGTCGTTTTGTTCCATTGAGTCTTTGTATTGTTCTTGGTCTCCATTTCAACACTCTGCCCCCATCCTTATCTCTTTTTACTAGTTCTGGGCTTGGCTTGCACTTTCTTTTAAACCTTAAGTTCATCATTAGGGCATTTACTTATATTATGACTTTTTTTAATGTGTGTGGCGTGCATGCATGTTCACATGTGGGGGCATATGTGTGTGGGAAGATGCATGTAGACACCACAGGTGTGTAAAGGCCTGAAGCTCATGTTGGGTATCTTACCACTTGCCATTTTATTTGTTGGGGCCGGGTCTCTCAATTGAATCTGGAGTTCAACAGTTAGTGTAGCTAGCCAACTTGCCTTGTGGATGCCATCTCTGCCTCCCAAGTCCTGGTATCACAGGTGGCCACCATACCCGCGTGGCTTTTACTTAAGTTCTGAGAATCCAAACTTCAGTCCTCACATTTATTTGTTTTTATATTCTATCTATTATTGTTATTTTATGTATATGAGTGCATTGCCTGCATGTATGTAAGCGCACCCATGTTGTACAATGCCCTCAGAGGTCAGAAGAGGGCATCAAATCCCCTGGAACTGGAGTTACCAACAGCTGTTAGCCACCGTGTGGGTGCTGAGAACAAAACCCGGGTCCTCTGCAGGAGCAATGTTCTTAACTGCTGAGTCATCGCTCCAGCCCTTAGTCCTCATACTTTTGTGGCAAGGGTTTTATCCACTGAGCCGTCTTTCCAGTGCTCTCTGATTTTTTAATTAACCATTTTGTTTTATTTTACAATTATTATTTGTGTGCATGAGTGTGCATACATACTACAAAAGTGCCACAGCACTCAAAAGTCAGAGGACAATCAGCTACAATAAACTGTTTAAAAACAGTACCAAAGAGCCAGGCACGGTGGTTCACACTTTAATCCCAGCACTCCAGAGGCAGAGGCAGGCGAATCTCTATGGGATGGAGGCCAGCCTAGTCCACACAGCAAGTCCCGAGCTGGTTAGGGCTACAGAGAGACCCTGTCTGAACCAAAACAACAGCAACAAAAATAGAATCAAATGCCAGACCAATAAAATAGGTCAAACTAGGATAAAACTCTAACAAATAACATTTATTTTTCTTTTACATACATATTTCACAGCATGAACATCACATTGCCTTCAGAGAAAGGTGCTTGTGTACCATTATATTTTACTATTTACCACACAGGCATTAAACATTCTCATTTACATGATGAGACAATTTGCTGGTAAACATTTAAACACACAGACACTGGATTCAATATCACAATATGTTTTTGGTCATAACAAAGGAAATACATCAAAATATGGTAACATTGGCTAATATTTTACAAGCAAATATTTAACTCTGCATAGTTTATACAATAGGCTGTGGCAATAAATAAGATCACCAATCTCATCAACTGGCCACAAAAAGCCTAACACTCATTTTAATTAATATGAAATGCTCTACTGATGTACATAGCCTTATGTGGTGGGTATTTAACCTTAAATACATGAAAAGAAAAAGTACTAAACTGGACTAAGAAGGTATGTTTTGATTAACTACAAATATGTCATGTCTACATATTACATTCCTAACATAAAGGCAAATATTTTAATAGAAAAACTAGCAGTCCAAAAAATGTAAATGTGCAAATCGTGAGGAAAACCTTGCGTTTAAATTTGCACTCATTTGCAGGTTGCAGTACCAGCTCAGTATAAACACTAACAGGAAAAGTATTCAGCAGGAAGAATGAACATGACCTCTTAGGACAGAGAACTGGTCACTGAGCACTGCTCCACAGTTAAAAGCTTTCCTGGTAGTCCAGAGCTTCTGACACCTTATGACTATCCTTCATTCAACAACAGAGACAGCAGGCATGCTTCACTCCGTGCTAAGAACAGGAAGAAAAACCCGAATCAGCAACATCTCCTCCTACAATTCAGAAGAAAGACCCTGCTCATTTTTTAAACTTAACTGTTCGCTCACCTCACTTGTTTCTGAATCTGGTTTATCGCATGATGTAGAGAACAGCTTCCCTTCATACAGGGTTCATTTGTTTTTGTTCTTGTTCTACTATGTCAGTGTTATAACAAGGTACATGCACTCTACCAGCCCAGGTAAGCAACACTCAGCTGTAACACCCTGCTTGGATCAGAATCAAATTCTACAGAGATTCTCTGTATTGTTTTCAGGTGTTAACAACAACATGGAAAGCAAAACTGTCTAATTCCTCCATTATGTCTTTTAACTGAAATGTGTATAAAAATATACCCTCAGTCTTTAGAACTACAGAATGTCAAGGATTTTACTAGGGATGTTAAAAGCACTGGGCAGAACCCTGGTTTTCAGAGTGCCGTCTGCACCACAAGAGAAGAGCCGATTGTCCTGGCTGATATCAATCTGCATGACTCCAGCGCCAATGTTCCGGAATATGGACTGCTTAGCATGTTCATTCTTAAATGAATGGATCAGGCCATGGCCTGTCAATCTCCAGACCTAGTTTAAAAAGAAAACAAATATTGTGAGTCATTAAAAGGACAGACCAAAAGTAAACACATTACCCGCACTTCTCTCCTTGGTCCAACCAATCCCACCGAAGTCCAACTCTGCTGCTCACTCCTTCGCATCTAACAGTCTCCCTAACAGGAAGTGGTACCACTGCTCATCGGACTCATTTTCTGTCCTAACACTTACTGTCCCTTCTGTCAAATTTCTCTCTTCACAATCTCCTAAATCACTCATATATTACTGTATAGATCCCACCACTAATTCAACCAAATATTTAACTCAATTAAAATGTTTCTGTGTAAAGCTCTGTTCTAGTGCAACATAAAGAACTATGGTAACTGTCTCACCTACCTGTAAACTTTCCTCCAGCCATGAGTCAAGTACCAAGGGCAAAGGTAGGGAGAAGGAAAAAGTTCCAAACTAATTTCACCAAAAATATCCATGTATTAATTAAATCCACATTTGGGAGGCTGATGGTACACCCTTTTATGAAAGTGTTTGCCTAGCATCCATGAGGCCTTGAGCTCAGTCTTCAATATCACAAAACAAAGCCTCAAACATTGTACTCAAAACAAAATCCCTTAATGCCTTTGTTTATATTTTGTGGCACTAGAGATCAAACTTCGAGCTTTGCCCATGTTAACTAAGTGTTCTACCACTGAGCTACACTCCAACCCCCACTGACTTATAATAGAAGTAATCCAAGAACCCAATGAATCTATGAGTTTTCCAAACCAGAACAGTTTGGAAAGAGCCACAGAAGCACCCTCTGGGTGAGATGGCATGCTAGGGAAGACCCAGTACCCCAAAGCTTTACTCAGTGTCTTCATTCAGAGCGCAGTGGTTTGGTTTAGTTCTCTCCTCAGTCTTAGCCCATCCCCACTCTATGTTGACTTACCTTTATATTGCCTTCTGCTGAGCCTGTAGTAAAATATTCCTCACAGGGATCCAGAGCCAGAGCTTTAATAGCTGAGTCATGTGCCTGGAAGGTGTGCATGAGCTGTCTCTGTCTGATGTCAAAAATGCAGATGCATCCCTTTCGACCTCCAGAGATGAGCAGTTGCTGTTTGGGAGCATACTGCAGTACTGTGGCACCATGGTCATGGCACGTGAAACCTGAAAAAGAAAAACACTCAGAGACTTTCCCTGTCTCAAAACAATTTCTATCTTGCCATTCTGATGTTTAAATTCACATTTTAAAACACAGGCATTAAGAGTGCTGTGATTTGTTTATAGTGTCTTCCAATAGGTTCGTGTGTTAAAGACTGATCCCCAGCTGCTGGACAGTCACTGAGAGGTAACAGTCATGAGGGCTTTGCCTTCATCTCTGGATTACCAACTGATGGTTCATAGTCTTATGATGTAATTGGAAGATAGTGGAAGGTAAGTCCTGGCTGTAGGAACTCTGTCACTGGGGCATGCTCTTGAGGGCTGTGTTTTGCTACAGCCCTTTCCTGTCATTTTGTCTGCCTCCTGTCTACCTACCTTGTTTCAACACATGCTCTCTGCCATGATGTTTTGCCTCCTGACAGCCCAAGAACCATGGAGACTGTTGACCATAGACAGAAACCTCTGAAACCTTGAGCCATAATAAATTCTTCCTCTCTCAAGTTGTTTCTGTTGGGAATTTTGTCACACTAAAGTACATCCATATTTTAGTAACTGAATTTCTAAAACCATATTATTAAAGTAAATAAAATGCTAAGCAATGTTAGAAAAAACTATCCTTCCAAAAATATCAACATGAAACACACACAGAAAAAGGATGTTTAAACCTTAAGTTCTAAGTTATATGCTTAATAAAAAAATGAAGTATCATGTATGGACATATCATAATGGACCTCATTAATATGCACTAAACACATGTTAATTTAAATGTTTTTAATTTTTTATTATTTTCACTTTTATTTATGTGTGCATTGGCTGCATATATGTAAAGGCACCCATGTCATGCAATGTTCACAGAGGTCAGAAGAGGGCATCAGATCCCCTGAAATTGGAGTTATGGACAATTATTAGTCACCATGTTGGTGCTAGGACTCAAACCCAGGTTCTCTGCAACAGAAGCCAATGCTAAAACTGCTAAGCCACCTCTCTAGGCCCATTTTTTTTTTAATGACAGGGTCTCACTATGTAGCTCTGGCTAGCCTGGAATTCACTGTGTAGACTAGGATGGCCTCAAATTCAGAGGGATACATCTGCCTCTGCCTCCTGATTACATCCAAATTTTAAGTGTTTCTTTAAAAAGCATGTATGAGAAAAAGTGCAGAGGAGTTCAGGCTTCTCAGTAGTGTACTCAGTCACCTTATTACTAATCAGCATTAAGTATTTACCTAACCTGGTACTGTCCGACATAGACCCTCATCTGAACATCTCCTTGAAAATGAAACTACAACTTTATGAACACTTTCAGGTACAAGTAAAAGTTATCCTTCTGCTGTAGTCTGGACAAGTATCCTCCAAAGTTCATGGACTGTGGCACTATTAGGTGGTAGTAGAACCTTCAGAGATTAGAACCCTCGGGGAGGAAGTTAGGTCACTGAATGTTTCCTTGAAGAGGATCCCAACCCTTCTCCCCTCTGCTTCTCAACATCCTCCACATCTCCCACAGGCTGAAAGGCACAGCTGAAACAACCAGGGCAGAAAACTCTGAAACCACTGAGCCAAAATGAACTTCTTCTCTGTATATACAGTCCTCCATATCTACCTGTGGGTAAACACCGCTTCATTAAGTAAGATAAAAACAGCAGAGTACTCCTTCATAACGCACTAAAAATCATAGACCTTAACTCACCATGAATGAGGCTGTTTCCAGGTGATATTAATGTGTCCCAGAGGCATACATTTCTTTTTAAAAAAAACAACAAAATATAACATAAACAACAAATTTTGTTTTCAAGACAAATATTTTTACATATTTGATTTTTTTTAACTCATGTATCAGAAGTCCCAACCAGAATAGAGGCGTATATCTCCTAAGAGTTTATCCATCTCAAAGCTAGTATTATCCTGTCTCAGAAGTTCCCTGTCACTGCACCCCGAGGAAATACCCACTGCTAGGGAAACAAGGCATGCAGCTAATGAATGACGGGGTGGGGCGGGGGGGGCGGCTACAGCATGCTAAATGCTTACTATTCTTTTATTTATTTTTATTTTATAAGTGTTATGCCTACATGTATGTAAATACATCTGTGTCATGTAATGCCCACAGAAAACAGAAGAGGGTGTTGGATCCCCTGGAACTGCAGTTACAGACAGTTGTTAGCTGCCATGTGGATGTTGGGATATAAATCCAGGTCTTCTGCAAGAATAGCTAGTGCTCTTAACTGTTGAGCCATCTCTCCAACCTCAAATGGAATATTTCTTTAAAAGACTAAATAACTTAAACATTTTATTATACAAGCTTACCAACAGACTAAATTAGAAGAAATATTTCTTTTGCTTTTTCTCTTTTTGATAAGGAATGTCATTGTAAGATTTTTTTTATTTCTGGGGTGGGAAACCCTACTAAATACAAACCTTTATTTTCCAGGAAAGATAGCTTCATCCCTATTTTTTTTCTCTGTCAACCTACCTATTGTCATTGGACTGGCCAGAGGTTGCAACTAGACTTGAAGAGGTAATAAAGGCAAAGTCACTTGTGGCTTTACTGTGACACTGCCAACTCTATAGAAAACAAAAGAAAACCAATGTTATCTAAAAATCCAAATTCAAAATCAACTGATATGCTGCAAATACAGTTACATCAATATATACTAGACTCATGAGCAAAACCAATTTTGTTGTTTCTGAAACAGGATCTCTTGGTATATAACCCAGGCTGCCTCAAATTCATGATCTTCAACTTTCCAAGTGCTGGGATCACAGCTGTGCAACACCACACCCAAGAAGATCAGTTTTTAAAAGTCCATCTGGATGAGTAAGGAGGGTGCAGGTCACACTGCTCGACGGACTGAGCCCCAGTCTCCTCCAGTCTAAATAGTCTGACTCTCTTACTCAGAACACAGACCTGCATTCATGTGTTTTCACTCTGAACTGCAGACCAAGACGTACCCAGAGGCCATAATGGCCAATTTTCCCATCCTCCTAAGTAGAAGACCAAAGAGTAAGAGTTTAAAAGAAATTTTAATGTACACGAACAACAAATAAATCAATATGAATTAGCTGTGACTGCCCCTCCTGTGTCCAAATCCTCAATGCTTAGATTTTTTCCTTCTTTTTTTAAGGGCAGTGATTATCATTTGAGCCTATGAAGTCTTTAAAGTTGTAACAATTTGATCTTACAATTTTTTTCTTATTCAAGAAACCAAAGTGGTTGTAATCATGTTCCTAATTCTTATGTCAAATTAAAAGACAGTAAAAGTTTTAATTTTTCATGTGATTAAAAAAAAAATCTACCAAAGTTTTTTGAATTTTTTTATTTTTTTAAGTTCTTAATTAAAAAATTGCCATAAAATCTCAGTATAAAGTATAAGTGATGGTAAGGATTAATAGATATTTCTGTATTATTTTGCTAATATCCAATAAACTTAAAACTGAAAAGAGTTGGTAGACAAATTGAATTAATGGTTAATTTTCATATTATAGTAAGAAAAGAAAAGGATTATCACAGTTTATAAACTAGTCAAACATAATGCTGTGTGCCTGAGCACCAGGTACATGTGAGGTTGAGGCAGGAATATCACTTGCACCTAGGATCTGAAGGTCAGGCCAGCTATTATAACAAGACCCCACCACAAACAAAATATATACAAACTTACTAAATCCATTTGATTACATTATATTAAAGGTTCAAACAATTTTAGTGCTAATGACCTTGAATACATTTGATAAACTTAACTGATAATATAAATCATAATAAGCAATAATAACACAGAGAAGAAAATTCTTACCTTAAGCAGTACAAGAAATTTAGCCAAGCTGACTTTGTAACCTAAATACAAATATGCACCTTCCCTGCCACCGCCATACTCCCTCACCGCCCCCACCATGTGCAGAGCTTAACTTAACCAATACTGAAAGTGCTGTTAAAAGTAGTCCTGCACAAGACCAAGAAACCTAAAGCTGCCCCCACAAGTTCTTAAGAATGTTTCAGCAGTATGGAAAACCATCTACTAAGTCCAGGTACAATTTTCTTATTGGATCAGGTAATGAACAAAAATTTGGAAGTGATAGTCCAAAAGGAGAATCAAAGGGTATTTGAAAATAAAATGGACATTTCTGCATGGACTGAGAAGACTGACGTCAAAAGCATAAACTCGAGATAGTTTGTATTTCTAATCTGTAGTGTATTCATTCTAGAGAAACATTCTAATCTCATACATGTAATTAAAACATGTATATAATCTACAAAAGGCTACTTAAAAGCAGTTTGGTAATCTAGCTGGACCCAGAAGGTTCAAAGCTTTCTGAGCTTCCATTTACAAGATTCCAAAAGTCCCACCCAGGACAGCATCTCTACCACATAAAGACACGGTAGTCAGACCAAGCATGTAACATCATCTGGACAAATGAGTAAAGCAGCCTTTTGAGATTATATTACAATCTGGTAAGAGGGAAAACTCTGAAGGAAGGAAGATTTACACTAAATAAAATCCTATCACTAAAAGTTTAGTTTTCAAAATGGATAAAAATACCTTTAAAAGTATCCGGTATGAACCCCACACAGTGATAACCTTTGGAATTTTTTAAATATTACCCTATCCCTTCAGGGTAAAAACAAAACAAAACAAAAATTAGATAACTGTAGTCTAAAATGAGGGTAAAGATGGTGGCTCATGGTGTAACTGCCAGGCAAAAACTGTCATTTTCCCAAAAGAACCACCAAAAATATACTGTGGGAAGCAGGCAATCAACCAGCATCAACAATATGTTCTCTGTGAATGTGAGCAGCACTTACCATGTAAGGTTTAGGACTCGACGCAGTCTGATTTACTTGCCAGATACTCAGAAAACCCTCTCCATCTGCAACACCACACTGTAAGAACGTAGAAATATTAAACACAGCTTCTTAGCATTCCTGTCAAAGGTAAAATCACCAATAGAAAGGAGATTTACTAAGACCTCACTTAACACTGCCTGCAGCTGTCTCCCTTGTGCTTCCCATGACATCCAAGTACCCTGACTTCTCTGCCACCTTTCAAGTGCTTTTCCACACCATTCCATTGCTTTCCTCTAACCCTCCACCACAGAGTGAGGGGGAAACTCGGCGTCCCTTAAGAACTCAAGGAAGCAGGCAGGCACCTGAGTATTCAGCAGACATTTTCTACTTTCAAAAAAATGTGGAGTATCTTTAAGAGGATGACTGATTAACCCATACTAAATTTTGTAGATTTATGTTTCTTTTTCCAATATTTATTTATTGGAAATATTTATTCTTTTTATTTACGTGTGTGTGTGTGTGTGTGTGTGTGTGTGTGTGTGTGTGCGCGCCTGCATGAGTTTATGTGCACCAAGCATATGCAGGTGATGCCCATGGAGGTCAGAAGCATTAGATCTCCTGGACCTGGACTGACAGGAGGGTATGAGCCACCTGGGGGGGTATACTAGAAACTCTGCAAGACTACTAGTAAGTACTCTTAACCACTGAATCTTTTCCCCAGCTCCCGAATTTAGGTTTCTATTTCAATAGAAAAGAAGCTATATAAATAGAATTCAACAAATTATCTGCTCAGTTTTTAAACGCAGGGTAAATGAATTATTATTTAGATACAGTTTTAATAAACATTTCATCCTCAGTATCTACTATTATTTTTCAACAGATTCAGGAGTAACTCCCGGGAACTAACCTTGTTGCCTTGTGAGTTAAAATATAATCTAGTAACTCTTGCATTGCCGGCTTGACGGAAACAGACAAGCTGCTGAGGTCGTGTCCATTCAAACATTCGGACACTTCCATCCTGAGCACCTGTGAGATCTAAACACAGAGAAAAAGCAGCAAGAAACTGAAGAGTTCTAGTGATCCCTTTCTATAAATCCGCCCCAAAACAACACTTAAAATCCTTAAATCAGAAATAAAATACTTACAGTATTGATGGACAGGGTGTGAAGTCATTCTCTTAACATTATGCAAGTTCCTTTTCATGAGCTTTAAAGAAGAGAAAATGAATTTACTTTGTGAATCCGGAAGGGATGAGAAAGAACATGCAACCCTGATGACATTTACTTTCTCACAAGTTAAACCCTGGGAAGATTTTCTAGACTGCTTAGCACAGAACATTAGTATAAACAGATTTCACAACCCTGGCCTGTGAAGGCTGTGAGGTTACAAACAGCTCTGTCTAGTGACCAAGGGCCTCTCCTCCAAGTGCTCTTCCCTGAGGACAATCAAGAAGCATCTTTTAAAAAAAAAAATAATAAATAAATATATAAATAAAGGTAGGCTCTGCCTCTGTAGCCCAGACAGTCTCAAACTTGCAATGCTCCTGCCTCAGCTTCTCAGTACTGGGATTACAGAAATATGCCATCACACCCAGCTGTTCTCTTCAGAGCAGAATGAGAATGGGATTCCTTCAACCATGACTAGTAAGAATCAACATTCAGTAAGGTGGGGCACTTTCAAACATAAGAAAACATGCATTCCTCTTTAGACTTTGCTATACCCTTCTGTGCCTCAGTTTACTCATCTATTAAATGATAATGGAAGTTAGTGACAACCATTCCTACCTGTGGCTAATGTGTAAAAAGCATGAACTGGGGAAACTCACATTAAATGAAAGCTATTCTCCTCTTTGGGATCATTTCTGTGTCAAAATGACTTCAACTTAGTCCTCAGGGAGCTCATATCCAGAAACCATGCATGCCTAGGAGTGAATGACATACCACACTAGCCCCAGTGCTGGTCTGCCCGCTGCCCAGCCATGGCAGAGATGGAGGCGGATGCACCTGGCTCACAGAATGGGAAGCTGCTCCAGGCTGGTACAAGGTTGTGGTGGAACCACGATAATCAATATCATCTGAGCTGTGGAAAAGAGTTTCATGTTACTCTGAAAGCTCCATTCTTTCTTAACACAAGTCAATTGCAGAGATTTTTATATACCATAAACAGTCTTTTTAAATGACATCTTCTTTTTATTGCCTTAAAGATACAGATGTAGTAAGGGTTTGTTTCTTTTTTATTAATTTGTTCTTCTGTATGTGTTTGCATCTTTTTGAGACAGGGTCTCCCTATAGCCCAAGCTGACCTGGAACTAACTATGTAAACCAGGCTGGCCTCAACTTCACAGAGATCCACTTGTCTCTGAGTGATGGTTTTACACCGCACCTGGCATATTTATTTTTTGACAGTTAAAAGGTTTTATTTTTTTAAAAAATAGAATAAATATCTACTAATAGAAACATAGGTACAAACGAGACATAGTGATGCACATTTTTAATCTTTACTCAGGACACAAAGCCAGTCAAATCTTTTTAAGTCTGGGGTCAACCTAGCCTACACGGCAGGTTCCAGGTCAGCCAGAGCTACACAGTGAGATCCTGTCTAAAACAAACAAGAAAAACTTTGGTATAAATCTTAATCTAGCCAATTTTAGCTATTTTTTTCCTTTCAAAATATAAATTCAGTCTAATTTATTATCTGTGTGGGCAGTTTTATTGCTGCAAAATTGGAACAAAGTCTTATTTTAACCCTCTCTGAAGATTTATATGCAGCTAATGGCTGATGGAAAAAGGAGAGACATTCTTTTCAGTGGTATAGCCACTGGTAAGTGCCCATGTTCCTGGAAACAACCCTAATGAAACCCACTGGGTCAAAACAACAACATGGAAGTAGAAGGAAGCTAGTTTGGAAGAGAAAAGGGATTAGTGTGAGTCATTCACCACGCGGTGTGTGTGTATGCACGTGGAAACCAAAAGCTGAACTCAGATGTTTTCTTCCTCTACCTTTTCTGAGGCAGGGTCTCTCACTGAACCTAGAACTTACTACTTCAGTAGGCTGGCTGGTCAACAAACCAGTGAAATCTGCCTACCATTCCACCAGTGCTGGGGTCACAGATACATGCTACCACACCCAGCTTCTATGTGGATGCTGGGGGTCCAAACTCAGGTCCTCATGTTTATACAGCAAGCACTTTACTAGTTGAGCCATCTCTTCAGCCCCTTTATTTCCTTTTTTTTGAGGCAGGATCTTACTATGTAGCCCAAGCTGCCCTTGAACTTGAGATCCTCCTGTCTCTGCCTCCCCAGTGCTGGGATTATAAGCAAGAGTCACCTTTCCTTCCTCCCTCCTTCCCTTCTTACCTTTCTAGACACTGTTAATTTAACCCAAGGACTCATGCATGCTAGACAGGTGCTCAGAGCCACAGCCTTACTCTTGATTTTAAAAAAGCTTTGTTTTGTTTTCTAAAACCAGGTCTTACTACAAAGCCCTAGCTGACCTAGAACTCTACAATATGTAGACCAGGCTGACTTAACCTCACAGAAACCTCCTGCCTCTGCCTCCCGAATACTAGGACTAAAAGTGTGAGCACCATGCCCAGAGAAAATTAAATTTTTTTGTTTGTTTGGCTGTTGTTTTGTTTTTTTGAGACAGGGTATTACTTTGTAGTCCCAGCTGGCCTGGAATTCAGTTTGTAGACCAGACTGGCCTTGAACTCACAGAGATCCTCTCAGCTCTGCTGGGATTAAAGGCATGCACCATCACACTGGGCCCAAATTAAAATTTTCAAAGAAATAAGTATGAATTTAAAGCCAGAAACGGTAGCATATGCCTGTAATCCCAGCACGAGAGGCAGAGACTGAAAGATCAGGAGTCCAAGGGCATGCTCAGCTACGGTGTGCTAGCCTAAACAACATGAGAACTTGTTTCAAATGTCAAAAACAAGCAAAACTTTTAAAATATTCATAAGTTGATGATGGAGTTATACCATATTACATGGTTATATTTACTCTGAAGTGTGATTAAATCCTGGATAAATACTAATAAACATGGAGAGAGGCCCTCAGGGCACCATTCCTAGTGACATAAAATTTCTGACTGGAAAGGAGAGCAAACATGGAAAAAAAAAAAAAAAAAACTTAAGGATAAAAACTGTTACAAATCTCCTCAAGCAGTGTCCACAGTCTTCATGAAAACTAAAGTTGTCTACATTTTTATCTGATGGTTTATTAGGTGGTAATTAGGAAGAAACACTGGGGGCTAGAGAAATGGCCCAGTGGTTAAGAGTACTGACTGTTCTTGCAAAGGACCTGGGTTTGATTCCCAGTACCCACATGGCAGCTAAAAACAGTTCATAACTCCAGTTCCAGAGGATTGCTTTTCTGACATCCTAGGGCATTTCATGACATGGGTGCACCTACCTACATTCAGGCAATACACTCATACACATAAATAAAAAAAGAAACACTGAAGAATTACTCATCAAATGTGACTGATACATCAATTAGTCTAATAAATTGATAAATACTATTTTTCTGCCTTCTTATCAAGAGCAGCTAAATTTACTAAATACTGTGTAATTAGGATAATTCCTTGGGGTTAAATGTCAGTGGCAGTTTTCAGTCCTAGACCTTTATTTTACAGATTATGCCAGATTTTATGGAAAAACTATGAGTAATTTATATATTAATATAAACAAAGCCTTATATTGTCAACTAAACCAATTTTGTTTATTTCTTATATAACTGAAAAGAGGCAACAATTTAGTGGATATTTGTTGAAGAAAATGACACTTAAATTATCTGTGAGATACACCTTTTGGATTCTCTATCGTATTCTTCTCCAATCCATATATATGACTGACAGGCCAGAAGAGAAGTAACATCAAGTTCTTGAACATCATGTGTTGAAGCCAAAACAATTTCATTACAGTTTGCCTAGAAAACAAAGACAGAGCAATAATTTGAGCAATTTCATTAAAAAGCACTACATTTTGTGTAATGACTACAATGCTTACCTTATTAACAGAAAATGCCATGATCATGTCAGATTCCTTATGAATGACTTTTGCCTTTCCTCCTGGATAGCCTAGATCAGCTTCAACCTACAAAACATTACTGAGGGTTAGTGGCTGCTGTTTAGCTCTATTGACATATGAACATCCCACAAAACTTAAAAGCTGGAAAGGAAGAAGATGTAATAGCAGTAAGAAAGAAGGATGGGTAACACCAGTGTGAAGAGAATTAGTTCTGGAAAATGTGCTTATATGCTCTGAATCTCTGTAATCACACACCCAAATTATAAAGCTCTCCAATGTGAGTGGAAGGTTCTAATTATCACAAAAGACAGTCAAAATATTTTCACAATTTTATGTGTATTTCAGTTTTTTTTAAATGCACAAGTATTCTGAAATGAGAATGTGAGTGTGTTAAGAGGCAGAGAGTAGAGGAAAAAAAATCATAGAAATTCAAGGGAGCCACATGTATACAAGATGAAATACTTTAAAGTAAGGGTGAAAAAATGAGAATAGGAGGCATCTGGAAAGAAGGACAGATAGAAAGGAAAGGACAGATAGATAGACTATCAGACTATCAGATGAAGGCATAGTAGCTTAAGTCAGAGGTGACAGAAAGCAAAAGAAGGGGCAGAGTCCAGAAGAAGGACCAGCTGTTAAAAATAGACTTGAAAATGTGATAGAAGTGGAGATGGAACAGTGAACAAGAAGGGAGGATCAATGGCCAGGCAGAACAAAGCTAGACACAGGCGGTATCTCTGTGTCTCTGATTAGTTAGCTGGCCAGCGGGGCAGTCATGGTTAGTATCAGAGATGAGCAGTTAGCTCTGAGAACTTTGAAAAGCGAGCTACAGAGAGGAACTTGGGAGACTACCTTGATGTGGCAATCTTCTGCTACGGAGTTGTGTTTGACCTGCTCCACATGTTCTTCTACAGACTATATAACACCACACCGTCACAAACATAAAACACATGCATGAAATGAAATTATAAAGAGAATGAAAAGTTTCAAGCTAGAATGGTCATCATGTAAAGATGACAAAAATGATTTTGAAAAATTAAACTGAATGAAATACAACACACAACAAAAACAGAAAAATTAAAGGTATTATGACTATTACATACAATGCAATCAAAAACTATTTCAAAACAAAAGGTATTACTTATATATCATTTATATACCAAAGTTTTTAAAAAGAGACTCTCTAAAACACTCTTTCTTTTTTATTTTGGGTGTGTTGTATGTGTATGTATATGTTCACATATATGCATGTGAGGGGTACCCCCTGCCCTCTGTGTGCACATGGAGGCCACAGGTCCATGTTGGGTGTCTTCCCTAGTTGCTCTCTACCTCATTTTTTGAAGCAGGGTCTCTCACTGAACCTGGAGTTTACCTCACTGACTCCTTATATCTTCCCTGCATTCTTAAGGTTCTGAACATTAAACCCAGGACTTCACAGGTTTGGCAAGCACGCTATTACTCAGCTATGTTTCCAATAGGCTGGGACTGTACTCAGCTATGTTTCCAATAGGCTGGGACTGGCCTGGAACTTGAGATCCCCTTTGCTTTTTAATGACAGGCTGAGTGACACCAAGCTCTGTACTGACAATCATTAACAAATCTAAGTAATCATATAATTTTTCTTCTAATCACAAGATTATTCTCCTTATAAATAAATCTTTGACAGAATGAGGCATGGAAAGAAGAAAGCCTACAAATAACTGTCCTAAGAGATGGGGACAACCAGAAGCAGTATTCCTATTCTGCTGTGTAAACCTTACAAGATATGATCAGAGCAATAAACTCCTCCTTATACCTCATGATATGTCAATTCTAACCTAAAGGTTCATTCAGATTCTCTGACCCTCCCTTAAATATCACTCTGAGGCTGAAGTGACTGACAAGGAAGCAACCAGGAAAACAAGAGGGAGAGTGGTCACCATGGAGAATGGCTAACTAAGTAAAAGCCAATCCTGAGGAATCTATTTGACTGTGTCAATTAGCTGGTTTGACATATTAACTTCACAAAAGCTTGTTTTGCAGAATGTTTTTTCTTTTACATATTTGATAAGCAAAAGTATTTTCTTCTTCTTTGGGGGATGAGGGCTTTTTAAGACAGGGTTTCGCTGTAGCCCCAGCTGGCCTGGCACTTGCTGTGCAGTACAGGCTGGCCTTGATCTCAGAGATCTGCCTGCTTCTGCCTCATGAGTGCTAGGATTAAAGGCATGAGCCACCAGGCCCAGGTCTAAAACTATCTTCTTATGAATAAAGCACTCCTGTTAGAGAATTTATTTCTGAGTCTACTGACCAATTTTTAACAGCTTTAATTTTTTCCAAATTCTTTTCCTAATGAAAATAACTGTCAACAGATCTGCATGATTAGATACAGTAGCCACTAACCCAATGTGGCTATTCAAAATTACATAAAACTAAACAAAATTAGAAGTTCAGTTCCTCAGTCATACCAGCCACATTTCAATACTCAGTTACAACATATGACTGGTGACTTCTCTGCAGGGAGGCAAAGATACAGAGACTGGACAGCACTAGGAAGTCACTTCATTCAATGTACAGAAGTCCAAAACAGAGGTGACAAAAATCTTTCCATCCCAATTCCCGATATGTGCTTCCTTTCCCTAGAGCCTATAAAACATTTATATTGCGAGTTAGGCTAAGTGCCTGCTTTATCTCTGCTCTACTTTTCTACAAAGAACCTTTGGCTAGATTTAAAAACAACAACAACAACAACAAAAAAAAACTGTAGTGATCCCAGCTTACTAACTCCAAGCTCACAGAGCTGAGGGACATGATGGAAGGGCAACTAGAGGACAAGGGAGGCAGAGGCTTAGTGGAGAAAGAGGCAAACTGACTGTAAGGGTATAAGAAACCTGGGCATAACTGCTTCCCACAGCATTCCAAGGCTCTACATATCCAACCAAACAGATATGCTATAAATCTTACCACTAGTTAAAACATATTTTTGGTAAATGGTTAAATTTAATGATTTAAAAAACTAAATACTCAGAAATTTCAGTCCTGTGAAGAATTGGCTTTTATGAATAACAGTGTCATAATTATCTTTTTTAAATTTTTATTTATGATTTTTGTTTTATGTGTATGAGTGTATTGCCTGCATGAAAGGGCACCCATGTTGCAAGGCCCAAGGAGGTCAGAAGAAGGAGTTGGATTCCCTTGGAACTGGAGTTATAGAGAGTTGTTAGCCACCATAAAGGTGCTGGGAATCAAACCCAGGTCCTCTGAAAGAATAGCCAGTGCTATTAGTTGCTGAGTCATCCCTCCAACCTCAAGTAAGTATCTTTTATTTTAAATCTATTTCTTAGATTTTATGGAACTTATCAGCAGCACCACTAGAAAGGCTATAGCCAGAGGCAAACAGTGTAGCTCTTAGACTTCCCTAATAAATGTTCTAGCAATAATCTCTACACCATCAGGGTCTTTACTATCAAGAAAACTTATAATACATACAGGGATCAAAAGAATCTCAACAGCTCATTCTATTTTTAAATACATAGAAAAAATAAATGACTATTCACCAGAGCTGACCACAATTACTATCCAGGTAAGTGAATAACCAATAAAAAAGAGTGAGTGTGGTAGGTTCTGCTCTCTGAAGCCTGGAAAAAACTACGCAGTTCTAGACTTGACCTTGGGAAATTGACCCATATAGACTGCCCCTCTCAGTTTTCACCTTTCTAAGTGAAATATAATTCATTTTTCTTTCCTCATAGATTGTATCTGACACTACTCTGAATGCTCTGCAGACTGCCCATTTGTCTCATTGATCCCACTGAAATGCTTGTATAAAACAGCTTCCTGGGGAAACATCCTCTGCTAGCCACCTAAACTCCTGATTCTTCTTGACTCAAGCATGCATTACTAATTATACTGGGTTTTGAATCACCATGCAATGCTAAACTTGTGCCTTGTTTTTTGAGAGTAATAGTCCATCTTGTTTTGGGTATTCATGTAATTTATTCTTTCACAGAATTATCCTAATACATTCTTTCTAAATCTATTCATTCATAAATGATGAGTAAATGAGATTTTTTAAAGGGTTATGCTGTATTATAAAATAAATATTTAGAGAACTGAACTGGAGAGATAGTTCAGTAAGTCAAGGGCACTGGCTGTTCTTCCACAGGATCCAGGTTCCTTTCCCAGCACCCACATGGCACCTCACAACCATCCATAATTCTAGTTCTGGAGGATCAAACACCCTCTTTTGGGTTCTTCTGGTTTGCATGCATGGGTGCCCTTACAAACATGTAGGCAAACTCATACACGTAAAATAATATTTTTCTAATTTTATAAAAGTAAATATTGAGTGCTTATATCATCTTTAAAAAATATTTAGAGACTGCATCCCAAAGTACACTCGCATATACAAGTTCTGAAACTATCCATGGCAAAGTTATTACATGGAAAAGTCCAATAACAAGTATTTAAAGGAATTACCAATTTTCATTTGACTATATGTGATTTATCATGAAACCTACAGTATTTCATTGCTATGAAATGGAAATTATAAAGTTTTATCTTAAAAGAAGGTCATTACATTTAACAAACTTTGGCTATTAATGATGATGTGAAAGATAATGGAGTAAGCACCAATCAAAACCAAACTTTCTACACAAATCAAGAACTGACTATCAGAGATGCTTTTAAAAAAAGAAAGAAAGAAGGAAAAATTACAATAGAAAATACTGTTTTGGAAATACCTCACTCTGCTTTCTTTTCTTTGTGAAAATGTATCTAATAAAGGTCTCTTGAAGGACTTCTTGTTTGACAAGGAAATGCCAGAGCCGTTTCACTGGAAGTGCAGCCGAGTCCCGGGACCTGTCAAGTAAACATTAACATAGCACACCATCTTACTGCATAGGAAATATATTTCATACATGTAGATACTTGTTTTAATTCTATTCAAAAAGATAGCATTAAGCTCAACAAAACATTTTTTAAATTTTATTTCATTATATTTTATTTTATTTATTATGTGCATGAGTGTACTTGCCTGCATGTGTGTAAGTGCACCCAGGTTGTGCAATGCCCTCAGAGATCAGAAAAGGGCATGAGATCCCCTGGAACTGGAGTTACAGATGGTTGTTAGCCACGATGTGGGTGCTGGGAATTGAACCCAGGTCCTCTGTAAGAGTAGTCAATGCTTTTAACGGCTGATCCATCTCTCCAGCCCCTAGATTTTATTTTTATAAGTTGTGTGTGTCTGTGTCTGTGTCTGTGTGTATCTGTGTGGGAGTGATGTGACCCGAGTACAGATGCATAAGTAAGCCAAACGTGACCGATCCCCCTAAAGGTGTAAGCCATCCAATATGGGTACTGGGAGCTGAACTCAGGTCCTCTGCAAAAACAATACACTTAACCACCAAGCCATCGCTCCAGCCACTTGCTCAATGAATTTTTATAATATATTCCACTTTTAATTTTTAATTTTCCTTAAAATAATCCCTGACAATTACAATGAATGAGGTAGGTAAGATAAACATCAAGGTATCTCTTATCATTTTCTTTTCAAATTACACTTTAGGTTTTCCAGACAGTAAAAGTACATTGATGAATATAAAGCAACAGACTGCATTTTAATGGCTTCTGGCAAAAGTCTTGTTCTTTCAAGCTTGTGAGCAATATTCCTAAATATGGCTGGTTACTTCCAAGCAAAGCACACAGTCAGATATGTTTAATTTGACTTAAACATTACACAATGCATACATATATCAAAGCACCATATCAATCAATTAAAGTGTAATTTTATGAGCCGAGCATAGTGGCACATGCCTTTAATTCCAGCACTCCAGAGGCAAAGACAGGCAGACCTCTGTGAGTTCAAGGCCAGCCTGGTCTACATAGTGAGTTCTAGGCCAGCCGGGGCTACAGGGAGACCCTGTCTCAAAAAGACCAAAAAAAAAGTAACTATATTTTCAAGTTTTAGTTAAAAATAAAAAATTTTTTTAAAGCATGCAGTTTATCAAATGGGGCTGAGACAGGTAGGTAAAATATCAAAACAAGAATAAAAACCTTAATTTGTCCTTTACTAAATTACCCACAAAAAGTAACATTTTGATTACATAATGCAGATTACTATCAAATTTCTTTAAGAGTTGTAAAACTAAAGTAAAACAGAAACATAGAGGATAATAAAGGTCTCTTTTTTCCTGATTAAAAAAGTAATATACAGCTGACCACGGTGGTACACACCTTTATCCCCAACACTTGGGAGATCTCTGTGAGATCAAAGCCAGCCTGGTCTACATAGTGAGTTCCAGGCCAGCTGGGGCTACAGGGAGACCCTGTCTCAACAAACTAACAAGTAATATTATCTATTGAATAACAGATTATTCTGGGCAAAATAATTTTCCGGGGAATGTTGGGTCTGATATCCTGAGTTCAGTCACCGAGGACTCACATAGTAGAGGGAGGGAAGCAACCCCAGCAAGTTGTCCTCCAACCTCCACATGCATGCTATGACAGACCACCCTCTCTCCCCATAAATAAATTTAATTTAAAAATAACTTTTATCCATATTTCTGTTATTTAGAGAATATTCCTAAAAACTGGTTGTAGGTTCAAAGTTAGGAATTTTCTGAAGGCTACTGGCATACTTTTTCAAACTGTTTTCCAGGAAAGTTAAACAAAGCTCTATTGTCATCAGTGTTCTAAGAAGTTTCTTACTTGAATGGAGTATTTTCAGGTTCTAGCATTGCTTTATTTCGAAGAATCGCTGGTCCAGCTCCTACTGAAAGGTCAGTTGGATACGTGTTGATATAGTTAGGAGGTGGACCTTCAAAGTGATCCATTTTCTCTTGCAGAATCTGTTCCCAGTTCTCCAAGTTTTTAATTACAGCGATTCCTAATGGTGATGTTACAGGGAGCTCTAAACAATAATAGAACATGCTGCTTAATTTTGGTTAAAAAATTAGATCACTGCACATCTGTAAAACTTGAATTCTTATTGCCAAGACTTCTGAGAAAACAAACAAATCTAACACGTTAATATAATATTATTTGTGTTCTTAATACTTTCAACAAAACAGAAAGCAAGCTTTCTAAAATGATCAGAGAAAAATGTCTAGTTTCCCTGGTCTAGATTCCTGCTCTTTCAATCTATGTAGACTATTTCTTATTATGAAATTTAAAGCATAGGCTAGCGCTTAGAGAAGACTTCACAAAATATCAAATGCAATACTTTTAAAGTTCCAAGTGGCCTTTCATACAGATTTTGAAATAACATAGTAACTTGACAGTAACTTAACATACTTCTCAGAATTGATTTTCAAATTCTAAACTCACCAGAAAATTCCAGTCCAGCAATAGGGAAGAAACTTTTAATATTGTGAAGTGCCAGTTTAATCATTGTCAAATGTAGAAGAGCCCAGCTGTCAGAGAGAACCAAAACATACTCATTAACAAAGAACAAAATCCTGGAGAAAGTGTAGTAATAGTCTCCGTTGTTGTTTTCTCCAACCCAGAAAATAAGCTATCACTGACTTTTATTACAAAAATAGCTTCTTTGTAGTTACTGAAAATTAAAACTTAACAATGCATCACATTTGGAATACCTGAAAATTGCTCAGTGGAACAGTATTTATTATATAGTCAACTGAAGTCTAATAACACATCAACAAATGATATGTTAAGTTCTAAAAGCATGTCAATAGATTAAATTTTTTTCTCAATAAAATGTCAGTTTTATAATCTGTATGACAGCTATGCTTGGAAACCGATATGAAGTACTTTCTGGAAACGGATCCAAAAGGTACAGATTTTCTAACTTTAAAATATGTCAGTTAATTATACAAATTCATTGTGGTATTGTTCTTTTTTTAATTTTTAATTTATGTATATGTGTACTTTGTCTGCGTGTATATAAGGGCACCCATGCATGCAGTGGCTGCAAATACCAGAAGAGGGTTTCAGATCCACTAGAACTGGAGTTATGGTTGTTAGTCACCATTGGGTGCTGGAAACCTAACTCAGGTCCTTTGACTATTCTTACAGTCAGTGCTCTTAAGTGCTGAGCCATCTCTCCAGCCCCTAGTGTTGGTATTTTCAAAGAATATCAGGTTTGGGCTGGAGAGATGGCTCAGTGGTTAAGAGCACTGACTGTTCTTGCAGAAGACCAAGGTTCAAATCCCAGCACCCACATGGCAGCTAACAACTGTCCATAACTCCAGTTCCAGGGGATCCGACACCCTCTTCTGTCCTCCATGGGCACTGTAAAACACAGGTGCACTTACATACGTGAAGACCTAACACTTATATACATAAAATAAAAAATGAAAATAAATTTTAATAATTAAAAATATAATAATATTTTTGTCTTCAAAAGAAGGTCAACTGGGGAGGAGGAGACTTGTTTACCTGTAGGAATTTGGATCTTGGTGCTCCTGTATTTGTGTGTCTGAAAAAAAGGCATCATCTTCTTCATCATCACTGTGAACACTTTCATCAGAGTCATATATAACACCACTATCAGACAAAGGGAGAAATGGCTGCAATAAAAGGTAAAGCTATTTGTAAATATATACTTTTATAAATATATTAAATATATCATTTATATAGTACATACTATAAACATATTTTAAATATTACTATTATAAATAAAATACAAGGTCCAAAGACCCCATCAATACTGCACAAAGAACATGTACATAAAGTGAAAGTAACTCAGCAAGGTAAATTTTACTTTTGTAGATGGGTGCCTTGTATGGTCAGTCAGATGCAGCAAGTACACACAGGACCCAGAAGCTTGGGGAGCTTTTATCCCTAAGGAAAGAAAACCATGTCTTTTCTCAGTTGGCTGGGGTGTGATCACACAGTTTTTCCCAACTGGCTAGTTTAAAGAAAGAAGATTAGAATCCCTTGTCATAAACCAAGTTCCAAGTTTTACAGGGTTTGAAAGATAAGACTAGCATCTAATGTTTCTTACATTACCAAGGTATTTTAACATATACTTTTCTTCTAATTTAAAACTGAACATGTTAAGTGGGGGTCAACCTAAATGAAACCTTTCTCTTTTTTTGCATATGATACCTATTTACAAAGTTGGGATTATTAGGGGAAGAAAATATCTCAGATTCAATAAAGAACTGAGTAGAGAGGAAGATGGAGTCTGATATTTTACTTTATTCTGCTACATAAAAGAATTCAAAGTTAATAAAGAATAGAAGTAAATCATAAAAGTGGTTAGTGGAAAAGACATCTGCTTAAAAACAAATTATAAGGAAAGTATAGACAAATAAGATAAAACCAACTAAAAAATTTATGCACCCAACAAAATTAAAAAGAAAACAGTAAAAAAGCAAATAAACTGGATAGAATGTCACAAGGTAAGTTAATGATACTGTTTAGGGTTCTTTGTTTTGTTTGGCTTGTTTGCTTGTTTGTTTCTCTGTAGCCACAGCTGGCCTGGAACTCCAGGCTGGCCTCACAGAGATACAGGTGCCTCTGCCTCAGGATGCTGAGATTAGAAGCATGTGCCACCACACCCAGCTTAACAATATAAGAGGCTATAGGTAAAGTGCCTGCCTAGCATGCATGAAGCCCTAACTTTGATCCTTAGCACCCCATTCAGAAAACACTGGTATATTCCTGTAATCCCAGCAGTCAGGAGGTAGAGGCAGGAAGATCACTCTAGGCCAGCCTGAGCTATGTGAGATCCTGTCTCAACCTTCCCTCTGTACCCCCCAACAAGAATAGATATAGCCTAAGACACCGCAGCTGAGACGTATGAATCTTATTTTTGGATCCTAATTTTGAAAACTTAATAATACAAAAACATTTAAGACACAAAGGAAAAAAAATGTAAACACTGAAGACTTGATGGCATTTAAAAATAAAACCAGGTTAATGTCAGAGTGGTTCTGTTAAAAAACCCACTTTTGTGATTGTTGTCTTCTGAACTGGCTTCAAACTGGCATCCTCCGATCTCTACCTTTCAGTGCCAGTGCTGGGATTACTGGTAACTGCCACCATACCTAGTTTCAGAACACTTTTTTTTTATAAAATTGTATTCACTTATTTTGTGTGGGTATGTGTATGTATGTGTGTAAGTACACACATGCTATATTGTGCATGTGTTGATCAGAAGATAACTGACCAGAGTTGTTCTCTCTTTCTACTACATGGGTCCTGGGAGTTGAACTCAGGTCATAAGGCTCTTGACCACAAATGCCATTACCCAGTGAGCAATTTCACCAGCATCCAAAATCTGTTTCAAAAACCTTTAAATAAAAATTTTTTACTGTACAGAGGCTGTCACCTAACTGGGTAGTTCTCTACTCTGTACACAATTATTCCTATTCTCCGCAGAAAGGATGTTTGTCAACTGCAACAGAATAGTAGTAGAGGCCTGAGTGATTTCAGTTGAAAACAGAAGACTGGTCTATGGCTTCGGCATCCATCACCCAGGAATGTACAAAAGTCTTTATTCAAAATACAAAATAAATTATCTGGGGGAATGGATGATGACATCACTAAACCACTATATACTAAAAACTGAAACCCATAATTGATGACAGAGATTTTCCTAAATATCAGCTAGTCTTTTCTTCAGTCATTTTCTTCAGCTGACTTTCTTGAAGTTATTGGTGAGAAGCCCTGCCTTGAGCTTCCTGTCACAGCTCACTGGTAAGGGCAAAGCGCTACTCCAGAAATTAGAATATACCCTCCTGTTCTACCCATTGTGTTCATTCCAGGTTCCTTCTCTTCTTGAGGAATTTCTGCGACTAAAGCGTCTGCTGTATTTAAACAGAGGCCATCCCAGCAGCATCCAGTAAAGCAATTCTTACAACTTTGTTGAATCAATGATTCCATTTTCCACCAAGTTCACAAAATCCCCAAGTACATCATCATAACCAACTTCTAAGGAACTTTCCAGAATTTTCTCAACTATCAAAACTATCAAAAATCCTTCAACCCCCACATTCTTAGAAGCAGTCACTGCAAGAATTTTGAGTGCTCTTTTTAATAAATTCTATACCAATTTTCTAATCTTCATTGGCAGGCTTTAATGGGTCCAAGGCTGGGATGTCCCCAAGCAGAGCACAACCCCTCCTAGAACAATGCCTTCTTCAACAGCTGCTCTTGTAGAATCCAGGTCATCCATAACTCTGTCTTCTCATTCACTTCAACTTCACTTGGCCCTCCAACCTTCAGCACAGCTAAGCCATCTGATAGCTTTCAGCCATTCAGCTTCTCTTTTTCATACCACTAGTAGTGATATCTAACTGCTCAATCATTTCCTGAATATGTATTTGAGTTTTGCCATTTTTTTCCTTTCAAGAGCATCGTCTTTTGTGACAATGACCTCCCCAACTTTTCCTAAGTCATGAGCTTGGACATCTTCAAGTTTAGATTCAACTCCTCTTCTATAAACATTGGACCACCAGTAGCAACAGCCGTATCTTTAAGCTAGTTCTTTTTTACTGTTTCTAAATCCTGGAGCTTTGACTTTTACAACCTGAAGATCAAATTTTAGCCTATTCAAAATCAGCATACTCAGAGCTTCTCCATCAAATCTTCAGTTGAGTATGACCAAGGGCTTCTGGTGAGCACTGGCAATTTCAAGAGCAGATGCAATGGACTAGACACTAGAAATTTTCTTTTCACTCATGAGAACACAGGTATTTGGCATTCACATTTTCAAATTTTTCATGTGATAATAAAGTATAGGGAAATATGTCTCAACCAAACTTCATATCTTCAATAATTTCTAATTCATCATTGCTTTTCCATCCTTTACTATGATGATATCCTTTCTTCTAATCTTTTGCAGTGTATCAGAAATGATCTTTCCAATTTCTTTGTCTCCATTTGCAGAAATTATAGCAACAGGTTTAGACTGATTTTTTAAGTTCAGCAATAGCATCTACAGTCGACATCACACCACTCCTGATTTCCACTGGATCAGCACTTTTGTTGATCTTCTCAAAGCCTTCCTTGGCATGGATCATGCCACAACAGCAGCAGTGTTCATGCCATCCCCAGCTTCTTCGTTTGCATTAGTGGAAACATCCTGAACAAATTTAGCTCCAATATTTTCATATTTATCCTTTAAATCCACTGACTTTGCTTCAGTCACAGCATCCATTTGGGGTTCAATAATCACTGTTCTTCCCTTTGGTGTCACTGTAAGAGCTACAAAATTGGCTAAAAGGTCTACACCTTGAAGTATCCACAACAAATTTTACATTGAGATAACCCCAAGCGAGATGAGTAGCAGCCAGTGCCCAGGATACTAAACATTGCCCAGAACTAAACATCAAGAAAATGGGGAACCCAATTTTAAAAATGGGACACAGAACTAAACAGAGTTCTCAAAAGATGAAATACAAATGGCTGAGAAACACTTTAAAAATGTTCAGCATCCTTAGCCATCAGGGAAATGCAAATGAAATCTTCTTTACCCAGTCAGAATGGCTAAGATCAAAAACCAACTGACAGCAAATGTTGATGTGGAGAAAGGGAAACACTATTCACTACTGGTGGGAGTATAAAACAGTACAGTCACTATGGAAATCAGTGCAGAGGTTCCTCAAAATGCTAGAAATAGAATGTTGGGCGTTGTGGCACATACCTTTAAACCTAGCACTCAGGAGGTAGAGGCCAGCCTGGTTACAGGTTATAGCAAAAAAAAAAGAAAATTCTAGAAATAGATCAATCACAAAATCCAGCTACACCACTCTTGGGCAATTTCCTAAAGGACTCTGTATCTTTCTACAGCGATATTTGCTCTTCCATGTTCACTGATGCTCGACTCAAGAGTAGTCAGGAATTGGAAACTGACTAGATGTTCAACTACTAAAATGGATAAGAAAAATGTAGTATATTTACAGCATGGAATATTATTCAGCCACTGAGAAAAATGAAATGATGAAGTTCTCAGGTAAAGTGATGGAACTGGAAACAATCATCCTGAGAGAGGTAACCCAGATCCAGAAAGATAAACATCACATTTTTTCTCATATGTGGATATTAGCTCAAACCTTTAGCTATGTATTTTTCATTTGGAATACCCATATGTGTTAGGAAACTAGTAAAGGACCACGTGGGAGGGAAAACCTTTCAAGAGAATAGAGTGATATAAAGGGAGAAAAGGGAATAATGGAACAGGGAAGATCAAATAGAGTAGAAGATGGGAAGGCGGGAAGAGGAGGGCATATGCGGAGGGGTAACATTAAAGACTTAGGAAGAACTGAGCATGGTGGCACACGCCTTTAATCCAGCACCAGGAAGCAGAGGCAGGTGGATCTCTCTGAGATAAAGGTTAATCTGGTCTACAGAGTGAGTTACTAGTCACCTAGGGCTACAGGGAGACCCAGTCTCAAAACAAAGACCTTTAGAAAAAGCAATATGGAAACCTACTGTAGAACCTCTCTGAAATATATACATGCATAAAGAGTTTAAATGGAATTACCCTATAGTGGGGGTACAATACCCCAACAAGACACCTCATTCTAGGAAAAAAAAACAATTCCACGAATGGGTTACCTCTCTTTGAGCTGTTGACCAGGAGGATCCCAGAGACCCCAAAGCATTTATAGGCTATTACAAATGCTCTTGGTTACATTCAGAACTTAACAATAAGACACTACTGCTAAAGACAACACATAATTGAGTCATAGATATGAGAAACAAAGCAAGTACTGACCTGGAAGCATCATTCCTACTGGCTAACTTTCATTGTGCTAGAAGGTGCTATGCATGCTACCAGAGAAGAAAAGTAATCATCAATCTTATCCAGCTGTGAACTCCATGAACTAAGATAATGCCTGGCTTGACAACTAACCCTCTACTGCAATAGTGTCATGAATGTTATAGGAGTAACCAGTCACTCTCTGATTGGATTTAAGGCCAGCTCCACAAAATGGAAACCATATCTGGCACAAGTAGAGGGGCCAAGAACCTGTGGCTAGATAGGTCATAGGCCCTAGGTAAGGACCTACTACTAATATTCTACTAAATGGATATAGTTTTAAAATTACTCCTAATGACATACTGCTCTATCCAGAGATTACTGCATCATCTCTCAACTCTCATCAGAGAAGCTTCTGCTAAAAGTAGAAGACAATTACCACAGGGACTCAAAATTGGTCAACACAAAGAGAATAAGAGACTGTGGAGTACTCAGTCCCAAAAGGGACACAGATGCCATACTCCTATCCCCAAGATTCAGGGGATCATCACAGAAGGGGTGGCAGAAAGATTTTAGGGCCAGAGGAGGAAGATGGTGACAAGAAGCAGTGTTTTCCAGACAGTCGGGAAGTTGCACATGGAAGCTCACAGCAACTGTCACAGTATGCATAAGACCTACTCAAGCTCAAACCAGACAAAATCCCAGCATAGAGGGGGACAGATAGACAGGAAGTCTTACCCTAGCTGAGGAGCTATTGGCATTTGTAGCTGCTGGGACAGGGAGAGTCTTTTTCTTGAAGTGTGTGATCCTTGCTTGACAACAATGCAGGGCAGATTCTATACCCAAGAATATTTGGGCAACGCACATTGGACTCAATGGCGGGGGTGGAGAACATAAAGATGGGTGGGTAGAGAGGTGGGGATGGCTATGGCAGGAGTTGGGGGAGGGGAAAATATGATCAAAATACCCTGTATGAAATTCTCAAAAAAATTTTTTGGCCTTTTTGAGATAGGGTCTCCCTGTAGCCCCAACTGGGGCCTAAAATCCGATATGTACACCAGGGTGGCCTTGATCTCACAAAGATATGCCTGCCTCTGCCTCCAGAATGCTGAGATTAAAGGCATGGACCACCATGCCTGGTATAAAAATATTTTTAAAAGACTTTTAATCATGCATGATAAGTAGTACATACCCTTAATCCTAGTACTTCGGAAGTAGAGGCAGGAGGGTCTCTGTGAGATCCAGTCCAGCCTGGTCTACATAGTGAGTTCCAGGTCAGCTGAGGCTACAAGGAGACTCTGTCTCAAAAAACAAAATTAAAAATTAAAAATGGGAAGAGACTAACAGGAAATGAGTTTCCTTATAGACAGGCACAGCAAAGTGACTACAGGTAAAATGGAAATACAGCAATAGAAAATAGGTAATGAACTTTCCCACACAGTGCAAGAAAACCAAGTTCCACATGAGACAGGGCTAACAGGATATGAGCCAGCATGAGTACTCTGATTCCCAGTCAGATTTCCTGTTTGGAAACAGTGATGTCATGGGACCTTACTACAGCCTGATCAACTCCCAAAGTCTACCTTTCTCCTTCTTCTCTAATTCCATGCTGACCAAGGAAACTACTGATGATCAGCAGGGGGAGGCTACAGAGTAAACACTAGACTTCCCATCACTGCAAAAATGGAGCTGATGATATGTTAATAAGCTGACTTCTGGTTTATACCAAAGTCCTATATGACTTTTATTTCTCTCATCTATTACCAAATATTGATGGTACTTAAATTTATTATGAGTACTTGGTTTCTGGACTTGAGAAATTAAATGTCTAAACTGAGGTGACTGAATTTAAAAGCTGCCCCATTATTCAGATGTGACACATACCCAAGTCAATAAAACAGATACACTTGAAGCTTGCATACCTCATACTCCTTACCTTTGCAACAAAGTAATCCCACATACTAAGTTCAGGAGGAATAAACTTTTCTTTGTAAGATGGTCTTTCTGCAGGCACTGGTGGTGGGGTGGCATCTTTTACAGGCCTTCCAGGGACCAGCATTCTCATGTTAAATCTCCTGCGGTGTTTATCTATATCTTCAGAAGGAACCGGAGGTGCTAAATGAAATTTAGAAGTCAGCATTAGTTTATACACTTAATCTTTTTATCCTCTTCTTGCCATGTTATATTCTAGACTAAATTACTTATATCTGAGCTTCTAAACTTTTCTAATTACTACATATCAGTATTCTGGCAGTAGTGGTAAAAAAATAGGGAGATATCTTCCCATAAAGTGGTTTCTTTGCTATACCAACTTAGATGAGACTAGTTTCTTATAAGATGCATTTTAGAGGAACTAGAAAATTCAATCAGTGGTTAAGAATGCATATTGCTCTTGCAGAAGACTGGAGTTCAGAACCAGTACTACTGTCAGATGGTTCACAATTGCCTGTAAGTCCAGCCTCAGGAGATCTGACACCCTGTTCTGGACTCCATATATACCTGCACTCACATGTGCACATATCCACACACAGACAAATAGATATATACATTAATCAAAAATAATTTTTAAATGAATTAATTAATGGTATACTTGGTAAGTATTAAAAGACAGTGACTGATTATTTCAGACTATGTGGTTCAAGGAAGATTCAATGAACACATGAGGTACAAAGAATGTCTTTTAAGGGAGTAGATGTCCACTGAGAAATGGGGAAAGGCAACAGGAATAGATGGCCAAATGAGTCTGTAAACGAGGAGGGAATCATTTGTGTTGAATAGGAGTCACAATGGGAGTAATAACAAAGAGAACTTCTGGCATTAGACCAGGACTAGCCTGTGAATCTGAAGTTGGGAGCTTACCTTATAGGAAATTTCACTAAAGCTTTTTAAAAAAAAAAAAAAAATTATTAGCATTGCTTTCTTCAAAAAGTAACATGATTAAATTGAAAGGTTTTTCTATAGTTTAGAGAATTTGGAAAAGGTGTGAATGGCAAACTCACATTATAGAAAAAAATTCACATTATTGTTGACATTGGTAATAGAGTTTTGTCAGTCAACAGTATTCAAAAATTGTAGCACACACAGGGAATTTTTAGTTTATATTTTAAGATAAAATTACAAACTTTTAGTTTAAGTTTCTATTTTTTTATAAAATTTTGCAGACTATGACTTTTATTTCTCGAAGTTCAATTAGGACACAGGTGAAGGGGTTATAGAAGAATCGAAAAATGCTGGAAAACCTCTTGATGCCTGATAACGGGAGTGGTCCAACATCAAAGGCCTTTACCCAGGACCACGTGTGGAGTGAAGACCACAGCTGGGCCTAAGAAGAGGTGGGAGGTCCATTCCAGAGAATCAAATCTCCCAAGACCAGAATCTGCAAGTAACAGGGGCCTCCCCTATCCTCAGTAAAAGAAACAAAGCCTCTGTCATGCATAACCTGGAATCTCAGGGGAGGAGGCTGTGGGGAATGGAGTCACTCAGAGAAGACTGAAACTGCTGTCCAACATCAGAAAGTCCTCAGTGCTCTACTCTGCTCCATCATCAGCTATCACCAGAGGGATGTGGAACTGTGGCTCACGGGTAGGAGACCAAAGCTTCAGACTCGTGTGAAGGGACCACAGCTCCATATTCACCTGAGAGGACCTCAGCTCCAGTTCACAGGAGGGGACCACAGCCCCTGCTCATGGGGGATGGGGAGGTGAGGGAGTACGGGGGAAGACCACAATTCCTGCTCACAGGAGAGGACCACAGCTCTTTACTAAAGCTTCTTAACCTAGTCCTATGGGAGGTATGGTTTGTTTAATTCATTAAAGAGGAAGGTGAAAGATGATGAGAAGGGTCTGAACTGGTATGGTGAGTGGTAAAAACCAGAAGCAGATTCTATACATATGAGACACAGAAAAACTATCAAAAGAATTTAGGAATTAATCGGGTATGAAAGGGCCAAAAAATACAACAAATCCATCAGTACCCTGATTCATACCCAGAATATGACCACTTTTCACTGCTTTATATTTTAATCATTTTTAGCTAGGGTAAAAATCTAAACATAAAACTAGCCATTTAATGTGTGCAACTCAGTGGCATTTAGTACAATGACCCCCTCAATCTAGTTTCAAAGCACTGTTATATCGACAAATTAAAATCACAATCCTATTAAGTAATCACTTAGTTGTAAATGTGCCTTCTGTGTTTAGGATTTGTTTACTCTGGATCTCTCACATGAACAGAATCAACAATAGGTAATGTTTTATGCCTGGCTTCTATAACTTAATAGTTTCACAGTTCATGCACATCGCAGCGTGTTCTAATACTTCATTCCTTTTAGGCTGAGCAACATTCAACCACGTGTAAGTATCACATTATTTATCCTCTTATTTTTTATTAGTATGTTAATTATATAAACAGACTGGTTTCATTATGATACTTTTCATACAGTATGTTATTTTGATCATATTCACTCCCATACCCTCTTTTGTCCCTCTCCAACTCCTACAGATCCTGTTCCTCTTCCCAACCTGTCTCCCCTACTTTCATGGTGTGTGTGTGTGTATGTGTGTGTGTGTGAGAAACAAAGAGTAATTAAGTAAACAAAGATTATAATTAAAGTTGCTTACATGAGCAGGGGTTATTCATATACTTGATGACAACCCACCATTATCTTATAAAAGCATCCTACTCAGGATTCCTTCTTTTATTCTATTGCATAGCTGATTCTCCACAAAGCAGCTAGGATGGCTGTTTTGAAAACCTAAATTAGACTGTTATTTCTCTACTTAAAACCCTTTGTCATGTGGGCTGGAGAGACAGTTTAGTGGTTAACAGCACTGACTGCTGTTCCCAGCACTCATATGGTAGCTAACAACTGTCTCTAACTCCACTTCCAAAGGATCTGACACCCTCTTCTGACCTCTGTGAGCACTGCACAACATGGACTCCTTTACACACATGCAAGCAATACATTCATACTCATAAAATAAAATTTAAACTAACCTTTAAAAAAAACAAAACCCAAATGGCCTTGCCCCAGTCACTCCTCCAACCTCACCTTGAACACCGCTCTCCCTGTTTATAATAGCTCAGATAGCTTCTTGCAGTTCCTTGAAAAAAGATAGATTCAGTTTTCCTGTTGCTCGCTGTTCCATCTGCCAGGAATGCTCTGATCCTAGACATCTGTATGGTACAATGACAGACCTCCCTAGGGATGAACTCAAAATGCTGCCTCATCAGAAACATTATCTTCTCACCACCATAGCTAACCTGGTCCAGTTCCTGCTCCTCATCATTCTCTTTCCACTTGACCCTGCTTTGTTTTTAAATCATACTCCTTATCATGCCTAAAATATCACATATCTGCTAACTTGATTACTGTGTGTCCCCTACATGTAAAGGTATTGTCTTGTCTTGCTCATCCTATGCCTCCAAAGCCTAGAACCCTGCCTAGCAGGTAGCAGATAGTAAAGGAATGAATGAACACAAGAATGAATGCATTCTCAACAGTTCTAATCCTGGATAACTGGACAGATAATATTACCAACAACAGGGTGAAGATGTAGCTCAGTGGTAGAACACTTGCCAAGATGCACAAACCCCTGGGTTTGATCCTCAGCAATGAAGGAGAAAAAAATAATGTAAGAACAAGCAACAACAACAACAAAAAAAAAAAACATGATTTTGGAGACAAATCTTGAAATTTAAAAAGATTGTGATTACTTCCACATAAACAGGAGGAAGGAGTGCGAGTTGGTGAGATCACATCCCTTACTGTAACTGGCAGAAGAACCTACCTTAACACACGAACAGTGAAATAAAGGTAACAAATCATATCTTTATTCTAATATGGATTTAGTTATTTACTATCCCCCAAAAAGAATGATTATACTTTAAGTATCACTGGTTTTCAGTCTTTGAGAGCAGAGGCTGAAATGTGTCATTTAAATTCTCTGTATTGCCCATTCCTTCTCTGTAATGTATCACTCCATTTTTACAGATGAATTATGATTGTTTCTATGTTTCAGCACCAAGGAGAAAACCTTCCCTGTGGCATCAATCTATACCTTCCTATATCCCACAAGCTGAAAAAGTGGGATGAAAAATATATACTCCCCCATGAGGAAAGCAAACACACACACACACACACCCCAGAATTTTTTAAACCACATGTATAAGCTTAATCTAAAGTTAAATGCTGTGACAACTTACTAAGATCTTTAAGAACTGTCTTTTTTCTGTGAACTCATTCCTCTACACTGCCTCCTCTTCTATCTTCACCTTTTTGTTATTTCTTTATCCTCTTCCAATATGTCCTGATTTACCAACCTCAAACATGTTACATCTATTAAAATAAATGTAACAAATTGTATCTTTATTCTAATATGGGTTTAGTTATTTTATTCTAAAAAGAATTATATTTTAAGCATTACTGGTTTTCAAGGTAAACCATAAAATCTTTTTATGTTAACACTGAAAAGTATTTGCATTTATATAGAAGTTACCTTACCTGAAATACTTTCTGATTGCCTTCGAGGCTTCACAACAAGTTTCACACCCCCTCCAAAAACAGCAGCCCACATTCGATTATTTAGTGGATGGGCTGCAAGTCGAAACAGTTCATTGGAGGAATTTGTGGCAAGAGCATGTATCAGTAAACTTAAATAAACAGCAACAACAGCTTCACACAATAGAACATTCAATTTTGGCTGGTCTTCATCTTGGGCTGAACTCAAGAGATTAATAAGCGAGCTGACACCTGTAACAAGTGTAGAATATCATAAAATTAGCAGTATAAAGCACAAGAAGGAAAAAAAACATGTAAATATGCAATTTAACCAAAACTATATACCTATATTTTACTAAACAGAATTTCCATAACTTGGCAACAAAATAATCTATAGGATAAAATAAGTACCTACTGATCCCAATGGACATAAATGGGAAAGGGAAAGCCTTCCCTGGAGTAGAATTCCAACTGAAAGTAGAGTGGCAGGTCGGAGAATCCCAGCTGCTACTCCACAGTCCTCAGATTTGAGCAGCAATTTAGCACCACTTTTAGGGTGGTAAAAGTGGGTATTTTATATAATTTTGTGCTGTTGCTTCAAATGATACTAATTAATTATGAAGGAAGAATTCAGTAACTTTATAAAGGAAAACCTGACAGGAACTACCAAGTAATCAAAGTTAACAGCAGTTGACATCACATGCCTCTAGATACTTTGCAGTAAGAAAGGCACATATTTTATGGTTTCTCTGACAAAAAATATATAACCTGAATCTAATATTGTGATTAGGGAAAAAAAAAAATCACAAACATGTCAAAGTCAAGAAAGGCCAAAAAAGAGAGCCGGGCATAGTGGTGCATGCCTGTAGACTGAGCACTCAGGAAGAGGGGCAGGATTATGAATCTGAGACCAGTCTGAGCTGGGATGCCTTGCAGGATTGTTTCAAAGCTCCCAAAATAGAGGGAAAAAAAAAAAAAAAGCAAAGGGGCTGGATCAATGGCTCAGCAGTTAAAAGCACTGGGTGCTCTTACAGAAGCATGGTGACTAACAATTGTCTGTAACCACAGTTCCAGAGGATCTGATGATCTCTTCTGGACTCCACAGGCATTGCACAACATGGTCCATTTAACATGCAGCCAAAACACTCATACATATAAAATAAAAAATAAATCAGAGCCAGGCATGGTAGCACATACCTTTAATCTCAGCACTTGGGGAGGTAAAGGCAGGTGGATCTCTGTGAGACTGAGGCCAGTCTGGTCTACATGGCAGGTTTCAGGCCAGTTGGGGCTATAGGGAGACCCTAAATATGTGTGTGTGTGTGTGTGTGAGAGAGAGAGCGAGAGAGAGAGCGAGAGAGAGAGAGAGAGAGAGAGAGAACACAAGGATGGACAGGAAGGAAGAGGAGAAGGAAGAGGAGGGAACAGAAAGAGGGAAAGGGAAAGAAAAAAGGGAGAAATTTTCATCATCATTCAAGAAGACTTTCTAGTTAGTTTAAGTTGTCAATTTAACATACTTAGGAAGAGGGAACCTCAAGTAACAAACTGTCTCTATCAGACTGGTCTGTGGGCATGTCTATGGAGCATTTTGTTGATTGCTAATTGATAGGAGGGCCCAAATCCTGGGCAGATGGTCCTGCGTTACATAAGAAAGTTAACAAAGAGCTGGAGAGATGGCTCAGTGCTTAAGAATACTTGCTGCTTTTGGAGAGGACTCAGGTTCAGTTCCTAGAACCCAAGTAGACAACTATCTGTGAACTCCAGTTCAAAGGGATCTGATGCTCTCTGGCTTTCACAGAGACTGCATATATGTGATACACATACATACATACACTCAGGCAAAACACTCATACACATAAAATAAGAATAAATCTTGATAGGAAGGAGGAGGACGGAAGGAGGGAAGGAGAGCAGAAGCAGGGGGAAGTAAGCATTGTTCTTCCATGGTCTCTGCTTAGTTTCTGCCTCCAGGTTTGGTCTTGAGTTCCTTTCTTGTTTTCCCTCAATGACGGACTGTGAAGTGTAAGATGAAATAAACCCTTTCCTCCCCAAGTTGCTTTTATAGTTAGTGTTTCATCACAGCAACAGAGAAGCAAACTAGGACAAAGACTAATGAGACATTACAGGTAAATAGTACATGGACCTGAAAAAAAAAGGCATCAGTGGGATAACAGTGAGATTTGGAAAAGGTCTAGATTAGAAGACAATCACCTATCAATATTAAATTTTAAATTTGGTAACTGTGTTGATTTCATATAACAATATCTGTTTTTAGAAGAAAAAAACAGTGAAATATGCCTACAACCCAACCACAAATATTTGATTAAAAATACCCTTAGATATTTCACACACACAGAAAGTAAATGAGGAAGCCAGGTGTGACAGTGCATGTCAGTCAGTCAACAGCTTTTAAAAATAAATTCCTTTTTAAAAACAGATGGGGGCATGACTCAGAAGGTAAGGTGATGGCTGTACAAAAATGACAACCTGAGTTTGAATCCCCAGAACCCACAAAAAGCCAGCCATGTTAGCAGATGTGTAATCTGAGTGCTGCTACAGTGAGATGGGCAGAGGAAACAGGAAAATCCCTAGAAGCTTGCAATTCAGTCAGTCTAGCATACATAGCAATGAGCAACAAAGAGATCTTATCTCAACAAGATGGAAGTTGAGCACCAACGCCCAAGGTTGTCCTCTAAGCTCTACACATGCACCATGACCTGTGGCATATGCTCATAAATACATGTACACACAAACATGTACACAATAAATTTTTCTTTTTAGTTACAGAGCTGGTGAGATGCCTCTGTAGGGAAAGGTATTTGCTTCCAAGCCTGATAGCTTGAGTTCAATCCCTGGGTGGAAAGAAAGAACAGACTCCCACAGCTTTTCCTCTGACCTTCTCATATGTGCCATGGCACGTGTGCCCCACATCCCTACTCCAATAAATAAATAAAGGCAAAAATATTTTTTATTTTTATATTTATTTTTTAATTATTTATTTATGTTTTGTTTATGTGTAAGCATGTATTGCCTACATGTATGCAAGTACACCCATGTCATGCAATGCCCTCAGAGGTCAGAAGAGGGTGTCAAATCCCCTAAAATTGGAGTTATAGATTATTTGTTAGCTACCATGCGGGGACAAGAGCAGTCAGTGCTCTTAACTGCTGAGCCACCTCTCCAGCCACCCAATGTTTTTCTACTACAAAGGGATTTGGAAGAAAAACAACCAATACCACAACAACATGATACCACTTAAATTCTCACCAGGCCACTGAGAAGGAGCGGAGTTTGGTGTTGCATGTTCTTCAATGCTTTCTGTCCTTAGTCTGCGACGATCACTTAAAAGAAGCCCTTGATAAGCAATTCCTGTGAACTGATTTCCCTCTGTTTGACTGTTGAAACAAATAGGATCAGTTACCACCCTTGAGAGGTAATGAAAAACTGAACTTTATATAAATTTTAGATGACTATGAAAGAACAAAAGTTTTTAATATTGAATTCACTACTATAAGGATAACTTATTTTAGAATGTTCTTGTAATTAGTTACAAATATTTATTGATAGTCTTTTAAAACAAAATATCTATTTTTACTGTTAGGTGAATTTAGTCTTTTATTTCTTTTTCAGAAGTCACTTAATATTTTAAAATATTTTCTACTGCATTTTTTTTTTTTAGTCTAAGGTAAGGCACGCTGTTGGTCTAAGACACAGTGTATTCACTGAAAGTTTCAGAGTACTAATTTGCTGCAAGTCTTAGCTCTGCAAAACGTGTAAACTTAACCAGACATAAAAACATGAACTAAGTCAGGAGTGGTGGTGCATGCCTTTAATCCTAGCACCTGGAAGGCAGAGCTCAAGGTATCTCTGAAATCAAGGCCTGGCCTACATATTTCAGGCCAACTGGGGCTATAGGGAGACCCTGTCTCAAAAGAAAAGGGGAAAAAAAAAACCTAAATAACAAGAATATGCACTAAAATCCAGGGGATTATATTTTAGGAATATCTAAATCTAAAACCAAATGTCCCTCAAAATTTACTTCCCTATAAAGGCTTTGTGGAAATGGAGGAAATAAAAATTAAAGCTGGACTACAGAGACTAATTCATAGCCAAGAGCCTGGAAAACACGTATGTGAAAACAATGTATGTGAATTCTCACTTGGTGCCATTTTAACCAGTGACTGATATCAAATAAGTTATTTATGATCATTTAGAAAACCATGTCAGCTAAATCAAATTTGTTTTCCTTATTTGCATTTTCTTAACATGGCCTAATTAAGGTAAAATCAGAATGCATACCATTCTGAGAGAGTAACTCCATATTTAGTAGCAAATGTTCCCACAAAGGATGGCTAATTTGTAATAAAAAGTCTAGGCATACATTTCATGTAAATATATTTCACTTACATTTTCATTTATTAATATATGTCATTTAAATCTATGTCATCTTTCAAGTGACTCCATTTCTCATAACTTATACTATCGTAGTCATTAAAATGCAAAGTAGATAATGATTAAGACAATTTGATATTTAGAAAAGCTCAACGCTTTATTTTTAACTGACATCAATTAGTTGGGCATAGTGTTGCAGACTTATAATTCCAACTACTCAGGAAGCTGAGGTAGGAGGATCACAAGTTCAAGGTGTACCTGAGCTATAGAGATGTGTTCCAGGCAACTTATTGACACTCTGTCCCAAAATAAAAGGTAAAAAGATGTCTGGAGATACAGCTCTGCAGTGGAGCAGTTGCACACCATGTATAGGGCCTAGGTTGGATCCCCAGTATTGCATAAATAAACAAACAAAAATCGGTATCATCAATCAATTTATGTATCTCACAAAAAAAAGGGCAAGTGTTACTTTGATCATTAAATTTTAAGAAGGTACTTTTTCAGTAACATACTTATTTATTTTTAAAAAGAGTTTCATTTTCCCCCAACTGAAAATGAGTTAAACAAATAGAAGCTAAGCCAGAGGGGAAAAAAATCCTGGGGGGGGGGGTGTCTAGAAAATCTCTACTATAAATTATTTTGTACAATAAAATTTTTTTTCAAGGAAACAAAAAAAGATGGTAATTAGAATCAATTATATATTTTTCATATTTTATATTTCTCTTTTGTTACTGGGTGATAACTAAACTAAGTAAATAATTATTTTCTTTCTGGGTCCATTTTATCGATTAAAGTACACATATTGGGGGATTTTTTTTAATCCCTAAGAAATAGAACCCTAATAAAAAGTCTGGAGCAGTTAAATGTTTTGTTGTATTAATATTATTTTGGGTGATTTTTTTTTTTACCTGTAGCTATGACTGTCACATAATGCTTGGTAAATTGATGCAGAAAGTGATGCTGCTAGTGAATGAAGTGTGTGCACCTAAAACCAAAACAGCCACAATTACAGTTTGCACTAACATTTCTACACAACAGTAATATCTTAAAATTAGAAAATACTCAGGAAACTAGCAATACCATAAATAAAACCTAATCCTACATAAGACTATCAGCTCTGCCTATAAACTTTGAAACAGTTCTCATTTATCTTTTATGCATGCCCAACAACAAAGCTGACTGATCCAGATACTCTTTTTTAAATATCTGCTCACTATGAGCCTAACGCTTATCAGGCCCTGAGCAAAGACCAGTGTTGATGCTACTGGGACTTGTCTTAAGCTAGTACAATCAGTTTACACAGAAATATAAAAACAAAGCAAAATAGACACAGAATTTTTAGACCTTTTATTTAAGCTTGCCTTATGAAATTACCCTTGAAAATAAAGATTCAATCTTTCAGTAATAATGGTTGTTCAGTAATTATATCAATCACTGTGTGAAATGGCTGGTTTTCCAGAAAGCAAATCATTTAGTCAACATTCATAGGAAAGGGAGAGTCTAACATTTTATTTTTAGAAAGTTAAAAAATTCTATATACAATATTTTTTAAATCGATATCTAAAATGACACTGAATCAATACTTTCAGACTCATTAAAATCTTAAATTTCAAAGAGATTCAGAAATAGTTCCATGCTCTTTGAAAGCCTTATCTAAATTTCAAGGAACTGGGAATATTTACTCAAAACTTGCAATAAATTTTGTCTTTTCTATATTTTCACTTAACAATTTAAGTAATCTCAGCAAAAATACCAATATAGGTTAATTCATGCAATGGAGTAGAAACTTCTAACAGGTTGACATGATCAGTGAGTATGGGAACCCTCAGAAGACTATCCTAACAAAGCTCAAACATGACTGTCAAACAAAACATAGGGTATCTGAACTACACATTAGCCACTGGAACTAGAAAAGGCATAGCACAAACAGATAGTCTGTGCAGGAAAAATTGAACCAATTCCCTAGACCCTGCCAAGCTCCCTAGTATATCTTGAAATTTTCCAGTTAAGTTTTCAGGACAGGTTTAATTTAGGGTAGTAGTTCTCAGAACTATGATTGGTCCTACCTACTGCACAGCCTCCAATAAACAAAATCATCAGGCAAACAGGCAAAGATACTGTCTCTGGAGCCATTTCTGATTTTTCTCTCAGGTACTCCTCCACAACTACATTTTCATATTTTCTTGGCATGAAAGCAAAGAGTTGTGAATAGTTCTGACTTATAAATTCATTTAAGGGAATATAAAAATCTAAATGAATATTAAATAGAAAGAATATGGTCTAGAAAATTAATTTTATTACAAAAGGCATCTGTCTATCTTAAGGGAAGATTAACTTTTCCAGAAATAAGAATGCCTACTTTTAAAGTGCATTCATTACATAATCTTGAACTCATCAAAAGTGAAAAGGCAGTATATAAAGGCATTTAAAAATATTCTCTCTACATTCAAACTGGGGCATATACAAGAATAATAAATTTACCTTCTTAGTATGTACAATATCAAACAATCATGAACTTTACATTACCTTCACATCTTCGATATTGGGATGAGGTGGCGTTTTCATCTGAACAATAGTATAAAGTATATCATGGATGTGGTTATTTAAGTATAGTACAGGATTAGCTATGACTGTTTTTGTCGAAGCAATACTTGCTGAAAGCAGAGGCAGAGTGGTAGGCAACGGTAGTGGAGACTGGAGCTGTTTTACAGTAGTTTCCTATAGGTGACAATGAATTATTTCAAAATAGTTAAAATGAAAGAGAAAAAAATAATTATCAGATAAAACACAAGCAGTAAACACTTAAATAAAAGCCGTATATTTGCCAGGCATGGTGGTGCATGCCTTTATTCCCAGCACTGAAGATGCAGAAGCAGGTGGATCGCTGTGAGACAGAAGCCAGCCTGAAATGGTCTACATACAAGTTCCAGGCCACCTAGGGCTACACAGTGAAACCATATCTCAAAAAACAGATGATAGATAAACAGATCAGATAGATAGATAGATAGATAGATAGATAGATAGATAGATAGATAGATCGACAGGCAGACAGACAGATGCGATGTTTCATGTGTCTGTTCACTCATTTACTGGATTTTGTGCTAGACATAGAAGGTATGAAGATAACAACTATGCTCTCAAGCTTTTGAGTATATTTCTAATTATTAAAACCATAGTCTAAGAAAAACCACATTGAATACAAATATCTACCCCCTAAGAATATGGGAGCTGAACATACTTAGACTCATTTGTAAGAAGATATGTACAGCTGTAACTGAAAGAGCTACTGAAATCACTGAACTAGCCAAGAATAAAAAACAAGTAAGGCCCATACCTGCTGTGATTCTTGTAGCAAAAATTTGAGTTCCATTCTTACTGAGGCCAGACCACCGCCCTGGGCCCCATGAAGGCTACAGTAACTGAGAAACACCCTTAGGAGATCTTGGTTTTTCTGTAACCACAACTTCCGCCTTTCTGCATGTTCCCGTTTAGCCTGCAACCTTCGCCTTTCTATTTGGTGGCGCTCATAGGAACCAATGTCTGGTTTGTCTGCCATTTCTTCCTGATCCAGAAGATCACTCTCTACTTTGGAATATGTTTTACTGGAATATTCTTTAATAACTGATTCATGGTTGCAGATTTCATGTAAGGCAGCAATTTCCTTTTCAAGCCAGTTATAGAGCTGAAATCTGAGTTTTCCTCCATCTACTTCATAACCTGTAGCCAACGTTCTTAATTCAGTCATAAGGATCTTCAAACAAGCTCGGAACTTTAGTTGTTCAGCAATCACATCAACCTCAGTATCACCCTCAGGACAATCCTCTTCCTGAGGGGTCAGTAATGTATTAGGGTCTGAGGCCTTCTGATCAGGTCCATCTTTTCTCCTGGCATCTGTGTTCTTCATTACTAAACCTTCCATACCATCCTCTTCTAAGGCACTATCGTGATCTTCACCCCAATCAAGACTAAGGGGTTCCTCATCAACTGTAACAATTGGCTGACTCCAGTCAAACTGGGATGAAGTCATGGCTGACCAGTCAGCACCAGAACTGCCATTACCATAACTCAGAGGTTTTGACTCTGATGGCCCATTCTCCTTCCTTTCAGAAATGAGGTCAGGCTGATCTCTTTTTACAGGCAAGGAAGATATTTTTGTTACTTTAGGAATTTTAGAAAGTACTTCGAGGGCTAAAACAGGACATCCAACTTTAAAATGAGCATTTGCAGTGGTAAAAAATAATTTCCTTTCTATGAGATTAATTTTATCTGCAATGTTTTTCTCCGTTTTGAGACCTAAAGTCGCCAAAGTTCCTTCAGGGGAAGCAAGATTTCTTCGAATGAGCAAAGGGTGTGTTCGAAGGTAGTTATAAAAACTAAACACCACAGGGTTACAAGACTTGATGATAACTGCAGAAATCAAACAGATAAAATCACAAGCATCTACGTTAATTTGAACTTCTATTGCAAGAGAGTAAAATAAATTAGTATTCCTTCAAAGTAAAGGACATATAACTATTAACCTAGCATTAATGGAACCACATAGCACATTCATGTAAAAATCTATATAACAAAAATAAAAGGAATTTCTCTCTATGCTATGGAGTGATGTAAAGATACAGAAAGTAAGTGAAGGTACAGGAAGGGCCTTTGATTGGCAGCCTTTTATTTAAGAAAATGGAAAGAGGGGCTGAAGCAATGGTTCAGCAGTTAAGAGCACTGGCTGCTCTTGTAGAGGACCCAGGTTTGAGTCCCAGCACCCACATGGCAGCTAACAACCGCTCTCAACCCCAGTTCCAGGGGAATCTGATGCCCTGTTCTTACATCTGCAGGCATTGCATAACAAGAGTGCACTTATACACATTTAGGTAATATACTCATACACATAAAATAAAAATAAAATATTTTTTAAAAGAAAGTAGAGGGTATAAAGACACAAATGCATATTTGCTTATATTTTTTAGTACAAGGAAAACACTAACAATTAGTTTCCTTAAGAAAAGTCAAGGGAATAGGGAAAGAAGCCAGATTTCTCTAAAAAACACTTTGAATATATATAATCTGGGACATGGTGGTGCACATCCATAAGCTCAGCATTAGGAGGCTAAGGTAGAAAGATCATGAGTTCAAGGACACCCTGAATTACATAGTGAGTTCCAGGCCACCCTAAAATATATAAGACCGTACCCCCACAAAAAAATTTTTTTCAAGAAAATCTGGTAATGATAAGGTGGTTTTTATAATCTAAATAAATAAATACATGTTCAGAAATTGCCTTCCTTTTTAAATAACATTTTTACTAATTCTTTGAGAATTTCATACATGTGTAAAATGTATTTTGATTATATTCACCCCACTTACTGTTTCTTCTAACTCCTCCCAGAAAAACCACTCCCCATTCCCTCGCAACTTCATGCCCCCCTTTTTTAAATAACCCACAGAGTCTAATTTGTGCCACCCATATACTCGTGTGTGTGATCACCCACTAGAGCATGGTCAACATATCAGGGAACAAACATATCCTTCAAGAAAACTGACTCTCCCTTCCAAAACCATCACCTGTCAACAGCTCCTCAGCTAGGGATGGGTGCTCATGAGTCCTGCCCCCCAACTGCCTTCCTTTAAAAAAGATACTGGGAAGCCCACAAAAATCTACCTTGCTGTTCATCATCTTCCTTTGGCGTTTGTTCCAATAATGTGTCCAATGCTTGGGTATAATCTTTCATTACCCAATAGGCAAGACTCCGCAGAAAAGGGTCAGGATGTAATTTTTTGCAACTGAATCCTGAGCCATCCTTTTGACAACCCAAAATTTTCTGATTCAAAATAGATATGTAAGTCGATGAAGTCTCAAATTCAGATTCAAATAAACGGGCAATAACCATGGCTAGCTGAATATCTTCCATCTTTTCAAGACATACCTGCAAATTTAAATATTAAGAAATAATTTATTTACTGGTAATTATTTAGTGATACATTATCCCACTGATACTCTGAAGTTATCTATTTATGTTCTCATGGTGGAGATGAGGATCCAAAAATTGAGACAGTCAAACAGAACTAAATAATCGTTTGGTAAGAGAGCAAGGAAAAATAAAAAGGGTTAAGTGATCACAAATTAGTAGCTTCTAGTCCAGAATGATCATTCATGAAATAAGCATAAAACAAAGTATGTCAATATCATCTTAGTCTTAGGTCACTTTAAATAGTACTCATCTTTAAATTAAACATTACTTAAAGTGCTTGAATTTATTCATCAGTCCCTTTTTCAAATGTATCTTCATATAAACATACTATTTTAAAATAATATTCTATTTACTTAACAAATCATTTATAAAGCAGCTACATAATTCTATTCCTGCTCTTGGGAGGTCATTCAAATGTCCCTACTGAGTCTGAGAACAATGTGAACATTTCTCAATCACCATTTCTCTTCTTCCTTTGAGCATCTTATAAACTAATGTTTCCATTTCAAAATTATGACTGTAAAGCACTACAGATATACCTAAGTGTGAAAAAAGGCCTACTTTCAAAATTGACAGTATTTGCATTTTGTTAGAGGTTTTCTGTTTCTGCTATCATCTTTTGGGGTTTTTTTCTTTTTCTTTTACTTTTTCTTTCTTTCTTTCTTTCTTTTTTTTTTTGAGGCAGGTCTCACTCTGTAGCCTTAGCAGGCCTCAAATTTGCAGGAATCCTCCTGCCTCTGCCTCCAAAGTGCTGGGATTACAAATTCCCATCACCACACCAGCTCATGCTTTCTATTTTCCCTTCATCTGTATGGATTGTTCATAAAGGTAGTAACTAACCCCAAGGGAAGATTCCTAGAGAAACAGAAACATTAATAAGTACTCTCTTAATCACCTGCTAGGAACTATATATCAAAAGATGCAAGTCTCACCTCCTCACATTCATTCCCAATATCTAAGGCAAGTATATTACAGAACAGTACAAACTGTTACTTTAGCTCCTTATCTGAATTTCATTTACAAGCACTTAAACTATTGGCTTTTCTGCACAGGATAAGGAGGTTGTGATCTATGCTCATGTTTTAAAAGGTTCAGAATCACAAGACGGGCAGGAAAGAGACATTCATGATCCATAATCAATTTTTTCCATTTTTCCATAAACTTTATACACTATGTTGAAATGTAATATGCCACATGTGAAACTGTAGTTCTCCCTTGAATTTATCACAGTGCAGTGATCTTGTAGCTATTCTGCTCTCAGAAACATGTAACAAAAAACTGCAGTCTCCTCTAAGATCCTTTCTGCTTTTAAATCTCTTGTAAATACTGCACAATTTGATTTCTTATTTACTTGTTTATACCTCAATGGCATCTTTCAATGAACCCGCCAGCAAGAAAAAAGCAGCAGATTGCTCAAAGCGTTGTTTTCCAAGTAAAGAAAAAGCATTTTTCAAAGCAGCTTTTCTCCACCTATCTTCATTAAAGTTGTGGCTGAAAAATGTTGTCATTTTTTCATCATGTTGGGACCTGGAAACCAGAACACAAACAGCAGTGACTAAATCAAACTTAAAATATTCTAATTCTTTACAGAATGCAGCAAAATAGGAAAAAACTCAAACATCCAATTTAAAGATCAACAGCTTCAGTTACAGCTACTGCTTACAAGCATCTCCTTACTTCCAATAAGGAAAGCTAGTGTGTTTCATGTACATGATCAGGAAGCAAGACTACCTTTCACTTTTTCCAACATGTTTTTATCATCATTTTTAAAAACATTCCATCTTTTAAATCAAATGAAGTTATTTTGCTAAAATAACCAAGACATAAAGAAGAAAATCGATTTAATAAAGTTCATGCAATGAATTCTTTTCAAAAGCATTTGAGTTCTGATCCAAAACACAATCTTCTTTCCATTAAATCATATGACATGTTGAGGTAAGTTACCTGAACAGACCCCACACTACAGCTTTCTTCTTCATTGAAAGGTAGAATAATGCAGCATCTAAGGCATCATTGTTCCGTTGAAAAGAAGCTTTGGCAACCTAAATGACAAATAAAATAACATTTTAACTATTTGGCAAAAGAATTACTATTACTTTTTAACAATTAAAAAATAATTACAATTAATTATTACAACAGTGAATGTAATAAACTACAGAAATGGGAAGATCTGGCTCCAGTAGTTTATATGCAAGTTCCTAGAGAAAACCATTTGCGTGGCAGAAACTAGAACTTATTAACCGTTTACCATACACCTGGCACCATTCATCAGTCTTACCGAATCACTACCCACTCCACAGGAACTATTATAACCTCATTTTGTAGATGAGGTGACTGAGCCTAGAAAGGTTTAGCTGAGGTCACAGAGTAATGGGAGGAAAAGGAAAACCTGCATAATAATAAACTAACATAGAACACAATAATGAAACAGACTATTCAATAGATGACTATCTCTTGGAAATCTAATATATTACATTTCTTACTATTTTATAAAAAGTTAAAATGCAGGCTGGTGAGATAGTTGAGCAGATAAAGGTAACTGCTGCCAAGCCTAACCACCTGAGTCTAATCCCTGAAACCTACATGGTGAAGGGAGAAAACTGAATGCCACAAGTTGTCCTCTGACCTCCACATGCATACTAAAAGCTATTCACCCAACCATACACAAATAAATAGATAGATATAAAAGAATTAGGTTAAATGCTTAAGGCAAATTTGATTTCATAATGTAAGGTCCTCTCAGTATTAAGGCAGATATTTGTGATAAAAATGGATTATGTTCAAATATAAGTAAAAACACTTCTTTAAACAAAGTCTCATGTAGCACAGGCTTTTCTTAAACTTTTCACCTTCCTGCCTCCATCCTCCTAAATGCTGGGATTATAGGTGAGGGTGGTAGTGGTGGTGGTGGTGATTGTTCGGAGACAAAGTTTCACTATATATAACTATGTAGCCCAAGGTGGCCTCTTAAAATTAAGCTGGTATAGTGGCTCAGAAAATGATGACCTGAGTTCAGTCCCCAGGTCCCACTAGTAGAAGGAGAGAACTGATTCCCACTAGTTATCCTGACCTCCACATGTGTACCCACACACAAAAACACACACAATAAATAAATAAAAATTTTTAAAATTGTTCTTAAAATGTACAAACTAATTTCCTATGACAGGATTTCTGGAACACAATACATTTCCCCTTTAGATTTTTTAAATTATTTTTATTTTATATGTGTGAGTGTTTTGCCTGTGTGTAAGTGCACCACATGTGTGAAATGCCTACAGAGATCAGAGAGGGTGTTGGATCCCCTAGTTATGGGCAGTTGTTAGCTGCCATATGGGTACTAGGAACCAAACCCAGATCCTCTGCAGGAGCAGCCAGTACTCTTAACCCTTGAGAAATCTCTCCAGTCCCCTTCAATAATTGTTTAATACTTGGGAAAGGAGGCAAGAAGATCAGGAATTAAAGACCAAACTGGGCTAATAGGACCTGTCTCAAGAACAAAAAAATTTGGCTTCAAACTCCAATGGAGAAAAGTTACCTTTTCAATACATCTTCGAAGTGTGTTAACATTCCTCACCCACCAACCAATTCCCATAGCTCTTAACTCAGACCACTGAGGGTCTCCTCTCTGAATTGCTGGAATCATATTGATCAGTTCTTCCTCAGCTTCAGAATGAAAAGCCCAGGCAAAATGGCAGGTAGACACACCTAAATTGGAAACATGAAATAATAACCTTCAAAACTATATTACTAATAGCAAAACAATCTTTTGCATAGTTACATATTCATTTAATTCCAAGTAGAAAGAAAGAATAAAAGAAAGTCTGTCATCAGTCAGTATTTTATACTATAAGCTTCTGAATTCAGGATCAGTGAAGGGACATATAAAGTTCAAATCTAACTTTTCCCTCCCACATAGAATTTCTTTTTTTTTTTTTTCATACAAAAATAAGAGGCACTAGAAGCCAGGTGTGGTGCCTCATAACCCTAGCACTCAAGAATTGGAAACAGGAGGATCAAGGTCATCCAACACACATCCTATACAGTAAATGAGCTACATGAGACCTTGTCTCAAACAGAGAACCACTAAAACTTAATCACTGGAAAAAAGATACTTGAGTACTGAGCTACTCACATGTCTAGACACCAAACTTACTAACAGAGAAAGCTTTGGTCAAGTCAAAAGCCCTGACCTACAAGTCTTATTGTTTATATTGCCATTTACCTGAGGTCAACATCCTTTAGCACTTAATTTTAAAAATTGTTCCATCCTTTGCTCTAATTAGAGAGCTAAGTATCACTTAAAGAAAGTTCTAAACTTACTTCCAGTTACATTTAATGTATCTCTGGGGGTAGAGGATGAGTAATCTTGGTCAAAGCTGCCTAATAATGCTTACATGGCTACCATCCCCTCATAATCCCCATGGCAGAAGACTAGAGGGGACCTACATTGTAATCAGAGGCAATACAGTGGCCTTAGTGATTCCATCACACTGAAAATGTCCAGCTCCATTTAAGAGTAGGTAGACAGAATGCACAAGGGTAGATTAACACAAGATGAGAATGCTGAGTAGGACTAAGAGAAACCTTATGAAGAAGTTGGTCCCATTCAGAAGGAGGTTTTCCTGAAAAGGGTCAGAGTCCCACTGATGATACAATTTATTCCTTTCTTCTCTTCCCCTCTGTCATTATATTGATGGTTTCTGATATCTTATCTTTGGTGTCTCAAAGACAAGACAGTGATACAAAAGACCATTAACTACTTTATACCTGTAGCATGATTCTTTTCTTTTTTCCTCCCTCTGACTTTTGAGACAAAGACACCACACAGACCTGGCTGGCCTCATTATGCAGACCAGACTAGCCTCAGACTTATTGTGATCCTCCCGCTCTGCCTCCTGAAAGCAGGGATTACAGGCCTGAGCCACCATACTCATTTAAAATGGTCCTTGACCAGGAGATTCAGTCCCCCATCCCATCCTACTGCCATGACCTTGCTCATGTCCTTTAAGCTCCATATTTGTAAACTCAAGAAAAGGTTCTTAAAATTTGCTAATGATTGTGATACATCACAAAATGAAGCTGGCAAGGCAGACTGAACTAGTACTGTGTGTTGTTTTTCAGGTTTCTTGCCTCATGCACATTCTGTGGCTTTTCTACTCCTTAGAAGTCACAAGAAGTAGTGACACTCCTTGGCTCTGTTTTCCCTCCTTACAAACCCAAACATGCTAGAAGGTGAAATTACCACTGACTCTTTTTTTTTTTTTTTCTGATACATCTAAAAAATAATGATTGTGCTTCACATACTGCAAGTGAAATCTAGAGGGAGGTTTGAACAGTTAATATCGAGATCTGGAATGGATAAGTCATGCTTTGAACGCAGACTACCTTGATGAGAAAAGAGAAGCAGAAGGGAAGCCACATCACACAGCCTCTCAGCAGTGTCCCTTACTTTCATCATAGTTGCTGAGGAACAGCTTTTAAAGTACTGGGAGAATCCATCTTGTTGTCCTCCCCGTCAGGTTCTCTGGACCCACTTGTCCCACTCTGTATTTGTTGTTTGTTTGTGCTTTTTTGTCTCCTTAACATTAAGGACTTAATATTTTTAATTTTGGAAGAATTAAAGATAAATGAACTGGATTAAGGGGGGGCAAAAGAAAGAAAAAACAGAAAGGATGAAAGAGAAATGGAAGGAAGGGAAGGGGAAGAAGAAGAGGAAGGGAAGGGAGGAAGGGGAAAGAAAGGGATGGGAGGGGAGGGAGGGAGGGAGGGAGGGAGGGAGGGAGGGAGGGAGGGAGGGAGGGAGGGAGGGAGGGGAGAGAAAAGGAGAGGAAGGAGGGAGGAGGGAAGGGGAAGACTTGCTCAAGATGGGGGTATAGCACAGCTGCAGAGTGCTTGCCTAACAAGCATGAAGCCCTGGGGTGGATCCCCAGCACAGAAAGAAACAGGGAGACAGAGAGACTATATATAAACCCATTTAGAAACAGATGTCTGAGGTTAACAATGATCACATTAGAACACAAAAATATGAAGCTGTCAGTAGTCCTACTACATACAATTAATTTCTTTGTTAACTACTATACAGTTCCTATGTATTCTAAAGATTTTTTGTAATAGCTACTGCTTTACAGTAATTCCTTTAGAAAATATAAGGGACCATTTTGAATAATAATCTTGGTATTTTAAATTTCTCATTGATTATATTTAAAGACAACTATGTTTGAAATCAAACCACTAAATCAATGTAATAAATCTGAGAAATCACTACAATTTTAGGAAAAAGGGGGCAGGGGATTATGACATTAATTTGTAGGTTTCAAATCATTTATTTTATATGTATGTATGAGTGTTTTGACTTCATGTATATAAGTTATATGTATGTGCAAAATCTAAACAGGTCAGAAGAAGGCATTGAATCCCCTGGAGCTAAATTTATAGATGGTTGTTAGCTGCCATGTGGGTGCTAGGACCTGAACCCAGGTCCTCTGGAAGAGCAGTCAGTGCTCTTAACCATTTCTCCAACTCCTAATTTGTAGGTTTGAAGAAGCTGAAAGGTAAATTAATCTTCCCCCTCTACCAAGTTTAAGGACAAATTATCACATCAATTGTATTAGATGCTATTACATAGCAATAAAAACATATGCTTTTGTTGATATAAAATTAATGTTATAAAGAAAAAGATTAGACTATACTACATAGTTTTTTGAGACATGGGCTGCTCTGTAGTCTAGGCTGCCCTCAAACCTGAAGTACTTCTGACTCAGCCTCCTGAATGTTGGGATTATAAGACTATACTACCGAGTTCATTGAACATGAGATATTTCTAAAATCTATTCAAATGGCAGAAATTATATAAAAAGGTACTATCAGATGTTGGTAATAGGCTGGGTTTTGACACCACAAAACATTGTTTCTGAAAATGTAAGTAAGTCATCTTTCTGAAGGACATTTCGCAAATACTAATCAAGAATTAAGAATTTTCACACCCTTTGGAACTCAGTAATCTAGCTGCTGGGAAACATGAAATATATACCTGTATGAAATTTTTTCATAAATAAAGTAACATGAGGTAATCAGCAGAATTATACATAAACATAACAAAGATAAAATATAAATAAAAATAAAAACAAAACAATTCAATACAAATATTCATACACAAAGTTATAAATCATTCACTGCAATGATAATTCAAATCTTAAAACCAGAAAAATTTAAATGCCTTTAAAATAAAGTGTTGGGTAAATGAAATATAGCTTTGATACACAACCAAATCTTGTTTTCAGTAGAACACAGGGACACAACATATCTGTAATCCCATCTCTTGGAAGGTGGGGCAAGAACTGCCATGAGCTCAAAGCCAGCATGTACTACATTTGAATACTAGGCCATCCATGGATACATACTAAGACCTTGCCACAAAAAAAAACACAAATTTGGGAGCTGGAGAGATGGCTCAATAGTTTGGAGCACTGGTTGCTCTTGCAGAGGACCCAGGTTTGGTTCCCAGCATCCACATGGCAGTTAACAACCAACTGTAACTCCAGTTCCAGGGGATCTGATGCTTCTTCTGGCCTCCACAGGCATTTTACAACATGGGTTTACTTATATACATGCAGGCAATACATTCATACACATAAAAAAATTAATAAGTATTTTTTAAAACACAAATTTAAAAATAAGAAAATTAAAATAAATCTTATTTTCAGAGTATGTATAAGGTAAAGGAGAAATGTTATGAGGACAATGGTCCATCAAGTTTAGGACCTAAACCTACATTCTAACTGCATATGGGTCTTTTGGTTTGAAAAGGTATATAGTCTAAGGAAATGAGCACTGGATTAGGGGTCTAACTCCATGTCTACACTCTTAAGATTCTATAGTTCTACATTTCAACCTGAAAGTAAAACATAAATCTTATGTCTCAAATTAGCAGTATGCTCGACTTATGCAAATGCACTGGGTCCATATGGCAGATCTCTCTGAAACATCAATTTTACCTGCTGGGAACTAAGAACATAATCCTTACATAAAAATAAACATATCTGATCCTGTTAGACAACACCTATAACACCAGAACTTGGAAAGCTGAGGCAGGAGGGTCATCAAGAATTCAAGGTCAGCTTGGACTACAGACTGAGTTCCAGGCCAGCCTGGGCTACACAGTGAAACCATGTGAAAAGAGAGAGGAAGGAGGAGAGAAACAAGGAAGCAAAGAGAGAAAGAGGGAAGATAATGACACAAAAATATTTATAAAGTTCTTAAAGGGAACTTTACGAAATTGCACTATTTGAGCAAAGATCACAGGGCTGGGTAGATCTAAAGGACACAGGAAAATGGCAAATGGGTACCATGTGGCAGGAAGATCTTTAGGCTACTAATAACTATGCACATATGATCCACCTGCTGCTTATACTCAAACATGAGCATATTCAACATCTACTTATTATTATACTTCAACATTAAATAAAAGTTGTGCAAGGATTTAAACAGTAAATGTAATACCTTGATGAAGAAGCTGTACTCGGTATAAAGGAGGCAGTGATGTCAAAAGGCATGTGTGTAAGCGCATTGCTAACAAGTATCTCAAACCACACTCATCTAAGGTGTCTCTTCCTGTAATTTTAAGCAGAAAATATGTTTAAGGAAAAAGGAATTCAACAGGCCACAAACTGATTTAAAAGGTTTGAAATGAACATTAAACTCTGTAAATAACAATTTGTACAAATACATATTTTAATGTACTCTTTTGTGAACAAGTTTAATGTGTTTACAAAGAACATATCTTAGCTGGGTGTGGTGCTGCACACCTTTAATCCCAGCACTCAGGAGGAGAGGCAGACAGATTTCTGTAAGATCAAGACCAGCCTGGTCTTTATGCCCAGTTTAGCACAGCTTGGGCTACCAGAAGACTCAGACCAAAAAAAAAAAAAAAAGAAAGAAAGAAAGAGAGAGAGAGAGAGAGAGAGAGAAAGGAAGGAAGGAAGGAAGGAACATATCTTTGTAAAACATGAACACTAAAACTCTAAAGTAATAAAATGATTTGAGAAAATTACCTATTAGTACAAATAACCATAGTATCTATGCTTCTAATAAATGAAAGAAACCTTGAATTCGAACAATATATCTGGTAACTAAGTAAGTAAGGTAACTCTTAACAATCTTTCCTGCATGAATTGATATTTACTGATGGGGATTATATAACTAAAGTGAAATCATTTGTTGTAATCAAACAAATAAAAATTTCTAGACTGTTTAGCTTGACTAAAATACTACCAAAGATTTGAAAATTGATTTCAAGTCTAGTTACTGTTACGTTAAAAAGGTTAAGTTGAATTTCATATTGATTCCACAAATTTATATACTCAAATTTGATACGTAGTCAAAACTTCAGCAAAGGTATGCAAACATGGCAATTTAAGTAAATTTAACTATCAGCCATTAAAAGCACTGATAGAACCTCAGCCAGTAACTGAAATATAGCAAGTCCTCAAAGAGCAGAATATATTTTCCAAAGAAAAATAATTTTTTAATTGCCAAAGGTTAAGTGTCAATTCTATTTCCCATCTCCTATTTATTCATCCATTTATTCATTCAACAAGTTTAGCATTTACTACATATAAGACAGTTTAGGCACTGGGGATAAGGCAGAGTTAATAAGTAGATCATAAATAATACATGGAAATTAATGCTATGGAGGACTGGGAGATGGAGGTGATGAAGCAAGAGTGTTCTGTTTCTTATGTGGCCAAGGAAGAACACTACAATAGGATGAAATCTGAGCATAAATAGGAAGTAAGGGAATGAATCATACATAAATCTGGAAGAGGTTCTAGGTAGAGGAAAGGCAAGTCTAAATACCCTAAGAAAATAACACACTTGGGTGTCTGTGGGGTAACAAAGAGGCCTGTGCTTAACTGAAAATGAGCACCGACCATGTGGAGCCTTGTAGATCACTGTGAAGATTCTGACTTTTATTAAAGTTACATGGAAGTCACAAGTATATGCTGAGCAGAAGAGACATTTAATATGATTTTGTTTCTAATGAATCACTTGCTCCATGTGAAAGACATCACTGACATGGATGAAGCTGTTAGGAGACTTTCTCAGTAATTGGGCAGGAAGCAACAGTGACGAGCCAGGGTAGTAACTGCACAGGTAATAAAAAATGACTGGATTCTGGCATAGCAGAACTGATATAGGAGGGCATCTGCCTACCTCCCTACTAGAATGTTATGATAATTAATGGGATAAAATACATAAAATACCTGGTACATACATTTACTCCACAACATTTATTGAATGAACAAATGAATGAATGAATGGTCAATAATTTTGTTTCCTTTAACCAACTCTGTTTCCCTCAACTATCTGCACAGAAGAATGAAACCCAGTTTCAAGTGGCAAGATACATATTACAGTAAATATCTGAAAAACATTTCTCAGGAGAACATTTGGAGAAAATTATGTAACTATAAAAAGTTATCTATACCTCAAAAATAAAAAAATAAGCAAGGTTGATTCATGAGATCTCTATAAGCTTCATGATTCTTCAATAAAAATGACATGGGCCATTTTACCACTCAAAGAAAAACACCACCATAAGAATCAATCTTGGAAAACCAAGACACTATATATCCAAAATCATTAGAGGTTTCAGTGTAAGTACTCGTGTGAGAATGCACAGACATAAATCTACGTCATATATGCAAGTAATGGCTTTAAGTGTCTTTCCTTTTACAAACAAGCTATTGTATAATATTTATTGGGTCTTTTTTCCTCATAAGGGTTGAAAAAAAACAAGTCAACATGTCAGTCATTACACAGATAATACAATTAAGGATAGATTTTTACCTGAGTAGTTCTTATCTCTGTTTTCATCAAGCTCAGTACTGGTAGTTGCCACGGTATCAGCCAATGCTACAAGGAACATCTGCTCCAAGCGGGTAAGGCCTGGTAGACTTGAGTGCATAAGATGACTTGAAAGTACCCTAGCGTGTTCCTGGCCAAAATAAGCTGGTCCATACTGAGAAAGATTTATTACTTTTGATTTGCTTTCTCTCTTTTCTGGGTCTAAATCAATATCATCTGTTGTTATATCCTGGACTTGGAACAGCTCTGAATATTGATCCTCTGGTTGACTTTCAATATGGTCCTCATAGCTCTGTGGCATTTTTGTGCTCTCTTCTGAAATTCTGTAGGATGTGTCCTGATCAGCAGCAAGCAGTGCATGTAGTGGTAGTGGAGGAATAGAATCTATCTCAGTATAATCTCGAGTACCATCCTTTCCTATGGTGACTGTATCCTTTGCTGTACTGCCACTTACACTAATTGTCCGAGAAAGGTGTCGCTTAGTTCCTTCTCCAGCATCAGGATCCCTAACTATCGCAACTTCACCTGCAATACATTTTACTAAATGAGAGAGGATAGCTTTAGCTCTTCGAACTTTCCCTAAGTCCATCAATTCTAATAGCTGAGTTGGATGATACTGTGGGAGAGTCGGAGAGAGTACATGTGCAGCCTCAAATAAGCCACCATCTTGAACTACAGTTGGTGAACAAAAAACATCATCAGCAACAGCTGTTCCTTCAACAATATTTTTTCTTGCCAACATACTAGATTTAAAGGTAGAATGATCTTGTACTGCTGTCTCTTCTATAGGACTATCAGCTTCAATGTCTCCAAATTTGACAGAATGCTTCCACTGGGCATATACATGCATTTCACAATCCATTCCCACCACCAATATCCCATCTCTTACCCAAGAGAGAGACACAGGCAGTGAAGGTGTACCATCAACAGATGATACCAAGTCTATAGCTCTAAGAAGAACCCATCTTGACCTAACTCCTTGCTTGATACTACCACCTAGTGGTAAAGTAATGACAGCTACTCCATCCTTACTATTGGTTTGCTCAGTGACAATTCCTGAAAGCCTACCATACATGAAGATATTAGCACCAACCCCCACTGTGAGAATATGGGAGCCATCTTCTTTTGACACCCAGTCCAAATGTACTAAATGTTTGATATTTGGAATCAGGTATCTATCCTTACTTAAAAGTGCATCTGATTTACTATATACAAACAGATTACTGTCAACACTGACCCTTGAATCAAGTACACTCCCAACCTTAACCAAATCATCAAGATGAATCGTTTGTTCTAAAACCCATTCTGACCCTCCTGTAGATTCACATTCAAATATACAAACATGCATAGAAAACTCTTTAGAAATAAATCCATTGTGGTGGATAGGCTGCTTATAAGCCACTGCAAGTCGGCCTGTATATGAACAACTAACAGCAACAGGTCTTCCCACAATGCTCACTGTACTGCTATTATGTTCCCCTTCATCATTCATCAGGGGCCATCTCCTCCAATGATAGGTTTCTTTATCATCACTTGTATTACATAGTTGGTTGGTTTCCATACAACATTTCCAGAACCGTACTTTATTGTCCGAACAAGTTGTAACCACTAAATAAGGTGCAAGGCAGACTGGATAAATTGAAGAGGAACTCAGATGACCTTGAGAAAGGGAAAAGCAAATAGTCATAATCACAGAACCACAAAATGTGAAATCAAAAGACCTCATTCTTTTTACCCAGTTTAATTCACCCTTGCTTAATTGAACCAGAACCCGTATATCATTCCTGTCTACAACCACTAAACACATCACATATACTGTCAACTAAAAGATAATGGTTAAGATTTGGAGTCAGAAGACCTGGATTCAAGTTTCAGTCCCTCAATATCTTTGAAATAGTGGAAAAGCCATTTATATGAGCCTTTTCCATCTAAATAATAGGGAACAGTTATTACTTGCCTTGGAATGAATAGATAACAGAAATATGTATCTTTTAATTTTTAAAGAATTTATTGATTGACTGATTATGTGTATGTGGTAAGTGTATACATGAATACACAGGCATACATGCCTCACAAGTGAAGGTCTCCTGACACTTTGTAGTATCTGGAAATAGAATTCAAGTCATCAGGCCTCCATACAAGTTCCTCTACCTGCAGAGCCATCTTGCTGGCCTGGCATATAATATAGTTTAATGTGAAGTATTTTGTCTGCATTTGGAATACTACAATGGTAAAACTTCAGTTATGTTTTTGTGAAATCACTGAAGTTCTTTTTTTTCCCTACAACCAGAGGGCTCAGTGAGCAAAGGTGCTGGCCCCAAGCATGATGACCTGAGTTTAATCTGTCAATCGACATAGTAGGAAAGAACTGACTCCTACACGTTGTCCCCTGGCCTCCACATGTTCACTGTGCTGTGCACCCTATCATACCCACACACACACAAAAAATAAAATAAATACAAAAATTTTTAAAGTTAAGGCTGGGAGCACTGGCACAAGCCTTTAATCCTAGCACCCAGGAGGTAGATCTCTTTGAGTTCAAGGTCAGCTTGGTCAACATAGTGAGTTCCAGGCCAGTCTGGGCTACATAGTGAGTCCCTATTTGAAAAACGATGTTATTTTAAGACAGCATTCACTCTGTGCTAATCATGTTTCACCTTTATTAAGTATATGTGAACAGGTTTCATAGATACTTTGAAGAAAAATATAATCCCAGCCTTCAGGAGGCTAAGGTAGGAAGATTGCTATGAGTTCAAAGTCAGCCTGAGCTACACAGTGAAAAAAAAACAGAGAAAAAAAATTTCCTGCCCTGCCAATTGCATTTATCATAAAAAAAATTATAAACAAAATATAATTTTAAAACTGGCAGATCATTACAAGAAAATAAATAACTCAATGTCATTGTAGAAAATATATCATGAGTTCATCCATTTTATCCCTCTAAGTCACAACTGCTCAGTCTTAACACTTTACCTGCTGATGGTGTTGCTCTTATTACTTCAACTCCTTCTGGGAGATCCAGAGGCTGGCTATAAACCAGTCTGGAACTCAGAATAAGTTTACTAGCAGTCTGAAGATTGGCAATTGATGAAGAGTGTGGCATGGGGCTTATACTAGGGAAGGCTTCTGGAGACGAGTCAACATTCTTCTGTCCAGGAACTGAAAGTAGACTGTCAGATGAAAGGCTTTCTGCAGTTTTAGCTTTGAAAATAAATTTGAAATGTATTATTATTATTACCACTATACACATGAGCTACAAGAATATTTTATTACTATTTGTTTGTGACAGGATCTCACCACAGAGCCTGGTCTACTTGGAGCTCACTATATAGACCAGGCTGGCCTCAAAACTCACAGAGATCCACCTGTTTCTGTGCGCTGGGGTTAAAAGTATATACCACCACCTCTGGCCTTATTTTATTATTCTTTAAGAAATGCAGCTTCTTAGAAGTGCTTCTATTTCTAAGAAGACAATTTTCAAACTTTTTCTTGGTTACCTTGATAAATATGTACTATTTGGTTCTTTTTCATCATGACCAACTCTTTCACATGAATACTGTCAGGGGAGAACCACAACATGGGAGCACTAAAAACCTTTAGTTATGTAGTCCAGCATTCTTAAATTTTAAATCACATTAAAGGGGTAAGGAATGCATTAGTACAAAAATTCCCATCCCTAAACCCAGAGATGCTGATTACAATGACTTGGGACAGATCTCAGTTATTTGCACTTTTAATAGTGCCCTAATGGTCTAGTGAGATTGTTCAGCAGGTAAACTTGCTGCAAGCCTAATGATCACCTGAATTTGATCACCAGGTCCCACATGGTGGAAAAGAAAACCAACTCCAGAAATTGTCCTCTGACCACACATGCACCCAGTGCACGTATGTACACAAACACACACACAATAAATAAATAAGTAAATAAATATGCAAATAAATAAATAAATAAATGTGAAAGCGACCTAGGTATTTCTTAAACAGAAGCATGAGTCAAACTTTACTACCTAAAGTGAAGAAGTTTAAACTTGAGTGACATCAAGGATTTTTCTAAGATCATTTAATTACCTATCCTCTTGACTACAAGAGCTTAAACAAGACAATATGAAGTTCCAAACAGATTTAAGACATTATGAAATGACAGGGTTGTAAAGCATGTTAACATTTATCTTCTTCCAAAAAAGAATCTAAACAGATTCAGTTATCTGTGCTTCTGTTAGGGGTGAAAATATTCTTCACATTATTTATTTGTGTGCCTGCCTTTACCCATTACATTATGAATTTATCAAGGACAGAGAGGATCCCCTATTGCTTTTGGCATCTCAGTATGCCCCAAGACTACTCAAAAAATAATTCTCTTCTTGTTTTTGATGAGTGTTAAACATGATGATCTATCTTATAATGGCAGGCCATTCAATATAAAATATGAAAACATTTTTCATAAAATGGAGTAAGATTACAGATACACAACACTCATCAGAAGAATGAAATTCTAATTCTGGCTCTATTGCTAAGATACATTTCCTTAAACAAGGCCTGTCAGCATCACTGGCTATTTTCTCATCTGCAAAATGAAGTTAAGCTACATCACTTCTCTTCATAGAAGCCTGGCAACTGTCTGAATATATACCTTGGGCTATGAAAGAAAATATGGACAAGAGAAAAGACTATGCTATTCTATCATCTCAGTATCTGTGATCTTCTATTGTAAACAGGGCAGACAAGCAACAATAGGCCTAGCTTTAGAGAAACAGCAGCAAATGCTCCCTCATAAACAATAGAGACCTACAAGGATTGATCATTGCTTCTAAGTCTTTTCAGGGTCAGCCTTCATTACGAACTCAATTCTAGAAAATACTGTATTCTCTGATGGGTTAAGAATTTCTTCCTGGGACTGCAAATAGCTCAGCAGTTAAGAGCTCTGGCCACTACTGCAGGGAACCCGGGTTCCACTGGTAACTAACAACTGTGTAACTCCAGATCCTGAGATCCAATACCCACTCCTGGCCTCTGTGGGTACTGCACACACAGGTGCACTTACAAACATGCAAACAAAACACTCATACACATTTCAAAAAAATCAAAGAAAAAATGTTTAAGAATTTATTCCTGCCAAGCTGATTTGACAACCCTTACTCTTATGTTTGCACATAAAACAATATATAATACCAAAAAATTAACATGAAAAGTTTGAATTTATTTTCTTAATTCCACGTGCCTCAACTGGAGACAGATATTTTATTAAATAATTTGGCTTTTCTAATGACATTTCATGTTAGAAATGTCATCCTCATTTTACTTAGAACTGCTACCTACAATTACATTATAATGTAAAATACAAAAGGAACCCAAAATACCTATTATTATTGGTTCACTATAATAAATAATGTTCATAAAATTGGTTTGTAATATAATCACCAGAAATAATAAAACCTTCATACAGCTCTTAAGTACTTTGACAAAGAGATGACAAATGGCTGAAGTGAGAAACCAGTTCACTGAGCTGACGATTACACATTATATTCATGTATTGAAATGTCATACTTTAACCCATGAACATTTCGTATGTAAATTAAAAATAAAATATATTTAATATATTATCTAAAAACAATAGATTCAGTTTTATACAGCTATCCATGTGATTCTTTAACAATTATTTCTCAGAAAATGAAGTTTAAAAATAAAGCAAAAAAAAAAAAAAACTTCAGTAAGGCCTACAGAGTGAGTTCATGGCCAGCCTAGGTTATATAATGTTTTTGTCTCAAAACAGAAAGAAAACTTGGCTAAGGATTTAGAGTGCTTCCCTAGGTACAAGATACTGAGTGCTAACTCCTGAACCCCCACCCATGAAATTTAATTTCTTTGCTTCATAATTAATCTGAATGTGCATAGCAAAGTATGGCTGAAATAATTTATCATCCACACTATTGTATTTTCCTTAATGCTCCCTAAAACCATTGTTCATAAGCTCTAGGTGTCCAATGATATTTTATCAAATAGCAATTCTGTTTCTCATAATGATGCTAAGCTGATGTATACTACATCAAACAGTAAAGTTCAAGAGTCCACATTGATTATGCAGGCAGAGCTGATTTATAAACACATCATACAGCACTCAAGAGGCTGAGGCAGGAGGACCTTCAGTGTTATTCCAGCTTGGTTACAACATGAGATCCTGTCTCCAAAAACATAAATAAATAAATAAAAATATATAAATAAGTAAGTAGAGAGACATACCTTAATTCATCAGCTTCACTGAAGAGTTCATTACAATTTCATTTTAAAGAATTAACTAACAAAGCACAGTCTATAAAATGAATCTCAGTACAAAATGGTAACATAATTACTTACCTAAACATGCTTGTACAGATTTAAGATGAAGGTGCCACATATGGAGAATAGAGTAATTATTGCTGTCCTTCTCAATGACTACTAAAAAGAATTTTTCTGAAAATGGTGGCGGACGATATCCTATTATTCAAAGGGGAAAAATAATTTAATTAATGTTTTTCTACAGGGTTAGAAAAAGTATTTTTTAAAACTAGCCAACATCACTTGAAATGCACGGAAGTTGGAAAGGAAAAGAAATGCTTGAATATGATTTGTCCTCTCCAAAATTCATATTGACTTAATTTTTACTGTGAGAGATAAGAAGGATAGAAATTTAATCTGATCGTGATACTTAGAGGTGAGGCCTTTAGGAGGAGGTAGGATCAAATAAGGGCATTAGGGTAGAGCCAACATGACCAAATACTAGAGACTATCAAAGAAAAGACTGAAAAAAGAGGTGCATTCCCTATCTCTCCCCAAGTGATGTGAGCCTGAGCTACCCCCTAGGACTCTGTCATCATCAGATGCAACCACTGAACACTGGACCCCAAATCTCTTTTCTTTATAATCTGTATAATCAATGGTACTATGCTATTGACAACAGAAAACGAACAAATACAGGGAAGAACTGATTTCAATATAATTTTTGTGCAAATATACCTACAGAGCTATCAAAGGCCAATGCAAGACTAGAGAGATGGTTCAGTGGTTAAGAGCACTAGCTGCTCTTGCAGAGAACCCAGGTTCAGTTTCCAATACCCACATAGTACCTAACAACCATCCACAACTCCAGTTCCAGGGTTTTGATGCCCTCTTCTGGCCTCTGTAGGTACTTACATATAGGCAGAACATGCATACACACACACACACACACACACACACACACACACACACACACAGAAAAAAAAAGACCAATGAGGCTCTGTCAAAAGCACAAAACAGGTTCAGTGATAAAAGGAACTTGCCACACAAGCCTGGTGATCTGGGTTCAATTCCAACAACCAACATAAAGATAAAAGGAAAGAACCACCTCCACAAAGTTGTACACTAACTTCCACACATATCTGTAGTATACACATCCACACACAAATATCATGTGCTCACACACACACAGTAATAAGAAACAAGTTTACATTTAAAAAATACACAGATGGAGTGCCAGTTGTGGCGGTGCATGTCTTTTACCCAAGCATTTAGGCAGGCAGAGTAGGCAGATCTCTCTGTAAGATCAAAGCCAGTCTGATCTACATAGCCAGTTTCAGGCTAGCTGGGGCTACCAGGAGACCCTGTCTCAAAAAATAAATAAACTGAAGGTTAGATAGCTCGATTGGTAAAGGTGCTTGCTACCAAGCCTGAAGACCTGAGCTCAATCCATAGAACACACATAGTAAAAAGCAGGAACTGAATCCCCCAAGCTGTCCTCTGAGTTCTACATTCATACCATGACATGCACACACACACAATAACTAACTATGTTTGTGTGTTAAAAATTCAAAGAATGAAACATTGTTTTATCCTAAAAAAAAGCTAAACTGCTTTTCTCATATGAAAATAACATTTTTTAAATTGTACATAATTGAGGGAAATACAGTAGTGAAGGTGCAGAAAACCTTGTAGAAACTTAATGTATTTTTTAATGGAAAGATACATGCATAAATAAGTGAATGTTTTTTTTAAAAAGGAATAGTTTGTAGGACAACTTGAGAAAAAAAATCTACAAGTAAATCTGAAAGAATGTAATACAAATGGTCAGAATGACTTTATATTAAAAGACTCTCAATAGCTTAACACAAGATAATGTGAGCAGTCAGAAGAATAATTAACTGGCATACATGCCTGAAATCTCAGTACTCAGAAGGCTGGGACAGCAAGATCAGGGTTGAGGGTTGGCCAGAGCTACACAATAAGACCCAGTCTCAGGCTGGAGAGATGGCTCAGCGGTTAAGAGCGTTGACTGCTCTTGCAGAGGATCTAGGTTCAATTCCCAGCACCCACATGGCAGCTAACAACCACCCATAATTCAAGTTCCAGGAGAATCCAACGCCTTCTTCTGACCTCTGTGGGCACTTTAGAATACAGGTGCACTTATACATGCAAGCAATATACTCAGAGACATAAAATAAAAATAATTAAAATTTTTAAATTTTTTTTAAAGACCCAGTCTCAAAAACGAAAAACGAGCAGGGCATAGTGACATATGTCACTATGCATTAAGGAGGCAGAAACAGGCAGACTGCTGCAAATTCAAGGCCATCCTAGACTATACAGAGTTTATCATCAGTCAGGCTACATAGCAAGATTTGGTCTGAAAAACAATTGGGGGGATTTATGAGACCACACCCATCTCTGAGAATCTATAAGCAGCTAATTATGGTTGCTAGGGAAGGGAAAAACATTTTTTTTCCAGTGGTATGGCCATTAGCAAGATGCCTATAAACAACTTCTCACTCATTCTCCTGTAAGGAATTCTAATGAAACTTACTAGAACGAACACACACACACACACACACACACACACACACACCCATACACACACTAAGGAAAAGAACTAGTTAGGAAAAAGAAGAGGGGATGATTATCAGGAGTGAGATTCCTTTCTCACTAGAGACAAAAATTGGAAATGGATGAGATCAATAAATAAATGTTAGTTGACCATGAAGAAATCAAAACAAAACAAAAACATGATTACAGACTGAAATAAGGTAAGTACATAGAAATCTCTAAGTCAAATGTCTTTATCTCCATGTACAGTATTGTTCAATAGAGGTTTATAAAATGGATTCATAATACCCAAAACACAAAGAAAGTAAAATACCAATAAAAAATAATTCTTCAGTCATCACTTAAATTGTAAATTAAAGAGAAAGAACTAAGCACTTACCCTGACTTTCCTAAAATTAGTTTTTCAAAGTAAAGTCCTAGTAGGTATAGGAATGTTTCTCTTTCTCCTCCCCACCCCCACCTTTACAGATGCTTTCCAATGAAATGGAAAATGAATAAACTTAGAAAAATCACAATTTTTCAATCCCTAGAAAAATACTGATTTAAAGTAAATAATGCTCAGAGAAGGAAACCAAAAGATAAAAGATTGCTGACAAATCAGGTATGGTGGCACACACCTTTAATCCCAGCTCTTAAGGGACAAAGTCAGGTGAATATCTGTAAGATGGAGGCCAGCCTGGTCTACACAGCAAGTTCTAGGCCAGCTGGGACTACAGAGAGACCCTGTCTCAAAAAAACAAACAAAACTTGCTGGCAAACTACATTGGAGTCACAACATGAATCTCTTGATTCTCGGTATCACTAAGTGAAACACCCAAACATTCTGATAAATATGAAGTAGAAAGCATCACATAGGAAGCTGACTCTGGCACTGATCAACATCCATTTTAGAGAAAGTATGGTAGAAAAGTGTAAACACACACACACACACCATAAATGAGTAGTCAAAGAAGTTCCTAAAACATAACTTGTTCTAATGTCAGTGACATAATGATGGTAAACAGTAAAATTTGTTTCAATCTAAAGACTCAACAGATAATGAAACACAACATGTGGACTTTGGATATAGATTCAAACAAATTAAAAACATACAAACAAAAATGCCAATTTTTAGACAAATAGAATAAAAACTACTTATATGACTCTGAAGAATTTTATTAACGCAATAACAGTAAGAAACAATTTTGTTTTCAGAAAGGCAGAGGCTGGAGAGATGGTTCAGTGGTTGAGAACACTGCTCTTGCAGAGGACCCAGATTTGGTTCCCAGCATCTACTTGGCAGTTAACAACCATCTATAACTCCAGTTCCAGGGGATCCAACGTCCTCTTCTGGCCTCCAAGGGTATGACATGGGTGCAACTCACATAATGTACTTACATATATGCAGGCCAAACACCCACATAAAATAAAAATAATACTTTAAAAAGAAAAACATAAAATTGGGAAGAAAAACACAGAAAAACTAACACACACACAAAAGAGGAAAATTTTTCAAGAAGCATTAAAAAAAATCTTTTGGTCTGATTTGACAAAGGCATAAGAAATATATCTGGAAACCCTTCATAAACAAAAGAGGCATTCATTTTAGAAAACAAATTCCTATGTGCATGAGTTCTTTCCTTACATGTAAATGCATCACAGAAATGCAGAGACCAGAGGAGGCGGAAGAGGAAGTCTGATACCTTGGAACTGGTTACAGATGGTTGTAACCCAGGTCCCCTGCAAGAGCAGCCAGTGCTCTCAACTAATCAGTCATCTCTCCAGCCCCAGAAAATGAATTCCTAAAGAAGGGTATGTCTTTTCATTTTAAGGTAGCATAACTGTCATAAATTTTTAAAACAGAAGAAGAAATTATAGTTTTGTATTTATACCTTTCTCTTTTTGAGACAGAGTCTCTGAACAGCCCAGCTGGCTGGAACTCACTACGAAGGCCAGGCTGACCTCGATCTCACAGAGATCTGCCTGCCTCTGACTCACAAGTGCTGGGATTAAAAGCATGGGCCACCCAAAATCATAAATTCTAAGGGAAGCATTCAAAGCTAAATTTTACAGTTGAACTAAATAATACAATGTTTTTTGAAGGATCTTATGAAAACCCTATTTTCTTTCAAAAAGGGAAAAAGAAATACCACATTTCAGAGGAAGAAACAGAGAAATGATCCTTTCAGCTCACAGCACCTATGAGGTCTCTACTGTAACACAGCACAGCATCTTAATTCCTAGTTTATCTCTGGTCTTTGGCAATTGACTTTAAAACTCTACTAAAATTGACTGGTTTCTTCTTTCACAATCAACATAATTAGTTATCGTCTTGAATAATTAAAGCTACTTCTCAAAATAAACTTGGTTTCATAAATATTATTCTTAGCACAAGTCTATGTTATCACTAAACCTTCTATCAAAATTTAATTTTTTAAAGACAAGGTCTCATATAACTCAGGCTGGCTTTAAACTCTATGCAGCTAAGGATAATTTTGAACTTATGATCTCCCTTATTTCACTTCCCAAATGTGAGGATTACAGGTGGGGACCATCATGCTGGTTTCATGTGGTTCTGGGATAGAACTCAGGGCTTTGTGCATGCCAGGCAAGCACTCTACCAACTGATCTACATCTCCAGCTCTCAAAATGTAATTTTTACCAAGGAGCCTTCTTCATGTATGAACAAGAAACTTTTTAAAGATTTTGTTTTTATTTTAAACTATGTGTATGTATATGTCTCTGTGTGTAGGAATGTACATGTGAGTACAGGTGCCTGTAGAAGTCAGAAGAGGGCGTGGGATCACCTAGAGGTGAGTTACAGGCAATTATGGGCTGCCCAACACAAGTGCTAGGAACCAAACTTGAGTCTCTGGGAAGAGCAGCAAATATTCTTAACTGTTGCACTCTTTTCTTCAACCCTGATAAACAAAAAGCAACTTTTGACAGTTAAATCATGTAACTGCCAAAAGTTTATGACAGCAGCAACCTCAGAAAACCCATTTTTTTACAATTTTTTTACTCTATGTATGAGTGTATTGTCTGCACATGTGTAAATGCACCTGTGTCGTACAATGCTTGCAGAAGTCAGAAGAGAGCATTGGATCCATTGGAACTGGGGTGTTGGGACAGTTGTTAGCTACCATGTCAAACCCAGATTCTCTGCAAGAGTAGTCAGTGCTCATAACTGCTAAGCCATCTCTCCAGCCCAGAAAACCCACATTTAATGAAAGCTGGAAGATTTTTTTTTAATGATTAAGATTAAAAACCTCACATTTTTTTCCAGATGAGATTTCATTGTTTATTTTTGGCCATTCTGAAATAGCAATGACTCAGTCCACTTCATCAGCCAAAAACCAAACCAAAAAAAACAGTACCTTGTGATGGCTGAAAAAATATTTCTGTTTCCTTTTTCTCCATATCTTCTTTACGTGGTTTATATCCAATAATGAAGTCTTCTTGAAACACATGAAGTAGCTGAGTATTTGAGCCACACTATAAATAGACATAAGTGTACGATAGACTTTATCTTTGAAACTTCTTATCTCTCACTCACCATCTCCCCACCACCAACATACAAAAATATAAATTTCACCACAATTCGTATTGTTAATCCAACAAGAAAAAGGCAAGGAAAAAAAAAATCACTGAAAGTATCTTGGATTAGGCGAAAAAAATATTTTCAAAGATACCACAGCTAATAGCAAAACAGATCACCAGGTTTGTACCTCAGGAGAAAAAACTACTCAAAAAATAAAAATGTAGTTACATGATCTGTCCCCAAAGCAGCAGATCTCTCTTAAGGGAAGAAGAGGGCTGGGGAGGGTTATACTATTCATAAGTGAGGCTCACTTGACTACCAGAGCTAGTACTTTTTCCATTTCTATCTGAGAATACCAACACATCTAAAAACCTCAGAAAAGCCCTCAAAATACCCCTGTAGACCTTTCCAGTAAGAAGTATTACAGCTCCTACTGACAGTCGTAGATGACAATCGTTGGAGAAATATGTTTACATTGAGTGCAGAGGCCTCTAGAAGTGCCTACGAAACATCCCTCTTAGAAGCTGTGCTGCATGGAAGAGCAAAAGCAATTGCAAATGGCCACATAGACCCACCTGGTAAACTGAGATTCAAGGAAAAGGATAGACTCAACCAAGAGCTCATTATGGGAGAAGATCAAGACAATTAGATGGGATCACAGATTTTAAGAAAAGGAAGTAGCTATGATTATCTTGGCACTAAACAGGGTTTGTAATATTAGAAAATGTGGGGTAATCAGGTTCTTTACACAGAAGGAAATATAATAAATATTAGGTGAAGCCATAAGAGGTTTTATGAAAGATACAGGGCATTTTAATGCCTGTCTCTCTAGATATAAAAATCTTAAGATCTCTTTATGTTTATAGGACAATCACTTCCCCAAGGGAATTAAAAAAACGAATGAAAAAAAGGGAAGGACAATGCCTCCAAGGATAGAGAAATCAGAGAACACAGCCAGGCATGCCAGTGCAAGCCTGTAATGTCACTAAGGCAGTAAGTTCCAGGCCAGTCAGAAAGCCAGGAGATTCAAACACAAGCAAAGAGCAAAGAGGGAAGGAGAAAAGAAAGAAGAAAAGGAGGAAGGAAGAGAGGAAAGGGAACTGAAAGAGGGGAGAGGGAGGAGAGGTATCAGAGAACATACTGGCAACAATGGGGAGCTTTGAAGTCTGACATTTATAGACAGTCATTTATCAGTGCTTGCAGTTTACTACCCTTGTACTAAGGATATTCACAGGTAGATGAGAAATAAATCTGCTATAATATGTGAATTAAAAAGAACACTAGGTCAGAGTGGACCACACTAATATCCTAGGTCAAAAAGGACAGAAAAAGGACAAAGTGGGGGGAAGAGCTTAATATCCACTGCTCTTCCAGATCTCTACAAGTAGAAAAAGAAATAACTGGTTGAATTTAAAGCACAAGAATGGGCTTGAGGATAAAAATGTTTTGATTTCTAGAAGACACCATTAGTCACTTGAGTCCAGCAACCCCAGTTCCACTACTGAGCTGGAATGAGTAGTAACATGGAAAGAGGAAGCTCACCTGGAGCACAGCACTGTATTTGCCCTCAGAATGTAAAGATTAGGGTTATAATTTCCTAGACTGAAAATTCTCTAAATATGAGATAAAGCTATAAATACAATTCAAGAGAATAATATTTCCTAAATCATTAGCAGGCTTTATATGTTGCTAATTAATAAACCTGTGTTTAATAGCAAATGATAATCATTCTAAGACAGTAATACATACTTAAAAAACACTCTGAAATAAAGTATATCAAATAGAGTGTATTAATGTCACCAATTCACAAGCATGCTTTTACTTGGTCAGTTATTGCATCAAGTTCGATAATGCAGCCAGGGCGAGCAGTAGACTGCTGGCTCACAATGTTAAACACTTCTCCAATAAGTTTCTGTAAATAAAAAATAAAAAATGTCAATGATCAATGAATTTGTCACTCTGTCAACATAGACAGCATCCAAGACACTAAACCTTGCCAAAATAAACACTGAATGACAATGGCAAAACATTCAAGGAAATACTTGAATTTTATTGACAGTTCCATTTTTAAAGTTAAGAAGTTAGAAAAACTAACAATATTTACGTAAATACTGTAACTTTAAGGCATCTAGCTATTTCAACATGTATTCATTATTTTTTCAAATAAAGTCCAAGCTAAATGTGGCTAAGCATCTAGCCTAATGCCTGAGTCTGTGGCAAGCAGATGTGCAGTGCCATTTAAAAGTACAACTCTCCAGATGGAATACAGAGATCATGATTGAATAGGATTCTGTCTCTTAGGATGACAATGTTTGAATTAAAACTCCCCAAACTTTTTATTTATGATTTTATTTTTATTTTATATGTATGAGGTTATGCCTGTATGCCTGTAAGTGCACCCATGTTGTGCAATGCCCGAGGCAGACAGAAGACAGCATCGGATCCTTGGAACTGTAAATATAAACAGTTGTTAGCTGCCACATGGGTGCTGGAAATTGAACCCCGGTCCTCTACAAAAGCAGCCAGTGTTCTTACCATTGAGCCATCTCTCCTGCCCCCAAGACAAATAGTATTTTAATGCAATAGTTCTGAAATAAAAACTCATGCAAAAAAAAAAATCTATAATGCAGGCTGAAGAGTTAGTTCAGTGGTTAAGAGTTTTTACTGCTCTTCCAGACCAGAGTTCTATTCCCAGAACCTACATTGGGTGGCTCACAGTCACCTCTACAACAAAGTAAATGTTGTAATAAAAAAAATTTTTTGAGACAGGGTCTTACTATACAGCCCTGGCTGGACTAGAAGCTATATAGACCAGGATGGCTTCAAACTCACAGAAATCCACCTGCCTCTATTTCTAGAGTGCTGAGATTAAAGGCACTGCACCCAGATGTATTAAAATGTGGCACATGTCGGTAATCCCAGGACTTGGAGAACCAGAAGCTGAAAGATCATCACAAGCTCCAGCCCACCGTGATCTACACAGTGCATTTCAGGCTAACCTTGACTATTCAGCAAGATTCTTCCCACAAAAAATAAAGTAAAATAAATATTTAAGTATGTATTAATATATCTATGACTGAGTCTGACTTTCAGTGTTCCCTTAAAATTTACGCCAAATGTTATCACTTTATTAACATTTATCAATGTCTACAGGTCTGATAACTTCCAGGAACAGATTTATAATGTAAATCCAGTATACTGCTACATAATGTGGAACACTGCAAATTTATTTCTAGTGACCTATAAAACAATGATCTAAACTCACTTAGGAATCTAAAACCATAACCACTTCATATTCAGTATGTCCGCAGAATAAATTATAATACCTCCCCCAAGTACCTTGCCATACTAGAACCATAATCACATCAGAAACCCCAGCCTCATGTCTTTGTGTCGTTATCTGGGCAACTACTAAGTGTGTTCTTCTCCTTTCCTGTGTCTAACAAGTCCCACTCTAGCACCTGTCTTCTTAATCATATTTAGTAGACCTCGGATGATTCCTTGCTCTCACCATGTTTTTAGTGCATACCCACTATACATCATTATACAAATTAAACACTTTGCTTCTGTGCCTGACGATTTTCAATGACCCTCTCCATCTACAAAATAACATTCAAATCTTTTCAATATCTGTTTTGGTGAGTGGTGGAAGAGTGGCTGGCATTTCCTTAGCATCTGCTAAAAATCTAATTTTGAGGAGCAGGAAAGCATATGACATCTTCTTGCTATTCTGACTCATGGTTAATAGCAGAAGCAGCTAGGAGAACTTAAAAAAAAAAGTGAGCAGAAATAATGAGAACTTAACAGAAAGTAACCATGTTACATTTGGTTCCGATGGAACTAAGTGCAAGACTCTGCACTCTATGTTTTAGAAAGGCAAACTTCCAGAATTCCTTAGAGTACAGGGCTCTGAAAGTCAAATGACTCAAGAGTCTAAAGGCTCAAGGCACTTCAGAGGCTTCAAATATATATATTTATAGTTACAGTTATAGGCTCCAACTATATATATATATATATATATATATATAGTTGTAGTTATAGTTATACAATAAATATAACAAATAAGGACAAAAAAACAGAAGTATGGACTAGAGTCACTCAGTCAAAAGACAAGGAACACCAACGATTGCTAGGAGCCACCATCAGTTAGAAGAGGCCAGGAAGGACACTCCCTGAATGCCCGAGAAAACACGATCTTGACACCTTGATTTCAAATTAGATGTATATGCATCAAAAACCAGTCTCATGAAATACATGAGGTAAAACTTAGAAACAGAAGGGAAAAAAACACCAATTCACAATTACAGTTAGAGATTTCAACACCTCTCTCAATGTTTATAGAGCACCGAGATCTTCAGATGACCTAAAATCAGTAAGGAGACACAAGAACCCAGCAGCATCATCAGTCAAAACAGATCTAGGGGATGGAGGTGGCTCAACAGTTAACAGCAATAGCTGCTCTTCTAGAGGACCCAGGTTCGGATTCCCAGCACTCACATTGCAGCTGACAGTCCATAACTTCAGTACCAGGGGATCTGATGCCATCTTCTGGCCTTCACAGGCATTACATGCAAATGGTGCACTTACACACATGCAAGCAAAACACCAAAACATATACAATAAAATTAAATAAATCCAAAACCTCTTTTTAAAAAACAAGATCTAAATGGGTTGGAGAGATAGATCCAAGGTTAAGAGTACTTGCTGCTCTTCCTATTACCCATATAGGGAGGCTCTCAACTGCTTATAACTCTGGCTCCAGGGAATCCAACACCCTCTTCTGACCTCTATAGGCACATGAACATTCATGGCATATACATAATCACACACAAATATATGTAAATGAAAATAAAGACAAATCTTAAAAAACAATAATAAAATAAAACAAATTAGAAAGTCAAAAATGCGGAGAATAAAAAATATTTTAAAAAATGATATATTTGTTCCTTTATATGTTAAATGTATTGGGGTATATCAGGTACCTTAGAATACAAATTTAGAAAAAAATTTTGTCATAAATGTGTGTATGTGTCCTACACAGCCAAAAAAAAAACTCTCACTTCTTATGCACCATCTGGCAAATAAGAGCCTTAAAGTGAAAAGAGAATTCCTTATAAGCTTAGAACAAAAGATTAGGAAATACTTACTGAAGCTTCTGGGTCTGACAGTTCATCTAATAATTTTCTTGCATCTACAACAGCTTGATAGAGTCGTAAATTTTTACCATCGGATGCAACAAAGCAAGCACTTGCAGAATTGCAATAGGTGCCTGAAGAATATAAATAAAGGCTATGGATATAGTGTATAGGGTTTTTTTTATCAGTTACTTACTTTAACTGAATTTTTCCAATTTTATCTTTTATGTTAATATTTTATATTTATTTTCTTCTTCCTCTTTTTTTTTTTTTTTTTTTTTTCTTTTTTGACCTCTTTGAGACAGGATCTCCCTGTCTCGCTTGGAACTTGCTTACGTAGATTAGGCTGACCTTGAACTCACAGAGATCCATCTGCTGCTTCTGCCTCCCAAGTGCTGGGATTGAAGGCATGCACCACCATGCCTGGCTTTACTATTTTCATTTTATGTGTCTAAGTGTATTGCCTGCATATATGTAAGTGCACCCATGTCACACAATGCCAGCAGAGGTCAAAACAGGGTATCAAATTCCCCTAGAAGTGAAGTTAGACATGGTTGTTAACCACTGTGTGGGTGCTGGGAATCGAACCCAGGTCCTCTGAAAGAGCAGTCAGTGCTCTTAACTGCTGAGCCATCTCTCCAGCCCCTGACTTTTATACATAATGTGATGGTATTTAGATCCTCTCCCCTATCCACCTTCCCTTACCTCCCCCACACCCAATTTAAATTTTATGTATATAAAATATGCCTATAGAGTCTAACTTGTGTTCCCAAATGTCCTTTAGTATGGGTCCACTGCAGGCTGGTTAACTTACTAAGAGTCCTATCCTTGAAAAAAATGGTCTTTTATTATGGACTAAGGTATAAAAAACAAATATTGGAGACTAGAGAGATGACTTAGTAGTAACAGTAATTGATTGTTCCTTACTTGCAGAGGACCCTGGTTCAGCTCCCATCACCACATGATGGCTAACAAGTGTCCATAACTCCAGTTTCTGGGGATGTGATACTCTCTTCTGGCCTTCTCAGACATTACATAATATAGGCAAAACACTCATACAGATAAAATAAAAATAAATCAAATAGAAATTTTAATTTACACTCTTCTCTTTAGTCATAACTATAGTCCAGAATCATAATTAAATGGATAGAATTTATGGATATAAACTTATCAACCAAAATTCAGGAGAAACAGATTATGAGATTGAAATGATTTTTGAAAAAAAAAAAAAATTCTAAAAATAAGCCTGTACCTACATTTTGACAGACTATTGAAAAAAATGCCTTAACCTTTAAGGAATCTCCACATTGATTTCCACAAGGCTACACCACTTTGCACTCCCAGGGGATTAGAGTTCCCCTTTCTCCACATCACTAGGGAAGGGAATACTCAGATAGAGAATGGGATCTAAATATCATCAAAATATATTGGATGAAGAAAGGGAAGGAATAAAGGAAGGAGACAGAAAAGAGATTTTGAAAAAAATAATAGTTCTTATTCATTTCACAGTCAAGTAAATAAACACTTACCAAGACAATAACTAGGAATAAGAGTTGGAAGCCATGCCACATTGGAGAAGGCTGAGGTATGTAAAGAGTTAATTCGAGCCAATTCTGACACTCCTCCAGTGTATGACAAAGGTCCTATGGGATCCACACGCCACAGAATAAGTTCACTGTAGATTGCATTTGGGTCATGAAATGTACGAGTTGCTGCATTCCTCAGAGGCTGTTTTGATAAACTTTTTGTGTGTTTCACAGGATCTATTAATCTATGTAAATTACTGTCTGTTTCCCACTGACAATCTGATTCAGGAGTCAACAGAGCATTGTGATGGGAGGATGTCAGCAACAGTGGTAAAACTGAATGGCATGCCAAGTCATTGAGGTGGAATCGGTGACCACAGTATCGGAATTTGTGGGATACAGTCAGAACAGTGGTAAAGGCAGATTTATCAGCAAAAGTGACTGCCCACTGATTCAAAGATCCATCTATGTGTTTAGAGACCATCATTACTGTGGGTGCTAAAATGTTCATATCTGTACTGTGTGATCTAGAATGTAGCTGTGATCCAAGAGGACTATCTACAGACATCAGCTCTGGATGTAATGGGGTGTGGTGTGAGTCTTTTGTAGCATTTATACAAGCATACATCATTATGTTTTTACTAAGAGAGCTTGCGTCCCCAGAGGGAAATGCAACAGGAATCCGAGAAGAAAAAGACACCTGAAAAATACAAATATATGATTCAGTATAAGGTGTTTGTCTTCTCTCAAAATAGTCTTGTAAAAACATTTCTGTTTTCAAAATGCAAAATCTCAGCTTCCTAGCAAAAATATTACTTTAAGCCTCTACATACTTTAATGCCTTTCTTCTACTTATATATTATATCACTAGTATTCATAGTCAAAGAGAAGACTGGAAAAAAATAGAAGCTTCAAACTTGCTTATATACCAAAATAGTCACAAACCTGGACTTAAGTTAATAAAGCAAAGGAAGATAACAGATAAAAGTGGTTTAATTTAGCCTATAAAACTGAAGAGGAGTCAAGTGTATTGATACATGTCTATAATGCCAGCACTTGACAGGGGAAGGCATGAGGATCAGGATTTACAGGTCATCTCGGCTACATAGCTAGCTGGAGACCAGCCTGGTTTCATGGGACCCAGTCTTTCTCAAAAGAATTTTTAAAAAAAAATGAGGGAACCTCATGTTTTCAGGGGAGTTTCCTTAGTTTTATTGAAAGTATTATAATTTCTCACAAAAATTAACATGTAAGTTGTCAAATATTCAGTATTTCAAAAAGGAAAAAAGCCAGTATTCAATTTCTTTGGACTGTTTGTAAAATGTATGATTACTGATGCTCTCAGAAGCATTTCTCAATTACTTATCAAACACAAACTTTTAGTAATTCTGAAAATCTGTGAGGTCTACATGACCTGTTTTCTAAATACAGTGTTTTCATCAGGAAAATATACCTGGACTTGTCTAAATATTCCAGGATTATATTCATCCAAATACTTTACATGCCACACTAGAAAGGTACCATCTACAGGGTGTATCGTGAAAAGCATGTCAGGATTCTTATTCCACTCTGCCAGCAACATTTCAATCTTCCGATCAAGCAAGACTGTAGGCAGTGGCATTGGGATGCTAGGTCGTGAGTAGGTTCTAGGACTTCCTTCTCTTTCTCCCTCTTCATGTTCTGACGATCCTGTACCTGCCTCAGATTCTCTATCCAGAGATAATTCTAAATCAGAAAATACATTTATCAGAATACAAATTAAGTAATAGTACAAAAATTCCTTTCAAAACTATAAATCTATTTTTTAATTTATGATCAAGTAAACTGTTTTCTTGTCTGAATTGAAATGACTCTATTACTATTTTTAGATAAATGAAAACTGCACCCACACTATCATTTTTATAGTTAAAAAACCTATTTCCACACACACAAAAAATACATGGCTTCCAAACTAACAAGTCACTCAAAACAATGTACAACAGAATCTCTGTGCTTAGAGTCCGCCTGCCTGGCATGGTAGCACAAGTTTGTAATCCTAGCTACTCAGAAGGCTGAGGCAGGAAGTTCAATCCCAGTCTGACAATTTAGCAATGCCCTGTCTCAAAATAAAAAGAAAAGGCCTGGAGACATAGCTCAGTCATAGAGTACTGCCTGTGAGTACTCCATAGAGTACTGCATGAGGCCCTGGATTTAATCACCGTATCCCAAACAAAACAAAACAACACATAGAATTAGATGATTTTTCCAAGAACAAGTATGGTGTTCATTCTATCACAGATTCATAATATTCTATTATGGAATAGAAAAGGAAAAAGGAGAAGAAAAGAATTTCCAACTAAAAGAGGTACCACAGAAAGATATCTTTGGAGAAAAAAAATTGAACACAGGATACAAACCATGGTCTAATTTCATATGTAAACCCCTCTCTCTTTCCTCCTGTGAACGTTCTTCGTCTTCTCTATATGCATCATCACTTTCATGATCTAATTGCTTTTCAGAAAGTTTTCGTAATTGGTGCATAAATATTTCAGTAGATGATGTAAAATGAAATTCCTTGTTATTTAACCAATGAACTACAAAGCCCCCATTTCCATCATCAGTGTTAAACACAGGGCCGACCAGGACATTTGGAATATCTGTGGAAACAACAACAACAAAAAAATAGCTTTCAATATGATGTTTCAACTTCTTTAAAAATATGGCAAGTGCTTATAATGATTACTCCTATACTTACACAGAAAAGGAGCTATCAAGTCAACATGATTCCACCAAGATTTGGAAAAACTTCCACTGAATTTAATGGTAAATGTAAATACTGAGAACCAATGGCATAAACATATATGAAATGAAATTACAATGCTAATTGCAAAACCAAATATAGCAACAAATAAATCTTAATTGAATCTTAGTTTTAGCAGAAGGCAGTAGACACAGCTATAAGAGATAACTAACTGAAAAAGTTTAAATATGACCTGCGTACTAGATACTTGGAACAATTTAGCAATTTCCTTAGATATGACAATGACAGATTATGTGAATTTCCTCACTCATAAGAGATACCTGCTGAAGTGTATAATTTATGTCCCATGGTAACTGCAACTGAAATTGAAAAGACTAAGGAAAAAAAATCTCATTTATTATTTTGCTAACAGAAACCTGCCTCATATTACTTCTTGGCCAGATGAAAAGACAGAATAAAATACCAAGGTTGAAAAGCAACACTATTATTCTATATCAGCATAGGCCAAGAAACTCCACAGAGAAAAACAGGCTATGCTGAGATATAAGAAAAACTCTGTAAAAAATACTTAAATAAAGTTATATAAAGAGTTAAGAATAAAAGTTAAAATATTAAGGGAGAGAAATTACACTAATTAACCAGGCAAACACCATTTGTGTTCCCAGATTCAACTAAAGCTCTAATTTACTTGGAACCCTCGTTATAGTCTAGACAAAGATGTTCAAAATACTTACGGAAATTATACCCTGAGAATCACCTAGTCTCAAGTGAAGAAAGTGTACTCTATATTATATGCCCACTCTAATTAAGAAGTATTTTTAAGGCAACATGAAGTAATAACATAAAGTAAAAATCACATTATAAAAGTAATATTATTTTTCAATTTATTAACCTTATTTCAATATATTTTTAAGAAATTAAACTTCATTCTCCTGGGACTAGAGATATGGCTCAGCAGTTAAGAGCACTGGCTGTTCTTGCAGCAAACCCAGGTTTGTTTCCCAGCACCCACATGGTAGCTAACAACTGTCCTAACTCCAGTTCCAGGGGAATCTGACACTCTTCTGACCTCCAAGGGCATTGCATGACACAGGTGCACTTACATACATGCAGGGAATACACTCATACACATAAAATAGAAGTAATAAATACAATATTTTTTAAAACTTTACCTGTGGCAGGATTGATGCTTGCTGCAATATGAAAATGACACAGTGCATTGGCATGATGGGAAATGTGTCTCTGAACTTCATGGGTTGCAGTCTGGTCAGGCATCAATTCAGTGTGAGTTACAAGAACAGAAGATCTCCTTTGTCCTTTCCTTAAATTCTTCAAATGGTGTATTGTCTAAAATAAAAAAGTAATTGCTGAACCTAACTCCAGAAGGTCTAATAAATACCAACCAAAAAAGTCTTTGGTTGTTAAGATTTTAAGATCTTCTTATAGAACCTGACTATTTTAAGGTAAATTTTCTTAATTACAGTGGGACAATTTTAGATATATTCTCTATAGTTCTTATAAATTTATTAGTCCAAGGCAAAAAATAGTTACTCTAAGGTACTTAACACATGGTACATAAAAAATATGAATATAGGCTCTGGTTAAGATTAGAAGGCCCAGCCAAACCTGGTGATGTATACTTTTAATCCCAGCACTCAGATGGTAGAAGCAGGTAGATCCCTATGAATTCAAGGCTATCCTGGTCTACATACCAAGTTCCAGGCCAGCTAGGACTACAAAATGAAACCCTGGCTCAAAAAACAAACAAAAGAATAGGAGACCTAAAGGCTAAGTTTTTTTGTGTGAGTGTTTCTGTTAGTCTTAGGTTATCCCATACTGAAATGAGATTTACTACTTATAACGAAAATTCCAGTATCTTCTTACTAGGAAGAGCAATTCCTTCTAAAATTCTCCTTTAAAATTGGATATTCAGCTAAACTACCAAATGTATTATCCCTAATATAAAGAGGAAAATGGGCTAAAAGAAATGGCTCAGTAGTTAAGAGTACTGGCTGCTCTTACAGAGGACCAGGGTTCAGTACCCAGCACCCACATGGTAGCTAACATGGTGGTTTCAGGGAATCAACATCTTCTTGTGCCTCCACAGGATCTGCACACATGTGGTGCACTTACATACAAGCAAAACACTCAGGCACATTAAATAAATAAATAAATAAATAGGAAAACGTTTTACAAAAATAACCTGGGAACCTACTTAGACTAGACAAGAAAAGCCTCGCTGAAGTGCTGACTATGGTCAATGCCTGCTAGAAAGAGAACCAAGGGCCTTATCCATCCTAGGCAAGCATCTGACCTATGGAATTTAAACTGAAATGTAGCCATAGGATCAAAACTCTCCATAGCAAATTTACTCATGAGACCCTGTCATTCTTGGCCTGATCTTTTTCATGTCATGACCCTACCTCTTAGTCCATAACATTTTTTAAAATATTTTATTTTTTTTTTTTATCTATATGAGTGTATTGCCTGCATGTATGTTTTTTGTTTTGTTCTGTTTTTAAGACAAAGTCTCACTATGGAGCCCAGGCTGGCCTCAAATTCTCAATCTTCATGTCTTTATCTCTCGGGTTATAGGACCACAAACATGCAACACTACACCCAGCTTCACCATACACAGCTTCTCTGCCTAACATCCTAGCAAACAATTATCTTTATTCTTAAAGAAAAAGATAGAAAAAAATTATAATTAATTTCAAGGACCTTTACACATTTTACTAATTGAATCTACTTACTTGTACAGTTTGACATCTGACCTGCAAAATGAAAACATTAAACTTACGTAGACTACATATCTAAGATCATTACTACTAGATCTAGCTTCATAATGGTATAAAACGAATAATCTCACAAGCATAAAGTGAGAAGTTGCTATTAATTTCAGCGTTGCATGTACATGTGTACAATCTGCATCTTATCTTCAACCTTCATCTTAATAAAATACCTCAAGAGCATGTTGGATTCTGTCTTTGTGTCTTCCACCATGAGAAAGGCTGCTGGCAACGCTGGAGGTAGTAGTCTCACAAATCTGCTCACCCAAAAGACAGTCTTCTGGTAATAAGGTTTCTGCCCAAAGTCGACACACACCATCATGGCATGAAGTTAGTAGCACATTACAGACAGAACCCCTAACAGCAAAGAGAAATAAATAAATAATGCTATGAATATCAATGCCATATATTGACTAAAAGCTACTAATATTGGCTCTTCATGTAAAAAGATGGCATTAGTATATAATACTATATGGAAAAAGTAATAAAGCCCAGGGCTTGAACTCATATTCACTATGACATCGTAATATTGGAAATGGTCCTGACAATGGCCATAGGAAATAATGCCTGATTAAAGCCTGCTGCTTAAAAACTAGGTTCTAGGTGAACATCAATATCTATTAATGAAACTAAACAAGAAAACTTAATTGTTGTAAATAATAGAGTGACCATAATAAAAGATCATTAAATGTAACTATTTAGTTTATGATAGTTTTATCACTGTGTGTCATCCTGAAAATCCCAAAAGTTATAAACAAGTAAACAAACTCCATAATAAAACTGTAAGAAGGATATCATTGCAAACTGTAAATCAATGTCCATTAATTGAAAATAAGTGAAAATGTCATAACATCAAGCAGCTTAAGTTAAATGCTAATTACAAAAGAACAAAGAAAATCTCAATTTCAATCTCTTTTCTGTATCTCTCTGTGTCTGTCTGGCGTGCTCTCTCTCTCTCTTTCTCTCTCTCTCTCCTTCTCTTTCTGATGTATGTGTATGTTTTTAATTCTAATAGGTCAGATATGATGGCATGCAACTGTAGTCCCAGGTCTTAGTTGCATAGAACCATCTCAAACAAAAGTTTGACATTTTGGAAAATGGAAATTTCTGTCAATAAAAACTGTTTAAAAATCCTTTGAGGCAATCTGGGCATGGTGGCACAGGCCTTTAATCCCAGCACTCTGGAGGCAGAGGCAAACAGACCAGCCTAGTCTACATAGGGAATTCTAGGCCAGCTGAGGTTACGTGGAGACCCAGTCTCAAAGAAAAAAAAATCTTTTGACAAGTCCAATTGGACATTCTAGCATTTGAAAAGTACAATCATTCACTGTAAATAATATTCTTTACCACTATGTACATTATTGATAGTTCATCACTAGGCTTTACTTTCTTCCCCTCAATGTAGGCTTTTCTATTTTCTTGCTAACATGTGCTTTTTAGAATCTTCTAGTACTGTAGCTACCTCTCACAATATCAGCTAACACTGTCTGGGCAAATCATATGTCCTGTGGCCCGTACTAAATAGTTCATGCCATTAACATATCTTTGTCTCACAATTCTCTGAGATGGTACTATCAGTACCCTTATTTAACAAAGAGAAAAATGGAGGCAGGGAGAACTTAAGAAATTTACTGCCAAGTTCACAAAGCTAGTGATAGCAACAGAACTTGAATTTAGATACCTTCACTCCAGTCTATTCTGATAATCACTACATATTAACACAGTAAAAATATTCTATTTTCATTATTTTTATAAACGTAAGAATAAAAACTAAAGCTATATGAAACATTTATCCAACCTGGGCATATACTTGCTAGTTTTACGCCATGAAAAACCTGTGACCGCTCGAGGATGTGCCAAGTAAACAAAGGAAAACTGAGTAGAAGCCTGTCTCTTTTTCTCTTCATGATGATCCTGAGGTATAATTGAGGACTTCCAACCAGTCATAGGGTACCATACTTTCAGAAGACAATCATCCTGCAAAAGATATAAATCAACATGAAATTAATTTGTGTGTGAGTGTGTGAGTGTGTGTGTGTGTGTGTGTGTGTGTGTGTGTGTGTGTGTACTTCAAAACATAAGTGATTTGGAGTTTTAAAACCTAAGATATATTTCTAAACACAATATCTGACATACTACAAAACCAAACCTAAGGGCTGGAGAGATGGCTCAGCAGTTAAAACAGTGACTGCTCTTGCAGAAGACCTGGGACTTGATTTCCAGTACCCACATGACAGCTGACAACCATCCTAACTCCAGTTCCAGGGGATCCAATGCCTTCTTCTGACCTTCACAGACATTGCACGACATGGGTGCACTTACATTACATGCAGGCAATATACTCATACACATAAATAATTTTTTAAAAAACTAAAATAATATTTATCAAAGAATACTAGTAGTGAAAATAAATGGGCAATTTATTCATGACCAACCTTCTAGATATACTGGCATTTTTCAAATGGACACTGATGCTACATTTCCTGGTTTAAAGATCTGCAGATCACTGAAGAGAGAAGACTATGATACTAACTCCTTGGACAAAAAAAGATGAGGAAGATGCCATGTCACTATTATCATTCTTTCCTGCTTTAAGGTATCTACAAGGGTGAAACTCATCTTAAATAGTAATTATTTCCTGCTCTAAATTAGGAAACAACAAGCTTTTCCTATAAAGCGGCTAACAGTAAATAAGCTTCACACTAGTCTGTAACACAGATTCTTTGTTTTCTTTCTTTCCTTCTTACAATCCTTTAAAAATGTAAAACATACAAAATAAACAATGAAGAAAAAGGTAAAAAAAAATTGTAAGCACTTGGACTAAGAAGCTTCATGATATCTACTATGAAAAAAAAAATAGCTAGCCAACATAAATCACTTCTATTCCTACTTAAAGCACTTAGAAATAAATATGGCAATAATGCTGATTTTAACATTGTGTGTCTGTGTGTTTGTGTATGTCTGTGTGTGTGTGTTACATTCACAACAGCATGCAGGTGTATATACCCATACACACATATGTGGAGGCAGAGAAGGACCCAGAAGACTTCAAGTGTCTTCCACTAATACTCTTATCCTTACTGCCTTGAGATAGGGTCTCTGAACTAGAAATTATTTTGGCTAACCTGGTCAACAAACTCTTGGGATACACCTGTTACCTCCCAGCCCCCACAATACTAGATTACAGGCACATATAAAATGCCCAAATTTTCTCATGGGTCCTGGGAATTCAATGTCCTCATGCTTGCACACAAGCATTCTTTACCCACTGAGCCATTTCCCCAGTCTCTGGTTCTGACAAATGTGTTAAAGAACTAAATAATTTTAACTTCTTTAGCAGTAACTCTCTACTTTATTGGGGAAAATGACTTTTATGGGAAGGACTCTCTGTAACAAGTCTTTACAAAATGAAATTCTATATAACCTTGTAAACCAAGTTAATAGGGTCTTTTGAGAACATTTAGAACTCTGTGCTCCTTCTAAGAAAAACAATGTAATCAGTCCTACAATGATTTGAAATCCCCAAATAATTAATTCTTACAAGCTAAGCTGAACTCATAGCTTTAATCTTATACCATGTTCCCTATTTGTGACTCAGTTATGCCTCTGACTCAGAACAATGTGTTACCTGCACAAAATGTGACAGTAATGACACTGAAAACAATCATGTAAACAAGGTCTTCTCTGCAAATGTTGGAAGCAACATGTGGGCATAGACTGATACACCTTTTTGTGGCTTTCTGTGTTGTTTCTGAGTCAGTGGGAGGGGAGGGGAGGGGAGGGGAGGGGAGAGTAGGAGAGGGGAGGAGAGGAGAGGGGAAGGGAGGGGAGGGGAAGGGAGGGGAGGGGAGGGGAGACAACTGACAAAGATTCTACAAAATGGGATGAACTCCCATGATAATGGACTGACATTAAATCTTCTGAGGTGCTTATACTTCGCGGGGTGGGGAGGACTAGCAAGGTACTAATTGCTTTCCTCTTTAGAAAGTACCTTCTTTATCTTAGCATCACATTCATGTGACTAAACTGACAACACAATTGATGGCAGTGTTCACATCTACACACTACAAAATTCAGAGCCTCAGAGGTACCTGAGTCTCCCAGAAGTCACAATAGAAATTCAAAAGGCCCTACAAACAAGTGAGAACCTAGTCCCTCCTCTTATTTCCACCGTTTCCCCTCAAGTGAAACAGTGCCCCATTTTCATGTGTTACCGTCTAAAACCCTAAAAGCACCACAAAATGAAATTAACCAGTAACAGAAAGGTATCTAAAAAGCCCCCTATTTGAAAACTAAACAAAATACTTTCAATTCATAAGGCGAAGTTTTAAAATATACATTGACTTGAATAAAAAAGAAAGCACAGCCTATCAATGTGGGGGGTTGCATTTACATCAGTGTTTATAAGGGAACACATGTCTTTTTATTTTCTTTCATACACAAAACATAGACCTTAAAAACATATGTATGCCAATTGTGGTGGCATATGCCTTTAGTTCTAGCACATTTCTTCAGCTCCAAAGATATTCATTCTTAACAGAAAAAAATGTTCATTAAGAGTTATCTGAGAGGGCTGGAGTTAAAAGCACGGGCTGCTTTTACAGAGGACGACCCAGGTTCAGTTCCCAGTACCCACATGGCAGCTAACAACCATCTATAAGTCCAGTTCCAGGAGACTTGATGTCCTCTTCTAGCCTTCATGAACATTGCACACCTGTGTTCAGTTTATATACACACAGGCAAAACACGCATACAGGTAATAAATAAATAGAGTATGGCTCAGTGGTACATTTGCCTAGCTTGCATAAGGTTCTCGGTTCCATCCCAAGCAGAAAAAAAAAAAAAAAAAAGACTTCTGTAGCCAAGTTAAATTATAATTAAAAGGCTATAAAGCCAGGCTTGATGACACACACATGTAATCCCAGCACTTGGGAGGCTGAAGAGAGTGAATTGGAGATCAGCTTGGGCTATACAGTAAGACGGTCTCAAAAAAAATAAAGACAGAAAGAGAGACTTAAAGATTTAATCAAGTATCTTATGAGTAGGAATAGCTCATTAACAAGTAAGATTTTGATGGGCATGGTGGCATACACCTTGGAGGACTCAGGAGGCAGAGGCAGGCAGATCTCTGTGAGATCAAGGCCAGCCTGGCATACATATCAACTTGCAGGTCACCTGGAACAGTAGAGAGACCCTGTCTCAAAAAAAAAAAAAAAAGTGAGATTTTAATTTAAGCTCAGATCATTAGAGGCTGGCACTTTGGTGACCTCATTCTGATGTCTGTTAATTTCCCTATTTCTGTTTTTCCCTGCAGCTTTGTTTTTGATATAAGTTGAATCATTAGTCTTACTGTTCTTACTAAAGGTAAAGGTGTTTTTCTGAGTCTTGACATCTGTGTTCTTCATGTTAAATTAACAAAGGGTATTCTAATCAGTAGACCATAGAGGCCTGTCAGAGCTGATCTACCATTACACTATTAAAATAAGTTTGTGCTAATGATTAACCGCAAATTCTTGTTTTTGTACTCGGCTTCTCTTGCTTGCAGAAAGTCATGAAAGACCTATAAAAAGACCCTGTTGCTTCAGTTCTGGGTCGCTTTCCCCTCCTACTCCTGTGGAGAGTAAGTAGGCCCGATTGCAGGCGTAATAAATTTCTTGCCTTGCTACATGTCTGTCTCTGAGCCTAATTGGCTCCTGACTCGGAGACCATAACAAGATAAAATTCCAAATACTCTTAATCTCAAGAAAAAAAAATCCACATTTATAAAAAAATGAATCTTACCAGCAAAAGTGCCCAATGAAATATATAATATTCAAAATCCTGAAAATAATTGGATCTGTTTCTTAACATCTGAACTGAAAACCTGCCAAGTGTAGCAGGGGCTGTGGGAAATGCATTCTGGTGGGGCGGCCACACAGTGACCATCTGTTTTGTCAAATCACATAAACTTAGCTTTTATTAGCAGAACAGATGGGGGGCATAGGGACAAAAACTGGCCAGCATTTCAAAGTTAGATTCTGTTCTTTATATCAAGAGAATTAGGTATGGTATCTTTTCAAAAAGGAAACAGTCTTCTTAAATCCAAGACACATTTGTTTACCCCTTACCATAAAGATCCATAAAATAGTCTTAACTTTCAGTAAGAATTATAAAACAGCGCTTAGGAGAATTAAATACAAGCTTAGCGAAACATGACTAAAACAATGAAAAAATTTCTCAATAATCTACTGCTAAGGTTGTGTGCAATAAATATTCAAAGAAAGAGGCTACTAGACATTTTAAATATGTAAGTCAAAGTGGACTGTCTTGAAAAGCCTGAAACCTAGTTGCCCCCATTTAAGAGAAATGTGATTTTAGCCTTGTTATTTACTCTTGCTTGAAGTACAAAAGCTTTTTAAATTTTTTTATTAATTTTATTTATTTGTGCATAGACGTGTTTTTTAGCACATACACACCTCTAAGACATGAAAGCATAAGTCAGAGGACAACCTCTGGTAGTCAGTTTTCTGTTTCTCCCAGGTGTGTCCAAGGATCAAACTCACGTTGTCAAGTTTGTAAAAAATGTCTTATCTGCTAAGCCATCTCGTCAGCCAAAAGTAATGGAGGAGGGGCTGAGAATATGGCTCAGTGGTAGAAGACTTACCTTAGCATGCAAAAAGACCTAAGTTCAAGCCCCAATACACCAAAAATATGCTAACAATTCTGTCAAAAGACCATACAACTGAACCTGACATCGTGGCACAGTCCTGTAATCTCATATTTGAAAGGTGAAGGAAGGAGGACCAGGAGTTCAAAGTCATTCTTAGCTACATGAGAGTTTGAGACCAATCTAAGCTACCTGAGACCTTGTCTCAAAAAACAAACAAACAAACAAAAAATAGCTCCAGGTATGCATTCAGGAAAAAGGTAGGTGGATCCCTGTGAATTTGAGGCCAGCTTGGACCACACAGTGAGTTTCAGGCTAGCTGGAGCTACAAAGGGAGCGTCTGCCTCAAAAAATAAATAAAGAATTTAAAAAGAACCATGGAATATGGAAAGGAAATCATCTACAAAAAGGGAATAATATGGAAAATAAAAATACTGTCTGTGAGTATTTTAAAGAGTTCTTTTAGGAAGTAGAAATAATACAATTTGGTTTTTTAAGTTAATTTATTTATATTTTATGTGTACAAGTCTATTGCCCGGAGTTTGTAAGTGCACTTGTGTCATGTAAAGCCTGCAGAAGCAAGAAGAGGGCACTCACTGGATTCCCTGGAACTGGAGTTATAGACTGTTGTTCATCATTATATGGGTGCTAAGAATGAAACCCAGGTCCTTTGGAAGATAGGCCAATGCTCTTAACCACTGAGCTATCTCTCCAGCCCCAAATCTCTGCATTCTATACAGAAAACATTACCTTAGGTGATTAAACTAAGCTATCAAAATTCTCAGCACATGCCTTAAATCCCAGCTCTCGGGGCAGAGGCAAAAGATCTCCATGAGACAGAGGCCAGCCTGGCTTACAAAATGAGTTCCAGATTAGATGGGGCTACATAATGAGACCCTGTCTCAAAAAAAAAGAAAGAAATTCAGGGTTTCATTTCTTAAATCCAGTTTCAGTATTTTTTCCTTCCAATTTATTTGTTTGGCTGTATTTATTTATTCCTGTTTTCCTTGGCTCCTTGCTTTCCACTGAAACAAGCTGTTTAGGCAGCTCTATTATTTGGGAGTAAGCAGGAATGAAACCCATATGGCAAAAAACGATAGGCAGCCTGAAGGGCATGGGGAAGGCCTCCATTCAACACTCAGGAAAGAGCTGGCCTCAGTCAGACAGCTGCAAGGATGACTCTGCCCACCAGAGTGAGCCTGGAAGCTGACTGTCCCTAGTTAAGCCCCAGGTGAGAACCCAGCCTCTATGACATCTTTATTACAGCCTTTCACATACCTGATGAGAGTACCCAGCCAAGTCAGGCCAGGAATCTTAACCCACAAGAGCCAGGGTAATAACTGTGTATGGTGCTAAACTGCTATGTTTGTAGTATCTTGTTACACAGCAAAAGAAAACAAATATAAGCTCCTAATGATAAATGAGTAAGATTAAGGCAGTCAAAGGGAACAAAGAATACATTGGGGCACAGTGAGGGTACAATTTTTTTTTATATTGTATGAGTGTATTGCCTCATGTAAATGCAATGCCCACAGAGGTCAGAAGAGAGCAACAGATCCCCTGAACTGAAGTTACAGATGTTGTTAGCCACCATGTGGGTACTGGAAACCGGACCTAGGGCCTCTAGAAGAGCAGCCAGTGCCCTTAACCGATGAGCCATCTCTCCAACCCCAAAGGTACAATTTTTAAAGTAGTGCTTACACAGAACCTGGCTGCCAAGGTGACATTCAAGCATTAAAGGAAAAAAGCCATGTAGATCTCTGGAAATAAGAGTTGAATATAGGCTCAGAGTACAAGTGTAACAACTCTTGGTGAGCATATGCCTAACCTGTTATGAACAATGAAGCCTAACCAGCTGAAGTCAAGTGTACAAGGGAGAATAACAGGAAATAAGATTGAAGGAATGACCATCAGACCTGGAAAAAAGTTCTGGCTTTCTATAATGAAGGTGAAACCTTGCAGCATTGTTGAACAGAAGAATGATCTGATATGATTTACATATTTTTTTCTTTTATTGTTGTTTGGGTGAGGTTGTGTTCAAACAGGATCTCACTCTGTACCCCAGGCTGGCCTGGAACGAATAACAATCCTCCTGCCTCTACCTTCCCAGGGCTAGGATTATAGGAATGCATTACACCCGACCTTTTGACTTGGGTTTTTAAAAGACCACTCTGAGCCAGACATGGTGGCATATACCTTTAATACCAGCACTCCAGAGGCAGAGGCAGATGGATCTCTGTGAGTTCAAGACCAGCCTGGTCTATGTAGTGAGTTCCAGGCCAGCTGGGGCTACAGGGAGACCCTCTCTCAAAAAGACCAAAAACTAAAAATAAAAGACCACGCTAAGGGGCTAGAGAGACAGTTTGGCGGTTAAGACCTTGTCTAAAAAAACAAAAACACCCCAGAAAGTATCCAAGGTAATATAATACCAAAAGATGAGGCAGCCAGAATTAAAAATATGCAGAGCACAGTTTACATATAGGGTACTAAAAATACTCTATATGATCCTATAATGATAGATACATATAAAATTTCCCAAATCCACTGGATATTCATTCACACCAAGATTGAACCCTAATATAAAATATTTACTTTGGGGAACTAAGTGATGGCTCAGTGGCTAAGAGCACTGGCTGTTCTTGCAGAGGACCCAGGTTTGATTCTCAGCACCCACACAGAGGACCCAGGTTTGATTCTCAGCACCCACACATTGCCTACCAGCATCTGTAACTACAGTTTCAGAGGATATGGCACCCTCTTTGACTTCTGTGGGCATTGCATGACATGGGTGCATTTAAACACATGCAGACAATATGCTTATACACATAAAATAAAAAAAATTAAAATATTTTTAAAATATATTTACTTTGGGTGGTAATAAGTTGCCAATGCAAGTTCATTAACTGCAATAAATGTGGAGGAAAATGCTGGAGGAGAACGTTGACAGTAAGGGAATCTGTGTGTCTGGAAGGTCAAACAGTATCTAAGATTTCTCTGTACCTTCCTCAGTTTGCCTATGAATCTAGAGTGCTCTTAAAAAATTAAGACTTGCAGGACATGGTGGCACACACCTTTAATCCCAGCACTCCAAAGACAGAGGCAGTTGGATCTCTGTGAGTTCAAGGCCAGCCTGATCTACATAATGAGTTCCTGGACAGCTGGGGCTACAGGGACACCCTGTCTCAAAAAGAAAGAAAAAATAAGACTTTTTTTTAAAAGGTGGAAGTAACAAATTGTGTTAATTCATGCTCAGAGATTAAGTAAGAATTAACCACAGGATTCAATAACAGGAAGTTTCTAATGGCAATTTGAGAGAAATACTGGTAGATAGGCTCAACTTAAAATGAAAACATGGAGAAAGCAACTACAAACAACTCTTTCTAGGTTCCACAAGAAGGACAGTGCAACGTGGCAGAAGCTGAAAGTGCTGCTTGTTTTACAATCCAGAGGATTTTAGCACTTGTGCTATGCTATTTTCTATTAGTCACCTCAAGCTGTCAAAGCTAAATATCATATTCTGTGTGCCTTAAACAATAGAAATGTTTCTTGACAGTTCTGGAAGCTTAAATTCAAGATCAGGGTGCCAGCACTGTCCAGGTCTGGTGAAGACCCTCTTTCTGACCAACTTGTCACTATGTCTTCACATAGCAGAAAAGCAAGCTCCCTTGTGTCTCTTACTTGGGCACTAATTCTGTCATGAAAACTCCACTTTCATGGGCTCATCTATCTCTAATCACTTCTTAAAGTTTACTCTCAAAGTATCATCACACTGAGGGTTAGGGGATCAATATAAGATTTTCGGGAGGATACAAATATTTGGCATATAATATATGTTTAATGTGTTCGATAACATAGTTGAAAATGGGGATATGATCTAAAAGACAGGAGGCAATAGTAACAGTGATGTCCCTGCAAGCAAGAGCAAGTATGCATGTAAGTGAGGGCCTGGCCTTACTAATGACTTATCCAAGGTAAGACAAAGGGAGGCAGAATGTTTAGATCAGTGCAGGGAAGTGAGCAGATACTGGCTGCTAGGAACTTCAAAACTTCCTTCTCATTGCATCTGTTTTTTCAGGGAAGAATCCAAAGTACACATATGCTCAAGCAGGTGATGACACTGTCACAAGGAATCAACAGAATGGCCCAGTGCTTCTGTTTCAAATTTACACCAGAACAAACAACATAGAACCCATGTACGGTAAAAAGGCAGTTCAGAAGCATTTATGAACAGCCAAGAGATCTTCTAAGGACTATTCCTAACTGAAAGAGTAAAATCAGGATTTTTGTGTTTTGTTGTTATTGTTGTTGTTTGGGATTTTTGGTTTTGGTTTGGTTTTGAGATAAGGTCTACTTGTAGCCCCAGCTTGCCTAGAGCTAGGTAGACCAGACTGGCCTCCATTTCACAGAGATCTTCCAGCCTCCACAACCCAAGTGCTGTGATCAAAGGCGTGCACCAAAATATCAGACCCAGAATCAGTTTTGTTTTTTTAATTCCTTGAAAAGAGATAAGGAACTTAAAAAGGCTCTGTCCCCGCCCCCTGGGAATTTATAAACACAAAATAACCTTCACAATAACCAACCCCATACTCTCTGTGTCATAATAACATTAAAACTGAAAATAAACTGTACTGGGAATACCCCCAGGTAGCAGTAGAAACTACATAAGACTTCCCCCAGGCCAGTGAGATGACTCAGTATATAGAAGAGCTTGCTACTTAAGTCTGACAACCTGAGATGAAGGTGAAGAATAAAACTGACTCCCTCAAGTTGTCCTCCGATTTCCTTATGCATGCCACGACACATGTGTGTCGGTGAACATATACAAAATAGATAAATATTTTCTTAAAGAGAAAAAAAGACTTTTCTAGAAGAATGTATATTAAACTGTTATCCTGAATAATCCCCACAAATTCAACTCAACACACATTTTTTTCAACAAAATATGTAAAAATGGGCTGGCAATATAGCTCAGTGAGTAAAGGCACTTACAGTGCAAACCTGACAAGCTGAAGTCAATTCCTAGAACCCACATGAACATAAAGAACCGACTCCATAAAGTTGTCTTGCCATAGCACATACACAGCAAGGACGATACTATTAAATACATTTTTAAAAACAAAAACAAATCTAGCTGATTATGGAGCATTTTTGTTTTGTTTTCTGTTTGGCTTCTTTGTTGTTGATTGGTTTGGTTTAGCGGGTTTCTTTTTTCTGGAATTTACTACGTAGACCAGGTTGGCCTCTTTCTCACAGCTCTACCTGCCAGTGCCACCAAGCCTGGCTTTTTTGTTTTCTGTTGTTGTTTGAGTTGTTTCTGTTTGTTCCTTGTTTATTTAGTTGGTTATTGGGGAGGAGAGTGAGAGAGAGTCAGTATGTAACCTAGAGATAATTATGATGCTTTGATATCCAACATCTGGGTTAAAATCCCAACACTCCTTTTTACTAACTCTGTATTCTTGGAAAATGATTGAGCTTCTTCCATGGAACAGGAAGAATACTTGCTATCCTCACAGGCCCTCAGCCAATGACTGGTATGTGAAGAATATAGATAAGGAACTCAATGTATGTGAGAAATGTTGACTCCCAGAGTACTCAGAGATTTATGCTGGTTAAGGTACTTAATAAAGGGCATGTCCCTTAACTGCAAGCCTCCAGTATATTTTGTCTGATCATTTCCCATGTGATAGTGTTGTCAACTTGACAGAATCTAGAGTCACCTGGGAGATGGACCTCTGGGCAAGCCTGTGCAGAGTTAACTTAACTGTATTGATTGAGGCAGGAAAGCCTGCCCACTGGGGGTGGAACCATTCTTTGGCTGAGATTCTAGAGTACAGAAAGGGAGCTGAGCAGCAGTATGCATTTCTTTCTCTCTGCTTCTCGAGTGAGGATGCAATATGACCAGCTTCATCAAGCTCCTGATGCTGTGCCCTCCCCACCATGATGGAATACAATACTTTGGAATTGTGATCCAATACTCTGTCTCCTAAAGCTGCTTTGGTCAGAGTATTTTATCACAATGACAGGATAATAAACTAGGACACCACATATTAACTACAAATACTCGAATCCTTATTTCAAAGACTGCTTCCAGAGAAGCACAGAAAACTAAGACTCAGAGGTGACATGAACTTGGTTGGAGTAGAAAAAGTACTGCTCTATTTCCATAACTGCTATTTGAAGGAAATACTTCCACAAAGCAAAGAAGTATTAGTAGTCCATGTGATTGTCTTAGAAATCAAAAATATTTTTATGCCACATGACAGTTGCTATATTGCTCAAAATATTCTTATACACGTCTTTACTTAGAAATTGTTTGTTATGGGAACCATTACTAAACTATGTATGACTGCAACCTTCCTGTCTACAATGTGGTGCGGTTTTGCTGCCTAAGATGATCTTGCAACTGTTGAACAACTACCTTTGTGCCAAGTAGCTATTCAGCAACAAGAGAGTGAAATTGGATGTTTTTTGTTTGGTTCTGGTATGCTGTTGTTGTTTGTTTGTTTGTTTTTGAGACAGAGTCTCACTGTGTAGCCCTATCCAGCCTAGAACTTACTATGTACAGCTGATTGGCCTCTAACTCAAAGATCTGCCTGCCTTTGTCTTATAAAGTAAGATAGAAAAATTTTAATTCCAGGGATAGAGAGATAGTACAATGATTAAGAGCACTGGATGCTCTTACAGAGGATCCAGGTTCAATTCTCAGTGCCTACATAGTGGCTAACAACTGTCCATAACTATAGTTCCAGGGAAATTTGACACCCTCTTCTGACCTCTGTGGCCATTTGCATGACACGGGTGCACTTACATACAAGAAGGCAATATGCTCTAAAATAAAATAATAAATAAAAATATTTTTTAAAAACTTTAATTCCATATAAAACAATTAAATACAATTTAATTTGCCCTTTTTTTGAGACAGGGTCTCCCTGTAGTCCCAGCTGTCCTGGAATTCACCATACAGACCAGGCTGGCCTTGAACTAACAGAGGTCTGCCTGCCTCTGCCTCCCAAGTGCTAAGATTAAAAAACGTACACCACCACATCCATCCTTAACCACCAAGCCATCTCTCCAGCTCCCTATTTTATTAGTTTACTAATTATCATACTGTGAAGGTTATAGACTCGCTTTGTTAGATTTCCAAAGGTATTAATAGCACACACACACACACACAAAAAAAAAAACTTTATAAGAAATTCTGGTCTAACTTCTGAGTATATACCCAAAGAATATTAAGTCAGTATATAACAGAGGCACCTGCACAATCATGTTTACTGCAGCACTATTCATAATAACCAAATTCTGGAAGCAGCTGGGTATCTGCCAACAGATGAAGAATAAAGAAAATGTGGTATATAAACATAATGGAGGTTTGGGGGGTATTGGGAGGGGGTTGGGGGATCTGGAGCAGGGTTAGTGTTTGCTTGAGACAGGGACTCATAATGAGCCAAAGCTAGTCTTGAATTCATGATCCTCCTGTTTCTGCCTCAGTCTTCCAAGTGCTAGGATTATAAGCATGTGCCAACATAGCCTGTCACCATGGAGTTTATTTTTAATTTCTTTTTTTATTTATGTGTATGTATGCATGCCTATATATTGTGTATACCATATGTGTGCAGGAGTCCAGAGATGAGAAGAGGATATTAGCTCTCCTGAACTGAAGTCACAAGCAGTTGTGAACCTCTGTGTTGGTGCTGGGAACTGAACCCAAGTCCTCTGCAAGAACAATACGGACACTTACCTGCTAAGTCATCTCTACAACACCCACAATGGAGTTTTACTCAACCATTAAAAAAAATGAATAAAACTATGTCTTTGCAGGAAACAGGATGAAACTGGAGATTGTCGTGTTAGCTCATTATGCCAGACTCAGACAAATACTGCATGTTTTATCTCATATGTAGCATCCATATTTTTAAAAGGAAGCTGGGCTTGATGATAAACATGTAATCCCAGCACTTGAGAGGCAGAGGCAGGAGATTAAGAATTTGTGGTCATCCTCAGCTGCTGGATTCAGTGCCAGACTGGGCTACATAAGATCCTGTTTCCCAAGAAAAAATACAGCAAGAAAATAGAAGGGGGAGTATTTGGAACAATACAAGGACAAATGGTATGGATAAGGGGAAGACAAAAGAGGGAAATGGGGGTGTGAATATGATCAAAGCACACATATATATGTATGAAAGTGTAGAATGTAACCTATTATTCTGTACAATTAATACACACACACACACACACACACGTCATTAAAAATAACTGGGGGAAAAAGAAGAATCCTCTAGTTTTATAGATCAGAAATCCAATCCCTTCAATACTGTGTTCTAAGATCAGCACAGAACACCTCCTGGCTCCTTGTCTGTTATTATAGGAGTCTTTCCCAACAGCTTTCATTATCCAAGTGATTTCTACTATTTTCTATCAACTTCCATGAGTAAATAAAATAATTATAAGAGAGGGGATGGAAGAGGAAGAGAGAGAGAAAAAGGGGGTCATCGCTGGGTGTGCCAGTACACACCTTTAATCCCAGCATTCAGGAGACAGAGTTTGAGGCCAGCCTAGCCTAAATAGTGAGTTCCAGGCCAGCCAGGGCTATATAATGAGACCCTGTCTCAAAAAAAAAAAAGTCATCAAGAATGCTCAACAAGAAAGGCACTTGCCACTGGTCTGATGGCCTGAGTTTGACTCCTGGAACCCACACAGTATAATGAGAGAACTGACTCCTACACGGTGACTTTTGAATTCCACATGTGGGCTTCCATGTACACATACAAAATAAATAAATGTAATAAATTTTAAAAAACAAATAGGAAAAAGAGGGGATGAAAAGAGTGAGGAGCAGGGACCAAGGGGCTGAAAAGAACTTGAAACACAAGAAAAATCCTCCAAATCTCAAAAATCTCAAGGTAGGAAAAACTTACTAAATATAATCTAGAAAGCACAACCCTAGATAGACCTTGTAGTGTATGCCCATAATCCCAGCTATTCTAAAACAGCAAGACAACAAACCCAAGACATGCCTGGACTACAAGAGTTCAAAGCTAGCCTGGCAGGCTAGGAAACTTAACCAGACACTGTATCAAAATCTTTAAAAGTAGAAAAAAGGTTGGGGGGAGCGTCTAATCCAGTGGTAAAACACCTGTCTAGCATGCACTGAGACCCAAGATGCGATCCCCAATATAAAACAAAGATGGGGAGAGATAGGAAAAAGGGGGGAGAGCGAGCGAGTGAGCAAGCGAGCGAGCGAGAGAGAGAGAGACAGTGTATCACATACCTCATCTTCCATTCCAGGCAAGCTGTTTGGGCATTGCAAGAATGTGTCTGCTGTACTTCCAGGTGCCAACGGGAAAGAAATGCCAAGACAGCCCTGACCCTAAGGCCCATAACTGATATTCACACTTACGGTGACCCTAAAAATACACTTGAGAATCAGCCCGTAATGTATTTCTGTCTGTAGAGTGTCTTACAGTCTTTATCTCTCCATTAGAGAAAACGCACAATTTCTTCACTGTGTACTTTACAACATGGAGAAATTGAGTGTGGGTTTTTCAGAATCTAGAAACATTAAAATCATTACTGAACTCTAGCATTCCATTGAGGGTAGCATTTTTAAACCAAGAGGCTTCAAGGTAAGTCTTGGCAGGTTTAAACAGCCCTTTAGATTTGACAAATATCAAAACCTGAGAAGGGGCCAAAAAACCTGATTCCTACTCTTTCTAAAGCAGGCAGATGTGATACCTGCAGGTGGACATCCAAACTGGCTTCTGGGGATAAAAATTCACTTGAGTTCAGGCTGACTACACAAGTCTTTCTGAACAAATTCCACCAGCCAAACTTAGAAGTTTTAAAGTCTGATCTCATCAGTTTGGGCAAGGAGCAACAGGAAGTGTTAAGAATATTAAATTGTGGGAAATTGATTAGCACTATTCATCTTTTACTAGTTAAAGATAGAGATGACTTATGACCCAGTCAATTCTACTCCTATGTAGGCACTCAAGAAAAATCCATATACATGGATTTTAACAAACATATGCAAGACCTTCACTGCAGCATTACTAAACACACATCAGAAGGGCATGGTAGGTAATGGGGAAAAAACGAAGGAGTCAATAAACAGTACTCAACAACATTCACGTCAACTAAAGAATTATGGCGGGGGGATAGAAGAGAGAAAAAGGGTGGGAAGAATAAGGCCAAGAACACTTTTCATTATGAATTCAGTAATACAATTCTACTTCTTGTTTATTTTTGTTCTTTGAGACAGTTTTATGTAGCTCAGGCTGGCCTCAAATTCGAAATGCAACTGAAGATAGTGTTTAGTACCTGATCCTCCCACCTCTACCTCCCATGTGCTGGGATCACAGGAGTATTTCATCATTCCTAGCTCAATTCTGCTTTTTAAATAGAATTATATGCTAATTTTAAATAGAAAAACTAATTTTTGAAAAATGTAAATATGAAGTTCATGAGATGATTCAATGGGTAGGACCTAACAACCGGAGTTTGCTCCCTAGGACACACAAGACAGAAGGAGAGAACTGATTTCTGTAAATTATCCTCTGACCACACACATGGCATACAAGTGAACACACACACAACCAGCACCTACACATATAAATAAATAAAGTTTAAATTTTTTCTTTTGCTTTTAATTTAAATAAGCAAAGGTCAAATACTAGCCATTATTTCCCAAGTGTATACTATCCATAGAGAACACACCAGTTGTTTTATAAGCCTTTTTCCCTTTTCTGTAGCTGCAGTTAGCCTGGAATTCACTATGTAGACCAGGCTGACCTCAATCTTATAGAGTTCTTTCTGCCTCCCAAGTGCTGGGATTAAAGGTGTGTGCCACCACATCTGGCACACTTTTTTCCCCTCTTTACAGAGCTGAGAATTGATCTCAGGATCTTAGACATGGTAAGCAAGTACTTCTCAATCCTAGTTACATTGCCAGCCTCAAAACATTTTTACTATTCCTCAGACCACCTTTGCAGGAGGATTATCTCAATTTCATAGAAGGTAGAACTGATAATGAAGATAAGTAAAGAGTACTTTTAGTTGTTTTGTGTCTTTGTTTTTTGTTTGTTTGCTTGTTTGTTCCTTTACCTTTCCAGCTGTAGCAAAATATTCACCATCAGGGGACCATTCCATCAAATGTACAGATACTGAGGTTCTAAAAAAAGAACAAAAACAGCATTTTCAGAATGTAAGTATAAATAGTTAAAATGCTCTTTTCATAACATCAGTGGCACAATCATCATAATGGAAGTGTTTTTTGCCCTCCTAACAATATAAACAAAATAGTTTCAAGATGGGCGTGGTGGCACATGCCTTTACTCCCAGAATGCAGGTGGCAGAGGCAGGCAGATCTCTGTAAGCCCAAGACCAACCTGGTCTACATAGCAAATTCCAGGTCAGTTGGAAATACAGGGACAACTTGCCAAAAAAAAAAGAAAAAAAACTGACCAGAGAGATGATTCAGCAGTTAAAGAGTACTGGCTGCTCTACCAGAGGATCTGGGTTCGGTTTCCAGTGCCCACATGGAGGCTAACAACTTTCTGTCACTTCAGTTCCAGGGGCTCCAAACCACCCCACTGATAGCCTCAGTGGGCAATGCACAACATCGGTACACTTACATACAGGCACGTAAAATGCTTATACACATAAAAATAAATACTTCCCCTTCCTAAAAATGTAATTAAAACTAATCCAAAACATACTTTCAAAAGAATGTAATATACATAATCACTACCTAATTTGTAAACATGTTCAATCAACATCCTCACTGTAACATGTAAAAACTGAGCTCATCATCTTCCCCAGCTAACTCGTCCTCTACATAACCCATGTTAATGTTAATGCTAATGAGACAGTCAGCATTCTACTTCAAAAAGTGGCTAAGAAATCTATATTTTCCCATCCCCATCCATATTTCACTCATTAATGAATAATTGTTGTGTGTCAACCAACTCAAGTCCTAGAACTATAAATATGAACATACCTTACTTTGAAGAAAAACAATTAATTAAAGCACAGATTAGAGGAGGACATTATAATAGTGTTGATGAGAAAAGGCCTATTTTTTAGATTTCTAAAATGCAATGTTTCCATAAAAAAAAAATAAAGATTTTTTTCTAAGAAGAATCATAATTTAAGAAGCATTTTTAGTAAATAAACACAACAGAGTTAGACACTAACTTGCATTGCCAGATGCACTTCCAATCATTTAAAACAGGAGGGATTTTATTATCAATTTCTTCCTCCTCTTCTAGAACATCATCTCCTGGAGGAGCCCACAACTGAATAGAGTCAGTTGCTGTCAACAATCTGTTATCTGGAAAGTAAAGAACATTCTGATGAATAACCTAGGAAAAAATGCACATATGGGCTTCTGTTACATCTATAAACTATTAAGTAAAAAATAGGCAATACCATCTATGAAAAACACTTGGGTCTACTTAAAAGAAATTCCCTAAAAGAAGAAGAAATAAACCCCAAGACAACAAAGAATCATTCTTAGGTAAGATGACAAAAAATAAAACAGAAAAGCTTACTGCAAAGAGCTTCATCTATCAACCCAGCCTTAAAACAGTGAAAATGGACTAGTCGATACACCAGACCCTCTTACGTACAGTGAGAAGTGTTCTCAGGATAGAATCCCCCAGCCTCTCCCCTCTGTACCATATAAAGTTTCCTCAGGATATAAAACAAATTTAAAAATAAATTTTTCCTTATGGAATATAAAACAATACTCATTAATTGTGAATATATGGGGAGAAAACAGCTATTTATTATAGTTAACTAATCTTTGAAAATCAAAGGTAATAATTCCATGAAATACAAATGATAACAAAATAGAGGGGATGTTTTGGTTCCTTTTTATGATTCTGCTTCCCAGTAGATAAAATAAGAGTAAGGAATATCACATGTTAACTAGGGAAACAAATCACTGTTTCTTGAAATAAAACATTAAAAAGGCAGAAGACAATAAATTAAGCACCATACAAAGTAGTGTATATATAGAAGAAAAATGTATATCACGCATCAACAAAAACATAACACTAATCATCTTATCACCAAAGATTGTTACATCTTAATTACACATTCAAAACAAGCACTTTATTTTAATCATTTCTAAGCATATCCGCTAAATACCTTGAGGGTCCCATGCTAAGTTGTATGTCACAGAACTCAAAAAAAACTGCCCAGTTTTAAGCCATTGACACTTGAGTTGCTGAAACATGGAGAGAAAGAAAAAAGAAAAGGATTGTTTTTCAAATACCCAAACTCCACCATTTTATCAATTTCTTCAACATAAGGCTTTACAAAGATGCAAATATTTCACTGTTTTTAAAACAGCCTCCAACAGTCCCACTCACTAGTCACTCTACTATACTAAATTGCTTTGGTACACCCAGCCAGGCATGTTCTCTACAGCTTCCTTCTCTGGCTATGAATACATTCAGACTTGGGACACCCTTCCCTCACTTCTCTATCTGTAAACTCCTATGCTTCTCACACTCTAACAAATCATCACCTTTGTGAGACATTCTGCCATTATAACACTGATCACACAGATTTATGTTTATGTGTCTGACTTCTATTAAACTGTAACTCTTCAAGGGAAGGAACAATGTCACAATATTTTTCTTTGGGGGTTCTGTTATTGTTTGCTGGTTTTTTGTTTGTCTGTTTTTGTTGTTTGAAACAGGGTCTAGTCTCAAGTCAGGCAGGTCTGGAACTTGCTATGTATTAGAAGATGACCCTGAACTCCTGATCCTCCTGCTGCTACCTCCCAAGTACTGAGATTACAGGCACGTACCATCATGCCTAGCATCTATGATTAGGACTGGGATTGGGGACAGTCTGAATGGAAATTTTTGGTCTTTGTTTCTTTTTATTTTTTGACTTTGAGGGTTTTTTGAGACAGAGTCTTGCTATATAGCCTTGTCTGGCCTCAGACTTATGGTGATCCTCCTGCTTCTTCCTCCAAGTGCTAGGGTTGCCACTCTAATCCTTTTCTCTTCAGCCATGCCTTGCTTATTTCATGGATGCTTAAAAAAATATTAATACTGGAGAAATGGCTCAGTGGTTAATAGCACTTCCAGAGGACCCAAGTTCAATTCACAGTACCCAAAAATAGATGGCTCACAACCACCTGTATCTCTGACTCTAAGCAATCCGATGTCTTCTTCTAGCCTCCAGTCGCACCCACACACATGTATTATACACACATCTGGACTTATATACATCTGACATACAGACACAAAAATTATAAATTTTTTTAATTTATGAAGACAAAGCTGGGTATGGTGGAACACGCCTTTAATCCCAGCACATGGGAGGCAAAGGCAGGCAGTTCTCTGTGAGATAGAGGCCAGACTGATCTACATGGTCAGTTCCAGGCCAATTAGGGCTATAAGAAGAGCCTATCTCAAAAAACGACCAAATAAATAAATAAAAACTAGATATAACTTTCAAAAGTCAACAGATTTGAAATATATAATATATGTAATTCACAGCCTCTGGAGTAATTTCTATCCATTTTGTTAATATTTTATTCTATAAGGTAATTTAAAGCTTAAAAGCCAAAAACTTTTGATATACAATTTACTATTCTAAATAAATAGGACTATATAGTTCTCTGTTGTATATAAATATAAAACTCCCTTTTGTGAAAACACCAGTACAATGTAAATTCAAGTCATCTTTGACAAGTTATGCATTAACTATTTAACAAGTAAAATAATTTTGTAAATGGTAATACTTTTTCTATTTATAATATTTTTAATAATTAATAAATAATTTTCACAAGGTTTATTGACTACTTAAGAGGTAGAATTTTATAGAATATCTATAAAATCTACAATTCTTCATTCAAGGAAATGTCATTTTCAATCCTACCACTGCTGACTGAATACCAATCACAACTGTTATTTAAAAATTATACCAGGGCTTGAGAGATGTCTCAGTGGTTAAGAGCACTGACTGCTCTTGCAGAAGACCCAGATTTGGTTCCCAGCACCCACAAGGCAGCTAACAACCATCTAGCTTCTGATCCAGGGGATCCAATGCCCTTTTTTGGCCTCCATAGACATTGCATGTATGGGGGTACTTAACACATATAGGCAAAATACTCAGACACATAAAATAAATTTAAGAAATAAATATACAAAAAATCTATTTTAATATAAGAACTAAATCATTTCTAAACTCACAGACATCTCTAACATTTCTTACTTAAGTGTTCCTCAGAATATAATTTATAGAACCTAGTGCTAAGGTATAGAAATTCTCGAGGTAGATATAGGAATCTGAGTTTTTACATATTCTATTCTGTAGTGGCAGATCAAATTTAGGGTCTTGGGCACACTAGACAAGAGGTCTACCACTGATCTATAGTTCTACTCCTAGGTGACTCTTTGCCATTGCACAATTATTTATTATATACGATTATTACAAAGAAAAACCAGTTATTTTAATGTAAATGAGAAATGTAAAAAAAATTCATGTATACAGAGTTAAACCAAAACTAGATTTTAAAAGACACAGTCCTTAGAGATGAGCATAATATAGTCCCAGCAACAGGCTGAGGCTAAGACAGAGGTTGGCTTAAGATTAAGAGTTTGTCCAGCCTATGCAACTGAGCAAAACCTCACCTCAGAAAATAAGTAAATTATATACATTTTTAAATTACTGATAGGGCTAGTATTGCAATTAAGTTGGTAGAGTGCTTGTCCAGCATGCACAAAGCCCCAGGTTTGGTCCCCAGCACCAACCACATAAACTAGGAGTGGCACAATAGCCTGTAATAATAGCATTTAGGAGTGTATAGGAAGGAAAATCCAAAGTTTGAGGTCATCCTACAGTACAGAGCAAGTTCAAGGCAGCCTGTCTCAAAAAGTAAAAAGTACTTATAAATTATCTATTTTGGCATTAAGATTTAGTATTTAAAATTTTTAATTTTGATTATTTTAAATGATGGCAGAGTTCTAAAGCAAGCAGGAATTTGGCTTGGGGATTTGCAAGTGTGCATGTGTATGTGGGTGTGTACCTGTCTATGTGTGTGATACACATGTTTATGTGAGTACAGGTACAATCCACTGCATACTTGTGGAGGTCCAGGACAGACAACACTGGATATCAGTTCTTACCTTCCACTGTGTTGAGACAGAGTTATTTTTGTTGCTCACTGCTGCATATACAAGGCAGACTAATGAGCTTCCTGAAATTCTCCTGTCTCCCACTTTCATCTTATGGTAAAAGCACTGGCATTACAGACACATGCTACTGTACCAGGCTTACCATAGGTTCATGAGATTAGAACTCAGGTCCTCATACTTGTGCAGCAAGCACTTGACCCACTGAGCCATTTCTCTAGTACACATGTAGAGTTCTAAATTTTTTAACATTTTATTTTATTTTATGTGTATCAATGTTTTGCCAATATACGCACCTTGTCATACAATGTTCGAGGGGCCAGAAAAGGGTTTCGGATCCCCTGGAACTGGAGTTAGGGACAATTGTTAGTCACCATGTGGGTGCTAGGAACTGAATCCAGGTCCTCTACAAGAGCAACCAGTGCTCTTAACCACTGACCCATCTCTTCAAGCCCCTAATTGTTGTTGTTGTTGTTGTTGTTGTTTTATAACGTTTTGTTTTGTTTTTTGAGACAGTGTCTCACTATGTACCACTGACTGGCTTGGAACTCATAAAGATGTGCTTGCCTCTGCCTCCATAGTACTGGGATTAAAGGCACATACACTATATCTGGCATTATTTCCTTAATATTAAATACGATAAAATATAGCATTCAGTATGTAAAAGGTTCTCAACACAATGTGTTAGACCTCTGGTAAGTGAACTCCAGAGAAGCTTGACCAACAGAGTAAGGCCTTATCTTAAAAAAACAAACAAAGCAGCAGTGAAAGCCAAGCGTGGTGGTGCACAGTGCATACCTTTGATCCCAGCACTTGGGAGCCAGAGGCAGGAGAATCTCTAAGTTCAAGGCCAGCCTGGGGCTACAGGGAGACCCTGTCTCAAAAAAGTGAAAAAAAAAAAAAGGAAAAAGATAAAAAAGAATAATAATAAAAAGGGTAGAATTTGCCTTTTTTTAAAAACTGTATGTGTATGAGTGTTTTTGCCTTCGTGTATATATGTGTACATTTGCAATGCCCACAGAGGCCAGAAGGCAGCTTTATTTCCCCAAAAACTAGAGTTACAGATGATTGTCAGCCACCATGTCGGTGCCAGGAACTGAACCCAGATCCTCTCCAGCCCCTAGAGTTTACAATTTTCAAACTAGTAATCAAGGTAAATCTTATTAAGAAGATATTATTACTATCGGGCATGGTGGTGAACACCTTTTAATGCCAGCACTCAGGGAGGCAGAGGCAGGCAGATCTCTGAGAATTTGAGGCTAGCCTAGTCTACATAGCAAGTTCCAGGTCAGCTGAGACTACAGGAAGACTTTGCCTCAAAAAAAAAAAAAAAAAAAAAAGAAGGAATTATTACACAAAGACCTAAAGAATCTGTGGAGACTAGCACTAGAGCTATGATTCCAAAGTGTTCCAAAGTCAACAGTCAATTCCCAGATCCTAAAGGGGAGGGTAACCTAGTAACAGTAAAAATGCCAATGTGACTGGAGTGGAATCAGAAAGGGCAATAGGAAGAGATGAGTTCTGAGGTGAGAAAAAGCATGGTGCTGGCCAGAAGGGAGTTACAGTCTATTTGAAAACTTTCTGATTTATAATCGGAAAGAAATACAGAGCCCTTACAGAATTCTGAGACTAAAGATGAGAGGAGGGATAAAACACAAAACTGCTATCAGACAGAGACTATTCAGAAACCCAGGCAAAAAGGAAGAGCAGTTCAGACGAGGGAGATCTCAACACAATAATGGCAATTAACAGTATTCTAGAAACTTGGGTTCATAATAGGTTTTTACTAACTTTAAGAATATCCCCACCACTCTGCACCAGCTCCTAAAGAGCTCTTTATTGATATTATAACTAGATTCTGAAGTTAACTAGAGCTGACCAACAATCAAACTGAAAAGAAATTAAGTTCATCAGATTCTAGAAATGTTCTATCAATTAATACTTACACTTTTTCTCTTATGAGAATTTATGCCCAGGGGCTCAAAAATACATACAGCATTCCCATATGAAGCTGCAACCTAAAAAAGAATCACATTGATATTTAAGAAAGGGTAAAATACAGACAACCTTCTTTTCACAATAACGTATAAGCTAATTACATAGAATACAATTCCAAACCAATGTCATGGTTTAATTTCTTCTATAAATAAACCTGGAAGTATACTAGATTTAATAATCTCAGCCAGATGTGGTGGCACACGCTTTTAATCTAGGCACTTGGGAGTTAGAGGCAGGAGGGTCTTTGGGAGTTTGAGATCAGCCTGGTCTACATAGTGAATTCTAGGACAGCTAGAACTACACAGTGAGAACCTGTCTCAAAAAACTTCTCTATAACCAAAAACTTCAGTAGGCTCTATTTTAATAATAATACAAAGTTGATTTATCCAAAGAATTTGTTTTGTTTTGTTTTTTGCCTCTGACTCCCATATGCTAGAATAACAAGTATGCACCACCAAGAGTATCTCAGAAATTATCTGTTTTATAAATATTTATTTTGGGACCAGTGAGATCGTTCAGCAGGTAAACGTGCCTGTGGCCAAGACTGACAAACCCATTCCCCAAAACCCACATGGTAGAAGAAGAGGATCAACTCCCACAAGTTATCCTCTAATCTTTACACATGTGTATGTGTACATACACGTCCACAATAAAATATGCAATAAAAATTTTAACCTTTTTTAAAATCTGTATTTATTTATTTTTATTTTATGTGTATGAGTGTTATGCTGGCGTGTGTGTAAGTGCACCCATGCCATGCGGTGACCTTGGAAGGCAGAAGAGGGTTTCTGGATCTCTTGGAATTGGAGTTACAGACTGTTGTTACCCGCCATGTGGGTGCTGGGATTGGAACTCAGGTTTTCTTCAAGAACAGCCAGTGCTCTTAACCACTGAGCCATCTCTCCAGCCCCCAAATTTTAATTTTGTTTAATTAAATAATTTTCATGACAAAAATGCATTTCAGTGGTGCATCTCTTTATTAGAACCATTTATAGTCCAGTGACACAAAATTTGTGAAAAGTAGAAAAAGACATCAAATAATAAAAGGTTTTGGGAATATACTAAACAAAATGGCATTAATTATAGCACTGAACAGAAAATACCAATTGGGAAATCATCTGGAAAAAAGAACATAAAGATTAGCTGGGAAATCACAGCGGCATCCCCTGAACCTGGAGAGAAAAGCTGCTATATATTGTCTGCAGAGTACTTAAGGGAGGGCATGAGGACCAGGACATTCTAGGTAGAGTATCTGATAAGAAGAGCCACAATCCCTCTATTCCTAGAAGCTACCAGAGCCCATCTTCTAAGAATTCCTAGAAGGTCAGTTCCCAGTTCATCATCCCATGATAAGGAGAGAATCAGCTTCAGAGAATAGAACAAAGCCATCTCTTCTGACCCCTCTGTATCCTAGTTAATCCACAAAACTATAATAGAAATGTTCTCTGAAGGCCTACCAAAAAGCCTACTGTGATTTTAGGGCACTCCTATGGCAAAAAGTGATTTTTTTTTCTTTTTTAGCTGCTGCCAAATATCTAGCATTCCTTCCAAGAAAAAGCTTTGAAACCACAGTGGGGCAGGGGAGCAACTTTGAATCCCTCGCTAAAGCAGCTCCTAAGTTATCATCACAGGAATTGTAGAAAGCGGACTAAAAAAGAACATGGCAATAAAGATGTCTCGATTTTGCCTTCTTTACCTTAATCCAGGTAAGGAAAATATAAACAGGTTGTTTTGCTTCCCATGGTTATGACCACTAACGTTTTATAAATTTTAATGATCTTTCTGTTTTTGAGAGTCTTGCTATGTCACTATGTTTTCTTAGCCAGCTTTATCTTATATATTTGAAAAATATTCCCACAAAATTCATTAGTTGTAAAAAATAAAAAATAAAAAAATAAATCAGAAAATCAAGAAGCAAGTATCAGGGAACACCAGAAAATTTAGTGTTTCAAATATATCATGGCCAAATAATTTTACATTTGCATAAATATTAAAACCTGGTACAAACAGCTGAATGGAGAAACAATAAAGCAACATAATCTATTAGTATAAATTTGCATGATTACTAATTATTACCATGGATATCCTGATTTAAAAGACCCTTGATAAAATTTTACCCAATAAAGAACATTTTCTAGAGGCTGGAGAGATGGCTCAGTGGTTAAGAGCATGTACTGTTGTTCTTCCAGAGGACCTGAGTTCAACTCCCTGCACTTGCATCAGACAACTAACAACCACCTATAATTCCAGCTCCAGTGGATTCAACACTTCTGGCCTCTGTAGGCTCCAGTACTGGGCCACATTCATATAAACATGATTAAAAATAAAATAAATCTTAAAAAAAAAAAGACAATTTCTAGAAAACTAAGCTTGTGTGAGTTACTACAATTATCTACTGTGTTTTTTTTCAAAAGCTTCGTTTTTTATACTTCTGTAGAGACATATAACTGTTATATAATATTGCTCTTACTGAATTAAAGTGTATATATCAAATATACTACACTAACTTTTCGTGAGTATTCACTGTATATTTTGCTTGAGAATTTGAAAGGGAACAAAAGAAAATTTGAGGAGAAGGACCACAAGATGAAATTTCAACTATTTCAAAACATATCCTGTTCCAAAATCTTAATGAATTATTAAATATTCACTCAACAAATAAACTTTCATTAAACACCCACTACTTGATGTGTATTAGACACTAACAATTCACTGAACTTAATTGATAAAAATAAAATGTTATTGCCAGATGCAAGGGCATAGGCCTATAGTCTCAGCACTGAGCAGAGGTTGAAACAGAAAGATCACTTGTGTCCAGGAGTTTAAGGCCAGCCTGAGTAACATAGTGAGACCTCATCTCAAAAAACAAGCAAAAAAGAATCTTGTATTCTAATTTGGAAGAACATAAGAAGTGCTAGATAGAGAAAATAAACCCCCAATTTAAATGTTACTAGTTTTCAACTGACAGAATATCAATATGCCTACGATTATAAGGCCTACAAATCATTCAACACAATATACACAGGTAGGACAATTACCGCATCATCAGTTTTATAGCAATTGTATACGAATACTCTGAGATTACTGAGCACATTTAGATGACATTTAATAAAGTGAATAAATCTCTTACTCGTCCTTGTTGGTTAGAACATTCCACACAGCTGACTTGGATGTTTCCATGCTTAGCACCAGGAATGATCTGCACACATTCAAAGTCACTTGCCAAAATAACAATATCACAGCCTGATCCATATGCCTACAAAGGAAAGTTTTATAATATGTAAGACATACAACTTTTGAATTATATACTATTTTATCTTGGATTTGTTGCCAACGTAAAAGCATACTTTGAAACATTTCATAAAACAGCTACTAGGCAAATTAGAACACACCAAAAAATAAACTGATGGCATTCCATGTATTCAACAACTGCTATCGAGAGGAGGAAGTTCAGGGCTGGAGAGATGGCTCAGCAGTTAAAAGCACTGGCTGCTCTTGCAGAGAACCTGAGTTTGAATCCCAGCACCCACATGGTAGCTCACAACCATCCATAACTCCAGTTCCAGAGGATCCAACACCCTCTTCTCACCTTCTCAGGCATTGCACAACATGGTGCACTTACATGCATGCAGGCAATATACTAATACACATAAAATAAACATAAATAAATTTTAAGAAAAAAAAAAAGAAGAGAAAGTTCTTCCAGGTTTTTGTTTGTCCATGTTTTTCTTTTTGTTTTTGTTGGGGAGGGATGGGTCTTTTTGAAACAGGGTCTCGCTATAGTCCCAGCTGGGCTGCAACTAGTTCTGTAAATCAGGCTGGCCTCAGTCTCAGACCTGCCTGACTCTGCTGGGATTAAAGGCATGTGCCACTACAATCGGCTCTTTCATTGATTACACACTAGCTTCAGTCTCTGTTGGTCATAAATCATTGTGTTCAGTTTCCCTCCAAAGTTCACCTTTGAAAACCTAAAGAATAAAACCCCCATCTGAAGATAGTAAGTCACTGAAGACTGCAACTATATTCTCAGGGTTCAAACCAGGCTTGGGAAAAATCTAGAAACCAGACATGCACTTTGCAGCAGTCATTTACATGACTTAAAGAGCTGGTTAAATCAACATGAGTAACCTGAGGCAGGATGCCAAATGAATGTGATGCAGCCTGCTCCTCTCTTACTCAACCTCAACAGGTATATGAGTAAGAAAGGAAACCAACTTAAACTAGTTAATAAACTACTTGAAAACAAACTGATATATATAAAATAGTGGGCAAATATAACCCCATGGCCTAAAAAATAAACTAAAACAGAGTTACTGGGAAAATCCCTCCTTCATCATAATTGCAGTGAGTTAAACCACCACTGCCATACTTCTGTGTACAATATCCCTTTTCTGCACCTTTGTGAATTTTATGATGACACAAGGCCAGAGACATTAAGAATAGTTTTATTTTTCTCCCAAACTCTACTTATGATTCAAAACAACCTAACAATCCAATTCCCAAATGAAAAACCTTCATTAAAAGCGACAAAAGGGCTGAGGAGATGGCTCAGGGGTAACAGCACTTGCTGCACAAGCATGAGGACCTGAGTTCAGATCCCTAGTACCCACATAAAATTGCAGAAATGGCAGTGAACACCAACAACTTTTGGGTAGGGGCAGAGATAGAAGGATCACTGGAACACACTGACCACTAGCCTAGACAAAAAAGGCCTATCTCAAAGGAATACAGCAGAGACCCATACAGGAGCACCTGAAGTCCTCCTCTAGGCATACAAACATATGCACTGCACGCGTGCGTGCACACACACACACACACACACACACAGATAAAATTTGTGAGGTGATATTTTTGTACTCTATTTCCATACCCTTAAGCAACTCAATCATGCCCTACAAACCAGCTCCAATAACCACAGCTGATGTGATGACACTTAAATAAGTGACCTATGTCCTAAAAAGGTTCACATATGCCTATTAATGAAAAAATAAATAAAAAAGCAAAACTCATGTCCTCCTGAACCTTTGAGTCAAGGCCAGTCAGAGACACACAACATAGTGGAAAGCTGTCTAAAAAAGGACGAGGAGATGGGAAAAGAACAGGGAAGGAGAGGGGGAGGGGGAAGTAGCAGCAGCAGACAGGAAGACAAACAATACTTCTACTGGTTAAAACTTCCAAAGTCCTGCTGTAATTTCCATAAATTATTCTCAATCCATGTGTTGACAAATACCAAAAAGTTCACTAAAGGGGCTGGGAAGATGGTCCTGGGAGTAAAGTGCTTAATGTGCACAAATGAAGACGTGAGTTTGGATGCAAGAGCCATATAAAAACCAGGTAGGAAGAAGTGCATGCTCGTAACCCTAGTGTTTGTGGAGGGCAGAGACATGTAGAACAGGGACTCCCTGACCAGCCAGTCAAACAAAAATGATAAGCTCCAACTTCAGTGAGAAACCCTGTCTCAAAAGAAAAGGTAGTGAGGGAGAGCTGATCTTTTTTAAGAGAGAGACACTAGAGAGGCTGAACAGGTTCCAGTGAATGAACTCATTCCAAGGGACATTTGGGTACACCAACGTTAATAGGCCTTAACGTATATGACAAAATGCATCAAGTTTTGTGGGTGGACTACGGGTGAGGGTACAGAAAGGGAAGGGGAGGCTAAGTATAATTTATATAATTTCATATATTACATATACTATTATACATTACATGAAACCCACAAAAAAACAATAAAAACATATTTTAAAAATAAAAACCCCAGGGCTAGGGAATAGCTCATCAAGAGAGAAGAACAGTGAGAAGATGGTTCAGCAGTTAAGAGCACTCGCTGCTCTCCCCTAGTGGTCATCAACTACCATGATGCTGGCATCCTACTCTGATTTTTCAGCCTCTAGAACTAGAAGCCAAATAAAACTACTTCTAAATTTAAAAAAAAAAAAAAAAGGCTAGGCATGGCAGCAAATGTTTGTAATCCCAACCCTGAGAGAACCAACCCTGGGAGAAGTAGAAACACAAAGATCCCTAGGGTCTGCTGGGCTGCCAACCTGGCCTGCTTGGTGAGCTCCAGGCCAATAAGAGACCTTGTCTCAAAAAAAAAAAAAAGAGAGGAAGAAACCAAGCCTGATAGCCAAGTTGATGCTCTGCTCTCCACATACACACGTACACACACACGCACACACAATTCATGCAGACACACCCCAAAACGGGTACTATGCACACTCACACATGCACCTGCACACACATGAATACATACACAGAAATCATGTATCTATCTATCAAAATCTTAAGTACAATATACCCTTTAATCAAACATATCACTTTTTTACTCTGTAAGCATCCTGACCAAAGTTTACTGAAGTACACACAAGTACACACTATTTGTAGCAATAAAAACTGAAAACCATCTATTAGCAGGAAGTAAACTAATGAAAATCCATACACTGGAATATTATGCAGCTACTAATACTACTAAATACTATTTAGTACTAAATAATACTAAATAACCTAAATATCTATTCTAAAATGATCTCAAATCTCTTTGATAAAAATGGCAATTCCCACCAAAATCAAACAGCCTTCCATGTCTAGTATTGGTTTCTTATGATTCACTCCTAAGTGCTGCCTATCACATTATATATCTATAGTCACTGCTAGACTGAAACCCTCTAAGGTATAGAAAACAAACAGACTGAAAAAGTACAAAGGGAGACAATTTTTACCATTTTCAAAAAAATTCCTCCAATGTACAAACAACTGGGGAAGAGCAGGGACTAGCATATAATCAGTCAGTAGTGACATGTGTACATTCTGTAACTGAATACCACAAGATCTACATGCCTTATGTAAAAATGTGCTTAAGGACAGTCTGAATTTCCTTGCTCACCACCACAGTCCCAATACATACCACATAAACAGTCCTCAATACATACTGTGTAATAAATATATACACTGTAACAATATTTAGCTCCCAAAAGCTAAGTACCAGGAAAAACTAATCAAATGTGAAGTTGTGAAAAGTGTCATAGCCTTACTACTATTAATTTAATCAAGCTACCCTCACCAAGCTTAAGAAACAAGATTTTTACTGATTACCAGATAGCAATATAATGAAGTAGAAAACCTACCAGGAGTGAATCTACCAAAGCGTTCCTTAATGATTTTTCACTTACTGAATACCTACTCTGATCTGATAGTCAAAGGTCATTATGAATAATATTACTATCTTCACAAGCCTGATTTTATGGAGAAATTAAGGCCCAGGAAACATCAGTCATTAGCCCAAGTTTACAGAGTGAAGATTATTTGCTTCATTAAACAGCACTACCAAGCATTACCAAGCATGGTAATGCACACTTATAATCCCAACACTCAAGAGACTGAGGAGGATCAGGAGTTCAAGATCATCCTCCACAGGCACTGCACAACACAAGTGCACTTACACACATGTAGACATATACATACATATTTAAAAATAAATATTTTTAAAACTTTCAAGAAATAAAGTTTTCAAAAAGATTGTCTTTTATACAGAAAATAACACATATACTAAATTTAAATCAGAAAATCATGTCACCCTCTCACCCTTGATTACCTTTCCACATTCACAAAGAGCAATCACTTAGCTACACATGAGCTCTACAAGGGTAACTATATATGTTTTTTAAACACAATTCTGAAATTTCTTTCAACTAACAATATATAATACCTATACAAAGATACTTTATTTCAAATAAACAAAGCATCTAGAGGCTGCAAAGATGGCTCAACAGTTAAGAGCAAATATTGCTCTTACAAAGGTCTGGTGTTCAGTTCTCAACTCCCACATGAGGCACCTTACTAAAAACAGCCTGTAACTCCAGCTCCTGAAGTCTCTCATCTCTGGTCTCTGTGGGCACCTGTACTCACATGCACAGACACACACATATCTGAAATAGTAAAAGTAAATCTTTTATGAAGTCACATCTAAATATATGTGATACTACACATATGTGTGCAAGTTTCCTCACAGAATAAATTCTAAGATACAGTTTGCTGGATCAGTAATTATAAAAAATATTTCTATTTTATTTTATGTGTATGAGTGTTGCCTGCATGTATGTAAGTGCACTCATGTCGTGAAATGTCCACAAAGGTCAAAAAGGGCATCAGATTCACCCAGAACTGGCGTTAGGATGGTTGTTAGCTACCATGTGGATGCTGGGAATTGAACCCAGATCCTCTAGAACAGTCAGTGCTTTTAACTGCTAAGCCATCTCTCCAGTCCCTGAATCAATAATTTTACTTTCTAATGCAACTGACCCTCTAAAAAGATAGTATCACACCCCATGTATAAAAGCACCTGCTCTTCCTCACAAACCCTGATCATTATCACTTTGCTCTCTCAAATCCAACAAATCGTGGCCTGGTCATCTTCCTTTTACTTTAGGCTAAACATCTTTCATATATACTAATCACCTAATTATCACTCCTTCACTGAAATGCTAGCTATTCATGTTACTGATCCATAAGGCAAACCCTGACCATTATGACCATGCCTACCACCACTCACAAAATAAAATTTTAAAAACCTCCTGTCATTCTTACATAAGTTCACACCATCAACAGAAAAATCAGCATGAGGACAGCATTTAAGTTCTTTCCACCGGTCATGGTACACATGCCTTCAATTCCAGCACTAGGGAGGCAGAGTCAAGTAGATTTCTGTGAGTTCCCAATCAGGCTAGTCTACATAGTCACTGCAATGGCTGAAAGCCCATTCAAGAATGTTGAATGAACAAAATAAATGAAGAAATTATCCTAAGTCAAAGATGAAAACAACGTGGCAAATTATCTCATAGTACCTAGTTTGTGTGAAAACCCTCAAAGGAACTCTTTCTTTCAGAGACAATGAAGAAATGCAAAATTAACAGAATACTTGAAAACAGCAGTACAAGGAAGCAAAGCTCAGTGGTATGCTGAGTGTAACATAAAACAAAGCTTGAATTATGTAAAAACAAAAGCCTATTGCCAGAAAAAAAAAATCAAAGAAAATATTATGGTTTTATCATTAAGTACAGACAGAAAACACACAAATCTTTCTTGGGCTTGTAGCTCAGTAGTAAAGCACATCCTTGACCAGGTTAAATTCCTAGTAGCCCCTACAAAATGCTTTCTTTAATAAATATTTTTAGTGATATTTAAATTTTTTAACATTGAACAAAAACTAGTTGATTTTTATATTAATAACAAAACAGATGGGTCTGTAACAAATTTCTAACTATTAAGTAAAGCAGGTATTGCAGCACAAACCTGTAATCCCAGAACTAGAAGGCTAAGGCAAGAAAATCACCAGCCTGAGCTATAGACCAAGACCCTGTCTCAGAAAACCAAAATCAATTAAAGAGTCATTGGTTACTCTCAAAATATTTGTGCTACTACTACACCGATGCACATATCTTGCCAGGTCAGTTGTTACAGTAGCTCACAAGTCTACTACCTAGGATGGAGCCCATACCTGCTCCAGGCTAAATAGGTCACAGGATAGAAGGGAGAATCTAATAGTAGTTTTCTAGTAAATAGTTATCATATTAAACTGACTCTTAATGATTTGCTATACTCATAGATTAATGCATCTCTCAACTCTCACCAGAGAAGTTTCTTTATGAAACAGATGGTGATTAACACAAAACCTACAACTGGACAGCATGCAGAGAGGCTGGAGAGCACTTATCCCTGAATAGGACACCTATATTAAATGTCTGATCCACAAGGTTCAGGGATCATTGCAGAAGAGGGTGCAGAAAAATTGTAAGAGCCAGAGGTCATGGATGACCACAAGGAAACAGTTTTCCAATCAGCTGGTCAGTTATGCAGATGAACTCACTGCAATGGTGACAATTTACACAAGTTCCATGCAAGCTCAAACCAGAAAATCCCAGCATAGACATGAGGAAGTGAGTAAGAAGCTCCAACCCCACCTAAGGAAACTGTGTCAACAGATGGCTATTAGGAGGGGCAGAGACAGTCTTTTTCAAGCATGGGACTCTTGGTAGGTTAATCAGGCTCCAGACAGGCATTTGGAGACACAAATTAGATTCTATAGGTCATATATATAATGCCATCAAATATACCATTTTATAGATATATAGATATATAGATATATATCAACAAATTATATTGTATGAAAATCGCAAAAATTCAAGAAAAAAACAAGTTTTAAAAAAATTCTAAAAAGCCAAAAGCTAAATATAAACTTAAAAAATTAAATAAAAATAGACACAGTCCAAAATAAAGCAAATTCCATATCTCTGACAAAGAAAACATTCATTTTCTGATGATGGTAACATCTAAAGGGAAGATAAGAACTTAAAAAGCAAACAAGCAAATATGCAATAAGTAATTAATTTGTTCTAATTAAGCATCTAAAATCCAGCTGTCTCTAGCATCTCCAGTCTCTCATTACAAGGTAGGACTAACAGTAGAAACCAAAATGTAAATAACTATTTTATGTCAGTGCTAAGCTTAAGCCATTCAAAGTACTAATTACCAAAAACTGCTAAAAGAAACCATAGTAATAAGGGTAAAATATCAGCTCCAGGGTTTGGCCAGCATGTACAAAATACTGGGTATCACCTTTTGGCCTCAAATTTGTTTTCCAAGGCTTAGAGTATAAAACAACTTGACTCAAAAAAAGTAGTAAGTACTATGTTTTAAAATGTCTACTTCATAGAAACTAGTAGGAAAAGGCAAGAGAGTAGAAGAAAGAGAATGGGGAGGGGGTGGATGTGATCAAAGCCTCATATATGCATGTTCCAAAACATTAATATATGTTAGTAATTCGTTTTTAAAATGAGTAGCAAATAAAAACATTTTAGGGGCTGGAGAGATGGCTCAGAGGTTAAGAGGACTGGCTGTTCTTGCAGAGGACCTGGACTCGAGTCCCAGCACCCACATGGCAGCTAACAACCATGAGTAGCTCTAGTTCCAGGACATCAGATGCCCTCTTCTGACCTCCATGGGCATTGCACAACACAGGTACACTTACTTAAATGCAGGCAATAAAAACAATAAAATTTGAAAAATTAAAACATTTTAGTTGAAAGAGGAAAAATTTAAACATGGCTACTTCAGAGAAATGGAATAAGCTATTTTTCAGACACTAAATTACTATGAATAGAAAAAAATGACCAAAAAGACTTTTTTTCTCTAAATTTGCTCTTGTTTATGGAGACAAGGTTGTATCTGTTTTTTGATTGTTGTTGCTGTTTTTGCTTTTGTTTTTTGAGACAGGGTCTCTCTGTAGCCCCAGCTGGCCTGGAACTGGCTCTGTAGACCAGGCTGGCCTCAATCTCAGAGATCCACCTGAGTGCTGGGATTAAAGGCATGTACCACGATGCCCAGCATTCTAGTTTATTTTTTGAAACATTGTTTCACTGTGTAAACCAGGCTGCCCTTGAACTAGGGATCCTCCCAATCTCTTGAGTGCTGGGATTACAGGCATACACCACAACACCTGGCTTAAATCTTGTTTTTAAAAATTTCAATACATCTATCTCTTGTCCTGAGGGTGGGGGGGGAGAGACTGATATAACTGATTAAGGATATTTAAAACAGAGCTTTAAAGACAATGTGGAATCAGTCATGATTTTACAGCAGGTAATACAATGAAAATGTTAAGATACAAGCCTGGCAAGCAGTATGTAGAATAGTGATACAGCCTCTAACACAGCCATCTGTAATCCCTTGGGGCTGAGAGCCTAGAGAGATCAGAGCTTTGAAGCTCTGAAGAGCTAAATGTACTTCTTCTAGCCTTTAATAAAGAGTAGCAATTAGATGCCAGGCCCTCACACACCTATAATCCCAGCATTCAGGAGGCAGAGGTAGAAGGACTGCCGCAAGTTCAAATCCAGTCTGGTTACACAGTGAGTTCCAGGCCAGCCAGAAAACATGAAGAGATTTTATCTAAAAAATGAGGAAGAGAGGGAGGGAGGAACAGAGAGAGGGAGAGAGGAAGGGAGGGTGGGAGGAGGGAAGAAGAGGAAGGGAGGGATGGAGGAAGGAGTAAGGAAGACCAAAAGCAATGATCAATAGTTGATGTCCCTGTCTCCTTTAAATACTATTACAGTATATACATACATATATACATACAAGGACTGGAGAGATAGCTCAGTCAGTAAAGTGCTTGCCATATATTCACTACTCACAAGGATCTGACTTTGATCCCCAGAACCTATGTAAAAAGGCTGGGTGTGGGGACTTAAGTCCCCTGTACTAAAGAGTCAGAAACAAGCAGATCCCTGGAGTTCACTGGCCAGTCAGTCTAGCCTGCTTGTCAAGACCCAGGCCAGTGAGAGACCCTGTCTCAAAAAACAAGCTGGATGGTGACTAAAGAACAACACACAAGGCTGATCTATGGCCCCACACTCATGGGCACTAACATGCACGCACACCTGTCCACACAAATAAATACACAAAAATATTTTAAATGAACATAGATGAAAAAACTTTCAATAAAATATCAACAAATCAAGTCGGGCATGGTGGTACATGCCTTTAGTCTCAGCATTCAGGAGGCAGAGACAGGTAAGGTCAAGATCATCCTGGTCTGCATATCCAAGTTTCAGGCCAGCTGGGGCTCCAGGAAGACCTCATCTCAAAAAATTAAATCCAGTCACAAAGGTAACAGCATACCATAAACAAATAAGGCTTATGACAATAATTCAAGGTTGATTCAATTTTCAAAAACCTCACTGTTATATACCATGCTAATAGCCTAAAGAAGAAAAAACAGGACACTATATTAATTGATACAAAAATGTATTTGACGATATCCAAGATCCATTGATGATAAAAATTTCAGCAACAGGGAAGAAAAGAGAACTTTCTCTACCTCATAAAGGCCATGGGAAGAGGACTAGGGTTAGAACTAGATGTCCTAGCTAGTACAATTGGGGGGGAGGGGACTAGAGCTCATGGAGCTAATAGGGCCACAGGATACAGATCTATGATCAACACTTAGAGCAGTAGTATTTCTAAATATCGGTCATGAACAATTGGAAAATGAAGTTTTTAAATACGTTTTGGGATTGGAGAGATGGCTTAGACTTTAAGAGCACTGGCAGCTCTTACAGAGGAGCCAAGTTCAGTTCTCAGCATCTACATTTTGGCTAACAACTCTCTGTATATTCAGTTACAAGGATTCCAACACCTTTTTCTGGCTTTCATGGGCACTGCATGGAAGTAGTGCACTTACATACACGTAGGCAAAACACTCATATACACAAAAATAAATAAACAAGTATTCTCCACTGAGCCATCTCTCCAGCCTCATGGTCTCTAATCTCAAATACCTTTGCTGGAACATCAAGGTCTAATCAAAGTTTGGTCTCCATTTGTATTATATCCATCCACCTGACAACCTTCCCTTAATAGTGATCTGAGAGATTCCAAGTAAGCCCACACTCACCTATTAGAAAAGTAAGAGCAGAGACTAAGAGAAGACAGCTGAATTCTCATATGTGCTTTCATATTCTATTTGTGATAAATTGTTTAATTAAACAGGCCTCACAAATACTGATTGGAAAGGGAAAAGTATTTTAGTTGCTTTTTCCAATGATTTTTGGATAATCTTTTTATTTACGTATTTGTAGGAGGGACTTGCACAGTGCCCAGATGGTCAGGGGGCAACCTGTGGGAAATTATCTCCTTCCACCATTTGGGTCCCAAGGATCAACCTCAGATCATGAGGTTTGGCAGTATCTTTACCCACTGAGCCATCCCCAGTTCTGAATGGTCTTCTTTAATACTGTACCAAATCTGACAAATAGTAGTATCTTAAAACTTAGCTGCAATGTAGACTATGAAAACAACATCAGTACACTTCTGTTTTCCCAAGTGCTGAGAGTACAAGAATTTATCACCACATCCAGAGTCACTAGTGAATTTTTCATGCTGTTTTGGGGATGATCACCTATATGGCTTAAAATTAACTTGAAATTACAGGACCCAGAGTCAGTTATAGTTATGGTTATGATTTGTTAAAATAAATATCAAAAGTGGTAGAGCCTGGAGAATGTGTCCTTCCAAGGTTCTCCCTTCTCAGAGTCAAACACAACCTACTCTCTCCACAACATATGTGAGGTGTTTTTGCCAAGGAAAGTCCATGTATAACTAAGAGACTAGAACTGTTATTGAAGGCTGGTTACATAGGCACTTTATCCCTGTGCTACCAGTCACAATAATTCCAGCATCCCAGAAGGAAAACTGAGATTCATTACAAATCACATTGCTCTAACAAATAATCTATGCAGAGTGGTGGATAGGATTCAGTGTCCTAGGCATTCAGACTAAATGTATCAATTAGTAAGAAATAGTCCAGTACACAGATTCCCAGAGGCTATTTAAGCCAAAAGCTCTATGCTGGATGACTTTTTCCTGTGTATTATGATACTGAAATCCATTCATCTTTTTTAAGTTTGAAAGGCTGTTACCCGTCTGTGATTTTTATATTGGTATACTGACTTATGGAGAGCTTCTAAATACTAACCCTTTTTATTATACACCATCAACATATTATACTTTATGGGCGAGGCATGGAGACACACACCCATAATCCCAGCACTTAGGAAGCAGAAGCAGGAGGATCATTGCCAAATTGAGGGCCAGCCTGATCTACACAACCAGTTTCAGACCAGGCAGAAATACATAGCGAGAGACCTTGTTTCACCTCACCAAAAAAAATTTATGCTTTTGCAGTATCACTGATTTCTGAAGAAAGGTCTTTAGACTGGGAAGTTATAAAGTTCATAGTCCAGATTTTCAAAATTGTAACTTTTATCACTTACAGCAAAAAATGGCAGATCTTTGAAGGAGCATCTTTGCCCATTTTTTAGAAAATGACTGCCAAATATCTAATTTTGAATATCTTTGGTTTATCAAATGTTCTTTCAAATAAAAATGGTGTTCTATGAAGGAAATGTTATTAGCTGAGCTCCTAACTAAAACATTCATGGAAATCCACTTCACCACGACTATTGTCCTCAGGTTTATATCTTAAGTACATGTGCACTTCATTTTGCTACACACTAATAAAAGATGTCGGTACTCAGCACTGGCAGCATTTTGCTCATGAACTACAGCTAATGTTTAAACTACATATATGTGGGAATGGAGTGTAACTCAAAATGTATATGTATTGGTTTCTTTTGCTGATGGCATTTTTGTGGTGGCAGTGGTGGTAGTAGTAGTTGCTTTGTTTGCTTGTTTGTTTGGTTTCTTTGTTTGTATGTGTCTCTGCCCACTTGCCAAATGCCTTTATGGTCTCAGGTTGCCTGGGTTTTTCCTAAAGTCATAGAAGAAAAACATCACTATGATTTAGTATAATTAAATGTTATTATGCCTGGGAAGAATCAATACTTAGAGGAAGTGAAGAAAATGTACCTATTTCAAGAAGGAGGTGGGGATGGGGGATAAGGAGGAGGAGGAAGAGAAGGAGGAAGAAGAGTAGGAGGAGGAAGAAAAAAGGGAAGAACAGCAGCTGCACCTCCTACACTCTGCTACCTCCATCTAAGACAGTATTATTATATCCTTTAAATCACCCCATCAAATTTCCATGCTCAATACTTAGGAGCATCAGGTTCTATTCAGAAATCCCCTTTATGCTACTGATTTTTCTGCTGGAAGGAAGAGAAGGTAACTGTCACATGTTTTAGGTATTTAGGATTGGGGACATTAAAAGAAATCTCAGCACTCATAGACCAAGATTTGAGAATTAGAACAGAAAGCTGGTTTCACATATATACATGAATTCCTAGAATTACAAGAGCTATATTTAAGACCTAATTTTATTTGAATTACGTGTAGCAGGGGGTAGAAGGACATGAATACAGGGGCCTGAGGAGGCCAGAGGCATCAGATCATCTGTAGTTACAGGTGGTTATAGGCCACCAGATGTGGATGCTGGGAACCAACTCAGGACAGCAGTAGGTACTCTTAACTGCTGAGTCATTTCTCCAGCCCAGGAACTATCTCTAAAAGAAAGAAAATCGAGTCACACAACCTACTGTATCTGCTCCTTAGTAACAGAGTTTATAAGTTTACATCATGAATTAGGGTTTCAGGAAACATAATAAAAATGAACTCCACAAACTCAAAAAGTTGAAAACCTTAAAAGTTCTATTAAGATGTCTAACTTCCAAACTTGCTTTTAAAAATAATTAGCAAAGCCAAGCACAGAGGCACACACCTGTAAATCTAGCACATGGGAAATGAAGCACAAAGATCAGATCAAAGCCAGCCTCATTAGCAGTAGTTTGAGCCTAGCTTGGTTTATATGAAGCCATAGCTTTACAAACAACACAAAAAACTAGCAAGCTGAATGCCCTGTAAAATAAAGCTTTGCTTTCTATCATATGGAGAAATTAAATTAGCCAAGCATGATATATATTTTCCACCATGTTCTTGTAATTGTTAACCAACATCCTGTGCTCTTTTTGATGACTAAATACTGAAATTGATTTGTTCTAAAATTTCCCCCAAATTAGCTGGTGGCACAGCTGTAATCCCAGCATTTGGGAGGCTAACTAACAGGACAACTGCCCACTGAAAACCAGCCTAAGCAATATGGCAAAACCCAGTTTAAAAAAAAAAAAGAAGAGGAGGAGCAGCTAGACTTGGCAGCATAAGACTTTAATCTCAGGCTGCAGGAGGCAGGCAGAGCCCTTGGGTCCCTAAGTTCAAGACCAGCTTGGTCTACACAGCAGATTCCAAACCAGCAAGAGCTATACAGTCTTAAATAAAGGGGGGACGGAGTTCCTTTTTAGCTGTGAGTCCATATAAAACTCTCACTGCTAGGCCTACTATTTCATAAATTCCTTTAATGTGCTTTTTATTTTTTTTTAAATATTTTGTTATTTTATATTTTTATGTGTATGAGTGTATTACTTGCAGGTATGTAAATGCACCTGTGTCATATAATGCCTAAAGAGGAAAAAGGAGGTCATCAGATACCCTGGAACTGGAGTTACAGACAGCTGTTGGCCAGCATGTGGGTACTGGGAACCAAACCCAGGTCCTGTGGAAGAGCAGCCAGTCCTCGTAACCAGAGCCATCCTCTAACCCCTTAGTGGGCTTTTTAATGGAGCCAGAAATGCTAGACTATCCACCACCATGGAAACACAGGAGACAGGGCAATAGTCAGCAAAGACCTAGAACTCTACCACAACCACTTTAGTTGCTGGTCCATTCTCACTTCTGGACCCCAGAAATCTATAAAATGGTCCACAAAATATATAAAGAGCACCTACTTTAAGAATTTCTGTTTTCAGATGAAGAATGCAAAAAAAAAAAAAAATGCCAGTCGTGGTAGTGCACACCTTTAATGTCAGAACTCCAGAGGCAGAGGCAGGCAGATCTCTGTCATTTCTAGATCAGCCTGGTCTACATAGTGAGTTCCTGGCCAGCTACAGGGAGACCCTGTCTCAAAAACACCAGAAGAAGAAAGAAAGAAAAGAAGAAAGAAAGAAAGAAAAGAGAAGAGAGAGAGAGAAAGACATTTAGGTGATTTTTTTCCAAGATCACATAAGTATTTGGTCACTAATTTCCCATCAGGAGGGAAAGCATTACTCAGACCCATATTTTCTAGATACTTGTTAGGATCATCCCATCACAAGCAGGAAGACTACTTAACAATCTACTCTGGGACTTAAGAATTCACACTCAGCCAGGCATGGTAGCACATAACTTTAATCCCAACACTCAAGAGGCAAAGGCAGGCCAATCCTTCTGAGTTCAAGGCCAGTTTGGTCTACCCAGAGAGGTCCAGGCCAGCTGAGGCTCAAAAAAAAAAAAAAACCAAAGACAGTCTGCCTAAACAATAAAACCCTGTCTTAACAAAACAAAGACAACAAAAAACTATGAGTAACATATATAAATTATATTGTTCAATGGTCTAAGGGCTACTTAATAAAGTCCCGAGGTTTTTAAGGAAAAATTCCTATATGAACTACATTAATAATTCAGCCTCTGTATTACACCATCTTTTATTTTTGTTGGCCTTGCCATTAGAGAGCACTAATGTTGTCTGTTCATACATCTATCCTTTTAAACTATGTATTTTCTCATCATATGTCTATTATACTCATTTATCATGTTTAATCTGCCAAAATATTACATTACTCCTTAGAAGTGGAAATGACTAATTTTTATAAACTTGGATCAAGGTATTAAATTCATGTCATGTCAAAATTGCATCAACTGTCCCTAAATATCTAATAGTTAGGATCCCATAAGGACAAATAATGAATTTTTTAACATTTTATTGTTTTTATTTTATGTGTATGAATGTATTGCCTGCATGTATGTAAGTGCACCCATGTTGTGCAATGCCCTCGGAGATCAGAAGAGGGCGTTGGATTCCCCTGAACTGGGCGGTTGTTAGCTGCTATGTGGGTGCTGGGAATTGAACCAGGGTCCTCTGCAAGAGTAGCCAATACTCTTAACCACTGAGCCATCTCTCCAGCCCCAAATAATTAAAATTTTAAACTATATTAATAGTCATCATGTATCACCATTACTTTAATACTTAAATATTAAGTAAAAAAAAAAAACAAACATCTAAGGCCTGCTGGGTGTGGTGGCTCATGCCTTTAGTCCCAGGACTCAGAATGCAGAGGCAGGTAGGTTTCTGTGAGATTGAGGCCAGCCTGGTCTATATAGCATGTTCCTGGACAGCTGGGGCTACAGGTAGATCCTGGGTCAAAAGGACCAAAACAAAAAAACAAACAACAATAAAACTAAGTCCTATCTTTCAGAAAAGCAATAAATAACAAATTAGAAATTTATATCTAATGTATAAAGTCTCAGATCATTCACTAAAGGATAAAGGCAAAATATAATAAGTACAGCCGTGGTAGAGCATCATTGTACTACCCAAGATCTGGCTTAATTTCAAAATAACTTCTTCTAAAACTTAGATACTACACTGAAAAAAAGGGAATCATTGTGCTTTCATTGTCAACTGGACACACCTGGGTTGAGGCAGCCTCAATTAAGGAACCGGCCTCCACTGGACTGGTCTGTGGTCATGTCTGTGGGGCATTTTCTTGATTGCTGAGTGATGTGAGAGAGCCCAGCCCACTGTGGGAGGTGCCACTCCTGGGCAGGTGGTCCTGTATCATGTAAGAAAGCAGGTTGCGCACAGGCCAGGTAGTAAGCCAGTAAGCAGCATTCCTCTATGGCTTGTGTGTCAGCCCCTGCTTCCAAGTTCCTGTCCTGAGTTCCTACCTTAGACTCTCTTAGTGATGAACTGTGACCCGAGAGGTGTAAGTCTTTAAATAAACCCTTTCTTCCCCAAATTTGTTTTGGTCAGTGTTTTGTAGAAGCAACAGAGGAGCCCATGAAGTTAAAATAGGTACCAGAAGTAGAATACTGCTGTGACAGACTTGACCCAGTTGTTTTGGCGGGGACTATGGAAATGTCTTTAACTTTGGGCTGGAAAAGCCCAATAGTGCTCCCAGAGTTTAGCGAGTTACTGCTATGGAGCTTAGAACAGTTCTGCTGAAAGAGGTATAGACGATGGAGGCCTGACTTGTGAAGCTTCAAAGGGAAGTAAAGATTATCAGGGTTATTTGTATGATATATTGAATTGAGAATCTGTGGTTTCTGATCAACTTGCACTGAAGAATCAGCTGTGATTAAGAAGAGGCCAGAACCACTGAAGTGAAACCTTTGTTTTACTGGTACAAATTATGCTGGTTAGCAGGGACTGAAAAAATCAGTTGTAAGTAACAAGAGACCAGCATAACTGTGGCAAAATTTTCCAGGAAGTAGTTCCTCAGATCAACATAACAAAAACTATGGACCAGAGGGGGCCCAAGCCTCCATCTCAAGCTGGAAGCAGGACTTGATAATGTATACGAGTTCCCTGCACAGCTCTGGTATTGAAATCATGAAGGGGTCATAGAGAGCAGCTGAGGCTTGGCACCCTGAGAGGCCAGAAATGGCCATTGGTAAAAGTACAGTCTCAGTTGCAGTGAATACCCCCAGGATTGAAGGGGTCATGGACAGACTGAGACTTTGTACTCCAAGAGGTCAGAAGAACACACTGGTGAAAATGCAGTCTCAGTTTCAGTGGAGACACCAACATCCTGGAGATGCCAGGACCATGGGACAAACACCAAGGGCAGCAGCAGGTCTGGAGTAGAGCTGGGCTGAGCCTACCCAATAAGCTGTGTGTGCTACAGATGGCAGACCCAAAGAAGTGAAGCTTCTCAAGCCTTTGGAGCCCAGAAGATTGTGTGTGAATCCCAGATGTCCAACCTCGAGCTACTTTGCTAGACTTTGGTTTTGCTTAAGTGTGCCTGATTCATTCCTTCTGAAATAAAACAATACTTGTTTTTCATTTTTGCAAGAACCCACAGTTGACTTTCAAAAGAGACTTTGAACTTTTAAAGTATTTTTTTTAAGGACTGAAACTTTTAAAGTTGTACTATTTTATGCTGTGATACTAATATTAACATCAGACCTTGGGGATAAGAAATGGAAAGCTTGTGGTTTAATAGTGATGTGTTCCTGTGTCAAGCTGACAAGGTCAATTGTGCTAGATAGCTTTAGTTGTCAACTTGACTCACTTGAGTGAAGAGAGCCTCAATTGGGGAATTGCTTCCATTGGACTAGTCTGCAGTCATGTCTGTAGGGTATTTTCTTGATTGTTATGTAAGAGAGCCCAGCCCACTGTGGGAGGTGCAACTCCTGGGCAGGTGGTCCTGATTCATGTAAGAAAGCAGGCTGAGCACAGGCCAGGGGGCAAGCCAGAAAGTAGCATTCCTCTATGGCCTGTGCGTCAGCTCCTGCCTCCAGGTTCCTGTTGGGCTCCCTTAATGATGATCTGTGACCTGAGAGATGTAAGCCAGATAAACCCTTTCTTCCCCAAGTTAGTTCTGGTCAGTGTTTTTATCACAGCAATTGGAAAGAAACTAGAACAATGATTTTTTTAATGATGCTTAAAAGCATACAAAGTTAGAGAGAAATGGCTTAGTGGCTGAAAGCACTGGCTGCTCTTGCAGAGGACCCAGGTTTGGTTCCCAGCACCTACACAGCAGCTAACAACTGGAGTTAAAACTCAGTTCCAGGGAAGCTAACACCCTTTTCTAGCATTCACAGATACTTCACAACATGGGTGCACTTATACACAAGTAGGCAAAACACTCATACACATAAAAATAAAACAAATAATAAAATATACAGGGGCTGGAGAGATGGCTTAGTGGTTAAGAGCACTGGCTGTTCTTGCAAAAGACCTGGATTCAAATCCTGGCACCCACGTGGCAGCTAACAACCATTCATAACTCCAGTTCCAAGGGCATTTGACGCCCTCTTCTCACCTCCGTGGTCATTGCACAGCACACATGCACTTAAATAGATTCAGGCAATTCACTCATACACATAAAATAATAAACAAAAATATATACAAAAATATTTTTAGATACAATATTTACAAAAATGACAATTGTTTAAAAAAAAAGTTGTCAATTGCCAAAATGCAAATGAAAACCACCGTAGCTTACATATACTAAAAGTACATACATCACTGGGATGTCCACCAAACTGTACCACCACAGCAAGACAGACATCATGACATCCCCAAGTAGCCATTCAAAGTCCAACCAACAAAGCCACCATGTGCAGTAAAATACATGGTATACTTTATCAATTATTATAGTGTCATGAGCATTAGCATTAGCATCTTTTAGAACAATTCTCAAATTCTCAAGCCATAGACTCTCAAGTAAATTATCTACTAAATTTTGAAAAAGTTCTCAATATACCAACTAAGAACCACTAGCTAGTTGCAAAGCAGTCTTCCCTCCCATACCGATCATATCTAGGCCACACACACACATACACACACACACACACACACACACACACGGTTCAGAACAGGCCCTGTTAGGAAGGAAACATACTTCTGAGGAAAGCCCACCCAATAGTCACAAGATACATTCCAGTCCTGCCTAGTCCCTCTTTAGTCATCTGATTCAGAACTGAAGTCTTTTTCATTAGATTGAAACAAAGTCAAATGATATGCTCTACGTAAAAAGACTTCAGTTTTGTAATTTTATTTTTGCTATATAAACACAGGCACTCATTTGTTAGTTGATTCTGGAGTGCTTGAAAACAGCATGTTACTGTGTTTCTTTAATATTTTTTCTGTGTATGAGCAGATTGCCTGCATGTATGTAAGTACACTCATGTCATGCAATACCCACAGAAATTTGAAGAGGATGTCAAATGCCCTGGAACTGGAGTACAGTTGTTAGCCACCATGTGGATGCTGGGAACTGAACCCAGAAGAACAGTCAGTGCCCTTAACCACTGAGTCATCTCTCCAGCCCCTTGTTACCATGTTTTTAAGCAAATGTGTTTTCATTTCCTAGTGTTCAAAAGGTCATTTCTAGTTCATGGCAAAATTAATGTATTAAAATGAGATGGTATGCAAAACAGATTTAGACATATTTGCAAAAGGATCAAAATAACAGTAATTGTCACGGACAGCCATCCTAAACCAGGTAAATTTTGAGTTGTATTTTGGGAAAATGAAAAGCAAGGGCTGTCCTGATGAATGTAAAAATGTAGGCTATGAAGCTGGAGAGATGGCTCAGTGGTTAAGAGCCTGTACTGCTCGTGCTGAGAACCCAAGTTGGGTTACCAGCATCCACAACAATCAGCTTACAACTACCTGTAAATTCAGCTCCAAGGGATGTGACTCCTCTGGCTTCCATGAACACACGTATTCATAAGCACAGACCCACACACAGACACATAATTAAAATATTTTTTAAATGGATGTCACAGAGGGACCAAGGGAAGGAATACACACAGTCAAACATGAAGTAAAAGAGGTAGGACATCTGACAAGTTTAGATTTCCTAATACAGCCAGGGATGACTTACATGTTCTTAAAGAGTGGTACGATGAAATGGTACTGGGAGAAAATTATCCCGGCAGCCATGCAGAGGAAGAACTGAAGAAATCAGAGATGAGTAGAAGAAATCCCATTTGGAAGGATTCATATTAACATAAATAAGGTTCTCAAAGTGGTAACTAGGGACATGCATAGGGGTAAATCTAACAGACACTACACCATCTGCTAGATTTGATGACAGGATGGAATAAAGAAGTGGGAAGATTCTTAAATGATAACATGATCTGGTCTCAGCTGGACTGCCGCATAACCACACCTGCTAAGCACTAATAGTTCTTACACTGGCTTTTCCAGACAGCATCTGATTTAACTCTACATTCCAGCTCTGCTGTGAGATAACACACAACTTTATTTTGTTTGAGACATGATCTCATTACCTAGCCCAGGCTATCCTTGAATTCCTGCCTCTGCCACCAGAGTACCAGGATTATAGGAGTGTGTCACCACACCCAGCAAACATTTCACTTTAGATGGACACAGAAAAACGACAATCACCCAGACAGCAGGAAAATACCCCTACTCAAAGGTTCCAGATTTGTTTCTTGCTGTTTGTTTCCGATCCTCAAAAGTCTTCCTCTTGTTTTTTCTTTATCCCTCAAAATATTCTCCACCCACTTGAAGTTCAAGCTTAACTCTAGACTGATTTTTGTTTGTTTTACATACTTCCTTTGGGGGCCGCTTATGATTACCATGGCCTGTGTGTGGAGGTCAGAGGACAACTCTCCTTCCACCATGTGGGTCCTAGGGATTGAACTCAGGTCTTCAAGCTTGGTTGCAAGTTCCTTTACCAGCTAAACCATCTCTCAGGGCCCTATGTTGATGTTTTAAGTTACATGTACATAAAATACAACACCAGTGATAGTGACTGAACAAAATTTGTTAGACAATCCGATTTTTTAAAGATTCATTAGAAACTGCAACAAAGCTGAGCTGATAACACTTTAAAATGAATATTGACCAAAAGCAATCTGATTGGGTTTTTTTAATGAATCACAAAATATTTAAAAACATAAATTCTGTTCCAGAACGCACTGCTACATAATGATTCTGCAGTTTTGTTGGAGCTTTTTTCCCCTGCAGTTTTAAAAACATGCTGCTAGAAAGCAGACATCAGATTAAATGGTTTCTGGTTGTCTAAAAGCATATCATTATGCAATTTCCAATTTTATTATGCATAATGGTTATCGATATTAATATGTATTTAATAGAGGTCTTACTGCTACAGTTACTTCTAAGAAAAATCATGTATGACTTCAATTTTTTAAAACCTCATATTAATCCAAATGTTTTATTTAAAAAAAAAAAGCATTTGTACGGGGCCTTGTTTTAACAACCTATTCTCAAAAGAATATCTGATAAATCCAATCTTGTGGAGAAACATGTCTATTCCATCTAGGTATTGGGTTCCAAAACGTTATTTACATTGCATTTTTCTCATGTACTCAAGAAAAAGTCATAAAATTTTCACGATTCCGTTTAAAAAAAAAAAGACTACCTTGCAAAGATTACGATATTACCCACAAATGTTTCCAAACCAGGACCTCGCGCTAAATAAGAGCTCTCCGGGCCACTCCTGGAAGGGTGACTTCCATTCCAAATACTGCAGGGACAGAGCGAATTTCCCTATTCTCTGTGCTAAGACTCTGGAGACTGGAAGGCGAAGGGTCGAGTTCAGTCGCTGCCTCGCTGGCCACGGAAGCGGACCAGCAGCATCGCCTCCGCGTTCCCAGAGCAGGTGGAAACCGCCACCGGGGCTTCGGACCGCTGCAAACCACCTTCCCGCACCCGGGTGCCCGAGCCGCCCTACCCCGCGCGTCCGCCCCGCGCGGCGGGGGTGGTGGGTCCCTGATCCCCCGCCGGCCCGGGCGCCGAGGGGGCGTGGGTGGGCCCGCCGCTAGCAGCGTCCCGAGAGGCGCGGGCCCGCACCGGCAGCCGGGCCCTACCCGCTCACCGTGAAGGGGACGTCCCCGACGCTGCCCACGGAGTAGCAGTTGTCTCCAGGGTTGACAGCCCCGGTGAGGACCTGATGCAGATGCATCTCGGGACCAGGGCCGGACCCAGCACTGCGCCAGAAGGGGACGAACCCCGCGCTCGGCCGTGGCCGCTCCCCCGCGCGTCCCCGGGTCTCAACGCCGCGCTCCGCTGTCGACTGCCCGCCGCCGCCGCCTGGCCATGGGAGTCTCCGACCGCCGCCGCCCGGTCGCCGATCGGGTGCGGAAATGCCCGGATGCTCCCACGGCCTGCTGCACCGGCGCTCCTGTGCGGGCGGAGTGCCGGCGCGAGCCGGGCGGGGGCGGCGCCAGGGAGCGCGCGAGCCGGGCGCGTGTGAGCCGCGACGCCGCGCCCGAGGGCGAGGCCGGCGCGCGCGCCCGGCGCCGAGGAGCGACGCCGAAGGGAGGGGAAGCCTCCACACACGGCGGCGCTCCCCTTCCCCTCACACGGAGCGGCCGCCGGGAACGACGCCGAGGGGGAGGGGAAGCCTCCTCATGAGGCACATTCGCTTTCCCCTCACTACCCGAGCGCCGGGAACGACGCCGATGGGGAGCGGAAGCCTCTTCACCCAGAAGCGCTCCCTTTCCCCTCCCAGGCGCTGAGTCGCGCGCCTCCACGAGCGCGCGCCACCGTCGCCAGGGCAACCGCGCGCCTGGCCGCGCGGACCCTCAGAGCTAGTTGCGCGCGCAGACGTGCGGGAGTTTCCCTCGGAGCCTCCCAGCCGGGGGCGGGGTCACGGAGCGAGCCTGTTGGGCTGCGTGATTAAGCTTTCCTCGTGGACAGTGCGTGATGGTCAGCATCGCTGACCTCAGGGGAAGGACACTACGGTTACCGGGAAATCCCGTGATCTTAAATCTTCGGTCTGTTTGCAAGTACGCGGCGTGAGATGTTTAATTTAAGGCTTGCAGCCTTTGGGGGAAGCAGAATATTTTGCTCCCACGTTTTCCCGTGCATCCCCTGGAGATGCTGATCCCTCTATCCCGACTCCCCTTTTTCATCGTGGGTGATGTTATGGAGCCTCAGATCGCCTGATTTTCCAGGCTGCTACATTTGAGTGGTTAAAACTGCTCCAGCTCAATCCGTTGCAATTTTCACAGCGGCATAGATAAAAAGGGGATACCGAGGGAAAATATAAAACAACAAGCGCCATAAATGTTACGACAGATACAAAAATCCAAGAGCCACAGAAGAGAATCATGTGGACTAAGGCTGGATCAAGTGCTGTAGGAACATAACCCGACATGAACGCTGGGTCAGATGTTGACAAACTGAGTAACCGGAAACCTGCATTCCAATAGAGAAATTAATGGGAGCTAGAAAGAGAAATGCCTGAGCGAGTTAGAGCCACAGAGTTTAAGGTTGGAACAGGTATACTGTGTACAGGATGCAGAAAGGAAACGATAGTAACAAGAGATGAAGGCGTCCTGGAGGTCTTTGTCCATGATCTGCCAGATGTGGAGTAGTCACCCAGAAGCCCAGACTTTGGTCTTCACGACCTGGAGGTTCTGAACTATTTTTGAGCAGAAATCTGTGTATCTACTTTAGGAAGATACTATGTAGCACACCGAAGTTAAGCCGAGATGGAGGCAGATTTGGACTGGCTAGTAATCTGTTCAGTGGAAAGCAGCAAGAGAGTCAACTATAATTCTCGACGACCTTAAGCATATTCCTTTTCATTTAGTGACGTAATCCCCTCCACAACCAAAGTAAAAACTACGTTTTCCCATCATTCCAACTTCACTACTTCTTACCTACCTACCATAACTTCCTCCCAACTGATCTGACTTTCTTCAGTTCGGTTGCTCTCCAGTCTATCCACAGTAACCTCTTTTTCTGTTGTTGGTCGTGGTTTGGTTTGGGGTTGGGGGTCAGAAATCAAACCCAGGACCTGACACAGCCTAGGCTAGGACTGGGCCACTGTGATACAACCCAGAAAAATCTTTTTTAAAGGAAACTTTTCCTCTGCTTAAAATCAGTAGTTCCCATTCTCTGTGGGTTAAAGTCCATGTTCCTCAACTAGGCCGACAAACCCGTTCAATCTGGCTCTGCCTAATCTCCCTGTTTTATCTCAGGCTATTCCCTCAAGGGCCAGTCTCCAGCCCCACAGCACTAATGCTTTTTCCAGAGCATTCTTGGTTCTTTCGTGCTTCCTTACTTTTGCTCATGCTCTTTGCTCTGTTTGGAATACCATCCACGTCATGCTAATCTGACAAACCATATTTTAGCTCAAAAATCGGTAAAACCTGACATAACCACCCCCAAACACCTAGAGGCTTGCTCCTTTGTAACACATTTACCGTGTACCCCACACCAATCTATTTATTTATGTTATATGTTTGTTTCCTTGTTAGAGTCTATAGGCATTTCAAGTCAGGGTCAGTACTTACTTCCCCCAGTACATGAATTATAATACTTTATTTTCAACATATGAGAGTTAAAGGTAGATAAAGTATCCAGCCAGGTGTGGTAGCACATGCCTATAATTCCCAGAACTCCAGAGCCTGAGGCAGTAAGCATACTGTAAGTTCAGATCTAGCCTCAACCAAAGGGTGAATTTAAGGTCAGACTGAAATATACATACATAACCAAATCCTGTCTCAAAAACAAACAAAACAAACCTCATACCAATTTGTTGGCATTTTTATATACAAGTTACCTAAGAAATCACTGATTCTGTATCCTGCTGACCATGAATAAAGATAAAAGATACTAAGCTACATGGCTGAAAAGAAGGTCAATGAAAATATAATGGACAACAAAACAAAAATGATCCGTAATGAATGAAGCCCCATGCTATGCAAGAATAGCCATGAAGACAAATACTGGTGCTGTATCTTGGTACTAGCAACAAGAAACCCATGAAAGTATCATATACATTTGAGAGAATTCCTATTGTACATACAGGTACAGCATCTATCACTAAAAATTGTATAAAACAAGCAGTTAAGTACAGTAAACTAAAATAAATTCTTTTATAAGAAACTTTAATTCCTGCAGACAAACATTTCAGTCAAAACTAGAAAAGAGCTGGGCAGCCTTTAATCCCAGCACTCTGGAGGCAGAAGCTGTTAGACCTCTGTGAGATCAAGGCCCGTGAGTTCCAGGCCAGCTGGAGCTACAGGAAGACCCTGTCTAAGAAAAAATAGTAATAATTTGGAGCAAGTCTAACAGTCTATTCATACAAAAAGGCAAATATTTTATCAAATATCAAATGCTGGAAGACAATCCAGGCGTAGTGTCGCACACGCCTTTCATCCCAGGACTCAAGAAGCAAAATCAGGCAGATCTCTGTAAGATGGAGGCCAGCCTGCTATACACAGTGAGGTCCAGGTCATCAGAGACACTGTGTCAAAAAGAATATATAAGAAGAGAAATGGAGTGTATGTTATAGAAGCTAATTTTCTAGGAAGAACTGCTGCATAACAAGAAGTAAACAATGCTTCTAAGTATCATAAAAAGTTAAAGTCAGGTGTCGATTCATGCCTGCAATGGTACCACTCTGGGGAAGCTAGGGCAGAAGGAGCACCATGCATCCCAAGCCAGTGGGATGTAAGTTCCATGGGAGCCTGATCTACAGTGTGAGACCCTGTCTACAAAAACCAAACAAACAGAAAAATTTAACTCCACACTCATAATCCAAAGAAATATTTTAAAGCCTGAAAATCATAGAGGGGATGAGTCAGTCAGTAAAGAGCTTGCCTTGCTAGCAGGAGAACTTGAGTTCAGGTCCCAGAATGCATGTAAAACAAGTCAGGTGTGGTAGCACATGCATGAAATTCCAACGCTCAGAAGGAGGAGACAGGCATCTCCCTGGGCTCACTTTTCAACTAGCCTACTTGGCGAGTTCTAGGCCAGTGAGAAGCCCTGTCACAACAAACAAGGTGGACCGCTCCTGAGGAAGAGTGACACTGAAGGTTGAGTCTTGGCCTACACACACACACACACACACACACACACACACACACACACACCCTAAAACACATTGCTAATACTGGATTCTGATCTCCAACCTTCACTGCATTAGGAAATTGAGACAAAACCATCATCAAATAAATTGTCCACATCATTTAAGCATTTCACAATTGATTCTCGTTTTGTAATATTCCAGGAAGTTTTGACCCATTCACACAACTGTGAAGCAAAAACTCTTCCTTGTTCTCTCAGTATCAACTCAGAAATCTAAACCCAGCATCTGCCTTTCCTTTCTTTAGAGCCTTTAAACGACCTTTCCATAGGGAGATAACTATGGCTTATGGTGGCAAGTGGCCAGTTAAGTCTCCTGAAATTATAGCCAATCTGATCACCTCAAACTAGCTGTTTGCTAATACCGTTTTCTTGGCAATCCATTATTTCATTTCTTTCTTATCCATCCAGTATTTTGCATGAACTTAAAAATAAACTGGACATGGATTGTTTTTGTCATGATACGAAGATTCTAAAATTAGATTGTGATCAGGGCACCTATGCAAATTTACTAGAAATCATTGACTTGTATAGTTGAAATTGGTAAATTTTATGGTAAATAAACGATAGCCTCAACAATGCTATCTAAAAAATGATGTGTCATGTGTCGGCCTGGACTGGAGTCATCTGAAGGCTTGACTGGGACCAAAGAATCTGCTTCCAAAATGGTATACTGTACTGGTTAAATATCTGATCCTGTCAGGTGGCTGGAGGACACAGCTTTTCACCATATGATCCTTTCCAGAGGTCCCTGTCCTCAAGATGTGGCAAATGATTTCTAGAACAAGTGATTCAAGAGCCAAACCAAGGCAGAAGGGCTTTTATAACCAAGCCTCATAAACCACACACCATCCAGGCTGGGAATGTACCTCAGACGGTAGAGTGCTGGCCTTCTGTGCACGAACCTATGGTTCCCTGGCCCCCATAAATCCAATGTGATGGCACACTCCTGTAATCTCAGCATTTGGAGGTACAAGCAGGAGTTCTAGAAAAAGAGAAAGAAGAGAGAAGAAAAAGCAAGAAGTGTCTGTGAGGATGTAGACAAGGAAAGAAAAAAAACAGGCAAAATAGAAGAGCTTACATCTGCTGATGTTCTGTCAGAGTCAGCATCAAGATATTGTCTTGATGACTAACCCTTCAATAGAGCCTTAGCTATTTAACTCAACCTTAGGTCTTTGACTTTTTTTTCTCGAATATGGGTACAATAGACACAAGGCAATTTGGGGGGGGGGGGTGTTTGGAGGCTTGTTTCAGTTTTGATGTTTGTTTTTTTGAGACCTGTATCCCCAGTTGACCTGGAACTATGTACATCAAACTGCCTCTGCCTCCTTAATGCTGGGATTAAAGATTTGTGCCACCACACTTGGCACAAGGCAGTTTTAAACACCTTTTTTCCCCTGAAGCAGTGATGATTCTTTATGATTTTTACAGGCAGGTAAACAGGTTGAGTTTTCATTAGATTCCTTTGTTGCTAGAATCTGCAAAGATGAAACATCTTTAAAAGATTCTATAAAAGAATGGTCTGTATCTTTACAAAATACTTACCATGAAAAGTACGCTGGGAGGTAAAGGTACACATCTATAATTCCAGGACTCTAAAGACAGAAGGAAGTTTAAGTCCAGTCTGGTCTACAGAGACAGATGCAGGACAGCCAAGACTACAGAGCAAGATGCTATCTCAAAAAAGAAAATAGAAAAGACTGATTTTCTTAAAGATTGCTCTTCAGTGCTTTCACAAATTCATTTTAAATAATCACTTAAGTGGGTACTAATTTTAAAAAGTATTTTGTCATTTTAATCGTTATTATACAGAGTACACTAGATATAGAAGTGATCCATGCTTATCTTTCCAACTCACCTTTCAACACTAACCCTTGACCTCTAAATATATGGTCCAACCACACTGGGGCCGTAGCAATTCGTAGACCTTTAAAGCATCTGGACACTGGTTACTTTCTCTATCTAGAAACTCCCTTATTGCCTAGTTTCTATTCTTCCTCAAACCACGTTCTAAATTCAGGTCAGAGGCTCCCATCTCTGTGGAGCTTTGCCCAGTGTGAATTAGATTCGTTCATTATGCACACCTACGATATTCTGCTCCCTCTCTGTCTAGAGGAGAGAGATTTTGTCTTATTGAAAATTGCTTGTTACCTCCTGGATTGTTCTGTGTGTGTGTGTGTGTGTGTGTGTGTGTGTGCACATGTGAGCATGCATGTACGCATGCATACATGTGGAGGTCGGAGAACAACTTGCAGGAGTCAGTTCTTACCTTCCATCATGTGGGTCCTGGGGATGACAGGTCAGATCAAACTCCATGGCAAGTGTCTTTTCCTGCTGAGCCATCTTGTCAGCCATTATTATTATTAATAATTATTCTTTTATTTTTGGTCTTTTAAATTCTTTTGATCTTTTTGAGACAAAATTTCCCTGTAGCCACAGTTGACCTAGAACTCTCCTCCTCATCAGCACCCCAATTTCTAAGTATAAAATAGATGACTAGAAAAGAGTCTGTTTCCCAGCCTACTTTGTTACTGTCTGATCCACCCCTAAATTTTGACAAATGAGATGGTAGAATTTCTACAGCACTTTGTAGAAATTTTTCTTTTTTAAAATATTTATTTAATGCATATGTATGTGTGCCCAAGTGCATGTACATGCACCACATGTATGCAGTGCCCAGAGATGGCATTGGATCCCCTGGACCTAGAGAGACTGGCAGTTGTGAACTGGAGGTAGGTACTGTGAACTGAGCCCTGGTCCTCTGGAAGACCAGCAGGTACACTGAACCACTGAACCACCTCTCCAGTCCTTGGAAATCTTTCTTTAAAAGCCATTGCCATACCTTCCATGGCTTTATTCTTCATTCTTCCATCGTCTTTCTTTAAAATATAAATGTGATGATTGGACTTCCGTCTGGGAATATGAGGATCAGGACCCAACCCTAAGGGTGATGGAGTAGAAAAATGAAAGCTTCTACTGAATCCCAGATAACTATGGAGAACCCTTACTAGACCTAGACAGTAGGATGGGTTTTACTGCCTTTTGTGTGTGTGTGCGTGCGTGCGTGCGTGTGTGTGTGTGTGTGTGTGTGTGAGCACATGCATACATGTATACATGTGGAGGTCAGAGGTCTGACAACTTGCAGGAATCAGTTCTCTCCTTCCATCATGTGGGTCCTGGGGATGAAAGTCAGGTCAGATCAAACTCGGAGGAAAGTGTCTTTCCCTGCTGAGCCATCTTATCAGCCATTTTTTTTTTGTCTTTTTTGCAATTTTGGGGGGATCTTTTTGAGACAGGGTCTCCCTGTGGCCCCAGATGACCTGGAACTCACCATGGAGACCAGATTGGCCTTGATCTCACAGAGATCCACCTGTCTCTGCCTCCTGAGTGCTGGGATTAAAGGCGTGCACCACCGGGATTGGCTCTTACTTTTATTTTTATTTATTAGTTTTTGTTTGTTTTGAGGAAAATTCTCAAGAAGCCTTGGTTAGCTTCATTCTCTCTATGTAGCAAAAGATGACCATGAACTTCTAATCCTCCTGCCTCTACCTCCCAAGAACTGGAATTACAGGTATGCCTCATCACACCCAATTTAACAAGTTTTCAATTACCAGGTTTTTGTACCTCTGTTAAGGTTTACACCCTCCCTATTGTTGCTGCTATCATTTTAGTTCCTTTAAGCCTAAAAAAAAATGTTTGGCACACAGTAGGAACTTAAAAAATGTTTACTAAGCCAAGCTCTTATCAATTGTATCAAGGGTACAATATGTAAATTGAGTGAAAATGTCACTGATAGTTCAGAATTCACATACCTTCCACAGGCATCAGGAAACAGAATACTACATCCTTTGGGGAGGAGTAGATAGTGGTTACAGGAATAGAAGGCTAGTGGCCTTGATAAAGGATAAGGACTGAAGGGAAATTGGAATTAGTCACTGAATTAGTCACAGCCTGCTGAGCAGTCAACAGACCATTTTGTGCCTCTAGAGAAACAAATTGATTTTGCTGGGATGGAACTTGAGCAAAATATCATTTTAAAGAAAGAGGAACAAGTTAATTTGATCATAGACTTAGAAAGCAAAATGAACTTGCTGTGTTTTTCTGGTTCCTGAGAGAAAAGTCATTCACAATAACAAACAAGTGCCATGGTATTGAGATCACCCAGGACCATACTATTTCGAGTGGAAGAAGATAGTCAGACGCTGTAACCCTGACAGTCCATCAGTAAAAGGAAGTGAGATGTGAAGAAATGGCGTCTCCTCCTACATGAAAGAATTCACATGAGAAACAGAAATAAAATGTATGGAAAGTTCTGTCTCTAAGGTTTGGTTTTTGGTGATGGTGGAATGGGTCTGCACCTGCAAGTGTGTACTGCATGAATCGATGCTAACAGAAAAATAAAACCCAATGCTCTCAATCGACTCTCCTTTAAACCTAGCTGCAAATACTGCATATTTGTTTAGACACACTCCTATTACCATTAACACTTCTATCTTTGAAGCAAGATCATAAAAATGAGTCATATGAAGGGGTTTTTTATGAGACTTTTTAAAAAGTAGAGTGTAAAAAGAAATAGCTGTCCACCAAGGGATAAATGGATAAAAATAAACTGTGCTTGAAACATACAACAGAATGTTATTCAGCCATAATGAGAGAAGTACCCACACATGCTATGATGTACATGAGCCCCCAAAACAAATTCAATAAAAAAAATAAAGTCGGGCCAGGAGTAGTGGCTGATGCCTGTAATCTCATCAGGGGAAGCTGAGGAAGGAAGACTGCCAAAAATTCAAGGTCAGCCTGGGCTACAGAGTCAAGACCCTGCCTCAAAAAGACAAAATAAAGATAGATTTGGTAGCACACACTAGGAATCCCAGCACTAGGAAGAGGATCACTGTGAGTTCCAGGCCAGCTTGGGCCAGTGTGAGACCTTGTCTCCGCCCCGCCCCCCCTCTCTCACACTAATAATAATCAGACTGCCTTGGGACATGGTGTCACATGCCTGTAATCCTAGCACATGAGAGATTTAGGCAGGAAGATCAGGAATCCAAGATTATAGCAAGTTTAGGGCTAGCCTCCTGGCTATATGATATCCTGTCACAAAAAATAAAAGATAAAAGAGATAAGTAAAATCAGACACAAAAAGTCACATATTGTACTTTTCTGTTGATGTGAAATGTTCAAGATAGGAAAATTCGTAGACTAGGAAGCTGATTGGCTGTTGCCAGAATTGAAGAAAGGAGACCATGAGAAGTAGCAAGTAGCTGTGCAACGGGAACAGGATTTTCTTATACTCACTGAAAATGCTTTGAAACCAGATGGAGGTGAGGATTGTACAAGACTTTGTGCTGAATGCTCCTGAATTGTTTGTTTTCTTTTTAAAATGTTTATCTTTTTATGTGTATGAGTGTTATGCCTGCATATACATATGCACCCGTGTTGTGCATTGCCCACAGAGGACAGAAGAGAGAATCAGACCCCCTGGAACTGGAGTTACAGAGAGTTGGTAGCTGCCATGTGAGTGCTGGGAATCAAACCCGTTCCTCTGCTAGAATTGCCAGTAGTGCTCTTAACCACTGAGCCATCTCTCCAGCCCTGAGAATTGTTTATTTTCAGTGGGTTATTAATTAATTAATTAATTTGGGTTCTCTTTTTTGAGACAGAGTCTTCCCATAGTCCTAATGGGCCTGGAACTATGTAGACCAGGCTGGCCTCAGTCTCACAGAGATCTACCTGCCTCTGCCTTCTGAGTGCTGGGATTAAAGGCACACACCACCACTCTGGCATCGATGGGTTAAATTTTATATTATGTGAATTTCATCTCAATGAAAGAAAAAGGAAGTGAGGAAGGAGGGAAGATATTTGTGAATTTTGAAAAACTGTGTGTGTGATGAATCAAAAAAAAAAAAAGATCTGGAAGGTATGGAGTGTTAGCAGTTTCTATTCCATGTCTAGTTTGTACATCTGTGAATCCTTTTGCACATTTGTTTCCAATTTTTCTGCAATGTATGTATTAAGAGAACACATAATTGGGGGTTGGAGAGATGGCTCAGTGATTAAGAGGACCTGAGTTCAATTCCCAGCTCCCATGTCAGCTCACAGCACCCTGTAACTCCAGCACTGGACTTATTTGCACAGAACCACACAGAGATACACATATAATATACATAATTAAAAATTAATTTAAAAAATATTTTTGAAACAAGGTCTCCCTGTAGCCCAGGCCTTTAATCCCAGCACTCAGGAGGCAGAGGCAGGCAGATCTCTGTGAGAAAAGACCAGCCTGGTCTACATGGTGAATTATAGGCTTTCTGGGGCCCTCCACACACATGCACACATGAACATGTACACACACATGCACACACACACACATACACAAAGATAAGTCTGTGACCTGAGAATTATTCTTAGTAAAAATGTCATGAACTGGAGAGATGGCTCAGCAGTTAAGATCACCAGCTGCTCTTGCAGAGGAGCTGGGTTCAATTCCCAGTACCTACATAGTCCCTAACAATCATCTGTAACTCCAGTTCCAGGGAATATGACACTCTCTTCTGACCTCTGAGGGCATTGTACAACATAGGTGCATGTACATACATGCAGGCAATACACTTATACACATAAAATAAAAATAATAAATAAAATGTATATTCTTTTAAAAGTAATTCTGGCACTGGAGAGATAGCTCAGCAGTTAAGAACACTGGCTGCTCTTGTAGAGGACCCAGGTTCGATTCCCAGCACCCACATGGTGGCTAACAACAGTCCTAACTCCAGTTCCAGGGGATCAAATACCCTCTTCTGTTCTCCACAGGCATTGCATGACACAGGTGCACCTATATACATACAACCAATACAGTCATACCAAAATAAAAATAATAAAATACTTTTTAAAAATTAAAAAATGTCATTGCACACATTCCTGAGAATTCAGTTAAATTAAACTACACACATAAAAATTTTTTGAGAGCCAGAAGCTACCAAAAAATGAGATAACTATTCTGATTGTAATATGTGTTGAGTACATGGCTTTCAATTAAGGTATAAGTATTTTTTATATTTATGATCTTTTTATAGATAAGGAACAGTGGCCACTGGAATCGTGTAATGCTAAATCATACTAAAAGCCTAATGAACCAAGAAAATACAAAAACCTCAAAATAACATAAAATGCAGTAACAGTATTAGGAACTACAGTGTGATTATGATATCAAATACAGTAAGTGCCCTTGGAGTTGCCCATACAAATTGTGCCTCCTTTGAAATTGCATCCAGTTGAAAACTAACTGAGCCTGTTTTTCTTTGTTTTCCAGGGAACCCAGCATCAGCTGACTAGAGCCTATTCAAATAAGAATCAACATATAGACTGAGCTGAGCCAGATTCTCTGAGCTGGGAATATGACATTGAGACACAGATCTTCGGGATGTTGGTGTGCATGGGACTTTGCATGTCGAGCTGAGACAGAGTGAGGACAGGCCAAACTACAGAGCAGAGGAACCCAAATGGGCAGGAAAAACCTGTGCTGCAGAGAGAAGCAGGACACAAAGCTGATCACTCCAGGGAGCAGAGCTCAGAGGCTGGTAACCATGGTAGAGCTTTTCAGGTGCTGGTTCAGAGCAGCCTAATTGCTTTTTCTATTCTGAATGTCCAGCAACACCTGCTGTGTCCTTTCTGTGTTGTCAAGGCTTTACCTCTGAGCTGTGTGTCCCATATGCCCTTTTTATAGGACTTCCATTTTACTTGATCGGCTCCTAACATTCTGTAGGCAAAGAAGTGGGAGGAGCAAGTGCAAAACTCAAGGGGATGTGGTACACTCTAGAGGCCATTCACCTTATAGACTCTGAAGACCTGGGCCCTCTGCAGGCATTTAGACAGCTGCTCTGCTCAGTCAGTACTGGCTTACTTAAACTCACTAGCTTCCTTCTGCCTCTCTATGTAATCCTATATGAACCAGCTTCTGCACTCTCACCCGCCACTAATTCAGGCTGGATGAGTGACTTTTTCCCTGATTTGTGTTACGGTTGAGGCATCACCTGAAAAGTCCATTTAAAATCCAAAACTGTAAGTCCTATTCCTAGAGATTCTGATGTAGTAGATGGGTGTAGGTGCTTCTAATGAATCAAATTTAGTGAAAGACAATTAACTTAGCAGAAAGACTAAGGAAATGTGCTAGGTTCAAATTCTAGATATTGGGCTGGAGAGATGGTAGTTAAGAGCACTGTCTGCTCTTGCAGAGAACCTGGGTTCACATTCCTGCACTCACATGGTGGCTCACTAGTCTCTAATTCCAGTTCCAGGGGAATCCGACATCCTCTCTGGCCTCTGTGGGCCTTGCAGGCATGGGTACACTTATATGTAGACAAAACACTCATACACATAAAATAAAAATAAACTTAAAGAAAATTCTAAATATAACATTTTCAAATTATGTGGCTGTACCCTAGTATTCTGTTCTGCCACATGGGAGTATAATAGCACTTGCTGCATAGGTTTTGGTAAGAATTTAATAAATGAACTTACATAAAACTGTTAGGACACTGCCTGGCACAGATCTAGGGCTCTACACATGTCTTGGGTCCAGCTGAGAACAAATACAAAGTCATGAGAAAACTAGAGGAAATAATAAAAATGCCAATTATTCATCTTTACTATGAGCCAATGCTAAAAATATGGTAGTTTTCTTTCATATATTGGCGAATTCAATAAAAAATTACAGTAAAGTAACCCTGTTCCTGTCTTCTGAAGGCAGCAAAGCAAAGGTGCTTCCTGGGTTCTCTCAGATAAACAGCATATATGCATCTTCTAAAGGTAAGCTTTCCTGGATAAAGTATATGAACTGAATGTCTAATTCCAATCTTTGTTTTTTTTGTTTTTTTTTTTTGTTTTTTTTTTTTTTTACATTTATTTATTTATTTATCTCTTTATTCTTGTTTTTTTGAGACAAAGTTTCCCTGTAGTGCCAGCTGGCCTGGAACTTGCTGTGTAGACCAGGCTGGCCTCAATATCACAGAGATCCTCCTGTCTCTGCCTGCCAAGTGCTGGGACTAAAGGTGTATACTACCACGCCTGACTTTTGGGTAATTTTTACAAGTGACTTCTATTTATCCTCTCATTTATTGAGCAAACACTATTCAAGCTCCTCACTTGGGCCAGAACCTCATTAAACAATCAAGAGCACAGAGTCTACCCTGACTGCACTTGGAATCTAATGACACCATGAATTTTAGGTCTATGCCCAACACCACAATAAACACTTAGTGAACAGTTTTGGTTGAAGCAGCACAACTTACTTGTTTTCTTCCTTCAGGATTTGTAAATTGAGAAATTCCTGTCACTTCCCAGTCACCCCTGGCTCAGGCTAATGTCTAGATACTAACAAGTGGGATGTAGCAACCTCAAAGTTCAGTTTCCACCTTAAACAAATGATTAACAGATTATGGCTCTCTGTTTCACATTACAAATTTTTAATACATACCAGAAATAGAAATGCTAAATCAGCAACTTTTAAAAACCAAGGGTAAGAGGCTGAGGAAACAGCTCAGTTGGTAAAATGCATGCACAAGCATGAGGACCTGAGGTTAATCTCCAGAACCATGTAAAAAAGATAGGTATGGTGGTTTACACTTGTAATTCCAGCACCGAGGAGGCAGAGACGGATTCCCTGGGGCTCAGTGTTGAGTTCCATGCCAATAAGAGACATGTCTCAAAAAACAAGGTAGATGGGTCTAAAGAGATGTCTGAGTAGCTAAGAGCATTGGCTGTTCCTGCAGAAGACTTTGGTTCTTTGGTTCTCAGCACCCACATGGTGGCTAACAGCCATCTGTAACTTCAATTCCAGGGGAGCTGACTCCCTCTTCTGGCCTCTTCAGGTGTTGCATGCACACGATGTACTTACCATACATGCAGGTAAAACACACATACACATAAAAATAAAAAAATAAGTCAAAAATTTAAAAGGTAGATGACTTTTGAGGAATGACACCTAGATTGTCCTCTTGCTTTCACATGCTTGTGCACAAACACCATGCATGGTCACAAACATGTGTAAGAGAAGCGAGTTCATGTCAATGCACATATGCAAATCAAAGATCTACGTGTTAAGAAAAAGCAAATTGTTTTGTAGATTGTCTTGAAATGTGCCATTCCCGAAATAATTGTACAATATTATTTCTGGAAACTATGAGGCTTAAGTTCAGTTGTTTACCCAGGAGTAGAACCGAAAGAGACAGAGTTCTCCCATTTGAAATAAATATGAGAAAAAATAACAGTAATGTAGAGGTTGTGTGTAGGATAAGGTCACCAGTCATTCATTTTTTTGGGAAAAGTAATCCTTCGTTTTTGAATTACATTCTTCCAGCTTGCAGGAAGGAAAGTGTTACCAGGTTTGGGAACAACAGTCACAAGGGGGAGAAACAGCGGGGTTTTTGTTTGTTTTTATATCCATCCTTACTGAGCAAATTTAAACTTGGCAACTCTGTTTTTTCTCTCTTTTCTATTCATTTATTTACTTATCTTTGTATATATTTATTTATTTACATTTCTGAAATCCAGAATTCTGGAAACTGCTACATAGTAAAACTTAAAGGAGTTTGAGTCTTCAGCAATATTCATTTATTTGAAGACCTCTCTAAATTGTATTCTGCCGGGGAACTGTGATGACTATTTTCAAACCTCCGAAAGCAAGATCAGATTTTTCCCTTGTCCTGTGTTTTGTCCAATAACTTGCTTCTGTTATCAGAATGATATTCTAATGCTTCATTTTTCTGTGGTTCAAACTTGGATGTCAAAGAAGCAAAAATCTTAAAAACTGGAGTCAGGCATGGTGAATTAACATGCCATTAATCCCGGCACTGGAGAGGCAGAGGGAGCAAGCAGATCCCTGTGAGTTCCGGGGCCAGTCAGAGTGATACAGAGAGACCCTGTCTCAACATGTGTATATGTGCTATGGAATCTGAGGCCTTTTTCCTTTTGGCTTTAAATGTTTTTAGCTATATAGTGAGACTAAGACTACAATTCTAAAAATGTTGTAAAGACTAACTGTAATAGTATATGGCAGCGGGGCTGGAGAGATAGCTCAGCAGTTAAGCGCACTGGCTGTTTTTGCAGAAGACCGGCGTTCAAATCCCAGCACCCACATGTTGGCTAACAACCATCCATAACTCCAGTTTCAGGGAATCCAACACCCTCTTCTGTCCTCCTCGGGCATCACACAACATAGGTGCACTTACATACATGCAAGCAGTATACTCATACACATAAAATAAAAATAAATCAATCAAAAACCTTTTTTAAATAAGAATATATATGTGTTTAAGGTCTACAACACAAGAGTTACTTAATAAAATAGCCGATATTATTTACTTACTAATATCACTTCTATAAAATAGTTGGAACTTTTTTATTACAATTATTAACATATATCAACTATAGGAACTAATGGGTTTCACTGTGACATTTCCACACATGTGTATGTTGTGTTTCAATCATGGTCACCTTCCTTTATGCCTTCTCTTGCCCCTCTCTTTTCCCCATTCCCTGAGTCCCTGTCTGTCACCCTACTAGTTCCTCTAGTATTGTTTCCACATAGGCAAGAAATCCTGAGAATCTTCTCGTTTGCTTAACATAATGTGCTATAGTGTTGAAACCAGTCTGTTGTTTTCTTTATCTTTCTAATATAAACACACAAGGACATTTTGACAGAAAAACAAAAACAGTAGTCATAGCCTTTAACTCCCATGTCTCATCTCTCACCATTTTCATTTTTATTATTTTATTATTTTTATTTTATCTACACGAGTATTTTTGCCTGCATGTATGTAAGTGAACTGTGTCATGCAATGCCTGTGAAAGCCAGAAGAGCATGTTGGATCCCCTGGAACTGGACTTAGCTGCAATTGTCATCCATCTTTCCAGCTCTCATCACCTCCTTTTTAAAAAATATCTTATTTATTTTTATCTGTTTATTTATTTATTTTAATTTTATGTATATGAGTGTACTGCCTGCATGTATATAAGTACACCCCTGTCATGCAATGACTGCAGAAGTCAGACAAGGGCATCAGATCCCCTGGACCTGAAGTTATGAACGGTTGTTAGCTGTCATGTGGGGTGCTGGTATTCAAACCTGAATCCTCTGCAAGAGCAGTGAGTGCTCTTAACCACTGAGCCATCTCTCCAGTCCCTTATTATTTTTAATGTGTATAAGTGTATTGCCTCCATATATGTATGTGCAGCAGTGTTATGCAATACCCACAGAGGTCTGAAAAGGGACTCAGATCCCCTGGAACCAGAGTTACAGACAGTTGTTAGCCAACATGGGGATGCTGGGAACCAAGTCCAGATCCTCTGCAAGAGAAGCCAGTGCTGTTAACTATTGAGCCATCTCTCCAGTGCCCTATCTCCATATCTTTTTTTGAGACAGGGTCTCTGTAGTCCAATCTGACCTCAAGCTTTTGGTGTTCCACCTACCTTACCCTCTCCATTGCTGAAATTATAGGCATGAACCGCTATGCCTGACCAGACCTAATCATTAAGAAAGTACTGAAGAAAAGTACCAAAGAAAAGGTATTAACAAGTAAGTACAATGACATACACCTAAAGCATAGAGATAAGCATTTCCTGAAAAACAAAATAATAAAAATAATGACCATGTGACAGGTAGCAAACCATCTGCAGTGATCACTTACACCAAGCCATAGATCTTGGGGCATGCCTGCAGTGTCATAAACAATTTTTACTTTGTTTCAGGACAAATTTTACAAGAATCCTGTATTAGTCACTTTTCTGTTGCTGTGATAGAAACACTGACCAAGGGAACTTACAAAAACAAGAGTTTATTTAGCTTACTGTTCCAAAGGGGCAAGAGTCCATCATGGCGGGGAGGCGTGGTGGCAGAAGCGGCTAGGGTAGACACGGCAGCTAAGCGTTCACATCCTCAAGCCGGCACAGGAAGCAGAATGTGACTGGAGATCTAAGCCGGTCCCCAGTGACATGCTTCCTCCAGCAAGCTCACATCTTCTAAGACCTCCCAAAACAGTGGGGACAAAATGTCCAAATACTTAGAGCCTCTGGGGAACATTCTCACTCAAACCGCCACAAATCCCTACTGGATATCACTCCAAAACACATATACTGCCCACAATCCCAGCAGTTCACTATGAAATCATAGGCCCCTTAATAAAATCACTGTTGAAGCAGTCACCTCATCCTGGCCAACTCAGAAAGTCCATCTTCTCACCCTTACAAAGACAGGGTCACACTCTGCAGTCTTGGCTGGCCTAGAACTTTCTATGGAGACCAGACTGGCATCAAAGTCACAGAGATCCACCTGCCTCTACCTTCTGAGTGCTGCTATACGGGACCATGTCCAGCCATGGAACTGTCTTACTCCTGTATCTTACTGATATCATATTGATCAAATTATGATATAGATCATTCCCTAATTCCAGAAAGCATCCTCATCCTCTATTCTAGCCATCTTTACCTCCCAGAAGCATCCTCTATTCTGATTCCTAGCACGGTGAATCAGCCTTATCTGATCTTAAACTTCACCTACACTAGATTATATACTGTTTTGCACTTGGCTTCTTATGCTCCACAGAATCCACACTTCGGATTCTGCAACAGTCTATTGTATGAATATGGTAGTTTATACATTTGAGGGACATGGGAACAGAACACCATATCATTAATTTTTCATGAGAAACATAACACACCACTGGCCCAGAGAGTGGTTTCAGTCAGGCCAGCCTGTTATTGCTCATCCATTTTATTGCACAGGAAACTGACTCTTCAGAAAGCATCTGTAAGAGTCTGAAATCTAACAAAAGGAGTTTGTTAGATGATGTGAATACCCAACTCTCAACCAAGGTGTTTTATCAAGAAGCTTGACCTTAGATGTGGTGGTCCACACTTTAGTCCTAGCACTTCTGGGGGCAGAAGCAGGTGATCTCTGTGATTAAGGCCAGCCTGGCCTCCATAGCCAGTACCAGGCCACCTGGGCCTATAGAGAGACCCTATCTCCAAAAACAAAACAGAGGCGGCTGAAGAGATGGTTCAGAGGTTAAGAGCACTGACTGCTCTTGCAGAGGACTCAGGTCCAGTTTCAGTTTCACTCATACACATAAAAATAATAAATAAAATATTTTTTAAAAGAAACAAAATAAAAGGAATGAACAAACAAGTACTGGTGAGCTGGCTCAGCAGTTAAGAACACTTTCTGCTCTCACAGAGGACCCAGGATCAGTTCCTCACTCCCACGTGGGGGCTTACAAGCATCTTTTAACTCTAGTTCCAAGGGATGTAACGCCATCTTCTGGCCTCCATGGACACCAGGCACACATGCACTGTACATACACACAGGCAAAGCACTTCAAACACATATAGTTTTTAACTATTTCATTAATTTTTATTTTATGTGTATGATGTATCGCCTGCATGTGTGTAAACGCACCTCTATTGTTCAATGCCCAAAGGGATCAGAGGGGGGCGTCCTATCCCCTGGAACTGGAGTTATAACAGTTGTTAGCTGCCATGGGGGCACTGAGAACAAACCCAGGTCCTCTGCAAGAGCAGCCAGTGCTCTTAAAGCACTGAGCCATCTCTCCAGCCCCATAATTTTTTTTAATTGAAAAAGGACTGGAGAAGTAGCTCTGGGGCCAAGAGCACTTGCTGATCTTCCAGAGGTCCTGGGTTCAATTCCCAGCATGGGCATGGCGGCTCCATTGCTCTCTTCCAGCCTTCGAGGGCACTTCACACGTACCAGTATATGTACAGGCAATCAAAACGATTGTACAAATAAAAAATACATAAATCATTAAAAATTAAAATAGAATCTTAGAAAAGTGTGCTTCTTTTTTAAAAAAAAAGTTTTAAAATGTTAAAAAATAAATAAATAAATAACAAGCCAGGCGTGATGGTGCACACCTTTAATCCCAGCACATGGAAGACAAAGGCAAGCAGATTTCTGTGAAAGCAAGGCCAGCCTGATCTTCAAAGTGAGTTCCCGGCTAACTAACGGTCTCAAAAACAAAGTAAAACAAACAAACTACTGTTATGATTTGTTTTATTATGCCTTGATTTAGAGTATCTGAGGAATAATGTTCAATTCTGACCACCACGATTTAAAACAGATTCTACTCAGTAAATTAACATAGCCACAATTAGCACTAACTTATTCATCTCAAGAATAGTAGAATGTTTACTTTGTGCAAGGCAAGGCACTCTTATACTGATGAGGGTGTTGGAGTAAACAACTGGGGCCTGCCTCAAGGCATTTACAGTCTAGAGGAAATGGGGCCAAAATGAATTTCCTACTGTCCACCTGAGGGCAGTATTTCCTAGTGTTTCCTAAATATTCCAGAGGACTATTGTTTCAAGAATACTTTCCATGTAAATCCAATCCTATAAAGTGATGCTCAGTGTCATATGAATGGAAAAAAGTAGGCTTGTTCCAGTGAATACTAGGTCAGTACAGTCATTGGGTAATTCTAGAAGTTTTCTTTGAGGCTTGCTACCAAATACCTTCTCTCTTAAAGTTTATACTGTTGTTCTTCTCACTCAAAATGTTACCAGTTCATATTCCTCTCTGATTTTTTTTTGTTTTTGAGATAGGGTTTCACTCTGCACTCTGTCTGGTCTTGAACTCACAGTAATCCTCCTGCCTCAACTTCTTAAGAGCTCAAATTACAGGCATGTTGCTACTATGCCTGGCTCCATTCCATTTTTTTATTATGAATATGTTTTATCATTGTAATCAGACTGAGCATAAAATTGACTTCTATTTTCTTAGCATTAATTACATTGAAAAAATAATATATTGTAGTATAATAGCTAAAATGTACTTTTAAAATATACTCACATATCTGTGTATTCAACATATTAAAATGTACTTACAAACTGTACTTATTCCTAGAAGTCAGTTACAGGTGATTATCATTTTAGAATTTTTTTGTAGTTTCTACTTTTAAAACAAGAAAAATTAAGCCAGATGTGGTGACATATACCTATATCATATCATTTGGCAAGTAGAGGCAAGAGGATCAAGTCAATGTCAGCCAGCTGAAACCAGAAGAGTGTCAGATCTCCTGGGAACTGGAGTTACAACCGGATGGTTGTTAACTGCCATGTGGGTGCTGGGAACCTGACAGGGTCCTCTGCAAGAGCATCCAATGCTCAACCTCTGAGCCATCTCTCTAGTCCCCTCTCTCTCATCTTCAAAAAAAGACCCCTCCTGACCCAAAGTCTTCCTAAGTTTGTCTTTTGTGCCCTCCTTCTTTTCACAACAGAACTCAATGGAATATGTCTATAATCAGTTTCTAATTTCCTTTTTCCCATTCCTTCTTGAACTTGTGCTAGTCAGACGTATCCTAGCACTCTGCAACTGTCCTCAGAGTCACCAAAACCCTCCATGCTATTAATTCTTAAGTTTCCTGACCTACTGACCCCTTGATTTCAGTCCAGTGAAGCCCAAGTTGGAACTCTAACCTGAAGAACTGCTGGAGAAATTCATAACATCTTCTAACACTGAAATCCTAATAATTTGTTATATTGCAATAAGAGACCAATCAGTGATCAAGATTTAGTAACGTGAATCTTTTTAATTGTTTCTATATGGCAGATAAAATTATATTCAGGGGACTAAAAAGATGGTTCAGCAGTTAAGAGTGCTTTTTTGCTCCTGCACAGGACCCAGGGTTCAGTTCCCAGTACTCACAACTGCCTAATTATAGTTCCAGGGATCTAATACCCTCTTCTGGCTTTCTTGGGTACTGCAAGCACATGGTACATTTAGATACCTGCAGGCAAAACACTCATACATGTAAACATTTTTCAAATTCTATTCATAATAGCTTTTTATCACTGCTGAATTTGAACATTTTCCCCACATAATCATTGAATTCCTTTCCTGTGCTTTAATTTCTTTTTTCAAGTTTTTTTATTTTTTAAGATATTTATTTACTTGCTTTTATTTTATGTGTATGCATGTTTTACCTGCATCTATGTAAGTGCACTCATGTCATTCAGTACCCACAGAGGCCAGAAGAAGTCCTTGTATCCCCTGGAGCTGGAGTTATAGACAGTTATTAGCTGCCATGTGGGTGTTGGGAACAGAACCCAGGTCTTCTGAAAGAGCAGCCAGTGTTCTCAAATGCTGAGTCATCTCTCCAGCCCTCATTCATTCATTAATTCATTCATTCATTCAATGTGTACCCTGTGCCTGCAGAGTTCAGAAGAGGGCATCCAGTCCTCTGGAGCTAGAGTAACAGGTGGTTGTGAACCACCCTATGTGGGTGCTGGGAACCAAATTCAGGTCCCCTGCAAGAGCATCTAGAGCTCTTAACAGCTGAGTCATTTCTTCAGGGTAGATTTTTTTTATTTTTGAGACAGAATCTCATATATCTCAGGCTAATTTCAAATTCACCATTTTTCCCTAACTCCCCCACCCCCAAATCTTTTTTTTTTTTTTTTCGGTCTTTTTGAGACAGGGTCTCTCTGTAGCCCCAGTTGGACTGGAACTCATTATGTGGACCAGGCTGGCCTTGAACTCACAGAGATCCACCTGCTTATGCCACCCAAGTGCTGGGATTAATGGCATGTACCACCACATTCAGTTCAAATTAATTATTTTTTAAAAGATTTACTTTATTTTTAATTATGTGTGTATGTGTGTGTATGTGTTTGCACATGGGTGTGAGTGCCTGTGGAGGTCAGAAAAGGGCATTAGATTGCTGGACGTGTAGGAAGTTGTGAGCCACCTGATGTTGGTGCAAGGAACTGAACTACATATATCCTCTGCAAGAGAGATATGTGCTCTTCACCTCTGGGCCATCTCTCCAGCCCCTCAAACTCATTATGTAGCTGAGGATGACTTTGAACTTCTAATCCTCCTGATTTCACCTTCTGTGAGCTGGAATTGCAAGCATGCACCACCATTCCTAGCTCTATTTTTTTGTTATGTTTTGCTTTTCTTGAGAAAAGCTCTCTATGTAGCCTTGGCTGCTGGAACTCAGTATGTAGACCAGGTTGGTCTCAGATTCACAACCCAGATTTTTTTTGAGACAGGGTCTCCCTGTAGCCCAGGGTGGCATTGAACTCACAAAGATTCACCTATCTCTCTTTGCTTCCTAAGTGCTGGGACTAAAGGCATGTGCCCCACACCTGATCCCCAACTCTATGTTTTAATTTATGTGTGTCCTTTGCACATTTTACTTACCAACTGTTCTATTTTAATCATTGATTTTGTAGGAACTTTTATATATATGTAATATGGAAATAATTTTACAGATATTTTGCCTAGTTTTTCAAGATGATTTTTGCCACTTTTAAAGATTTTATTTTTATTTTATGTGTATAAATATTTGTCTGCATATTTGTATGTGTACCAGATGTGTGCCTGGAGCCTGTAGAGGCCAAAAGAGGGTATTGGATCCCCTGGAACTGAACTTACAGATGATTCTTACCTGCCATATGGGCGCTTGAAAGTAAACTGGGGTCTTCTACAAGAGCAGCAAGTGCTCTTAACTGCTGAGCCATCTCTCTAGCCCCTATTTTTGTTATTTAAAATATAAATTTTAGATGTATAATTACTCTTTCCCCTCATGTTTTCTACGTGAAATGTTTAGACTAGCATTTCTATTTCAGGGCAATAAAAGTATTCACACATTTTTTTCATGTTTTCACATTTAAATACCTGGTATATAATATAATTTATTTTCATGGAACTATGAATAATATATTTGCTATTTCTAAAAATTGCTACGTCAGAGCTGTAGAGACGGCACAGCAGTTAAGAGCACTGGTTGTTTCTCCAGAGGACTCAGATTTGGTTCCCAGAACCCACGTGGTGGGTAACAACTGCCCTCAATTCCAGTTCCAGGGGATCCAGTGCTCTCTTCTGGCTTCCATAGGCATTGCATGAATATGGCACACCTACATACATGCAGACAGAATAATCACACACATACAAAATAAAGCAATGAAAAAATCGCTAGCTCATCACACTAACATCATCTATGCATTAATTATATTTTCTCAACTTACTTCAAATATAATTTGCATCATATTCTAAATTACCATGTTCTAGGGAAAACAGTTAGGAAGCTATTATAATGACTCCACTTCTGGACTATTCTTTTCTTTTTGGAGAAAGGTGCTCAGAAACAAGCACATCTGAGAACATAAATGGGGGCTTCTCTAAGAGAGAACTGCCTGTTTTTTCTATTGTGGTACCAGAGTCAAAATGTTTTAATTTTATAATTTAGTATCTAGTAGGATACGCTTTACCTTAATTTTCTTGATTATTTATTACTTACTCATTGAGCACTTGCTATATGACGGACTCTGTCGCAAGTGCTGGACTCTGAGAAACAAGGTTCCTGGTAACAGAGAGCTTGCATACTGGGGCGTGACATAAATTTGTTAAATGTTGTGATGAATTCAAAGACAGAAATAGAATGATGTAATGGAAGATAATCAGGGAAGATGTTGATCAGGGAGGGCCTTTCTCAGGAGGGAACATTTACCTGGATAAAAAGGAGCTAGCCATGAACAGAAGTGTGACAGACCTAAGGCATTATGGCGGTGGTCCAGTCTTGTAACCCTAGTATTTGGGAGGCAGAGGCAGGAGCACCAGGAGTTCAAGGTCATCCTCAGCTATGCAGCAAGCTGGAGGTCAACCTAAACTACATGAGTCTCTCTCTCTCTCTCTCTCTCTCTCTCTCTCTCTCTCTCTCTCTCTCTCTCTCTCTCCTCCCCCTCCAGTACCAAAGGAAGAACAAGAGCAACAGTCCTAAATTGGAGAAAACCTTTTCATGTCCTGCAAATGATGAACAGACAAGGGTTATGTGCTGCAGCATGAAGAAGACAAAGAACGAGCATCTTCAGTTCCCTCCTTCCCACACCTACTGTCCATCTTTTCCTTTGCTATAAAGGTTTACTACTGAGGCTTCATAGATACCCACAGGTTTCTGGTTCAGTCCTGCCACCAAGGATCACCAGTAGAAGATGAAAGGACAAGTGAACAGTGGACTCAGCCCGTTACTTTCTTTGACTCCCTCCTTGTGGGTTGCATCTTCCACAGAAGACTGCAGTTATTGGCTATTGCCCCTTCTTTGTGCCTCTTGAACTAGGTTCAGTCCTTAGTTGGTAATAGTTCCAAACTTGGCGGCTATAACGTTTCAAATTCCTTTGCTTAAACTTCACTCTTCTCTTTGATCAAACTTGCTTCTTTTAAACATATATTCTTGGTATTATTTGAATCTTCAACGTTTTGTTTCATGTTGTTTTATTGTTTTGTTTTTGTGATGTTGAGATTTAGCCTAGGGTGTTGAGCAGTCTAGGTAGCCCTCTACCACTGAGCCTAATCCCCAGGCCACAGTTTTGTTTGTTTGTTTGTTTGTTTCAAAGATTATGCTGGTTACTTTAAACTATAAGCTGAAGGTCAAAAGGAAAGGAACACTTGGTTCCAATGTCCTTAAAACCAGGACTGACTTCAAAAGACTGTGACAATGTTTGGACACTGAGAAATATATGAGTCTGAGCTTCATTCACTCATTCACTTAATGTGTTTAGTATTTACATGACTGGCATTGTTATAGGAACTCAGGATAGACAGATAAATTATATAGGATGTGTAAATGAGACAAGTGGCAAGGAATAATGAATAAGTGGTTCAAGATAATGGGGTTACGGGAGGGTGGAAAAGAGGGCACAGTCTTAACTAATCCATCACTGAGAATGTGACGTTTGACGTTGGATTTGGAGGAGGTGAGAAAATTAGCCATTGGAGACTATTCCAAGAAGAGAAGGAGATTGCCGTAGCACTGGTATGGGGTACATCTGGCCATGGTACATACATCAAAGTCTGAGATGTACCAGGCTTTGATTGCTCCAGAGCCTGGAGAGTGGGAAAGAATGAGGTTGGAGAAACTCTTCTTCCCCGGTCCTCCATGCTCCATAGGTGGGAGGAACCAGTGGTCACTGCTTGTTTCTCAGAAAGCATTAGTTCTCTCCAATTATACCTAGGCACTGTCTAGAGAGAAATGATGGCCTAAGTCTCTGATTGCATGGAGTTAGCAGCTAAGCCACTTTGGGTCACTGTAGGAATGGTTGGAGGATGGGCTTTGGAGCATCAGAGCAAAACCATTGATTTCCATTTTCACTGAGGAAGACACCTAATTGTCTTCTCAGAGAACCTTTGGGAGAAAGAAGAGGGAAAAAAGCGTCTTCACACTCTCCACTAATGAGCAGTTGTCCTCTGACTCCAGGTGCATGCTATATGCATGCACACATGCGCCCCCCTCCACACTAAATAAATGTTTTGTTTTTTTTTAAGAGCTTGGGTTTTTCTCACAATGAAATTAGAAGGCTTGAAAACTTCCTAAAGAGGGAGCTAGGGGATGGCTCAGTTGGTAAAGTGCTTGTTGTATAAGTATGAACTTGAGTTCAATCCTTGGCACGCATTTTTTACAGCAGGGGCAAGGGAATGGCAGTTACAGTGGCATGCACTCGTGATCCCGGGGCTGAGAGGAAGAGACAGATCAGGCCCTGGAGCTTACCGGACAACCAGCCTAGCCTACTTGGTGAGTTCTGAAACACAATTAAAGACCCTATTTTTTAAAAAATCAAGGCGAATGACTCCTGACGAACAACACTGAAGGTTGACATCTGGCCTTCACACACACAAATACACACACACAGTTTCCTGAAAAATCCCTGCCAACCCCTTACTCTCCAAGTGATCTCAACTCCTTAGACAAGATTTCCAGATATTTCTTTCTAGATCCCTAAGTCACGAAAATAGATTCAATCCACATGCGACAAGGAAGGCCTCAGATCAGAGTTGAGGGGGCTCCTAACCCACCATTACCAGGCACTGAAGAGCTCAGCTCTAGGCAGTGCTGTAGTTTCACAGGTTCAGAGTCTCATCAGTCTTTTTATAATAATTTTTCTTGGGGGGAAAACAAAGGAAGTACCTTCAGAGCAATAAAACATGGAGCCCAGGCAGGGAAAAACTACCTGCTGCTTTTAGGTCCACTGGAGATTTTTTGCATCTGGCCATTGATTCCTCATTCCCTGATTTAGCTCATGGTCAAATAGGGGAGAAAGAACCAGATAGAAGCTGCCCCCTCCATCTCTGATTGGGTTGGCCTCTAGGGGGCTCTGCTCTTGGAGTCATTTCCAAGGCCCTGATACTGACCTACAAGATATTTCTTCCATGGAACCCAAATGTCAAAAACTTAGACCCTTTCAGAATTCATAGATAAGGACTTAAAATGAAAAGCCCACCCTGTGGACATTTGCATCCTGTTCCTAAAGAAAAGAAGCAAGTGAAATACTCTTTGGGACACGACATGGTCATTGCACCCATCAACCTAGTTATGATGACCTGCATAAGATCAAGCCAACAAGATCAGTCAAAGTTTCAACAGGCAACATTCATTGGACCCAGTGTGTTATTAGCAACAACAAAAAAGAGAGGATAAGAAGTCGGGAGGAGATGTGTTGGGGATGTCTGAGGGAAGTGTGAGAGGGAGTCGTTGTTAGGGGGAGTTGAGACTTACTGGGGGAGTGGGAGGGGAATTTGGATTGCATAAGATGAAGATATATTGTTTATATGTATGAAATGTCAAAGAATAAATAAAAGACATTCTAAAATATTTTATTTATTTATTTTTACTGGTATGAGTGTATTGCCTGCATATATGTTAGCATATTTGTGTTGTGCAATGCTGGGGTGCAGGGAGGTCAGAAAGATGTGTTGGATCCCCTGGAACTGGTGTTGCAAATGGTTGTTAGCTGTCATGTGGGTGCTGGGAACCAAACCTAGGTCCTCTTTAAGAGCAGCCAGTGCTCTTAACCACCGAGCCACCTCTCCAGCTCCCAAATAAAGATATTCTATTTAATAATTTTAAAAAAAAGAAGAGAGATCTGATAGACATGGTGGTACATATCTGTAATCCTAGTATTCAGAAGGCTGAAGCCAGAGGATTGTGAGTTTGAGGCTAGCCTGTGCTACATATTCAGAGCATATATGTAGTTCCCATCTCCATATATTCCTGCATACTCTGTTTCAGCTTCTTCACTGGGCCTGGAACAGACAAGTTAGGACCTAGTTCTTAGAGATTTTTCCTTTCAGCTCTGAGCTCTGGTTCTTAACTTTAGAGCCCTTGCATGGAGATCCGCTTCATACTACTTTAATTAATTAACTAATTTTTAAAGTTACATGAGTATGAGTGTCTTTGTCTGCATGGATGTAAGTATATCATGTGTGTGCAATGCCCACAGAGGTCAGAAGAGGATGTTGGATCCCCTGAAACTGGAGTTAAGGACGGTTGTTACCCATCAAGTGGGTGCTGGGAACCAAACCTCAGATCCTCTGCAAAAGCAGTCAGTGCTCTTAACTATAGAGACATCTCTCCAGCCCTTGTTTGTTTGTTTTTTGTTTGAGGCAGGGTCTCTCTGTAGGCCCAGTTGGGCTGGAATTCCCTGTATAGACCAGGCTGGCCTCCATCTTACAAAGATCTACCTGCCTCTGCCTCCTAAGTGCTGGAATTAAAGGTGCACACCCCCATACCTGGCCCATGTCCTAATTTTTAAGAATGTAGCATACCAGGGTAATACTGTGCTAGTACTGTTGAGAAAGAGCTACTTGGTTTGAAATAGCTGTCAGATTTGGAAGCACTCTGTAACTATACAACTAAACACAGTTTTTATATCAGAAAAAATTCAGATGGAAACAAACACAGAATTTTAAATTCTTAACGAAGTAGTTGTGTGACCTTCAAACTCAAAACCTCCAGAATGAGGGAGACTTGTTTGCAGCTTGTTTATTTGTTTGTTTGTTTGTTTTCAGGTATTTAAATAACTAGCTTGGTCCTTGAAAAGGAGGATGTGGAAATCAAAGGCCTGATTGTGCTGGATCTTTCTGTGATCTTTATTCAGCCTGGTTCCCAGCAGGCTGTTGTCGAAAGAAAAAGATCCAAGTTCTGTTTAAAAATCAGAGACTAAAGAGCTTGCTCAGCACCCTGCTCACATTACTTTGTATTCACCACTTGAAAGGTTTTGGATAGCTATTTGTATGCAGTGACATTGGGCTTCTGGGAATATTCTCAGCATATAGGAAGAACCTCTCTGACTTGATTATGTTGAAAAAAAATGCTTTTTGTGGCATTCCCTTTCCTTGAAGTACTCCTTGAACATCCAGATCCTTGGATCTGAGACTTGGGCAAGAATTTCACAAAAGTGCAGCTCCCCTCCCAGTTAGTGGGAAAAGAATGAAGTCCAGTGTTGCTGCCCATTTCCTCTGACTGGTGAGGACTCGGTCCTAGATGGATAGAGAGTGATTTTTTTTTCTTCTTCTCAGCATCCACGAGAGTGAAATCATGTGCACAATGTATCTGAAAGAATATTCCTGGGGCTGGAGAAATGGCTCAGCAGTTAAGAGCACTGGCTGCTCTTTCAGAGGACCTGGGTTCTATTCCCAGTTTCCACATGGCAGCTAACAACTGTCTGTAACTACAGTTCCAGGGGAATCCGACGCCCTCTTCTGACCTCCGGGGACATTGCACGACACAGGGGCACCTACCTACATGCCTGCAATACACTCATACACATAAAATAAAAATAATAAATAATTATTTTAAAAAAGAATATTCCTACAGTTTTTCCAGTTCAAAAGTCTCCTGTGAATCCGAGGTGCAAGAGCATCAATAGAATGTCAACAACGATCAAGAAAGGCAGGGCCTTCTAAGATACAATAGAATTATATCTAGCATTTGAGTATAGCAGGAAGTGATTTTGGAGCAGATATAGCAGAATAATCACAAGGCAAAACTGTACAAGATTATCAATTCTCCTTGACAGGCGCATGGGTAAAGATGGCATTTAGACCTTAAGGTAAGACAACCAGGCCAAGCGTCTAGGAAGCCCGCTGGCCCTGGATGCAAAAGCATCCCTAAGACTGCGGCATGGATAATAGGCTAGCCGGCCTGTCGCTCCTCCCCCGCTCGGTTCCCGCGGGATTGGAGTAGAGCTGGGTAACTGACGCCATCCTCAAGCCTCTAGTTTGCTGGTATGGAGCATGCGCCTCCTCCTCACTTCCTCTCCGGGAGCTAGAGGAGTAAAGCTGCGCCCCAGCCTGTGTTCGCCCGCCGCAGGAACTTCAGCACCCGCGGCGCGGACAGCGCCCGCTGCACCTGCCCACCTGGTCCCAGCGGCGTCAGCTCCACAGCCTCAAGCCGCTTGCAGGCCCTGGGCCCTGCGCCTCTTCCTCTGCGCGCCCGCACTCCTGCCCCTTCCTGTTTTGCACTCTCCTTTCATTCATAACAAAAGCTACAGCTTAGGGGCCGGCGCCAGGCTCTTTCCCAAGCGGAGCGTGGAAGAATGGGGTTCTTTTGGACTGGCTCTTGGATTCTACTATTGATATTCCACAGCGGCCCAATTCAAGCTTTCCCCAAACCTGAAGGCAGCCAAGGTATGTGGACACTTTCCTGCTTCCGAGTTCCCTTTTATTTGGACCCGTGAGCTATCTAAACCTCCTCGCTTCGTTTTTCTGATTAGATCATAACCCTGATAATCGATTTGACTTCAGAGACAAAACGATCGTTCCCGCTTTACTTTCTAAATTATAGAGCAACAACATGGGCTGTTTCTAAAGATCTTATTTTAAACAAGGGAGGGGTGCCTTTTCTTCTTGAAGTGGCTTGGATTCTTTTTTCCTAGTATTTTACAACCCTTCTCAGATATGCAGGGTATGAGGAACGCTTTCAGAGTGCCCCAAAGCTAATTCGTACTGCAGATTTCTAATTGAGAAGCGATAAGAAGGCAAAAGTTAGAACCATATGTTAAGTTTCTGATCCGAAAATAAACTGTGATTACATTTAACTCAAAAAAGACACTAGTATAAGAAGCATAGCTACATTAACAATCATCATATGTATTACTGCCGATCTTTGTTCATATATATTTATTTCATAGCCATCCAGAGTTATTTCTTCAAATATCTACTTTTCTGGTTTTTAACAGATTTTAATGAGAAATATATTTTATCTTCCAAATGAACAATTAACTTTATACTTATATGTATTTATTCCAGACAAATCTCTGCATAATAGAGAATTGAGTGCAGAAAGACCTTTGAATGAACAGGTAAGTTAGAAGTAAAATTATAACTGCCATGTCATTCTGCTTTCATTATTGTTCATTGCAGTTATGCTGTGACATCTTGAATTTACAAACTTCAAGAGATTAATAATAAACTGACAGGAATTAGGATGGGGAGTCTAGTTTTAGTAATTAGATGTCTTCATAGTTAAATACACTGAGCTCTGTATAATACATAAAGTTGATCACATACTAACCCAATAAGACCAATACCATCCACTCTTAAAAACTTGCTTAATTTGGACTGAGAGACGGCTCAGTGGTTAAAAGCACTGGCTATTCTTGCAGAAGGCCTGAGTTCAATTCCCAACACCCACATGACAGTTAACAACCATCCACAGCTCCAGTTCCAGCGCATCAGACACCCTCTTCTGTCCTCCACTGGCACTGCATAACATGGGTGCACTTACACGCAGGATAACACATAAAATAATAAATTTAAAAAATTTAATTACTTAATCCACCAAAGTGTGTTTGTGTGTGTGTGTGTGTGTGGTTTTGTTTTACTTTGTTATGTTTGAGGCAGGGTATTGCTATATATCCCAAGTTCTCCAACTCTTGATCCTCCTGCTTTAGCCCCTGGAGTGCTGGGATTACAAGAATATGCCCATAGTCAGCTGGAGATTTATCCTTTGCCAATATTATAGGAGAAAGGAATTAGTACTCATAGCAATCAGTTCTTTGTTTTGTCTCATTTAATCCTTTTAACAGTGCTCTGAGATATCAATTTTTACCTACATTTTACAAACAAAAACTAAATCTCATGGAGATTAAATAATTTGGTTTTATACTTGGTAAGCAGTGAAGCAATGATTTAAAACAAGGCCTGTCTCCTGTTTGTTTCACAGATTGCTGAGGCGGAAGCAGACAAGATTAAAAAGACATACCCTCCAGGTAAAAAGAAATCACACTGCTGTCCAATTAATAATGTAGGCCACAAAAATCTAAACTAAAATGGATTTGTTGGGCTTGGAACTTTTCTTCCAGAAAACAAGCCAAGTGAAAGCAATTATTCTTTTGTCAATAACTTGAATCTGCTAAAAGCGATAACAGAAAAGGAAAAAGTTGAGAAAGAAAGACAATCCATAAGAAGTTCCCCCTTTGATAACAAATTGAATGTGGAAGATGTTGATTCAACCAAAAATCGAAAGCTGATTGATGATTATGATTCTACTAAGAGTGGTTTGGAACATAAATTTCAAGGTAAATGATTACAAAGAACATTTTGCTACCTTTTTTGTTTCCTGATTTCGAGTTTCTCCTTACAGGTCAGTTTTAAAACAAATCTAATATGCTCATAATCTTTTATTTGTCAAGTCCAAAGTTGAGATAAAGCCAAAATTTACTGAAAATGTACAAAAATCCAACTCCGGAGTCCTAAATTTTTCTCTTTAAATTTTCACTTACAAACAGGCTCAAGCCTGTTTTTCCAATGCTCATGAGGCTAAAGCAAGAAAATTGCCACAAGTATGAGACCAATCTGGGTAACAAAAAGTGCCAGGCCAGCCAGACTATACATCAGAAAAACAGAAATAATGATGTTGACTAGTTGCCCTTACTGATGCTTTGAAAAGCTTTTAAACCTACTATTTATATTTTATTTTATATTATTGAATTTGATCTACTATTTCTATTTATTTGGTTTTTTAAATTTTTATTTCTTTGTCTTTCGGGGACAGGGTCTCCATGTAGCCCCAACTGGCCTGGAACTCACAGAGATTCACCTGCCTCTGCTTCCCAAGCACTGGGATTTAAAGACATGCCACCACACCTGGCTATTTCTATCTATTTTAATACCAGTACAAACAAAAATAACATTTCCTCAAGTAATTAGACCAATAAAGATCCCCCTAAAAGGTGAAATGCGCATTGTCTTTTCAGTAGTCTCTTGGCCACACCCCCTAACCTTTGGCCAGCCTTTCTACGTCTCCCTGTCCATCTGTACTCCCATCTCCCAAATCCTAACCCAGCCTTCTCTGAGTTACATACCTGTTTTCTCCCTACCTCACGTTTCCTACATTGGAAATTTCAGGTGCAAGCTAGACACGTCTGAGAATCAAGACTTGATCTCTGTCCATGTCACAAGCCTCCTTCAAGACATCTTTCTTTAGGAATTGTGTTGCTACTTTTTTTTTTTTCAGAACAGAAAACTAGGATTAAAAATTCTAATCTGCCAAATTTGATTAATTTTGCTCTCCATGTTATCTCTCAATTTCGTTTTTACAAACAAACAAACTGAACTGTCCTCAATCAGCAGTCCTTATCCAGTGTTCATCCAATCATGTCTCATTGGACTACAGCAAAATCTTTTACAGATCTCCCAACAATGACAATAGATTTCTTCAGTCTATTCATGTTGTAATAGCCAGAGTGACCCTTTAATCTCACAAATATGAAAGATTGAAATATGTACATGCCATTCATGGGGAGGCACTCAGGACTGAACCCAGGGCTTCATGCATGTTAGACAAGCACTCTACTAGCACTGAGATACAACCATAGACCCCTTGGGATTTTTTTTTTCTTTTGATACAGTGCCTTCTATACAGTCCAGACTGGTCTTGAACTCATGATCCTCCTGCCTCAGTCTCCCGAGTGCTGGGATTGCAGGCATGTGCCATCATGCCCAGCATACCCCCTTAGTTTTTTTTAAACAAAGTCCTACCATATAGCTCAGGCTAGCCTGACTTCATGGTTCTTCTGCCTCTACCTTCTGGAGGCTAGGATTACATGTGTGTAATGTCATGCCTTTTTGTTTGTTTGTTTGTTGTTGTTTAGTTGCTTGGTTGGTTTTTGTTTTGCATAGATCTCTTTGGTAGAGTCCCCTTTCTCTTGGGAAAAATCTCAAATCTCTAATGTGATTTGAGTCTGCGTTTGTAGATTTGTTCATCATCTATGATCTCATAGAAACCTTATTTCTAGCTGGGGGTAGTAGTGCACACCTTTATCCCAAGGCAGGAAGATCTGTGAGTTCAAGGCCAGCCTGCTCTACACAGCAATTTCCAGGTCAAAAAAGAAAAAAATAGAAGGCTTAAGCCTTATTTTTTACCTTCATGATACTTAATGTTGGTACTTTTATATTTGTAATTGTAGCTACCTATGATTAATGTCTTTGTCAAAAGCTACACTAAAAACCTCACAAGAACAGAGACATTATAAGCTAGTGCCTGAATGCTAATAAATTCACTGCATGACTTTATGAACAAATGAAAGAATGTATGAAGGAATAAATGAATTGTTGTACGTAGGCACTGAGGAAGAGAGTGTGTTTTCCACTCTCCTGACCAGTGCTTAGGAGTGAGTACGGGCTTTTTTCTCTGTCCTTATTTTGTTTCATGGCAACGAGAGAATCATGCTGATTATCTTTGCCAGAAAACAACTGCCAATTAAATGGGACTTTCATAGAACATCATTGCCTAAGGAGCATTCAGAAGTGAATTGTATGGACCGGATACATGGAGACAATGGTTTGTGTTTTGCTACTTGGGATTCTAAATCTTGAATTCTATGTTATAACCTAAAATATCTGGAGTAGAAGGAGACAGACACAGAGTATGACTGATCAGAAACAGATGCAATCACTTTGGTCAAAAATTGAAAAAGAATCAAAGGTCTGTTTGACTTGATTAGTCACTCTGGTTGTCGGCACTGGAAGAGACACAGATTTGCTTGTGATTTGACCATTAACTTTTAAAATAATGTATTTTCTTACCAGCTGGAGTAGATTTAGAACTATAGAACTAGTCCTGGTGGCTTCAAGCTTACTCAGGACATTGCTGTTGTTGTTATTGAGACAGGGTCTCAGTATGTAGCCTGGATTGCCTGGAACTTGCTATGTAGATCGGGCTGGTGACTCAGAGAGTCACCTGTATCTGCCTCCTGAGTGCTGTGATTAAATGTGTGTGCCACCACACCTGGCTAGGAATTATTTTTAAGATTTATTTTTATTTCATGTGCACATACACATGAGTGTGTGTGTTGTGTGTGTGTGTGTGTGTGTGTGTGTGCATGCTAAGTCTACCCATACCTGCAGAGGCAGAAGAGGGAGTTGGAGTTACAGGCAGTTATTTTCTGCTTGATAAAAGTGTTGGGAACTAAACTTCTTCTGGAAATGTAAGTGCTCTTAACCAGTGAGCCATCTTTTCAGTCCCCTTAGGAGTTACTTTAACTCTTCTTGAGATCCTAGAGAAACTGAGTCAGTGGTCTTAGAGAGAATGTTTTAAGGGCGAACTTCTAGTTTCCTTTCATACACTGGAAATCTTAGAACAAGAGGGTTTAGACCCACCAAGGTGAATGGAACATTAGAGACATCCTAACTTCATCCCAGAAGGCTGGTCAGGGTCACTATCTTCAGAAAGGTGTGTCCCTGGAACTAATAATGCCTTGGGAAGCTCCAAATAGGCTAGTTCTCTAAGGCCCATCACTTCTTTTCTATATTTTCTGCAGTATGCATAATTCAGGATTCTTCTTGGTTTATTTTTATGTTATCATGCTTTGGACTCCTTCCTATGTGTATTCATCTAGCAAATTCTTATAATTACTGTTTCAGGCTATGAGCTAGATAATAAGCTTTGTGCAGCCAAGCACCATGCTAAACCTAGTCATCACTGCTTCCATTGTCTGGTGTATGTTAAGACTTCCATTCAATTTTATGGAACAAATGAATTCTGAGTATTATATTTAGCTATGAGGAGATGCAAGGCATAGCCAAGAAGATAATGACTAAGGGCATGGTCCTTGGACATCCACAAGGAATGCTGTCCTTGCCTAAAAGGTATACATTTTGAGTCCATGTTGGCTTCTTTCTGATTCTTCACACATGGAGGGTAAAGTACTCCTTCCTGTGAAGTAGGGAAATCATAGTGAGATATTCTGTTCATTTTCAAAGAACTTGGGTAATGGAAGGTAAGGGGCAGTGAGCAAGCACCCCATTCATTGGCATCTAGCAAAAGTTCCACCATGGGAAACCTGAGTCCCTGGCCCAAGAGACTGCAGCAGAACAGCACAGAAAAGAGGCCATTTCTTCTTTGAGTTACCAACATTCTTCCTGTTGTGCAGTAAATGAGTTGAAAAACAGCCATCGGTTATTTTCCAGCTTCAGCAGGCAGCCAACAGTCTTCCTTCCTCAGACCTTGATGGGTAGGAGGAGAGAGAAGTAAATTCTTCCACCTCTGCACAGACCCCGGCAGACTGTATTCCTGGGAGCCTAACTCGCAACCCACAAATGGAAAACTCAGACCTACATGAGAAATAGATAGAAAAACCCACTTTCAGCCAGCCAAAAGGGGAACTGATTTTGTGATTTTTGATACTCTGGTACTCAGGTCTCTGAGAACTCACAACTGAACAAGAACTAGCCCTTTGTGTATAATCACCACCCATTTTAACACCCTTTTTTTTTTTCCAAACAAGAAGAAGAAGGTATTCTACCTGAGGCTACACATGCCACCATTTCCATAGAGTCTAGAAGTAAGGCCACTGAAGAAATTCCTCATCCAAAGCCCTAAAGCATTGGGGAAAGGGGGCAGAATTGGAAATGAAATACTAGGATGTTCTCTCTTTGAGTAGAAAAACTAAAGATTATTCCTAGCAAATCTGACCAAGTATTCAATTACCATTTTCTCTAGATTATAGTCATAGTTCCTTGGTTTAAAAATCTAAATCCAGTGTACATAATTGAAATAACACACCCACTTTCATATAGTATTATGTGATTTAAAAGATGCTTTTAACATCCACTTTATCTGATCCTCAACAGCCCCACTAAAAGCTGTGAACTCCACATCCTTATCACTCATCTTCATTTGTTTTGTTTGCTGTACTGGGAATCCTTGCAAACACTAGGCAAGCACCCTAGCCCTGAGCTGAACAGGCAGCCCAGTACCCTTATTATTCTTTACAGTGGTCCAACGTTATATAGATAACATGTGATATCACCTTCTCATCTGCCTAGATGTGACTGGGAGAGTTAAGTGTCTTGTTAGTTGTAGCTGTTTTCCCTATTTTTGTTTGGTGGTTTTATTTGTTTGTTTATTTATTTTTGTCTCTCTCTAATTTTTAAAACTTCTTTTTTTATGTGTATGGGTATTATGCCTGCATATACGTAAGTTCACCTGTATCAGAAGTGGGTGTCGGATCCCTGGAACTGTAATTACGGTCAATTGTTAGCCAACACGTGGGTGCTAGGATTTGAACCTGGGTCTTCTGCAAGAGCAGCCAGTGCTCTTAACCATCGAGCCATCTTTCCAGCCCCTTTTGTCTAATTCTATAGCTAAGGCTAGAATCCAATCCATGCCAATCCTCTATCCTCAGACTCCTGAGTGCTGACATTGCAGGTGTGAGCCATCATCTATCTCCTTCTCCCTCATTCAGAATGAGCCCAAACTTTAGTCGAAAGTAATGCTGCCAAACATATTCCCAGAAAACTAAGGACACATATTTGCAGGCTTCTCCGCAAAGATTTGCATATTGTTTGTGCAGATCTGTTGCTTTATTTTTAAAGTTTTGATTCTAATCTCATAAAGAATTATGAGAATGTTCCGTATCTTTTGGGGATTGGAGTTTATCACATTAAACTTTGTTACATAAAGGTACTCTGGCAGTTAGGCATGATGGTGTACACCCGTGATCTCAGCACTCTAGAGGCTGGAGGACTGCTGAAAGTTCCAGGCCATCTAGGGCAACATAGTGAGACCCTGTGTCTGAATGAATGAATACACCCTGATACTGGTTCAATTAGAAGTAAATATTCCAGGTAGATCAAGAAAAAAATTCAGTTTACAGTTTGATTCTAGGTAAGGCAAGCTTCCCCAACCCTAACCCAGGAATTTTCCAGCAAAGGCAGGACATATGGGAATATTACCACCCTGCTCCCAGAACAAAAACGGAAGGCCAAATTAGATACTATACAGAAGGATGCTTTGAATAATATGGCATACTATGTAAATACAGCATGCTATCTAAACAAAAAGCACAGTATTATTTGTATCATTAGTGGCTATAATGAAGAGGTCTTTTGTTTTATTGTCCCATTTTAAGGTCATATAAACTGTCAGAATTTCCATTATAATCCTAGGTTCTTAACTTGAAACCCAGTTTTTTTTCATGTTAAAGTTCATATGGGTTGGGCTGGTGAGATGGCTCACTGGGTCAAGGGTACTTGCCACCAAACCTGAAGATGGGAGCTCGGTCCTCAGGACCCACATAACTGAAGGAGAGAACATGCTTTCATAAGTTGCCTTTTGACCTCCACACATGTGCTGTGGCATGTGTACACACACAGAGAATAAATAAGTAAAAATGTAATTTTAAAACTTAAAAATGATTTTTTGAAAGAGTTCATGTGGGATAGGCAAGGTGGCCCAGAAGGTAGAAGGCTTTCTGCACCAGTGACCTGACTTCTATCCCTACGATCCATGTAAAGATGGAAGGAGAGAACCAGCTCCACACAGTTGTCCTCTGACTTCCACATCCACACCACAGCATGTACACACCCATAACTACACCACGGCCTGCACACATCCATACATATACACACAATCAACCAATCAATCAACCAACAAAACTTTTAAGATTTTTAAAAGAAAAGTAGACATCATAGCATGATGCATGAAATAGGTCTGTGATCACCATGATGTGAAGTTGTGGTTGCTCTGTCTAGATGACCCAGATGGTCTTCATCAACTAGATGGAACTCCTTTAACTGCTGAAGACATCGTCCACAAAATTGCTACCAGGATTTATGAGGAGAATGACAGAGGAGTGTTTGACAAGATTGTTTCTAAACTGCTGAATCTTGGCCTAGTAAGTTGTGTGCATAAAAGTACAGTCTACAGTGCCCTGCCTGAGACACCAAACCCCTTAATTCAAGTAGCCAAATGTAGACAATATACTGACTTTATTCTAGGCTCTGTGGGATTCCCTTGGGGAGAGTTTGTCAGATGTAGGCAAGCACCCACGCCCATCATAAAGCTGTTATAAGCCATGTGAGCTGTGCAGCTTGCCCAAGATTGACTTGTACCCAGTGCACCCAGTTGGGGATAAGGAAAGTGTTCAAAGGCAGAGGTATTTGAAACGAGTTTAGAACATAACAAGCAGAGGTAAAGGATGTGAGGCAAAACCAGGAATATGAACAGAGATTTGCAGTGTGTGTTTAAGAAACTCTAAGCAATCAGATCCACCCTCCCCCCCAGCTAGGCTGCTCAGCAGGGACTAGGCCTCAGCAGATTTTCCTAAGGTATTTACTTTAGACAGCTGCAAGGGTTACCTGATCATGTGACCTGCAGCTGTGGAGGAGCCAGCCTCCAAATGTTTCTCAAAGGAAGCCAAAGGAAATATCCCTTGGTGCTTCTTCAGGCAGCAGTGACAGCCTGCATGGCTAGCCTAAAGACCTTTCTTCCCCAAGTCCCAGGCAGTCACTCTCACAGCCTACATAAGGAAAGATTGTCCAGGAAGACAGTTCAAAGGATTCTTCTTTGAAAAATATATGTTCATCCAGAGTAAACATTTGACCTTAGCCAAAAAACCAAGAAGAATTTCAACTAGAGTTTAGGTGTCACTGTGTTTTAATCCCAAGAGCAGGAATAGTGGTTATATATGTTCTTTGCCTCTTTATAACAGATCACTGAAAGTCAGGCACACACTCTGGAAGATGAAGTAGCAGAGGCTCTACAAAAACTGATTTCAAAGGAAGCCAATAACTATGAGGAGGAGCTCAGTAAACCCACGAGCAGGACAGAGAATCAGGCTGGAAGAATACCAGGGAAAGTGGTATGTATCTGTGTGTTAGGAATGTGGATATGTGCACATTACTACCTTACCTGATGCTAAAGAATATTTGAAATATGTAGTACTTTTAGTCCACTTAAAATGTACATTCACAGGACTGGAGAGTTGGCTCAACAGTTAAGAGCACATACTGCTCTTGCAGAGGACCTGGGTTCAACTCCCAGCACTCATATCTGGGTCACTACCACCTGGACTCCAGGGGCATCTGCACTCACATGCACATACCTATAAATAGACACATATACATATATATAATTTAAAATAAAGTTGAAATATTTATTTAAATATATATAATATAATCATAATATATAATGTATGTTAATATTTATAACTTATATATATATGAAAACTGTGCTTCATAACTTCTTTTGATATTCAAGTTCTGTTCACAATGAATGTTATCATCTGTTCCCAAAACATGTGCATGTACGTACACACACACACACACACACACACACACACACACACACACACAGCTGCTACTGCCTGATCAAGAAGTGAGTAGATTCAGTTCTCTGCATAGCAGCCTCTGCAGCCCCAGCCTTAGACTATACCTGTACCCTCCCACCCCCTCTGCCCCTTCCTGGACTCTTCTCTCTCTATTTTTTCCTTGGCATTAACCAAAATACTGAGATCTTTCCTCCTTGAATTCTCTTTAAATTCTAGAAAAGAAATGACTTTCTCTGGATCTTCCTCCACCAGAACAATCAGGCTGGGGCTCCCCTCATCACCTCCCACGTCCTCCTTCATATACAAGGGAAACCTATGCAGAATACGATGCTTCTCTTGTTATTTGGGTTTTATTCTGTATGGAGGGTGTTGTTTTGAAGAAGGGTCTCACCTCCTGCCCCTCCCTTCCAAGTGCTAGAATTACAGGCATGAGCCTCCATACCCAACCTGTGGTAATGTTTGTTAGGATTTAGGTTTGGATTGGTTTGGTTTGTCCATATGTATGTATAGTCTTTGTTTTTGTCTCTTGTAATCCAGGGTGGCCTTGAACCTGCTGGGTATACTGAATGTCTTGGAACTCCCGATCCTCCTGCCTCTATCTCCCAAGTTCCCAAGCACTAGCTAGCATGGGCCCTACATCAGTACTGTCTTTAAAGGACTAGAAATTAAAATTGGGTCTGGATTTCTGACTTGATAGCCTTTCCCTGCTTCTCATCCTAGTAGCTGGCACCTATTCAAAGAATTATTAAAGATCTACTCCAGAGGCTGGAGAGATGGCTTAGTGGTTAAGAGCACTGGCTGCTCTTGCAGAGGACCTGGATTTCAGTCCCAGCACCTGCATGGTGGCTACCAATCCTCTACGACGCTGCACCCATTTGTTGTTTTTTAACGTTCTTCTTTGAGAGGTCTTTAACACACATTGTCTATGTTGGCAATTTTGACTTTATCAATTGTGCTGAAGTTTCTGGACTCTCTCATCAGGACAGGTGAACTGAATCCCAGAGTGAGAGTGTCTTCCCTTCTGTGTTCCCTTAATTTTCTTTGTTTTCTATCCTGCTTCTGTCTTTCAAGACCCCCAAAGGCCCCACCCCCCAGGACCTCTTCATTGGCAATTAAATTTCAACAAGAGTTTTGACAGGTACAAACCACATCCAAGCTGGGGGAGGGGGGGCGCTCATGAGCACCTACCATGTGTTGGTGCAGATATGTGTGCCCATGTGTGCATGTGTGGGTAGTGGCCAGAGGATAACCTTGGATGTCATTCCTCAGCCACTATCCACTTTGTTTTTCGAGATAGGGTCTCTCACCGACCTGAAACTCACCAAGCAAACTGGCTGGCCAGTGAGGCAAAGGAATCTGCCTGTTTCTACCACCTCCCAATGCTTGGTACAATTGTGTGCCACCAGGTCTGGCCTTTTTTTACGTGGGTTCTGGGATCAAACGCAGGCCTCGAGCTTATAACGCAAGCACTTTACCGATGGAGCTATCTCCCCAGCACCTCCACAGCAGATTAAGCAAAGGAGTTGTATGATCAGATTGCTAAAGAGATACCTCTGGCTATGGTATAGAGCGGCCATATGGAGACCAGACTGCGATGAGTGCTGTGCTGGGTAGACTGGGAGAGATGAAGGCCCCTGGGAATAAAGTGTGTTGACAGAAAAAGAGATGCATAAACTATCCTAAGATTTGAAAGTCGGGCACATAAGGGTATTTATGAATCAGATGGGTGGGAAAAAGAAAAGAAAAACAGGTAAGAAAAGAGTTTAGATTTTTGTCTAGTCCCCTGAAAGGCAAATGGACCTTCATCAAGATGAGGAACATCTTACTGAACAAAAATCAGGAAGAAAACACCTTTTGCATCCATGCAGATAGACTTCAAAATGCCACCTAGAGGAAATCCCAAAGTGTGACTATTCCATCCGTGACGGACGGTCTGGAAGGCTCTCCTGTCACCCTCCCCTCTGCACTGTGTGGACTCAGAGCGCCGCTCCTCTATTGGACTTGGGAAGTGGAACTTGGCCAGAGCAGACCCATAGAAACTCTTTCTCTCCTGAGCTGAGTTTTCAGGGCATCCTTCTTGAGGTAGAGCACCTTTCACTAACTCCCAGTGCTCTTCGCTTGACTAGAGGCACATGTGCCCAGAACCCACGGAACCTTGAGAAGAGAGAGGAATTCTGAGACTTTGCATTTGAGGACACCAGACCAGAGTTGTTTTGTTCTAACCAACGCTTATTTTCTATTGATTTTTTTTCCGCTGGAGACTCCAATGACAGCCAGTCAAGATAGTTTTACTAATGGAGAAAATGATGAAACAGTATCTAACACCTTAACCTTATCGAATGGCTTAGAAAGGAGAACTAAAACCTACCATGAAGACAGCTTTGAAGAACTCCAGTATTTCCCGAACTTCTATGCACTACTGAAAAGCATCGATTCAGGTAACCCCTGCTTTATGGCCGTGTGGGAGAGAAATGAAATAGTAGCTCTTGGAAATTCATGGGTGGTTTTGTTCCCATTTTCGGTTTTCAAATGCAGTCTTGGATGACATACACTGTTGGCTAGGGGAAATAGTTCACATCAATTATTTTTTTCAAAAGCAGTATACTAGTCATGGAAATATTTAGAAAAGGGTGATCAGGAAATGTGGAGTTTCTGGATAATTTCATCTGTTAACAGATGGCTTGTTTATTTGTCCAATAAATAGTCATGGAACATCCGCTGTGCGCAGGTACATGAATCTGTGCACTCGGGGAGATGAATCATCATCCTGCCTTGACCCAGCTCAGCCTTGACTCTTAATGCAACTGCTATTTGTTCCCAACCTTTACAATTCTTTAATTACATTTAGTTTTTAATTTTTATGTGTATGTGTGCTCTGCCTGCATGTGTGTAAGTACACCCGTGTCATGCAAGAGGGCATTGGATCCCCTGGAACTGGAGTTACAGATAGTTGTTAGCCACCATGAGGGTGCTAGGATTTGAATCCCAGTCCTCTTCAAGAGCAGCCAGTGCTCTTAACCTTCAAGTCATCTCTCCCTCCCCTTATTTATTATTTTTATTTGTATGTGTGTAGGTGTATTGCCTCAATGCACGTAAGAGCACCTGTGTCATGTACTACCCGTGGAGGTCAGAAGAGGGCATTGGATTCCCCTGATCTGAAGATACAGATGTTAGCTGTCATATGGGTACTGGGAATTGAACCTGGGTCCTCTGCAAGAAAAGCCAAAGCTCTTAACTACTGAGCCATCTCTCCAGCCCCAGAAGGGGGACTTTATACCCTTGCCTAGCATCTCCCCATTTTTTGCTCCACCCACTCCTAGGCAATGACCTTTATCTCTCTGCTTCTATGACTTTGGCTATTTTAAATTCCACATACCTCAGTATGCATAGGGGATGTTCCAGCACCTCCTTCAGATGCCAAAATTCATATTTACTCAGGTCCCTTATAGAAAATGGCACAGGGGTTTAGGGTGAAACTCTGAGGTAGAGTGCCAGTCTTGTATGGGCAAAAACTTGGGTTCTGAAAGTTCTTGGATAAGGAGTTCAAGGAGACACTGGGACAGGTTGTTGGGGTCGGAAGTTTATTAGAAGAGTTAGTAATGCCATGGACAGATGGAGAGACAATAGCATGTCAGGGCTCCTTAGGAGAATCAGGTCCCAGCATCACAGAGAGACAGTATGGCAGGGGCCCCGAGGAGAACCTGCAGCCAGGCTCTCTGATTCCCCAGCAGACAGCCCAGAAGGGGGTGGGGAGGAGGATGTGTGGCTACCAGGACCAGCTTTGAGGTAGCTGCCATGTGAGTGCTAGGAATGAAACCCAAGTCCTCTGCAAGAACAATCAGTGCTCTTAACCCCTGCGCCATCTCTCCAGCCTCATAAAGAGCATTTTCAAATAATTATTGAGCATCCTTCTGTTCACTTTAAATCAGCTCTAGATTACTTTTAATGCTTAACACCATATAAGTGCTATACTATTGCTTGGGGAATAATGACTAGAAAAAGATCTGTACATGTTTAGTAAAAAAATGCAGTTATTTTTTTCTTGAACATTTCTCATCCCCGATTGAATCATTGGATATAGAAGCCACAGCTGAAGCCCTGAGCATGCAGCACCTTTCGCCTTGTCTGGCTTGTTTCACTTACCATGTTTTCTAGCCCATCATGTTGTCAAAAACAGAACACGGAGAAGGAAATCCAACCAATTTTTAGCAAATCTTTCTCAAAGTTTTCTTCATTTTCCTCTTTTAGTGGGAACTTGATTTATTATTCTCTACATTATTCAAGACATTGCGTTATAGACATTTTTTTAGCTGGGGACTTCCCAGGAGTTAAGATGAGCATGAAAGGGAGCCAGGAGTCCAAAACACATCGGAGAAATTGGCTTCTTGTTTTGATTTTTGTTTCATTTCTGGATTTTTCCTTTTCTGAGATCTCCCTGTAGCCTCAGCTGGCCTGAAACTGTAGACCAGGCTGACCTCGATCTCACAGAGATCCCCCTGCCTCTGCCTCCCACGTGTTAGGATTAAAGGTGTGTATCATCACACTGGGTGAGAGGTGTTTTTTTTTTTTTAAAAAAAAAAAAACAAGTCCTGAGTGTGTCTGGATCTCTTCTCCCCTATGTGCACTGAGTTGTCTGGAGGAGTTGGTTCCCGTTTACTTTTGGATAATCTGCAAGGAGTGACAGTGTCCAGCATGTCTGTTGCTGTTCAGGCAGCCGCCCCACCCTGCCCTAGTGACTTTCCTCTCTCTCTCCCTGCTGAAGCCCTATGGTGAACGTTCGTGTAAATTGTGATCTGCTTCCTCCATAAAGTGATCTTAGAGTGAGCTTTCATCCCAGAGGACACTGTTCGCCCTTCAGGTCCAGACACTGGCCAGATGGCACTGACCTCTCTGCTGGTGCTTGAAGGGCCCAGTCTGAGCCATCTTGTCCCATTGGTTGGCAGACACCCAGCTCAGAACCTTTATCATCCTGTGAGTCACTTCTCATCAGTGGAGAGCATCAACATGATGCCAAGTACACAGATGTGACCTTGACCAAACACCAAGATGATCAAAATCATTTGCCAGTTCTGTCCCAGGATCTCCCTGACTTTCTCCTACTTTTCCTCCCCTCAACCTATGAGTTTTATGATATTTTAAAAGCTTGCTGTGTAGAGTGTTCTTTATTTTGTTTATCTTTCAGGTGTTTTTTTTTTTGTTTGTTTGTTTGTTTGTTTGTTTTTGAGAGAGACAGGTTCTCATGTATCCCAGGCTGGCCTCAAACTAACAGTGTATCAAGGGTGACCTTGAACTTCTGATCCTTCTGCTCCCAGTTCCCAAGTACTGAGATTACAGGCCTGTACCACTACATCCAGTCTCTTCAGAGCTGGGTATTGAGCCCCTCAGCCTTGTCCACATTAGGTAGGCACTGTACCAACTAAGCAGCCTAGAAATTGGCTCTTAACCATTGTTCTCACTACTATAGTATTTTAGGTGAAATTACAACTCTATGGAGAAGTTATAATTTGCCCATTTCTTTTTTTTTTTTAATATTATGTGTATGAGTATGTTGCATTCATGTATGTAAGTACACCTGTGTTGTGCAATGCTCATGAAGGCCAGAAGAAGGCATTGAGTCCCCTTAAACTGGAGTTACAGATGATTGTTAGCTATTATGTGGGTGCTAGGAACTTGAACCAGAGTCCTCTTCAAGAGGAGCTGGTGCTCTTAACCACTGAGTCATCTCTCCAGCCCCTAGTCTGTCCAATTCTAAAAGCAGTTTGGTATAGCTAGACATTGCCCTGTGTTCTCAGTCAAGTCTTACATTTTGTTTTAAGATTCAGTACATGTGGATTTACCTATAAAGGTAGGGAGAAATTTCTTTAAGATGTTATACCTTATAAATTGACAAAGAAAGATGAAACTTTGTCTTATTAGTTGCCTTTAGATTGTTTTTGTCCTTTTACATAGAAAAAGAGGCAAAAGAGAAAGAAACTCTGATCACTATCATGAAGACGTTGATTGACTTTGTGAAGATGATGGTCAAATATGGCACGATATCTCCAGAAGAAGGCGTTTCCTACCTCGGTGAGAGTTCCATTTTATTTTTACTGTGGTTGTTTTCCTTGTTCAAAGCAAATTAAGGATTTGGCAATAATTACCTCACTCATTTGATGATTTATGCCAGCGCAACCCAGATCTCCAGGGTAACCAGAACTGCTCAGCTTGGTGATGCATACAAATAAAATTAATTGGATGTTTTCAACTTTGCATCCTAATAAATAAAGCTTGAAAAAAAACCTTCTACGTTTTAAAATATTTAATCTTATTAGATTTTCTAATAATCTCCAAGGGAGAAATTTTATTACCATTTTAACTCATTAATTTTTTTTTAAACTTTTGTTTGGAAGTTTGAATTAAGTCTTGCTTTTCCCCGCTGAGTTCCAGGCGTGGCAAGCAGGAGTTCTATACAGGGAATCAGCCCTGCTATGCTAGAGGATCTATATCTTGTCGGGTGTTACTTCACACATCTGTAAAATTAAGGATGAAAGTACCGTCCATGGCCCAAAACCTTTTTATTTGCTTATTATATGTATTGGAGACAGTTTTACCATATAGTCCCAATTGACCTGGAACTCTCTATGTAGACCAGGCTGACCTCAAACTCACAGAAATCCACCTGCCTCTGCCTCTCAAGTACTGAGGTTAAAGGTATGCACCACCACACTGACTTTCTATTGTATTTTTGAGATAGGATCTCGTGTAGTCCAGGCTGGCCTTGAATTTGTTTTGTAGTGAGGCTGGCCCTGAACTCCTGAATCTCTTGCTACTACCTCCCAAGTGCTGCGATTACAGGTGCACACATCAGGTCTAGCTCCAACACCTATTTTTGCATAGCACACAATAAACTCAAGAATGACTCCCATATGATCATGGTTGAAATTTTTTTAAAAGAATATCATTTTATTTCTTTCTTTATTTTTATAGTATGTGTATGATTGTTTTGCATGCATGTATGTAAGTGCACCTGTGTCATGCAATGCCTGGGGAGGTCAGAAGAGGGCATCAGATTCCCTGGAACTAGAGTTGTTAGCTACCATGTGGGTGTTGGGAACCAAGCTGTGGTCCTCTGCAAGAGCAGCCAGTGCTGCCAACCACTGAGCCATCTCTCCAGCCCAAGAGTAACATTGCTTAATGGAAAAAAATAAAATTATAGATTTAAATTCCAATTTCCATGCCTATGAATAAAGTTTTATTGGCATAGGCCATGTTCATTTCTTTCAGTGCTGTCCATATGTGCTTGCATTCAGGTGAAAGCAGAACAGTTCCAACCCAGTAGTAGACTTCCGTTCTATAAAGCCTAACTGACCATGGACAGGAAAAGTGTCCCAACCCTTCATTCCTTAAATTTTTCAGAAAACTTGATAATCTTTGATGTATGTAGGTTGTTTTTAATTAACTAAAATGAAATAAAAGTGAAAATATAGTTTCTAGGTTGTATATTCCAAGTACTCAATTGTTTGACTTTAAAAAGGGCTTTTGCTTCCCTGCAGTTTAGTTAATCAACAAACACCTTTCATGCCCAGTGTGCTTTGGACAAGGTGACCTCATGACCTTTTGCTCTGCTGGAGAAAGGAGAAACTAACAGAAGAGGAAATGCCATCTGTCAGCATGACCCAGAATTACTCAGCAGAAACTTGAACTTTTTTTCTATACTGTTTTTTTTTAATTGTAAAAAGAGCATATTTCTTTTACAAAGTCATTCAATGCCAAAAGAAGCCTAAAAGAAAACAAAAAATCAAGCCGGGTATGGTGGCACATACCCTCAATCCCAGCACTCTGGAGGCAGTGGCAGCCAGATCTCTGTGAGTTCAAGGCCAGCCTGGTCTACATAGCAAGTTCCAGGCCAGCTGGGGCTAGAGAGAGACCCTGTCTCAGAAAGAAAAAAAAAAAGACTGAGGGTCCTGGAGAGATGGCTCAGCTGTTAAGATCATTCACTGCTCTTGCAGAGGACCAGGGTTCAGTTCCCAGCACCCACACGTCGCTAACTCCCATCCTTAACTCCATTTCAGTGGATCGAACACCATCTTCTGGCTCCAAGATCTCTTGCATGCATGTGATACACATAAACTCACACAGGCACACACACATACACATAAAAATAATGGGACTGAAGAGATGGCTCAGCAGTTAAGAGCACTGGCTGCTCTTACAGAGGACTTGGTTTGGTTCCCAGGACCCACATGGCAGCTAACAGATGCCCTCTTCTGACTCACCTCAGGCATTACCCAACATGAGTGTATTTATATACATGCTGGCAATACATTCATACACATAAAATAAAAATAAATAAAATATTAAAAATAATAAATATTTTTAAAAGGAAAAAAAATAATGAGTCAGTATTGCAGTTGGTGCTTTCCAGACTATTCTATGCCTCTAACAATAGAACAGACATTGTTTAGGACAATGTCATATCAACAGTGTGACTCAGAACTTCTGTACTTTGTCATTTGTCCTGTGGAAACACATCAGAGGTATTGCAGAGGCTTATGTGTAAGCAGGTGTCCCCACTACCACTTACAGCTAAGTGTCCAGCATGCTAACTACTAACCACAAATTGCTATTTAAGTAAAAAGCAATTAAAATTAAGTGAAATTAAAAGCTAAACCAGCTTGCCAGGCCTGGTGACTCAAGCCTGTAATCCCAGCACTTGGGCACCTGAGGCAGGAGAATCACAGGGACTTGGAGGCCAGCCTAGGCTGCATCGTGAGTTCCAGGTCAGCCTGGAATAGAATAAGACTGTGCTTTAAAAGAAAAAAAAAAAAAAACAATAAAAATGAAATGAATAAATAAGACAGGTGTTGTGGTTTGATATCATTTCTCAGGAAATTAAAGCACATTTTCTCCTCTTTTCTCCAGAAAACTTAGATGAAACAATTGCTCTTCAGACTAAGAACAAGTTAGAAAAAAATACGACGGACAGCAAAAGCAAGCTTTTCCCAGGTAGGATTTACTTCACTATTTTTTCTAACATTAAAAGAACAACTGTTTTTTTTTTAAATACTTATTTTATATTAAGTGTATGAGTATATTGCCTACATGTATGCATGTGCATTACAGAAACTGTAAATGTTTGTGATGGTGTGCTTGGCCCTTTAAAATGATATTTTCAAGCAGGGTTTTTCTTTTGTTTTACCTTTTTGAAGACGTATTTGTTATTTATTATTTTTATGTGTGTGAGTATATTGCCTGCTTGTGTGTAAGTGTGCCATGTCATGCAACCCCACGGATGTCAGAAGAGAGTGTCAGATCCCCTGCAACTGGAGTTATAGATGGTTGTTAGCTGCCATGTGGGTGCTGGGAATCAAACCTGGGTCCTCTGCAAGAGCTGCTACTGTTCTTAACCATTGAGCCATCTCTTCAGCCCTCTATTATATTTATTTTATGCGTATGAGTGTATTGTCTGCATGTATGTAAGTGCACCCATGTTGTGCAATGCCCATGAAGGTCAGAAGAAGGTGTCAGATCCCACAGAACTGGAGTTACAGACAGTCGTTAGCCACTGTGTGGCTGCTGGGAATCAAACTCTTGTCCTCTGCAAGTGCTTTTAACTGCTGAGTCACTGCTTCAGCCCCCTGCTTTACTTTTTTATGACAGAAATTAAAGATGGGCCCTCATTTTACTAGACAAGCACACTACCATTGAGCTACATGCTCAACCGTCAAACTCACTCCCATAAGGACAAAAGGAAGAAAGAGAACGGTATCGCAAGCATAAAAAAATACCTGCATCTGTATATACCACCCTTCAGTAGTTCATTTCTGACATGAGTCAAAAGTTGAATTTTCTTTCTTTTCTATTTTTTTCTTTTGTGTGTGTGCAAATGTTCATGTGTGTGCAAATGTGTACGCATGAGTGTATGTTTGTGTAGTGACCAGAGATCAACATCAGGTTTGTTCCCCAGGTACTTTCTGCTTTATATGTTGAGCCAGGATCTCTCACTGAATGTGGAGTTCACTGACTTGGCTACACTGGCTGGTCAGCACATCCCAAGAATCCTCCTCAGCCTTTGCAGTACTGGGATTACAGACACACACTACCACATCTGGCTTTTTTTTTTTCTTTTTTTCTTTTTGGTCTTTTCTGAGACAGGGTCTCCCTGTAGCTCCAAGCTGGCCCAGAACTCAATACGTAGACCAAGCTGGCCTCAAACTCACAGAGAGTCACCTGCCTCTGCTTCCCGAGTGCTGGGATTAACAGTATGCACCACCATGTGCTGTGTCAAATTTGTCCTTTTACTTGGGTTTTAATGCTTGTGTGGCAAGCACTTGACTTACTGAGCCATCTCCGCATCCCCTCAAGTTTTTTCTGTAGCAAAAAATATTGTTAGCAAAGTTTGTTGGGTGTGGTGGCGCACACCTGTGATCCTAGCACGTCAGAGGCAAAGGCATGAGATTTCAAGTTTGAGACTAGCCTTCATTACAAAGTGAGAACCTGTTTTAGAAACAGTTTTAGGCTATACTAGAGTCCTGCCTTATTGAGCATGCATGACTCTTGCTTTCAAGTGGCTGCCTACTTCAAAGTTTATGATTTTTAATTCAACATAAGATTTCTAGAAGGACTATGACTATTTTAAAGTTGGACGTAAGCAAAGGTTATTATTCTTTTGACGGCAAGGTTCTAAGCCTTGTTTTCACATTAGGGTGATCAGGGGTAAGAGCTCATGAAGAAAGGGTGAGACGGAAGGAAGACCTGCCACAGACCCGAACTAAATCTTAGATGCTACTCTTGAGAAACAGTCTGCTCTGTATAACCACAAGATGAGTTCTAGAGCCAGGCATGGTGGTCTGTGCCTGTAATCCCAGAAATCAAGAGATCTGAAGGTGGACACAGGAGGATCAGTTCAAGGTTAGCCTGGGCTATATGAGACCCTGTCTTTAAACAACAACAAAAGTATTCTCATTTGTAATCAAGACCTACCTAGCATATCTCACATGATTATCAATACTAATTACAAACAGACACATAGGGCTGAGGATATAACTCAGTGGTAACTCATTTGCCTAGCATACATGAGACTTTGGGTTTGATCTCCAACCTAGAGATGGAAGGAAAGAGAGGGAGGAAGGGAGAGAAGGAAGACAAATAGCAGGCATGGTGATACATGGCAGCTATACTGGAGGCCAAGGCAGAAGGATTGCTTGAGCCCAGGAATTCAAGACTATCATAGTGAAACCCAATCTTTAATAAAATAATAATAAAGTAAGACAAACAATCCACTCTCCAATGACAGTGTGGCAGACTCTGGAAAGCTGGGAGATGGGGCCCAGCCTTTGTTGTTTCAGTGGGTGACCTAAGTATCTCTTTCTTCTCCGGGCCTCAGTTTCCTCTTGTGAAATGGGGGTAGAGGGTTAGGGTCAGGTAATCACAGATCACTTTCAGCTCAGAAAAACATGATGTGACTTCAAACAGTATCTTTTCAATAGTTTGTTTTTACGTTAAGAACGAACAAAGTTAGGAAGTGATGTAATAACAACAGTGCACTATCTGATCACAGTGCCTTCGGAGAAGAGTCACGAAGAAACAGACAGTACCAAGGAAGAAGCTGCTAAGATGGAAAAGGAATATGGGACACTGAAGGACTCCACAAAAGATGAGAATTCCAGCCCAGGAGGAAAGACAGATGGAGCGAAAGGTCTGGAACTGATTGGTCTAGGTTGGCGATGAAGTTGGGGAAACCTTCAACACTTAAAGTAGGGAGATCCAAAATTAAGCCTGCCATAGTGTGATCTGTGTAAGACTAACAAAATTCTGTGGTCTAAATCCAGACCCACCACAGCAAGATCTGCCTAGTTAAGGTTAGCATGCAGCACCTTAATTTGAATAACAGATGGTTTGGTTTTATTTAATATTATTTGTTTGTTTTGTTTTGCTTTTGTTTTTGTTTTTGTTTTTGAAACAAAGTCTTCCTGTAACCCCAGCTGGACTGGGACTCCATAAAAACAGACTGGCCTCTATCTCACGAAGATCCCTGCCTTTGCCTTCTGAGTGCTGGGATTAGGGCATGTGCCACCACACCCAGCTGGCTTATTTATGTTTGTTTTATGAGTAACAGTGTTTTGCCTGCACAAATGTAAATGCACCATTTGTGGGCAGTGTCCGAAGTGCCAGAAAAGGGTGTTGAATCCTCCTGTAACTGGAGATAGGGATGACTGTTGGCTGCTATGTGAGTGGTGGGAATCGAACTCAGGTCTCATGGAAGCAGCCATTGTCTTAATTACTGAGCCATCTCAGCCCCCAAACAGCATGTTTTAAGAGTCTTGAGTCTTTGGGGATGGCAAGTTGATTTCATTTTTTGGAGTTCTTTAGTGTTCAATGAAGCTTTGTGCTTAGGAAAGAATATTCAAGGTTATTTATACATTCTTTCATATTTAGTTTATAATCTTATTAACTTTTAGAGGAAAACAGCTTTATTCAGCTTACAATTCCAGTTATCAATCCATCAAATATTTATTTTTTAAACTTTCTTTGGTTTTCTGAGATAGTTTCACTCAATAGCCCAGGCTGACCTGGAGCTCTCTTTGTAGCCCATACTAGCCTCAAACTCATAGAAATCCTCCTGCCTCAGCTTCCTCTGAATCAGAGTCATAGAGGTAAGGAATATTTTTGTTTGTTTGTTTGTTTGTGTTGGTTTGAGACAAGGTCTCACTAGGTAGCTCTGGCTGGCCTGGAACTCTCTGTGTAGACCAAGCTAGACTTGAACTCACAGAGATGCTTCTGCTCCTACCTCCTGAGTACTGAGATTAAGGGTGTGCATCACCATGTCTATCCTGCAATATTTCTTTTAATTTATTAATATTTCTCTAAATAATTACAATACTGCTTACTAAACTAGGTCATTAAAATATATGGATGTAACAAAGCAAAATTCCTTCATTACTTTCTCAATGATACAATATGACAAACACCTGTAAGAACTTGATAAAAATCACAAATTCAAAGTATCGAATTTTCTTAAATACTGTAAATGTTATCTATGGATCACAAAATTTATCTTCTTAGGATTTTACAAATGAGGCACTAAGTTCTAAATTATTAAATCTTTTGATTGTGGGGCAGAATGGGGATCTGGTGGTATAGTTCCGTGGTTTGAACATCTTTTATTACAAAGTTTCATAGTTACATCATAAAAAATGAATATCCCTGTGTCTCAAACCTTTTTTTTCTGAAACGCGGAAACTTTATCAGAAGTTGTGCAGAGATGCGGGACCTTGCCTTATGCTTTTTTCATTATGTTAATATTGACCTCTTTTGTGTAATTGGAACCCACCTCTTGAAGTTTCCACAACCTCCCTGTAGAGCCACTCTGGAACCGAGCCTTTAACACCTGGATCTATGGGGCCCCTTCCAGATCTGAGCTATAGCAGAGCATCTGGAGGCTGATGCTGAGGCAAGATGTCACTGTCCCTCGGAGTTTCCGTCTGATAGCGATGAAGAGAGGAGAGGAAAGCTTTGTGCGCCCACTCTTCCTCTAATGGCTCCTGAAACCCTGAGAAGATTGTAGAGACATAGGGTTTCAATTAGTCTCCTACCTCATCATTTAGAAATGTACTTTATTCACACCACTCCTGACTCCGTTGCTCTGGGTAAAAATAAATGAGAGTAATATAGTTTAGAAAACAGCAAACTGAGCATAAGCTAAGGTTCAACATTTCTGAAAAAAAAAAACTAATTCTCAAAAAAACTAAAACATTTGTCTTACAGTTGCTTGTTCACAATTTTTTTCATGACTATTTTGCTTCTGTTATAAAATCCAGTGAGAAAGCACCCATTGCCTCCATGCAGAAAGTAAATGCATACAAGGATGACTGGGTTTCTGTTTGTTTGTTTGTTTTTTGACAGGGTCCTGCTAGGTGTCCCTGGATGATTTAGAACTCACTATGTAGTTCAGTCTGGCCTTGAAATTGCAGCAATCCTTCTGCCTCAGCCTCCTGAGTGCTGGGACTAAAGACCTGTGTCACCAAGCATAGCTAAGAACAGTTCTTTTTCCCCAGGTAGGCCTTGAAATTGCAGCAATCCTTCTGCCTCAGCCTCCTGAGTGCTGGGACTAAAGACCTGTGTCACCAAGCATAGCTAAGAACAGTTCTTTTTCCCCAGGTAGGCAAGCACACCACAAGCCATGCTCATGCACGTGCATCCTGCTTATTGAGGAGCAGACATGTGAAGAACAGGCTTTATTCAGGAGAGAAAGCTGGAGGTGTTATTGAGTAGAGCAAGGGATGAGGTCATGGCCCAGCTAAAGCCACTTAAGGAACTAATTGTAAGCAGAGCACACTGTCCAGAATATTTGCACAGACTCTCTTTTGGTCTTGAAATATGATGTGATGGTCCCATGTAACCACAGCAAATATTCTTTAACTATGCCAAGCAGGTGCTAGACTATGAACAACACAAATAGGCAGAATAATAACAATAATAATAACAACAATAATATACTATGTTTATATCACTTTACTTTACAAAGTCTATTACATGCATTCTATTTCATAAAAATACAATTTAAGGGCCAGACATGGTGGTGCATGCCTTTAATCCCAGTACTTGGGGGGCAAAGGCAGGCAGACCTCTGTGAGATCAAGACCAGCTTGGCCTACATAGTGAGTTCCAGGCAAGCTATGGCTGCAGAGACACATGTCTCAAAAAGACAAATAAATAAATAAATACAATTTAACTATCAGTGATGTAAATGATGCTTTGCTGTTACGTATAATTTAGTTAGACATGCTGGAGAGATGGTTCAGCAGTTAAGAGTGCTTGGGTCCACACTGGGTGGCTTACAACCACATGTAACTCCAGCTGTAGGAGATCCATCCAATACCTCTTTCTGGCCTCCACAGATACTCACACATATGTGGCATACACACACAATCACAGACATATAAATGACAATAAAAAATAAATCTTTAAAAATAACTTAGACTATCTAAATTGTTGCTTCCTGTAGGAACTCACATTAAGAATATTTTTATCAAGACTGGGAAGATTGTTCAGTGGTTAGTGCAGAGGACCTGGGTTCAGTTCCCAGCACACACATGGCAGCTCACATCTGTCTGTAACTCCAGTTCCAGGGAATCCAGTGTCTTCTTCTGACCTCCTTGGGTATTAGGCACACAAATGACACTCATATATACATGTAGGTAAAACATTCATACACATAAAATATTTTCAAAAAAAGGAATATTTTATCTATTTGTATTTACTTTTATTTTGATTTTTTAGGACAAAGTCTCAGGCAACCCAAGCTGGCCTTGCCTTTACTAAGTAGCCAAAGTTTGCCTTGAACTCCTGATCATACTGCCTCTACCTGCCAAGTGCTAATGTTACAGACAAAAGCCACCATTCCTGGTACAGATTAAGAATTTTTTACATGTTGATTTCCAATTGGTAAAGTTTTTTGAATGATTTAATAGTTCTTTCTAAATTTAGGAATATGCCAATAAAGAAAATTTTATTCTAATTCTAACCATATTCAGAAACTTGCTTAATTTTTCTCTGGAGACCAAAGGAACGTACTTTAAAATGTTCCATTATCTAAGTGTGGCTCCCTCTGCCAGCTGGATAGTTACTTGTTCACTCTTGGTTTGTGAATCACTGAAAATCTTTTTTAAAAATCATCCAAGGGATGAGATAAGCATTATAGCACCATAGATGAATTCCAGGGCCATCATTTGTCATGTCAATGAATAGATAATGCAATTAAGTTAAAAGATGAACTGTGGGGTGACTTTCACCTCAATGTCTTCTCTTTCCAAACTTTTTAAAATAGGAGTCAGAAAAGTCAGATTGTTTACTTAATAAATCGACAGTTCATGTGGGTCTTATTGTTTAAGCAACATAAGAGCAGACAATTGATGCCTCCATCCAGGCCCTAAAGCATTCTCCTAAAATTTCCAAAAAACAGTCAGGTCTTCTCCCCTGAGCCAACAAATGGGACAGTAGCTCAGTACAGACATGGGAATTCTATAACAACCCAGGTCTCTGAGGACAGCAAAGGAAGCATCTTCTATGTAAAGCCACAAATTACCTTTTCAGAATTTTTCCCTTAATTAACAAACCAATGAAGCAACATCTAAGAGATGTGACTTGCTCAAGATCTCATGGCCGGAGAGTGGTGGAGCTGGGTCTTGAACTGGTAACTCCTAACTCCCAATCCAGGGTCTTCAGGTATTTCTCACTACATCTAAATGGACATGCAAAATATCACAAAATAATTCTTTCTCCTCTTTTTCCTTCTCTTGCTCTTCCTCCTTCTCTTCCTCCTCATCTCTAGTCCTCCTTCTCCTGCCTCTCCTTTTTCAAGACAGGGTCTCAGGAATCCCAGGCTGACCTTAAACTCCTTATGTAACTGAGGATGACTCTGAACTTCTGATCCTCCTACCTTCACCTCCTGAGTGCTGACAGTATAGGCATGTATCACCATACCAGTTTTATGTAGTGCTAGGTCAAACTCGGGGCTTCATGCATGCTAGGCAAGCACTCTACCAACTGAGTTACATCTCCAGTGCCACTACGAAGAAATGCTTGAAAGGAAGCCATTATTAGCATTCATGACATTCATGATACCATTGTCAGTTGCCTTGATATATGCAGTTCAAAATAATAATCATGTAATACTGGCATAGTTTTAAAAAATTACATTTATGGGGCTGGAGAGATGGCTCAGCTGTTAAGAGCACTGACTGCTCTTGCAGAGGACCCAGGTTCGATTCCCAGCACCCACATAGAAGCTAATGCCAATTCCAGGAGATCCGACGCCCTCTTCTGACCTCCGAGGGCATTGTTCAACATGGGTGCACTTATATGCATGCAGACAATATACTCATACACATTAACAAATAAAATAAAATAAAAATTACATTTATTCTGTATGTGAAGGTTATACATGCCACAGCAGTCATACAAAGATCGGAGGACAATTCTATCGAGTTGATTCCTTCCTTTCACCATATAGGTCCCAGGAATTGAATTCGGGTCACCAGACATGGGGGCAAGTGCCTTTAGGTAGGAATGACTTTTATAATATGGACATGATCTGGACTAACAACTTTTACCTTTTACGTAACCCTGTAACCAAAAAGTTGCTGTTTATAATGTAAACAAGCTCACTGAGCCATGTGCCCCTCTTGTGACCTGAGTACCTGACTTTAATCCCTCAGGAACCCTCCCTGCCCTCCACCCAAGATAGTTTATGAATGCATGTTTTACTGTGAAACTGCTGAAAGCAGTATGCTTTTCTCACTACAAACGAAGAAAGAAACTGAATGGCATGATGTTCTAGGCCTAGGGATCAAAGGGCAAGATTCTCTGAAAAGATAAGGGTGGGTCCTGGCTTCTACTTCCCCCGTTCATGCTGGAGAAGCTGTTTTAATAAAAAAAGGGAAGACTTAGCTCCAGAGCATAGTTCCCAGAGACATCTGAAGGAATAGGCATCCAGTGATTAGGGTTCACTCTTGGCCTTAATCAGGCTCTCTCTTTTAAGCTTTGATATGATGTGACTTAGTAATGCCATATGTCTACTTACCCACTGAGCCTACTTGCTGCCCATTTGTGTTGGGGCAGTTGTTTTTTGTATGTTTACGGTGTTTTTATAAATGCTGTTAAAGCTCTGATTCCTTTAGGATCTACTATATTCAATGGGTTAACCCTGTGGATTTCTACACTGTTTTTTCAGGGCAGGAGGCAGTCGGGATAATGTATCACAGTCAGGACAAGTTCATGTGTAAGAAGGGAATTCTCTTACAGTGCTGAAAACCAGAACAGTCAGAGAAGCAGTGCTGTGTCTCAGCTCTGGCTCTCTTCCATCTATTTCAGCATGTTTTTTTAAGGCTCATGCCATATTACCTCAGCTATGAGCTATTTTTTTTTCCAAAGAAAGCTGAAATAAATTGGGAAAAAATAGCCCAGCTTTCCAACGTGAACTCTCATGGGCTTTTTCAGCATACCCTGCGTAAATGAGAGATTTGCTGTACAGCTCTGAGAGGAGAAAATGTAAATAGGAACCAGCTGCTCCTCTCCAAGAACAGAGGAACACCTGACTTTGTTCCTGCTTCACCCACACTTCACAAACATGTAGAGGGCAGCACTGGCTGCCGGACTTTGCTTCACACTGGAATGACCTTGGGATTATTTTTTTAAAGACTGGTGCTTGGTTCCCTCCCCTTAGATACGTGTTAATGAGCAGGGTGCATCCTGGGTAACAAGCTTACTACCACTGAGGGAACCATTTAGAACGTGTCTGAGGTTGAAGGAGACTAAGATACTGATCTGTCATTTTATTTTCTGATTTTCTGTCAGTTGAGGGCTTTCCTGTTTACATATGTGAAAACAAAAGGGAAGCCTGAAAGTGAGGCTTTGTGTTGAAAAAAAAATTTTTTTTTAATTTTTTGGCAGGGTCTTTTCTATCCCAAGAGGCTTTGACCTCACTAGGTAGCTGAGGATGACCTTGAACCTCTGACCTCCTGCCTCTACCTGCCAGGTGCTAAGATTATGAGTAGGCTGTATTGTCCAGTTTACATAATGCTGGGGATAGATCCAGGAGTTTTTACTAGGCAAGTACTCGATCAACTGAGCTACATTTTCAGCATACACATCCCCAATTTTTTAACTTTCCTAATTCAGAATTTTATTTATTTATTTATTTATTTATTTTTGGATAGGACCTCACTGTATAGACCCAGCTGGTCTGGAACTTACTATGTAGACCAGGCTGGCCTTGAACTCACAGAGTTCTGCCCACCTCTGCCTCCTGAGTGCTGCAATCAATGGTGTGTGCCACCACACTTGGCTGAATCCTAAATTTTAAGGTAGTATTTAAATAGTGACTAAGCATTGGTTTTCTTTTTCCCAGATAAACTCTCTACATTATAATATGATATCAAAGATTAGGTTTTTGAAAGACTGGTTTAAATCATTTAAAGAACAAGAATATTTTCAGATACACTCCAAAGTTTCAGAAGCTCTAATTACTAATATGTGAATGATAAATCATTATTTATTTGGTTGGTTTTTTTGTTTGCTTGATTTTCGGTTGTTGTTTTGTTTGAGATGGGGTCTCCCTGCAGTTCTCGATACCCTGGAACTCACTGTAGACCATGCTGTCCTCAATCTCACAGATACCCTTCTTGCCTCTGCCTGCTGAGTACTGGGATTAAAGGCATACATCTGGCCATTATCTATTTATTAAAGCAAGTCATATGAGAATCACTAATTTGATTTAAACTCTTTATAAAATGAAGTTGAATCTTTTAGAAATAGTCTACACTACACTAAATTCCTCATCTAACAAAATTAGTTTAAAATAGAAATCACCGTTTATATCACAAAATCCACAGCCAGGCATGGTGGCTCATGCTGCAACCTCAATACACAGAAGGCAGAGGCAGGACTATAGCCATAAGTTCAAGAGCAGCCTGATCTATGTAGAACATTCCAAGCCAGCCAGAGCTATATAGAGAGGCTTTGTCTCATCTAGTTAATCACCTCAGTAGTGGGTAACAGATGATGACAATTGTAGATTGTACTGAATGGTTAAACAGTAACAAGGGAACTCTGTTCTGTACATGCCAACATTCTTTGTCCCCATTTTTATTGAACTTTTGTGAATTTCATACAATCTATTTTGATCATATTTAAAGCCCCTCCCCTATTTGCACCTCCCCTTGTTCAATTTAATGAACTTTGTTATCTATATTAAGAACTATTGAATCAAATTTGTATCCCCAAATGCCGTTTGATGTGGGTCTATCCATTGGATCCTGATTTACCACCCAGCATCACATCCTTAAAGAAGATCAATGTTCCCTCTCTCAGCAGTTATCAGTTACCAATAGTTCCTCAGTTAAGGTCGGGGCTTCCTGCCCACGTACACACTTCTATGTTGGGATTTTGTCTCGTTTGAGCTTGCAGGTGTCATGTGCATGCTACTACCAAAATGAGAGACTGCAGAATGCTTATCCCTGAATAGGACACCTGCATCAAACTTCCACCACACAAGGCTCGGGGGTCATTGCATAAGAGGGCGTGGAAAGACTGTAAGAGCCGGAGGTGATAGATGGCCACAGGAACACAGACTTTTTGAGACAGCTGGGCAGTTACTCATATGAACTTAGCAATGACAGCAGCATGCTGACATTTTTTATTTTAATGTACATTGTGTGTGTGTGTGCGTGTGTGTGTGTGTGTGTGTGTGTAGAGCAGAGAACAATTTTCAGGGGTTAGTTATCCCCTTCCATCTTTGCACGGGTTCTGGGGATTGAACTCAGGTTATCAGGTTTTTTTCAGCAAGTGCTTATACCTCCTGAACTATCTTGAAGCCCCGTTCGTTGACATTCTTGAAAACAAGCCACTGAAACCAAAGCTGCTTCCACACAGGTGAACACAGTGAACCAGGGCTCAAAATTGTGACTAGTCTCTTTGTTGTCCATCTATCCCTTTCTCTGTAGTTTTCTCAGCACTTCTTTGGGAACCTGATAGCATGAGGTCATAGTAATAAGGTCTGCATGGGGCTTTGAGCCAGGAAGAAAAGTGTTCAGGAAGTGCTTTAGTAAATGCAGTGGTGGAAACTAGAAAACTGGTAAATCTTATGGCAGCCATGCTGTGCATGGACTGTAGTCAGACTTCCTCAAATTCAATCCCATCCATGCATCTACAGGGTAATGCTTTACTCACTCTGCGCCTAGGTTTCTTCATCGGTCAAATAAGGGTTAATAATAGGGCTGGCCCAACAGTTGTTAAGAGAAGAACACAGTTTGGAGCAGAAAGCACAGGCTGTGGTAAGCACATGGCCCAGCCAGCTCAGTCCAAGCTCTGGGCAGTCACTAGACACATCAGGGCTCAAGGCAGCCTGAGATTGCTGTGATTGCCACATCTCTCTTGAGCAGCCAGTGCTTCTGCAGAGACCCTGGACTTTGAAGGCCTCTATTAGGAGAGCGAGAGCATGAGAGAGAGATATTGCCTGATGTTTTAGTGCATAACTTTGAACATCAAGAATTCATCTGGTTAAGAAGATAATAGATTTCTTCATTGTAAACAAGGCTACATTAGTGTCCATGGCTAAAGATGAGAGTCTAGTCTGTCAAATGGTGCAGGGATAAGAAACTAAGCAGATCACAGTTCAGATTCCAGCTCTGTTATTTCCTGTCTGTAACAAAGACCCTTGGCCTCTTTGAGCTTTAGATTTCTTATCCCTAAGATAGCAGTATTGACTTTCAGGCAGCGATGCAAGGGCCTCTCAGAGCAGGTGCTCGGTTATGCTGGGAAGCTCAGCCAAGGCAATTTTATAAGAACCAGTTCAGAAATTCATTCTCACATGAACCAAGAGATTCATTCTCTTCTCAGTGTTGACTTCAAACCTGGGCAGAGGACTTGAAGAATACTCAGAGTAAAGCCACAAATTTGAATTTTTGATGGAGGCGATGGAGATGTTAAGAATCTGCCACTCTGATTCATTCATTGACTTGAGACTGCTCCTGTTACAAGAATCAGCCTGGAAATGACCCAATCTAAGAATCATGGGGACCCATCTATGTGGTAAACTGAATCAAAAGTCTAAACAGACATCAAACCGAATTTTCGAGGGCATAGTGGTTCTTGACACTTAGCAATTTGGTCTCTGGGATTTCATTCCTAAATGTTCTTAAAAGCACACACATATGCACACACACACACATAAAAATGCACACCGCCTAGACAGGAATCCATCTCTCAAGTGCTCTGCAAGTTCAGTATTTATGATTTTGAACACTGGTGTGGGTTTGACTAAGAGGTTCAATATTTTATGAGTGTTTGATTCGAGTCTCTTGCCTTGTCCAGGGAAAACAGAAGCATATTTGGAAGCCATCAGAAAAAATATCGAATGGTTGAAGAAACACGACAAAAAAGGAAACAAAGAAGGTAGGAGGGTGCTGTGGTTGTAGATCACAAACTTCACCCATCTGCCCAGGGCTCCTGCGTAACAGTCCTCACAGTCAACCTGAACTAAAGTCTCTCTTCTTAGACTCAAAGACTCCAGTTCCATCTCAGCTGAAAAGGGGTACAGGAAACTCCACCTCCTTCTCTCCTGATTTGTTATTCGTTTGTTTCTCTTTCTTTCTTTTTTTTTTTTTTAATTTTACGTGTATGAGTGTATTATCTATGTCATGCGATGCCCTTGAAAGACAGAAGAGGGTGTTGGATCTCCTGGAACTGTAGTTACAGATGGTTATTATTGCCACGTGGGTGCTGGGATTCGAACCCAGGTCTTCTGCAAGGCCAACCAGTGTTCTTAACCAATAAACCATGTCTCTAGCCCCTGTTTGCTTGAGAACCAAATCCAGGTCCTCTGCAAGAGCAGACACGGCTCTTGACTCCTGAGCCGTCTCTCCAGCAGCCCCCACTCTGTGCTCGTATTGGTCCACACCCCTCCCTCACTCCTTCCTACTGGTCCCCCTACTTTCCGACAGTAACCCCCCCCTCATGTCACATGTATCCCGTTACCCTCGTCCCTGTTAAGATTTCCTCTTTCCTTTTCACAGTCCCCTTTCAAATGGCTTCATGACCTGCATCTCTACACATGTGAATATATGTATGCATATACATAGAAGTTAAAATCTAGGATCTGACTGAGCATGGTGCTGCATGCCTTGAGTCCCAGCACTTGGGAGGCAGAGGCAGGCAGATCTCTGTGAGTTCAAGGCCAGCCTGGATTCTATATGGAGTTCTAGGCCACCTGGGGCTACATATTGAGACCCTGTTTCCAAACAAACAGAAACTTAGGGTCTGCATATAAAAGAAAACATGCGATATTATCTCTGGGTTTATTTCACTTAGCACAATGATTTCCAGTACCATTCATCATCCTGTAGTCTGAAGATTTCATTTTTCTTTATAACTGAATAAAATCTCATTGTGTGTATCACATTTTAAAAATATTTTATTTTTGTTTTATGTGTATGACTGTATTGCCTGCATATATGGAAGTTCTCATGTCATGCAGTGCCTGTAGAGGTCAAAAGAGGGTGTCAGATCCCCTAGAACTAGAGTTATGGACAGTTCTTAGCTGTCATGTGAGTGCTAGGAACCGAACTAGGTCCTCTGCAAGAGCAGCCAGTGCTCTTAACTGCTGAGCCATCTCTCCAGCCCAAACATTTCATTTGTTGACAAGCATCTAGACTGGTCTATTTCTTAACTACTGTAACTATATGGGAATCAATATGGATGTGCAAGACTCTCTGTGGCAGGACTCAGGACATATGACCCGCTATATCCCTCGTGGGTATCTACCCAGAGGACTTTGTTTTTTTTTGTTTGTTTGTTTGTTTGTTTTTTTTTGAGAAATCACCGTAGTGGTTTCTGTAGTGATGTTCAAGTTCATACTCCCACAGCAGTGAATGGGCTTCTCTTTCCTCACCTTCTCAACATTGCTGCTTGTCTTCTTGGTGTTTTCCATTCCGCCAAGGTGAGATGGGATCTCAAAGTACTTTTCATCGCAGTTCCCGTATGGCTAAAAATATTGAAGTGTTTCTTGGCTATTTGTGCTTCTCCTTTTAGGAACTGCATGTTCACTTCATTTGCCCACTTATTGACTGGATGATTTAGATTCGTGTGTGTACATGTGTGTGCACGTGTGTGGTGTGTACATGTATACATGTGCACATGTGTGTAGAGTGCAGAACTTGATGATCAAGGGTTTTCCTCAATCATTTCCTTGCCTTCTTTTTAGAATTTTTATTAATTTATTTATTTGGTGGTGGGTGTGGGGGTGTGTACATGCATGCCACAGCATCTGTGAAGGTCAGAGGAAACGAATAGGAGTCACTTCCTATGGGGTCCTTCCACCATGTGGGTCCTGGGTATTGAACTCAAATTGTCAAATTTGGTGGCAAGTACTTTTACCCACTGAGCCATCTAGCCTGCTCTACCTTTTTGTTTTTTTGTTTTGTTTTTGAGATGGTCTCCCTGTAGCCCAGCTGGCCTGGAACTCATGGCCTTGATCTCACAGAGACCTGCCTGCCTCTGCCTCTTGAGTGCTGAGTTTAAAGGCCTGAAACACCACGCCTATTTATGTGGATTCTGGGATCTCAACTCAGGTCCTTGTGTACTTTGCATGGCAGGCACTTTACTACCTGGGCAATCTCTCCAGCTGCCATGCTTTAGATTTTAGATGTTTAAGTTTTGCGGGTTTTTCTATATTCTAGGTATTAACTTCCTCTCCGATATATGGCTGACAGAGATTTCCTCCCATTCTCTGTACTGTCTTTTCACTCTGGTGATTGTTCCGTTTCTATGCAGAAGCTTTTTAATTTCATACAATCCCATTTTGCCAAGTCCTGGGTTTTTGTTTTTTTTTTTCTGTGATATTGGACTCCTTTGCAGAAAGTCCTTGTAGGGCCAAGGAGGCAGAGGCAGGCAGAACGCTGTGAGTTTGGGGCCAGCCAGGGCTACATAGTGAGACTCTGTCTCAAAAAACAAAAAAGAAAAGAAAAGAAGGCTGAGAAGACAACTTGCTCTCTGAAGTGTTTGCTATGCAAGTATGAAGATCTGAGTTTGGCATCCCCGGCAGGTACATAAAAAACCAGCGAACAGTCTGACTATAACCCTGATGCTGGGACTTGGAGACAGAAGGATCCCGGAACTCACTGGCCAGCCAATCTTGCTGAATCTGCAAACTCCAAATTCCAGTGAGAGACACTGTCTCAAAAAAATAAGATGGAAGGGCTAGAGAGATGGCTCAGCAATTAAGAATATTCCTGCTCTTCCAGAGGACCAGAGTTTGATTCCCAGCCTCATGTCAGGTGGCTTACAACAACCTGTAACTCCAGATCTGTGGGCGCACACGCATGCTCACACACGCACGCGCAGCACACACACCATATACATACACATAGATAAAAATAAATCTTAAAAAAACAAAGAAGGGCCAGGTATGGTGATGCACACCTTTAATCCCAACACTCAGAGGCAGGTGGATTTCTATGAGATTTAGGCTAGCTTGATATACATAGTGAGTTCCAGGCCAGTCAGGGTTACAGGGAGACCCTGTCTGAAAAAGACAATATAAATAAATAAATAAATAAATAAATAAATAAATGCATATGCTCTGAATTAGTAATAAAAGCATACTATAGTAAATATATACCCTTCTAACGGCCGTTTATTAATCACCATGTACAATATATAGTATGCATGCTGTACTTTTACGGGACTGGTAGGTCTGTTTGTATGAGTAGTGTTATGGATATGTGAACTATAAATATACCTTGTTAGGAGGTAACAGTGGCTACACTGTCACCAGGTGACTCGGCTCCATTATAATCTCATAGGATCCCTGTTTATATAGTCTGTCATTAACCAAAACTTTACTATGCCGTACTGACAGTTTAAAATGCAAAACCTGAACCCCTGCTTGGGGTGGAGGGGGATAAATATTAAAATTTGCAAAGCCCTAGCCCATGAGCCTGTTCTCTCTTAAGTCAAATGGGATGATAGATTTCATAGTAGTTTCATGGAGAGTTGATACCCATAACATCATTTTAAATAGCACAGTAATGCCCCCAAGCCAGAATTTCTGTCTTTTAGTGTGAAAAACAGAGCTGGTAATCTGGTTATTACAGAAGATGTTTTTTATACTGTTCATTGCTTGATGAGATTATTTTTTCCTGGCCTGTGCTCACAGTACTCTCCTAATATTTTCCAGACTATGACCTTTCAAAGATGAGGGATTTCATCAACCAGCAAGCTGATGCGTATGTGGAAAAAGGTATCCTTGATAAGGAAGAAGCCAATGCCATTAAGCGCATCTACAGCAGCCTGTGAAGATGGCAGACAACCCAAGTCTTTTGACTGTTCCAGCAAACACAATATAGCTTAAAACACTAATTCAGTGATTAAAGATTTACTGACCCAGGAGTGTTAGGATATGCTAAATTTATAGTAGTTAACTCTTAGAAATGGGTAAAATATAGCTCTCTTGCCATAAATACCTGATGAAAGTAAAGTTGTATGTAAGCTGCAATTTTGTATATAGAATCCTTATTTCCTTGTAGATTTACATTTTATAATCAGAGACGTGCTACTCTGGAAGCCTCTAACAGATTGAACATAACACTGAACCTTCCTCCCACTGTCTTACGCTCCCTGAAGAGTTGAGTGGTCCTGTTTTCCAGGCATGCTGGACATCTGAGCACCTTGTTGAATATGCCTGCTACATGATGTTGCTTTCACTAGCAGTTACCTGTTGGAATCTGAAATAAACCTACAGTCCTCATACCCCTTGAGAGTTTAAGAGCCATCCGCTTTCTCTGCTGCCTTTTTAAACTGGCTTTTTTATTAGATCCAGTGACACAAAAAGGTGGTTGAAAAATGGGCACAAGAGTCACAAATCAGAGTGCTTGCATGAGGCCGCAGATTCAATCCTCTGCACCAGGTGTGCACACACACACACACACACACACACACCTGCACACGCATATATCACTAAGTTTATCAACACATTTCTCCCAATTCATATTTCCCTTTTTTTTTTTTTTGAGTTTTAGACACTGACTTTTCTCACTCACTAAAGAGGAATTTTTATATGCTCAAGAAGCCAAATGAGGTCATAAACAGTACAAAAGCAAGATTAACATTTATGCTAGATCCCAGTTATCTAGTCTGGATTTGACTTAAGCCACATTATCTGGAGAGAGAGCAAAGGACAAGGCAGAAGAGTAGAAGCAAGAGAGAAAAATCACCTCCTTCTCTGGGAACCAAGATGAAGTGCTTCCCCGGAGGAAAAGATTCATCATGAACTCCAGGCTCCTGAAATGCCTTTCTTTGTCATCACCATACACACAGGTCTGGAAATATCCATACAGCCCAGAAGTCCTGTTAGAATGTCAAAGCTCCCAAAGGTAGTATTATAACATATTACTCAATGTAACTCAATTGTATAAATGTTTTTATATCAGCTAGCCTGAAATCATAAAAACAACAAAGCTTTGTATACTTGCTTCCATTACCCCCAATGACTTCTTGGTGCTAATGTTGCTGTTCTGAGGCCCCTCCCTGATTTTCACCTCTTGGTAAGGACACCTGGTTTTCACAGATAGAAGATGCTACTGTTTCTTCCCATTCTTCCCAGAAGCAAACAAAACACAAAGGTTGGTGGAGGTGGGTAATGGAGAGGGACCTCAAAGCAACTTTGCCCAAAGTGCATTTGCCAAAGCACAATGACTTGGAAGTGTTTCAATGAATCATTTGTGCTAACATACCTGACTCCACTTTAGCCACATCACAGAAAGCTGTACCTCTTACAGGAACTGCTTCAGGCTAGAGCATCTTATCCTCTCACTTTCCTAAAAAAGTACCTAAATATCTATCTATGCAGGATTTTGTTGTTGTTGTGGTGGTTGTCTTTTTGAAACAGGGTCTCCCTTTAGCCCCAGCTGTCCTAGAACTCACTATGTAGACCAGACTGTCCTCAGTCTCACAGAGCTCTGCCTGTCACTGCCTCTCAAGTGCTGGGATTAAAAGCATGCACCACCACGCCACACTATATAGGATGTTTTAAAGTAAGAAATTTATTTAGCCTTCATTAGTGCCTATTGGTAATCAAGATAGAAGGGACAGCCTTGGTCCTATGTTATAATAAGTAAGAGCATCCTTTCACAACAGGATCAAGGACACAGGATAGGCTACGCTCATATGGTCAAGAGGTGATAAAGCCGGGACAGAGCCCAGATTTCAGAATCCAGGTCCTCTTCTACACAGTAATTCTATGATAAGGTAGGGATTTAGCAGGTGGAGGCCAGAAGGACAGTTTGATACAAGAGTGAGCTTTACAGCAAGGCCTTATCGCAAAAGAAAACAAACAAAACAAAACAAAATACCCAGCAGGCATGGTGGTGTAGGCCTATGATCCCTGATCTCGGGAGACCGAGGGAGAAAGATCAGGAGAAAGATCTGGAATGCTCAGAATAGAAAGTTTCCATTCTAGGCCAGACTAAGCAATATAGTGAGACCCTGTCTCAAAAAATAAATATGTGAGGGCTGGAGAGATGGCTCAGGGGTTAAGAGCACTGGCTGCTCTTGCAGAGGACCCAGGTTCAGTTCCTGGCACCCACATGGTGGCTAACTGTCTATAACTTCAGTTCCAGGGGAATCCAACACCCTCCTCTGACCTCTGAGGGCACTGCACAACACAGGTGCACTTACACACACACAGGCAACACACAAAATAAAAATAAATAACTAAAAATAAGCTGGGCATGGTATATCATGCTTGTAAGCCAAGGCCCTATGGCTGTGAGTTTGAGGCCAGCTTGGCCTATATAGCAAGTTCTAGGCCAGCTGGAATATAACAAGACCGTCTCCTAAGACGATAAGAGCAACAAAACCACTTTCCGTTCAGCACAGTTAGACTGCGGCCACAGAATTACTAAGCATTTAATTAATTTTTTTTTTAGTCTATTTTTGAGACAGGGTCTCCCTGTAGCCTCAGCTGGCCTGGAACTCACTATGTAGACCAGGCTGGCCTTGAACGCACAGAGCTCCACCTGCCTCTGCCTCCCCAGCGCTGGGATTACGGGCGTGACTGCCACACCGGCAAAAATTACTAAGCATTTGAGGATGAGAGCTGTTTTAGCTAAAAATTGCTAAAAGGTAGGCAAAACATAAAATACTCAGGAAATATACTTGCGACTGTCATAATTTCATACTTGAGCCTCTATTACGTGCCACTGTCTTTGCCTCTTAGATTAGCATCAAATTAGGAAATTTTCTGCAGAACGTGATAGCTATATTTTACAGTGCCTGGGTCCCACAGAGGCTTGCTTGGGGCCTCGTCTGTTTTTCTTTTTGTTTTCTCCTCTTCCAACTAACTCTCCATAGTTCAGGTAGTAGCAAATAAAAGAAAACAGCACAGCACAATCAAACTGATTTGGGGCTGGTGAAGATAGCTCAGTTGGCAATGTGCTTGCTATGCAAGTATAGGGACTGGAGTTCAAATCTCTAGAGGCTACATAAAAATATGAGTATAAGGACGGCTCAGTGGATAAAGCATTCACTGTGTAGAGCACGAGAGCCCCAGAACCTGCAGAAAAGCTGGGCGGTGTGGCATCCGCTTGTAATCCCAACACTCAGGAGGCATGGACAGGGGTCGGTCCTTGGGGCAAGCTGGCTAGCTAGGCTAGCTAAAAATGGCATGCTCTGGGTTTACTTAGAGACTGCCTCAATAAAGTAGATAGTGATGGGGGGAGACACTTGATGTCACCTTTGAATCTCCACATGCACACGTGTGGTCACACGCATACACCCACACACACATGCGTACATACATACATGTGCATGTACATGCACACCACACACACCCAAAGAAAATCTGGGTATGGCACCACCTAGCTATAACCCCAGCACTGGGGAAGCCAAGATAGGATCCCAGCAGCTCACTGGCCAGTCAGCCTAGCCAAATCAATGCACTCTAGACTCAGGTAGAGATCCTGTCTCAAAAGATGGTGGAGAATGATAGAGAAAGGCACCTGCTGTCAAGCTGTGGCCTCCATATGTATGTGTACAAACGTGTAGTGTATATACACCCACATAAACACATATCCCTATTTCAGGGGTGATGGGAAGGAATAAAAGTCAAGACACAAAGGATCATGTTAAGTGAGGAACAAACCAACCAGCAAGACAAAAGCAGCGGCCACTGTTCCCCTCACTGGTCAGCCCCAGGGCTTGATTCAGCAGACTGCAGCATCAAACCTCCCAGGGCATCTGTTTTCTGCTGAATGTAAAGTAGAAAGGAGCAGGAGAGGGAGGAAGAACATGACAGCGAAGAGGAAAATGGACAATGGAGGCAGGAACACAAAAGTTCCATTCGCTCCACAGACACCAGCCTCCTCCTGGGACGCTGTGGGGGAGTAAACACGAGGAATTTCTGTGGAAGTCTAAAGACTTACTTAACCTAGTGGTTGGGCAGAAATCAAGACTAAAACTATATTGTCGATTGGTATATTGTTTAAAGTTTACAGCTGTAACCTATACCTGTAACAATGGTAAGGACTACATAAAATAAAAACTTAACTTTGGGGGCTGGAGAAATGGCTCAGCAGTTAAGAGCACCGACTGCTCTAGCAGAGGACCTGGGTTCGGTTCCCAGCGCCCACATGGTAGCTAACAACCTTCCTTAACTCTAGTTCTAGAGGATCTGATGCTGTTGTCTGGCCTCCATGGGCACTGCCCACACGGGTGCACTCACATGCATGCAGGCAATACACTCATACACATAAAATAAACATAAATAAACTTAACTTTTAATTCAAATGAACACAGTGATGACACAATACTCTATAAAACGACACAGCAATAAGGCCTAAACAGAATTCAGTATGCCCCATGCTGATGTCATTCATTTGTTCTTCTGACAGTATTCTCTATTTTCACTATATCTGAGTCACATTAAGCTAGTGGCAATGCAAAGGTTCCTAGGAAATTATTTGCTTTTAGATTATTGAAATTTTTTTCCAAAATTTCATTTATAATAATCAAAAAGCACTAAAGCAGAAATGTTGTCATTTCAAAAATATAATTTAAAAGTCAACTTTAACTGGACATGCTGTGATCCCAGCACTTGGAAGGTAGAGACAGGTGGATCAGGAGTTAACATCATTCTCCGCCACACAGTGAGTCTGAGGCCAGGCTGGGCTACATGAGACCTTGTCTCCAAAAACAGAAACACAAGCAAACAAACAAAAAATCAATTTTCTTTCCCCATTTTGAAAAAGAAAGGAAGGCTCATATATGAAAACATAATTTATTTTCTCACCCAGACTTTTACAAAATAGCAGACAAAATTTGGTTCTTTGCATTAATTCAGAATATGCAATACATACTGAAATATATATATATATATATATATATATATATAGCACTTAAGTTATAAATACACAGCAAATTCAGTATCACTACAGCCACCACGTTTCTCATACAATTAGGGTCTCATGGGGAGATAAACATTGTTTTTGGCTTAAATATATAAATAGTCTTTGATGCTTTTTGTATTTACAAAAGCTAGTCTAAAAACTATCACCACCTACAAAAGTGATGAGCTTTAGAATACAATTTTGCTCTCATGCCATAATAAGATTTAAAACTCTAGAAAGCCAGAAAGAACTAGCCACGTCCGTGCACTGCGGTTGGTCTACTTCACTGTGGTTTTAGGGTGCGCTCTAAGCGTTGCTTCTGAATCTGCAGCTGGTGGGTTCTTTAGGGTCCAACTATTTTGTGTTCTGGGTTAGGTAATGCCCGCCAGTCGCCTAACTGTGATAGAGGGAAGCTGCATAGGGGTTCTCTTCATCTCTGAAAAAGAAACACAGCAGTGTTTAAAACTGTATTTAAAAACCTGAACATACTGAGTAACTGTATACCCACTTGCCAAAGAACATATGTACACCAACAGACTATTGTGCCTGCCCTGGAAGTCATATGAAAGGCCAGTACTTATTACAGTGTGCCTAATTAGCTCCATCTTACTGGAATAAATAATAGTATTTGTATACATGGCTGGATACTTCTGTCACATTCCTAGACAAATGTAATTTCTTATTGTATGCTAAATATCTATCCTTATATTTACAGACAAGTATACCATTCACCACTCATCAAAGAAGCTTCTTTCTGCAACACATGGAGACTGCTGCAGAGTTCACAATGGGTCACACACAGAGAATAAATGTCTGAGATGTCCAACTCCAAATGACATATCTACAAGGGAACCTCTAGATCTGAGGCTCACAGAACACAGTGGAACCCTGGAGCAGAGGGAATACTAATGCATCTCTCAACTCTCACCAGTGAATCTTCTTCATGCAATAGAGGGCAATGAATGCAGAAGGCCACAATTGGTCAAAGTGTAGAGAACAAGAGACAGTGTATGGCCCTGGATAGGACTCCCATATTAAACCTCAACCACCAAGTCTCAGGGACCACTGAAGAGGAGGTGGAAAGATTGTAAGAGCCAGAGGTAATGTGTGGCCACAAGGAAACAGTTCTCCAGGCTTCTGAGAACTTGTTCCTATGAACTTACAGCAAAGGTGACAGCATTCACAAGACCCACGCAAACTCAAACCAGAAAAAAACCCAGCATAGAACTGGGGAAATGAGCAAGAAGCCACAACCTCAGCTGAGGAACTACTGGCAGTTGATCAGTGTTTGGTGAGGGAGAGTTGGTCTTCCTTAAGGGAGTGACACTAGATAAGCTGACAAGGCTCCAATGGATGAACTCACATAAAGGAACATCTGGGGGCACAAATTTTAATTGATAGACTTAACATACATGCACAACACACATGCACTTACATACATGCCAGCAGTACACTCATACACTTAAAATAAAAATAATAAAACATTTTTTAAAGGCTCACAGGAAATCTTATCTAGGGAATGTCGGGTAACATTCACTGGGCAATGTCTTTGATTAAGTGTTATGAGGGTCAGTATTTTACAAGTCTTCTCTAGGACACTACTTCTCTTGAAGGTGGCAGAGATCCCTCCATCTGGCTGTTCCCTAGAGCTTCTAGCTGACAGTGACACTATTTATGCAAAGAAGAAAGGTGTTTATACTAAGTAACAGGGACAGCGGCAGGACAACCACATCTCCAGGAGCAGCAGTAGTTCTGTTTAGATTTCATGTATGAAAGATGTCTAAGCATGAGGACCTGAGTCAATCCCCAGAACCTATGTAAAAAAGTCTGGCATAGTGGCACACTTAATCCCAGGGAGTCCAGAGACAGGTGGATCCTAGGCTCACTGGCTGGCCAGCCTAGACTACTTGGCGAGTTCCAGGAGACTCACTCTCAAAAAACAAGGTAGAGAGTGCCCTGAGGAACAACACTCAAGGTTGATCTTTGGCCTCCACACTCATGTGTACATACATGTACTTGTACACACATGAATATACACACACGCACACTTTTCTAGTATTAAGACAGTAATTTGGGGGATCCTCTGACTCCCATATGAGGGATCTTTACCTGCTCTCTTCTTTGAGTTTCCTGGCTGCCTGTGTTGATAACTTTATCTGTAAATCAAGTCTCTGCAGGAAATCTCTGGCAGATACTTCCTCAGGCTGAGCAGGCTCAGTATCTGGCTGAGGACTCGGAGGAGGGAGGTCTTCCCCAGCCACCACAGGCTCTTCTTCTTGACAAAAACTGTTATCAACAGTTTCCTTTTCTGGAGAATCAATGGAGTTAAGTCCATTAAACAACAAAGGCTTCTCAGATATAATTGGGATGCTCAAAGTTTTCTTCAGAAATATACAGTCATTTGTAAACAGTTTATTGGCCCTTTTAATCTGTTCCATCTAAAATATAAAAAGAAGAAAATACAGAGTTATATACAACCAAGTACAAAAGTAGGGGTTATTATATAACATGGAACTAAAATATTCATGAGCAAATGTGTGTGATGCTTTCTCTAGATTCAGTAGTCTTCGCCTCTTTACAGATACCTCCTGCTATTTCAAGAGATGACGTGAGAGTCTGCTCTCCAGTTTTAAAAACACTCATTTCCTCCTATTTAGGCTTTTTTTTTTTTTAAAGACAAGGTCTCATATAGCCCAGGCTGGTCTTGAACTCACTATGTAGGATATGAGTTTAGACTTCAGATCCTCCTGCCTGGGCCTGCAGATGGACATCATCACACCTGGTTTATGTGGTGCTGGGGATCAAACCTAAGGCTTTCCGCTTACTAGGTAAGCACTCTACCAACTGAGTTACATCTTGTGCCCTATATAGACAGCGATTCATATACATTATTTTGTCTATAAAGCAGCTTGTACTATCAGCAGCCCCAAATTACTAAGTATAAAAGAATAGAACTTTTTATCATTTATTTAATACATTTCATTCTTATTTGAACATTTTTGTTATCTGACTTTAAAAAAAAACCTTCCTATTGTTACAGTTTTTCTTATGGAGGGCTGGAAATTGTGCTTGGTGAATTAATAGACCCAAGAGGTGGTAGAGGTGTGAGGATGAACAGAATGTGAAAGAACAGTATAGACTGGTACAGCAGTTGAAAAGGGACTCCCGGAGAAGGTGGGTTGTGATTTTGATCCTTTTGACTTCAAATGGACCTTGAAGAATCAGTATCCAAGGACCTGGTAATAAAACAGTTTGGAAGACATTTTATATATAATATGTCTGTTTTTTACACTACAGTGTGAAAATCCACTTTATAAATAAAGACACATTTGCTGGGTTTGATGGTGCTTGCCTTTAGTAAGAGCATTTGGGAGGCAGAGGCAGGCAGATCTTTGTGAGTTCGAGGTCAGCTCGGTCTACATAGTGAGTTCCAGGACAGCTGGGGCTACAGGGGGACTCTGTCTCAAAAAAAGACAAAAAAAAATAATAAAAAAATAATAAAATCCTACAAAAGCCAAGCATGGAGATACATGCCTTTAATCCGAGCACTTGGGAGGCAGAGGCAGGTGTATCTCTGTGAGTTTAAGGATGGTATGGTCTACATAAGTTCCAGGTCAGCCTGTGCTACATAGAGAGGCCCTGTCTCAAAAAAAAAAAAAAAAATCCTACAAAGAGAGAAGAGAACCTATTTCTGGTTTCAGCAGAGTTTACAAGAACAAGAAAGAAAGACTGGACAGGCAGGGGGATTTTAGAGATAAAATTTAAATCTAAATATCCCAAGTATCTCTGATTGGCACACGTTTATATTTTCTAAAAATGGAGTAACTTGGCATACTGAGGTATATTCCAATCTGCCTTCTGTACTCGCGTTTTGCTCTCTAATGTCCAGGTCCTCCCACCTCTCTTGGTATTCAGGATTTTGAAGGCACTAAGCCCTCGAGAACTACAGGGAGAGCACAGGACTCATCCTGCTTCTGCAGCATCACAGCTCCCTGGCTTCGGGACACATTCCATTTCCTTCCTAGAAGCATTGAGGCAAGCAAGGAGACATTGGCTGGGTCTGAGAGAAGCAATGTTATATTTCTTCTAGAAGAAGATGGGCTGGAGCTGCTGAAAATCATCCTGCCACTGGAGGGACCTGATACTGAAGCCACCCTGCAGGACACATGTGGACCCCTGATCACAGCTCGAAGCCAAAGCACCCTCTGACTTTCAGTTCCATGAGTGAAAATAAACCCTACTTTGAATTTGGCTTGTTTGGGGGGCTATTCCTTAGGCCAATTTGAGTTGAATTTTCTGCCCCCTCTAACTGAAACAGCTTTTATTGGAAAGGGCATACATTCTAGTGGTTAATGCTTTCAGGGAATGACAATAAAGAACAGAAACAGCGTGACACGAAGATGTGACTTTCCCAATAGACATGGAGACAGGAAGAGAATGTGTGGACTCTTCTGGGCAAGAATTCTTTTTTGCAGGGCTGGAGAGTGGCTCAGTGGTTAAGAATATTGGCTGCTCTTGCAGAGGACCCAGGTTCAGGTTTAATTCCCAGCACCCATATGGCAGCTAACAACCCTTCGTAGCTCCAGTTCCAGGGGGGATCTAACACCCTCTTCTGACCCACTCAGGCATTGTACGACTCATGTGCACTTACACATGTGGAGGCAATACACTCATACACATTAAAATTTAGTAACTCTCTTTCTGTGTGTGTGTGTGTGTGTGTGTGTGTGTGTGCAGTGAGCGTGTGTGTGTATGGTATGGACACGTGGCATGGGTGCATGCATGCATGTTTGAATGTGTGTGAGCACCTGGAGGCCTGAAGCTGACATAGATGTCTTAACTACATACACCTACATATATGCAGGCAAGCCACACACAGAGAGAAAATATGAATAAAATTTTAAATTTCATGTAAATAAGTCCATATGGACACCATAATATGTTGTCATGGATTAAAAAGTTTTAAAAATAGAACTACCATATGATACAACTATACCATTCAGGTACATACACAAAGGAATCAAGTCAATAACAGCAGAAATACCTGCACACCCATGTTTAATGTGCAGTACCACTACAGCCAAGTTATGGAATCAGCATAGGTGCCTGTCAACAGATGGATGAGCAAAGAGAATGTGGCCTTTATACACAGTGGAGTTTTATTCAGCCAGAAAGAAGAACCAAATCACGGCATCAACAGGGAAATGGACGGACCTGGAGATCATCACATTAAGCAAAATAACCAGACCCAGAAAGACAACAATCATATGCTTTCCGGAACACAGATCGAAAGAGAGATGTGAAAATGGAAGAGGGAAGAAAGGAACCAGCTGGAGAATATTCGGGGCAGAAGAAGGTAACAAGAGGCGAACAGGATCAAAGTACATTGTGTGCGCGCACGACATTGCCTCATAGAACCCATTATTTTGTACGATATATGCTAATATGTTAAATAAAAAGAAAAGGTTTTAAAAAGTACCAATCTTGATCTTATTCTTTACAGGCAATGGCTTATGCCAACAGCACTGGGTCTAGATACTGTTACTCAGTGCCAAAGCATGGAGCCAGCCATGCAAAGAGCAACAGTTACACCGCAGAGCAGAAAATCTGTGGCACAGCACATGGAGCGATAAACTTCAAGCTGTGATAAAGAAGTTGGAGTTTATCTCTTCTCTAGCTTATGGCTAAGACCAAGTATAGAAGCTGGAATTTATTTCAGTGTGAGAAGAAGCCCCCCAGACAAGTGTGGTGGTACATACCTGAATCTCAGCACTAGGGGGCTGAGGCAGGACGACTGTCATAACTTTAAGACTAGCTCTGACCTATATAGTAAGTTTCAGGCCAGCCTAGGGTACATAGTGAAACTTTGTCTAAAAGTAAAATAAAGTAAAATTCAATTTAATTTACTTTAAAAAGTAGTAGGGTTGAGGATATACTTCAGTTTGTAGAGTTCTTGCCTAGTATGCATGAGGTCCTGATCTCCAGCGATGCATTAACCAGGCATGGTGGTGCGTGCCTGTAACATCAACAACTTGGGAGATAGAGGCAGAAGGATCAGAATTTCAGGATCATCATCAGCTACCTAAGTCATAGTGAACTTCAGGTCAGCCTAAACTATATGAGACCCCACCCTAAAAAAAAAAAATCAACAAAATAAAACAACTCTCCCCATAATAAAACCAAGCAGCAGCTCCTGGAGGATGAAGTACCTAATTATGGTTAAAGATCACTCAGTTAAGAAAATAAAAGCTCTGTGGGGAAAATGGAGTGGCAAGAAAGAGGCCCTGCTGGCAACAGGAAGCCCAGCTTGGAAGACCTGAAACAGCCCAGAGAAGTGACCGTGGATAATACTGAACAATGAGAAGACACTTTGTTTTGTTTAAGAAGGCCTTATATTTCCATGTGAACACAGTTCTGGGCATTTCACCTTACATGAACCTAAGGCAATTCACAATCCATCCAAGGAAGAGCTGGCAAACTCCTTTCCACTGGCCTTTGCTCAGCTGGTCTGGAACTAACTATGCAAAAACCTGGCTGGCATCAATCTCACAGAGATCCAGGATTGAAGATGTGCACCACCATGCCCTTTCTGATCAGCATCTCTTGACAGCCACTCAACTGTAAGAACAGAAAGTGTGACCTTTTCAAAGTGACACAGAATGACTTTGTTCCTTTGGGACAGGAGCTTCAGCAAGCAAATATTTTTATCTCAAAAGTCTTGCCTCGGAGCTGGAGAGATGGCTCAGTGGTTAACAGCACTGGCTGCTCTTGCAGAAGACCTAGGTTTGGTTCCCAGCACCTACATGGCGGCTAACAACTGTCTATAACTGCAGTTCCAGGGGATCTGACACCCTCATCTGGTCCAGGAGCACTGTATTACTTGGATGCACTTACATACATGCAGGCAAAACATTTATGTACATTAAATAAAATTTTAAGTCTGTCCTAATCAGGCCTTAACAGTGTGACTCACTGAAACATATTTACCATCTGGTCACTAAGAAAAATATTGCTGAAATAAAGTAAGAAATCTTTAGGAGATCAAAGCTAATCGTGGTGAAATAAGGCAGAACATGTACAGCCGTCATTTAAAATAATTTCTGTGTGAATATATTTTGTAAAGGAGACTCTACATTGGAGGTGATTCATGAGACCATGTCAGGTGCTGGACAGAGATAAGAACTATTCCCAAAGAACGCTTGGTCCAGCCTCAACATCCACCTACCCAATAGTGAATGCAATATTAAAAAACTTCTCTTCTGTCTCTACCTTCCAAAGGGGCAAACCCTTCTAAAAATCATCCAGATACATAATGACTAACATTATCTAACACTGTGAGGTTTATAGAATAATTATATATATGGAACTCACTGTGTAGATCAGACTGGCCTCAATCTCACAGAGGTCTGCTTGCCTCTCCCTTTTTTATTTCTTAAAAAAAAAAATCATTGCTCAGAGGACAGTTTTCAGGACTCGGGTCTCTCCTTCCATCACGTGGGTCTGAGAGATGGATCTCAGGTTGTTGTGCTTAGTGGCAACTGCCTTTACCCACTGCACCATCTAACCCATCTCCTTTTTTATTTGTTTTGCGACAGGGTCTCATGTAGCAGGTCATACAAGCTGACCTTGAACTCACTGGGTAGCCCAAACTAGACTTGAACTCATCTTCCTGCCCGTATTTTAGTACTGGGGTTAGTTATGTGCCATTATAGTGAGCAAGGCCAGTTGTGTCTACAAGCTGCAGTTGCTGGTGTGTGCTGTTGGTGCCCTCCCCTCCACCAGCTGTGAGTCTTCACACTCAGTTACACACAGAGTCAGGTTTGGGCATCTCTGCTTAGAGTAATAGGCCTTTGAGGAAGTAGGTATGGGAAACCAAAACCATTTGGGTCATGTTGAGAAAACCATTAACTACAGTTCAGTCTCAGATATAAACTTGCTTGGGCTGGAATTTCCCTGACAATGTTTACCTCTACCGAGACATTAAGGCCCCTTCCTTAACTCTGGGTCTAGATTCAGCTGTTGTTTTTTCCAACATCCTGGCTCCTCCCTACTGGATCCAAGCCTCTGGAGGAAATGGACCAGCTCTAAATTACCATTGTGAATATTTTATTTGGAAACCTTGGAAAAACCTCTAGAGAACAATATAGAAATTAAAAATGGAAAGGAGTCAGCAGCCTCTGCTGTTGCATGTTGTTGTTGTTTTTTCTTTTCTTCTTTTGAGATAGAGGCTCACAATAATCCAGGCTGACCTAGAACTCACTCTGTATTGAATGACATTGAATGGATCTTTCTGCCTCCACCTCTGCTAGCCCTGGGATGGCAGGCCACCGTGACTAGCAGTGTAAACTTTTTCTTTGTCCCCTTCACCCCTGGTCCCTAGCTTGCCTGTCTTTTCTGTATTCCGGAGGCCACCAGGACACTAGTAACCTCTTGCCTAGATTTATTCCTAAGTCATTTCTTTCTATTCAGTTTAACTCCTAGTTTGCTTTCTATTGCTGTGATAAGACACTGACCAAAACCAACTTGGGGAGGAAAGGGCCCTCTGCAGGGAAGAAGATTGTAAGGTTTAAAACCTTAGCCAGGATGGCACCTGATATTGCTCCTAGTTCTTCCTCCAGTGACTTAGAAAATATTTTTATGACCTTCCACACTTTTGTGACCTTTTTTCAGTGATTATCAGTCATTAATAATGAGTGCTCATTATTTCTTAATTTTATTGAGCATGGTTTATTCTGAGGCCCTGTGTTAGAGGCTAAGGCTACATAATAAGAATATTCTCTCTCTCTCTCTCTGTGTGTGTGTGTGTGTGTGTGTGTGTGTGTGTGTGTGTGTGTGTGTTGGGGGATTTTCAGCTTTTACATATTGTTCTCTTTTTGTCACAGCAAGTTTATCACTTCTAGGGGATCTGACTCTCCTGATCTTTGGGCATTGTACAACACAGATGCATTTACATACATGCAGGCAAAATACTCATACACAAAAATAAGAAAAATTTAATCTTCCCCCAAATTTTTTTTAACTGAAAACCTACCAGAGTGGTTCTTCTAATAAATAAGTTACATCATGTCAATTGCATCACATATTCAACCCTTCTTTCTCAAAAGTCCCACCTAAAAATATTTGACTTTCAAGGCCCTAAATAATCTATTTCAATCCACTCAGCTGCAAGCAAATCACCAGCCATACTATTCCTAGACATTGTCAATCATGCTGAAACCTCAGGGCTTTTCCACCACCAGCTGTTTTTTCTGCGCAGAATGTTCTTCACCAGGTATCTAGCTGCATGGTTCTTCCTCCTTACCTTGTCTGAGGGGCCTTTATTGGCCGTCTCATTTTAACTTGAAGCCACCATCTTCACTGACTCTATCTTCTTTTGATTTTCTTTTCTTTCTGTCAATATCTGACATATATTTAAATTATTTATTTATTTATATTTTATGTGTATGAATGTTTTGCCTGCATTTATGTAAGTATACCATGTGCCTGCAATGCCTACAGAGGCCAGAAGAAGACGTCAGATCCCCTGGAGTTATGGATGTTTATTAGCTGCCACGTGGGTGCTGGGAACTGAACCTAGGTCTTTTGCAGGAGGAGCCAGAGTTCTTAACTGCTAAGCCTGGAAATATAGCATATTTCATTTACTTACTGTTATGTCTCCATGAGGAAACATAAATATGGATATTTTTATTCATCTGTTAATACATCATTGGACAAAAAAAGCAAAAAGAACACTTAGATAAATGATAAATACTGTTGCAGAAACACATCAGGGAAGCTGGAGAAAGTGTTAGTTGGGAGAGAGCTGCAGTGTGACAGAGTGGCAAAGAAAGATTTGAAAGCAACTGAGGGAACCAGTCATACAGCCAGGGCCAGAGACATCATTTGTCCAGGGCTCAGTGAAACATCAAATGCAGGGTCTTTGTCACAAAGTATTAAACATTTTATGAGGTAACAGCAGAGCTTTAATATAATCCAGTCTTTTCTAAACACCAGGCCTTGGTGACTGCACAGGTCTCACATCCATGCATCCAGTCCTCCACACAGCTATTACAGAAAGACTGTTCCAAACACATGGAAGAGTACATGGAAAGAACCCAAAAGGAACAAGCAAAGAGCCCGTGCTTGTTAAAAGTAGAGATTTATGGACTCTGTGGACATTGTGATTACACAGGTCCAAGGTCTGCATCAGAGCATTCTTCTCTTGGCTGGGCCAGATGGAGGAAGATCAGTCCATTCCCACATCCTGAGACATACTCTGCTGCCAGCTCTTGAGTATCACTTTGAATGAATAGCCTCCAACTTGCTCTCTTATAATCCAGTGCTGATAACTAAGTCTCCACATCTGTGCCATGTGAGAATCTCTCTTCTAAGAACCTTGCTCTACTAAAAGTACTACTAGCTCTTACCAGTCTTCCCATCAAGAAACCAGAGTCCAGCATAGGCTCCCAACTGGGCTGGCTGAAGAGGCACCATCAGTCAACAGAGTTTCTTGAGAGTACCTGTTCCTCTAAGGAAGACTGGGAGCTATGCTCGATTTGTGCCAGACATGGCATGTTGAAATCAACTGTTTTCCTCAACTCTTAATTTCAAGTGTGCTGCTGTGGATTTCTAAGCCCCAAACATTTTACCAATGGCATTTATTTATTTATTTATTTATTTATAATTTCAACAGTGTCTCGTTCTATGGCCCAGGTTGGTCTAGAACTCTTCCAGCCTCAGAGCTGGGATTATAGGTATACACTACTGCACTCAGGGATATTATCCACTCTTTTAAGGAACAATTTAAATATACTGTGGATCATCCCGGGAGTGAATATTAGGAAATGAAGCTCACTGACCTTTGTTCTGTTTAGTTAGGAAAGAGAGTAAAAAAGTTTTCCACCTTTTTAGCTTCCACCTCAAAAAAATCTCACTTGCTACGAGTAGATCCTATTGACATTTGTAGACATTAATTAAAGTATGAATATCACCTGGCAGTTATAGAAAGGTTTTTCTGTTTGGTTTTGGTTCTGTTTGTGACATCTTATTATGTAGACTGGTTCTCCATATATAAGCCAGGCTGGCCTCAAACTCCCAGCAACCTTCCTGCCTCAGCCTCCTAAGTGTTGGTATTACAGGTATTTGCCAATACACTCAACTTATGGTGTCATCATTTTCTCTAATTCTATATAACCACTAGAACAATCTTCAAAGAATTTCATCAACCAGGGTTCAGAGCCCAAAGTATGTGTGTGTGTGTGTGTGTGTGTGTGTGTGTGTGTGTATGTATATATATACACACAGTGTGTGTGTGTGTGTGTGAGAGAGAGAGAGAGAGAGAGAGAGAGAGAGAGAGACCAATGGTCTCAACCAGGGGTGAGTTTTGCCTCTAAGAGAACATCTAGCAATGTCTGGATAAAAGAGACTACAGCCAGTGTCTAGTGGGTAAAGCCCAGGGGTGCTAAGTATCCTAGAAGGAACAGCAGTTTCCTGCAACAAAGAATTGTCCCATCTATAATATCAACAGAGTTTAGTGTGGTGATGTTTACCTGTAATCTAGCAGGTTGAGACAAGAGGATCAGGAGTTGAAGGTCATCCTCAGCAAAATACCAAGTTTGAGGCCAACCTGGGCTACATAAGACCCAGTCTTGAAAACAAACAAATGAAAAAATCCATTCTATCAATAGTGTTGAAGTTGAAAAATTAAGTTATAAACTACTTGTGATTATCGTTCCCAAATCACTATACCTGAGCCTGACATATTAAAATCAGAAGTAACAAGATCTATATCAAACAAATCATGGATTAGAAAGCATCTCCCTGGGTCACAGAGAGTGCCAAGGGAAGAGACCATAGGAAATAAGATTCTTTTGGATATCACAGATTCCTAAGTATAGGCTTGCTAGCCTAAGATGCACAGAAACCAGACAAAAAAGATCCTTCTTCAGTGAGCAGGATGCTGAGAGCTCTTAAGGATGGAGATCAGAAGTATTATCTAGAGCAGAGAAAATACTTTATCACTGTGCTAATTCAAGTTAGTCTCAATGAATCATCATACTTGGAAAACAGCCCCCTACTTTTTATCCATCTTCTCATCTGTAAAAGGGGTAATTACAACTATCTCCTCTAGGCTAAGCCAGGTTAAATAAGATGAGGATGAAAATGGGCAAATGTGATGTCTGGCACACACCACTGCTCAGTAAAGACGCCACTGATGTGAGAAAAAAAAAAAAAGCTCTGGTTTTCTCTGACCCAAACTACACCCCAATAAATGAAGGAAGCTATAGGGCGTTCACATTTAGAGAACTGCCCAGAAGGGGCTCCAAATGGGATGGATGACCATGCTCTCAAAACGTCTAAATGATACAAGACTTTCTGGTAAACAGAGACCTGCTTAAAAATGCAAAATAGATTACTCTGAAGACAGAGGCACGATCACTTTCTTCCCACTGCTGCCCACGAAGCTTCAGTAAAGAACAGTGAAAACCGATACTGACTCCAATGTAAAAAGGCCATCACACAGCTCAGAGTTAATTATAAGTAATTTTGATGAAACAATTTGTTCCCTCAGGTTTCCATGATCTTCCCAAAGGTGCAATATAATATACCCAAGACGCACACTCATAAATTTGTAATAAACACAGCCCTCCGGCTCACCTAGATCACAGTTCTTGGCTGCTGTCTAGCGACAGGTGTCACATTCACGGTTGCCAGTGAGCACAAGGGTGTAATTTCATGTCTAAATAAAGAAGCATAATCAATAGACCCAGAACTATCCAGGGGCAAACTGCACATCCTGACTCATCGCAGCGTGTTTACACAGCGCAGAATTCGCAGCAGTTTGACTCTGAGAAAATATTGCAGAGGGCTCCCGATAGCAAACCTGGTAAAGGTGGCCGCGAGTAGTGCGCAAAGCCGGGTCCCTTTTCCTTTCCGGACGCGACAGAGAGGGGCTGAGTCCGGGCAGGGCACTGGGAACGCGACGCTCTGGCTGGGCAGGGAGCCCTGGCGGCCGCCCCTCCGGCTGCAGCCGTGGCAGCGCGCGCCGGGGAGCTGCGCGTGGACGCGGGACGCACGGCCTGCAGCCCACCCGGCGTCCCCGTCCCCGTCCCGCCCCGGGGGCGCCGCCCTGCTCACCGAGACTCCGTACTTGAGCGCGATGCCCTGCAGCGTGTCCCCGGCGCGGACCCGGTGCTCCACCAGGCGCTCGAGGACGCCGGCGCCCAGCGGCGCCCGCACGCTGGCCGTGCTGCCGTACGAGCGGGTCTTGGTGCGGGCCAGGCTCAGCGACAGCTCGGCCTCCTCGGGCTCCGAGCCCGAGCGCGAGCGCGGGGGCGGCGAGGGCGCCGAGGGTCTGGGCACACGCGGGCCGCCCTCCCGCAGGGCCGGCGCGGGCGACGGGTCCGCCATGGGTCCTGCGAGGCCGCCGGGGCGCGGAGCTCGCCAAGGGGGCGGCGCCTCCTCCTCCGCCTCTTCCTCCTCTCCCGGGCTGCGGCAGGCCGTGCAGCGGGGGCGGCGGGCGGGAGGCCGAGGCGGGAGCGGCGGGCTCCGCACGGCGCCGGGCGCGCTCTGAGGCCGGCTCTCCCGGCGCCCGCGGCCTCCGCGCGCCCAGGCGGGGAACCGGGAGCCCAGCCCTAGCCCGGAAGGCCCTGCGATGCGGGGAAGCGGGAGCGCGCCAGGGCCGGCGGCGAGAGGCCCGTGGAGGCGTCCTTGGACCCAGGGACCCCTGCACCGTGGAGACAGAAGGAGCTCAAGTAGAGCCTGCCCTGGGCACAGTAAAATCCACAGTGTTGCAGGCACTGCTGATTGCACAGCAGGGGCCACTTTGCTTAGACCTAGCTAATGCAAGGCCAGTGTAACCGTCATCCCCATAACCTCAACGTTAGCCTCCAAGTCCTGCTGCCAGAAGAATTTAAGATCACTGAATACAGCTTTTGCGGGTCCTTTGCCCCGCAGCCTGAAGTCAGTCAATCTGCTTCTGTCTGTGTGTCTTTGCTCTCAGTGCTGCCGATTGAACCCAGGATCTCCTACAGGCCAAGTAAGCACCCCACCACGGAGCTCTCCCTCCAGTGCTAGCAAAACCAATTCTTTCCACTTCGTCCTAAGGCCTGCTGGGTGGCCTCTGGCTAACCGTCCCCTTGTGCGGGAATTTATTCATTCCCCACCAGCTCCAGTTTTAGGCCCAGGCTGCCTTGAAAACCTGACTAGCTTCGGTTTCTTCTCCTGACACACTGCTTGGAATTTGCTATTTGTATCTCTGTTATTGGCTTTTTCTTTGACACCTTAAAATCACAACTCTCCAGGTCTTATCGTTAACCACCTAAGTCTTTTGTCTATAGTCTGTCTTCACTTCAGCACCCTACCACCCAGCACCCCGTCCTAAACACCTCAGGGGGACTGTACAAAGTGGGAGCACAGCTACTGCCTTAATATCTGAGAGCAGGTGGGAAGGGCAAGGGCAAGGCTTAGTTGATTGGCTAAGGTTTTGGTATGTTGCTGTGCTGGTCAGAAGGAAAGGAAACACCTCAAGACACACATGAAAAGAAATGGTAGGAGAGGAGCAAGTGGTTCCCATATCACACACCCAAAGATCCCTTAGTTATTCTCTGAGACTAACAGGACCAATATAAACCTATATGGCATTCGAGTAAATTATTTTTATTTTTAGTGTTCAGACTCAGGCCTTACTCCATCTGTAACTCATCCTGTATTATAACATGTTCCTGCTGAATAAAGAACCTGAGCTTCTTTATTTTTTGAGTATGCTGTTCCCTACACCAGTAACAGTATTGTCCCAGTACCCTGTCTACTATGACTTTGTTAGTTGGTTGCTTTTGAGACAGGGTGTCATATAGCCCAGACTGGCCCTGAACCCACTATGTAGGGAAATTGCTATGCAGCCAAAGGTGGTCTTGAACTCCTGATTCTCCTGCCTCCATTTCCTATGCCCTGGGATTACAGGCATGCACCATAGCAGCTTGGTTTATGCAGTGCGGGGGACTGAACCCAAGCGAGCACTTTTCTAAACGAGCTACGTTTCCAACTCCAGCATTTTGTTTTCTTTTCTTTTAATTCTGAGGCAGGGTCTCCCTATTTTTCCCAGGTATCCTTATGTAGTCCAGGCTGACCGTAAACTCCCAATCCTCCTGCCTCAGCCCCTAAAGCACTGGGATTACAGGAGAGTTTCACTATACCCTATGTAGAGTTCCTGGGCCCAAATGATCTCAGGTCTTAAACTCACAAATGCTGGGACTAGAGGCACACCCCACTCTACCCAGCTTGTTTTTTTAAATCTTTAAAGTCTGTTTCAAATAATACATTCATGGTGCTTTTAGGCAACACATATTCTAAAATCATATGATACATTCTCCATGGTATTTTCTTCCCGATTCTTCCTAGTGGTCCCCCACCCCACCCTGCCCGGTTATTGTTTCTCCTTTGAGCCCCAAGGGTGGTTTGTACCTCTTGTTCGGTTTTGAACTGCCTGTGTTTTGTTTGAACCATTCATGTATTTATCTTATCTGCTCCACCAGATGCATACTCCTGGGAGGCAGAACAAGCTCTGACTCATCTTTTAGCTCCAACAGTGCCTAGTTCAGTTGAAAGAAATAAAAAATACCCGTGATTACAAGTCATTGAATTGAAGAGCAGTAGAAAACCCTAAAGTCTGGATTAGTGTAGCATCACTCCTACCATCAGGTCTCTCTAGTTACAGGACCAGACAGCAGGGCCAAGTGACTCAGGGTGAGACCCCTGAAGTTATAAGCTAAAACAAAAAATTTTTCCCCTTTTTAAGTCGATTACCTCAAGTATTTTGCCATGGTGACAGCTGCCTAACTCAGCAGGCAATTCTGAACTGTCTACAGGCAACACAGATAATAACTAGGCTGGAACTGTTTCAACTGGTGAGAATTACCAAGATTTGGGTTAACAGGGGACCCAGCGTGGGGGCACACACCTTTAATCCTAACACTCAGAGGCAGAGGTGTGCGGAGCTCTGTGAGATCAAGGCCAGCTTGAACTACATGGTGAGTTCCAGGCTAGCTGGGGCTTCTGGGAGACCCTGTCTCAAAAATGTCAGAAAAAAAAATTTTTGGGGGGGTTAATGGAGTGCGCTTGGTGATGCATGTCTGTAATCCAAGCACTTGAGAGGCAGAGGCAGGAGAAGCCAGACTGGTCTCTGTCACAAAGTGAGACTCTGTCTCAAAAAACAAAAACAAGTTGGGTGTGGTGGCTCAAGCCTTTAATCCTCGAACTCAGGAGACTGAGGCAGGTAGATCTCTGTACATTCCAAGCCCAGCCTCATCTACATAGAGAGTTCCAGGCCAGCTGGGACTACAAACAAACAAATAGAAAAACAAAACCAAAAATCCCCAAAACAACAATAAAAATTGGCTTAATATTTTTAAGATTCTTTGTCCATGTCTGTCTTAGTTCATTGGGACCATGCTGACAAAATATTATATACTGGGTAGTTTAGAAACAATAGGAGCTCACAATGGAAGAACCTGAGAACTCCAGATCAGGGCAAAGGCAGATCCAGTGCCTAGTGAGCCCATTTCCTTGTTCATATACAGTATCTTGCTGTATTCATAGATGGTGAAAAGCACCAAAGAGCACCCTGAGATCTATTTTATAAGGATGCTAATCATATTCATAAGGGTTTGGCCCTTGCAACCTAATCATCCATTAACAGGCTCCATCTCCTTATTCCTTGGTCAGGGACGTTAGGATTTCAACATATGAATTGGCAGAGGAAGTGGCGCATATATTAATACCGCAAAATAAGTAAAAAGGCTTTGCTTGTCCCCGGAGAAGAAAACTCAGTATTATAAAATGTCAATATGCTAGGTTCCATGCAATAGCATTTCATATCCCAAATGAGATTTTAAGGAGCATAGCAAGCTAATTCTAAAGTGATACAGAAAAGCAAAAACTCACAGACTACCAAGAACCTCTTACTTAGGGAAACAGCATTGTTTGTGAATGAGATTAGCTCACAGATAGCTTTGCTTATGCCTTCCTCGACGTGGTATAATCATGACACATCTGAGATTTGGAGTTACCGAGATCTGCCTACCTCTACCTCCCTAGTGCTAGGAGCTAGTTCCATCCAACTAAAGCTCATTTCTTGTTGTTTGATGATGTTTCATTGTACGAATACTTTGATTTGTTTAAACGTTCACTTATTGAAAAACATCTCTGCTACTACCAATTTTTTGTTTTACTTTTATTTTATGTGTGTGTGTTGCTGCATTTATGTGTATACCATGTTCATGCAATTCCCTTAGAGGCCAGAAGAGGGCACAGATCACTTGGAACTGGAGTTATGAGCACTTACTAGACACCCTGTTGCTGCTAAGAACTGAATCCTGGTCCTCTGAAGAGCAGTGTTATTAACTGCTGAGCCATCTCTCCAGCCTCTACTTCCAGTTTTTGACAACTGTGAACTTCTTTGTACAGGTTTATATGTGATTATAAATTTTAACTCCTTTGGCTAAATATCTAAGACCACAATTGGTAGACTTTTTGGCAAGCCTGTGTTTAGCTCTCTGAGAAACTGACAAACTGAGTTTAAGAGTGTCTGCCATTTTGCTTCCACCAATAATAAATAACTTTTTTTTTTTTTTTTTTTGCTTTGCTCCAGCTTGACTACCATTTGGGGCAGCCGGTGTTTACAATTTTAGCCTGGTACTTGAGCCAACTATCCGGCCTCTATCTCTCCTGCCTCTATCTCTCTCCTGTCTCCCTTTTTAAATCTTATTGCATTAGCTAGTACTTCTGGTATGATGTTGGATAGGAATATTCATAGGAGATCCTTGCCTTGTTTGCATTATTAGAGAAAAGCATCTAGTTTCTCAGGATAATGTTGTGTTAGCTGTAGAGTTGCATTATTAGAGAAAAGCATCTAGTTTCTCAGGATAATGTTGTGTTAGCTGTAGAGTTGTAGGCTTTTAAATTTTTTTAGTAGATGTTCTTCATCAAACTGAGGAAGCCTTTTTTTATTCCCAGTTTGCTGAGAGCTTTTATTCGCACATTAAATTTTGTCAAATGCCTTTACTGCATGTATTGGTTTAATCACTTTTTTTCTTCTTTCCTTTTGATATGATAAATTACACTGATTTCTGGTTGCTGAACCACAGGATCATGGTGTGTAATTCATTTTGTATATTTTGTAATTCAATTTGCTAATACTTTGTTGATTTTTTTCATTTATATTTGTGAGAGGTACTGATTGTAATTTTCTTGAATACTTCTGGTTTTGGAATTATGAAATGCTGGCCTCATAGAATGAAGTAAAGTTTTCTGTACTTCAGTTTTCTAGAAAAGATTGAATAAGCTGGTATAATTTCTTCCTTAAATGTTTGGAAAAATTCACTCTGGTACCACAATTAATATAATAAATATTAGAGCAAAAATAAATATATTAGAAAAAATTGAGCAAAACATCAAAACCAAAGAGCAGTTCTTTTATACACAAAAATGATAAATTGTTATGTGACCTGACCAAGAGGAGAGAGAACTCATGTATTCTTGTTATTAAAAATGGGAATAAAAGAGATCTTAATACTCACATTACTGAAATACACAGTATAATAAAGGCATATATCATAAGCAAACGGGCTAATAAATTAGATAACTTAGATTCTCAGAAAGACACAAACTGATGAAACTGACCCAAGAAGCGATATAAAATCTGACCTGATCATGGTCATTCACACCTGTAATCCCAGCACTTAGAAGGTAAAGGCAGAAGGATCAGGATTCAAAGCCAACCTTAAAGAGTTTGAGGCCAGCCTGAACTACTTGATACCCTGCCTCAAAAAACCTTTAATCCCAGAATTTAGGAGACAGAGGCAGGTAGACCTTGGTGAGATCAAGGCTATCCTTGTCTACATAGGAATCCCAGGCCATCTGGAGCTACAGGGAAACCCTGTCTCAAAACAAAACAACAATAACAAAACCTAATAAACAATATGGACTGATAAGTCAAGAGAATTCTTACCTATTCCTACCTTGTTGAATGCTGAAGTGTTTGCTAAAGGATAGTACCTCAGGACTTGGTGGTACATGCCTGTAATCCTAACACTCAGGAGGTGGAAGGAGGATAGCTGGTTTAAATCCAGCCTGGGTTACATAATAAGACCCTTTTTTTTTTTTTAAGTGAACAAAATCTGTCATTTTGGAACACAATAACGATGAGATAGCATTTCATACCTTCTAGGATAGCCAGACACACACTCAGAAAGATGTACATTGGCAAGCATTGGTGACGATGTGGAGAAGATGGAGGGAGGGATGCAGTTCAGCTGGTAGAATGTTTACCCTCATGTATGAAGCCGCAGATTCAATATTAGAAATGCAAGAAAAATAATGTAAGCTGCTGGTTACCATTGACGGGTTCATTGGTACACATTGTAATCTCAGATGCTTAGGAAGCTAAAAGGCAGGAGAATCTAAAAGTTCAAGGCTTGCCTAACTAGGCTTCAGAGTTCAGGAATGGTTTGGACATCTTAGCAAGACTCTGTCTTAAAAAACAAACAACAAAACAGCATTTTAAAAAGAAAACTATAGAGAGAATAGTTTAGTAAAGTCCTATCCACTGGGTATAGTTGCACATGCCTTTAATCCCAGCATTCAGGAGGACTATTATGACCAACCAGTGATATTCAGAGAAACTATATCAAAATTAAAATCAAAACAAACAACAACAATAATAAAACCCAATCTGAACAAGATAGCACACATCTGTAATTCCAGCACTCCAGAGGTGGAGGCGGGAAAATCAAGAGGTAAAGGCCAGCTTCAGCTACATAGTGAGTTGGAGGGCGGCCTGGGCTACAGGAGAACTCGTTTCAAAACAAAACAAAGTATCTTAAACCAGGAAACTCTATTACCAGGGCTTCAACAATATCAACTAAGAGCTAGTCCAGGTTCATCTATTCTGCCAGTTCATCCCATCCCATACTAAATTATCTGAAAAGAAAATCCCAGAAACTATTTCTTCTGTAAATATTATTTATCATTCCAAAGGATGAGGATTTTAAAAAGCATTATCCTGATACCACAATAACTTCCCAATCTTTAAATAGTATCTTAATATAATCAAATATCGTATGTTTATATTTTTTCTTCAGTCTGAAGACAGAGCCCAGGATCTTGCACATGTGATATGAGCACTCTGTCTCTGAGCTGTGTCCACAGCCTTGTGTTTACATTTTCCCCAGTTGTCTCAGTGTGTAGGTGTTAGAAGTATCTCAGGTACTCCAGGTTGGCCTTGAACTTTCTTTGTAGCTGAAGGTGACCTTGAATTTCTGATTCTGCTGCCTCCACCTCCCAGATTCAAGAATTACAGGTGTGTGGTGCATGCTCAGATCATGGTTTGACTTTAAAATTTTTTATTTTCTGTGTATGAATGTTTTGCCCTACGTATGTCTGTGCATCACAGGAGTATATCTGGAACCACAGGGCCAGAAGAGGCTGTCAGATGCCCTAGAACAGACTGGAAACTGAACCCAGGTCCTTCACAAGAGCAGCCAGTTCTCTTAACTGTTGAGCCAAACTCTCCAGCCCCAAGTTGCTACTCATACAGTCAGAGCCTTCCTAGCTTACCTGACACAAATTATCCTTCATCTGATCTTCCAAACAACCCCACATGACATGTATTAGTTTCCCTTTTCTAGGAATGAAAAACATGACCCTGAAGAGGTTCAAAGATTTGGAAGGCTGGAGAAATGTCTCAACAATTAAGAATACTGGCTGCTTTTGCAAAGAACCTGGGCTCAGTTCCCAGCACCCACATGGCAACTAACAACCATCCATAACTCCAGTTCCAGGGATCTGAAAACCTCTTCTGGCCTCCTTGGGCATTACACACATGTGGTGTACTTACATATATGCAGGCAGAACACTCATACGCATAAAATAAAAATAAAGAGCTTAGAAGATTTTGATTATAGTTAATACACCAGTAAATATCTGGGCTCAAATTCAGTTCTATCTGATGTTAAAATCCATATTGTTATCAATCGTGTGCCTCCTAGAATTCTCTTTGCCTGTGATTTGTGGTGATTGGTTGTTTTCATCAGCTCTAGGAAGTAGCCTTTCAGTCCACCTAAAGACCTTTCTCATTTCACAGGTAACAATTCGGATACTTTCGGCTTGAAGTAACAGAGAACCCCATAGGGATATTTATTATCTCACATAACAAGAGATCTAGAAGTCGGGCATCGATAGGGCTGATTGGTTTACTGCCTCAACAACAGCATCAGAGATCTGGAGTCATTCTATCTCTTCACTCAGATATTGTCAATATGTTGTTTTTGTCCTTCTGCTGGAGCCTCTGATGGTTATAGGTCACATTCTGATTATAGGTCACATAGCCCCACCCAACAACATCCAGTGAAGATGATGGCATCTTTCTCTATGCATCTCTTTTTAAGAGCAAGAAGTTCCTTCAACAGTCCTCTCCTCAGGGGTCACTAGTCAGAATAGGTCAGGTGCTCACTCCTAAATGTCATACAGGCTAGGGAAGAAGCTCCTGTTCTCCCTTCCCCTAACAGGTTTAGGAGTATGCCTCTGATTTAGGATAGCCTGACCTGATGGGAATAGCTACTGATAAGGAGAACATGAGACTACAAGGGGTGTTGAACAGGCACCCAGTAAAACTGCTGCCCGTTTCCACTGAGGGTGCTGCACATTCCATTCTGAATGATTAAGACACCACGTTGTAGCTACCACATTTTTGTTTTCTGCCATCTGACATTTCTGTCAATGTGTCAGCTTCCTCATTTGCATGAGGAGGGTATACAAAATGATCTGCAAAGTCTAGGAGTTCTGTTTTATACTTTGTTTTATTTTGTTGGTTTTTGTTTTGTTTTGTTTTGTTTTTTGAGACAGGATCTCCCTGTAGTCCCAGCTGGCCTGGAACTCACTGTGTAGACCAGGCTGACCTTGAACTCACAGAGATCCACCTGCCTCTGCATCCTGAGTGCTGGGACTAAACATGTGTGCCACCATAGCCCATCCCATTCATTAAAAAAAAAAATTGTTTGGTTGGCTTTTTGTTGTTGCTGCTGCTGCTGCTGTTTTTTTAAACAGGGTCTCACATAGCCTAGACTGTTCTTGAACTCACTACATAGCCCAAACTGGCCTTGAATACCTTATCCTCCTGCCTCCACCTCCCAAGTGCTGAAATTTAGGTGTGTACCTCTGCCGTCATGTGGTTTTCTGTTGCTGTGATAAAACACTGACCAACTTGGGGGTGAAGGGGTTTATTTCATCTTACAGGTTACAGTCCATCAGAAAGGGAAGCCAAGGCGGAGACTGAAGCAGAGACCATGGAGGAATGCCGCTTACTGACTTGCTTTGCTTCGGGCTCAGTTGGCTATCTTTCTTATGTAGCCCAGGCTCACTTGCCTAGGAATGGCACCACTCATAGTAGGATGGGCTGTCCTACATCAATGAGCAATTAAGAAAATGCCCCATAGACATGCTCAAAGGCCAGTCTGATGGAGGATATTCCTCCGTTGAGGTTCCCTCTTCCCCACTGTGTCCAGTTGACAACTGAAGATAGATATGACGACCACCATGCCCCATAATTTTATTTTTGTGAGGTTTTGCTTTATTTTTTCTTTCTTTCTTTCTTTCCTTCCTTCCTTCCTTTTCATTTTCTTTCTGAGACAGAGTCTCACTATGCTGGCCTAGAACTTACTATGTAGATCAGATTGGCCTGAAACTCCCAAAGATCCTCCTGCCTCTGCCTCCTGAATGCTGGGATTTAAGGTATGCACCACCATACCCCACTGATATTTTGGTTTTTGAAACAGCACTCATTGTAGCTCAGGCTGTCCTGGAACGTAGTGTATAGCTCAGGCCAGCCTTGAGCTCTCATCAATCCTCCCGCCTTAGCTACCAGGTGCTGGAATTGCAAGAGTGCATGACCAGGCTCAGTTTCCCACTAATTTTTGTTTGTTTGTTTGTTTGTTTTGAGACAGGATCTCATATAGCCCAGGTTGGCCTTGAACTCACTACATAACTGAGGATGACCTTTAATTTATGATCCTCCTGCCTCCATCTCTCACATATTGGGAAAGCAGGTGTGCACCACAATGCCTATCTTATTGATTGTTAATATTAAAAATAGAAAGGTTAAGCCGAACATGGTGATGTAGACCTTTAACCCCAGCACTCAGGAAGCAGAGGTAGGTGGATCTCTGTGAGTTCAAGGCCAGCCTGGTCTATATATAGTGAGTTCCAGACCAGCTGGGACTACAGGGAGACCCTTTCTCAAAAAGGTAAAAAAATAGTTAAGTAAATATCATACCTTCCTCATTCATAACACCTACTTGCTTCTAGCCCTTGTGGAACAGACAGAGGTTGACTGTATGTTTTTTTTATCTCAGCTCTTTAGTGTAAACATCCTCCCAGAACCTATGCATGGCTCTCTGTGGGCTGCTAGATATGACTATATTGTAAGAATTATGTCTGTGTCTTCTCCATTTCACAGACTGTTTCTGAAGTGATGCCCCATTCATTTATTACTTGCAGCCATTTTGGAACCACAAAACACCCACAGAAAGAGACAGTCTACTGCCATGCTTTGCTACTCTTTCCTCTAATACAAATGAAATTGCCTTATTTTCTTTACCTTATGACTATTACCACCTTTCTCTGGTAAAGTTGCTGATTTGATCTGTAAACAGCCCTGTTCTTATTTACTAAAAAGCTAAAATTTATAGCCATGGTGTGGTGGTGCCTTTAATCCAAGCACTTAGGAGGCAGAAGCAGATGGATCTTTGTGAGATGAGGCTAGCCTGGTCTACCTAGCAAGTTCTAGGCCGGCTGGGTCTGCAGGGAGACCGTCTCAAAACAAAAGCAAGGCCATGACTTTTAATGAATGCACAACATAAAAATATCAGCCATCAAGCTGGGCATGGTGGTGCATACCTTTGATCTCAGCACTCAGAAGACAGAGGCAGGTGGGGGGTCTGTGAGTTCAAAGCCAGCTTGGTTTAAATAGTAAGTTTCAGGTCAGAGGGGGCTATAGGGAGATCCTGTCTCAAAAAAAAAGTCCAACAGCCTGGACATTTGACAAAACAAATGCAGAGGAAACCCTGAGAACATTATTTAAGATGGTTTGGTCACACCTCCATTTTGTTTCAGTCTTTTCAGCTCACACTTTTCATTCTGACATGGAAGTGCAGGGTTACAACTGCCCATGGAAACAACACTGATGTTTCTTAGCAGCTCCTGTTCACACTAGTTCCAAGGGCCTGAGGGGACCAGCTTTATCTTCTGATTCAGCTACCTTCTGGGAGGATAGGGACCTGTTTATTTTGTTTGTTTTTTAGTGTATGTATGTGTGCACATCTGTATGAGTGTATGCTACATGCAGCTGCTTTTAGAGGCCAGAAGAGGGTGTTGGATCCTCTGGAACTGGAGTTGCAGGTGGTTGTAAGCTGCCCCACCTTGATGCTAAGAACTGAACTCCAGTCCTCTGGAAGAACAGTATGTGCTCTAAACTGCTGAGCACAAAGGGAAGTGCTGTGATGACCAGAGAGGAAGGTGAGATGATGCCTTTAACAACAGCTGGACAAGCCTGAGTAAGCTATATTAACTCTCTGCTTCAAATGTCTCTGAATGAGTCAAACTCCTGTTTGTCTCACAGGGTTGTAGCAAAAATAAAAGAAATACACAAAGAGGGAAGCATTATCTTTTCACACAACGGAAAGTTGCTGTTATTATTTTTAACCATAGAATTTCCTCGGCAACACTTTTTTGTTTTTTGGGGTTTTTTTTTTGGCGGCGGGGGGCGGGGGGCTGCATGACTATTGCACATCTTACTCCAGGCAACGTTTATTGGTGAAGTTCACCTTCATTCACCCATTGTCCATTCCAGAGATGGCCCAGTTGTGCCACATCCATCCCTTTGGTTCATGTTCTTCACGTTTCTGAGCACAGATCCCACCATCAAGTGAAATATTGTGTTTGAGCAGCTTAAAACTCAACATAGCTGAAACTTTCCAGTGCCCTAGCAAAGGTTATACTCAAAGTCCACGTGGAGGTGTCGAAAAGGAGAGCAGCCATATTTAAATAGAAAATGCCTCAGGCTGAGTGTGTTTTACAGGCCTATAACCCCAGGATTGGGGAAGCAGAAGCAGGAAGATTATAAATTCAAGGCCAGCCTGGGTTACATAAGGTCCTATTTCAAAAAAAAATTTTTTTTCCAGAAGGAAATCCCATGTACTGTGTACTTTAATTACCCTGGGCCACCTCATCTCACTTCCAAGCTTCACAAACGAGACAACATTCTGTAGCTCCTAAAAGCCAGGCAGAGAGCAAAGGGCATCTCAGTATATGTTCACGGATGAAGTGAGCCAGCTAAACAATCCACAGTAATAAACACAACGGATTCCAACGTTTATCCAGACCAAGGAGACCTTGCTTAGCACTTTGTGTAGGGTTTTCCCAGCAAGGGACTGCGTCCAAAGTCCCTTGTAATCATGATGAAGAAGCTCTTATTGACTATGCACTTAGCACCAGACAGAGGCCTGTTAATGGATCGGACTCCTATAAGCTGTGAACAGGGTACAGGCGAAGACAGAGTCTCAGAAGACAAGTTGTCCCGTGTCGCACCTAAGAAAGCCAGCACATAGCTCTCCAACACGTCAGGGATAAACCACTGTTGGCTTACCTCTCCTCGTCCCTAGGCAATCAACCCATCTTCTCCTTCCCACGCCCCCGTTCAGCCCATAAATCCCAGGGGCAGGCCTGTTCTGTTCCTGAGCCCGGTCTTCCCAAGGCTGCACGGAAAGATGCTCCCTGGCCCACAAGCTCGCCAAGTGTCTGCCAGCTCACCGCGTCCGTGGCCCAGAGCATCCCCAAGAGCCTACCCAGTTTTCCCCAAGCCAAGGCTCTGCCCACCCGGCAGCGCGCGCTCAGGTGCAGCCCAGACTCCGAGGGAGGACCCACAGCTGCCGAGGCCAGGGGGTCCCTCGTCCGCGTGGCCGCGCGCGCCGCCGGAACTACGCTTCCCAGGCTGCCCCGCTGCAGCCGCGCGCCCCGCGCCGCACCCGGCCCGAGCCGCCTGTTGATCTCCGTCCTCGCCGGGGCCGCGGCGCCGCCCCTGCTGGTTGGAACTGCGCCTCCGGGCTGAGCCTGCCTGCCCGCACCGCCGGCACCGGGATGGGCGCACGCACCGGTGAGATCCGAGGGCGGGAGGGCACTGTCGGGGCAGCCTGTCCTCCGCACCCGGTCCTCAGCCTCAGCCCCGCGCCCACCGTGTCTGCGAGAGGATGCTCCGCGGCGTGGTGCGCGGCCAGGCGGAGCCCGCAGCCGCCTGCGCCCGGGCGGCGGGTGCACCGGGCGGCCGGGGAGCGCGTGGGTCCCCGCTGCACTGCGCGGTGCAGCCCGCGCGCCGCAGCAGAGAGGGCGCGGTCTCTCGTCGCCCCGGGCCGCGGAGCTGGGGTTTTCCACGCTGGGCTTTGTTCCCCACTTTCTCCTCTCCGGTGAAAGTGGGATAAGCGCCCGGAGTCTCCAGCATCTCGAGGCCTCTTGAGCAGGAGACGGGCAAAGGGAGGACCCCGGTCGGCATCCTTCCTGAGGTCCCCAGAGCTGTCACAGGGTGCTTGCTTCAGCCTCCAGAGAACCGCCTGAAGCAGGTCCCCGAGAATCTTTTTTTTTTTTTTTCTTCCTGACTAAAATAATGCTAGTCTGTGCCCTCCCGAGGCTTCCTTAGCTTTTCTGTTGACCTGCAAAAATGAAGGTCGATTTAAAAATTTTTAATATTTGGATCTGGGAATCTTTTAAGTATCCAAAGATGGGAAGGTGATGCGGCTAAAATGCAAATTACAATGAAGAGGCCAAGAGCACTACAGCGTCTCCAGCACCTATTAAGTATCTGAATCATGAGACGAGACGCTTGCGAAAGGAGAGAAAAGAGCCTGAGAGAAGGCATTATCAAAGTGTGGTTTCTGTCGTACCACCATTAAGGAGCTGAGGGATCCTGGACCAGACTCTCGGAGCCCGGTTATCTATGTGAAATGGTTTCTGAACTTTCTTTCTAGATTCTTATGTCAGGGAACTGAAATGATAGGGGTGTTTATGTTTACCATCTTAAAAACCTTACAGGCACAGAGCAAGCAGCTTGCCCTAGGGAGGTGGAAAGATCTTTTGGGGTTTAGACAATCCAGTTTCAAAAAAATTTGTGATTTCCTCCATTCGGTCTAACCCAATGAATATTATACCCGTTTTGATTGTTTTAAGTTACCATGAATTTAGGCCACATTGTGATGGTTTTGTTCACAGTGTGTTTGCTGAAGGCCACGTGATCAACTGTTAAAGGTTAGTGGCTCCCTAGGGCTGGGCCTGAGCTGTCAGATGGGCTCTGCAAGAAGGTGGGGGAGGAAGCTCCAGCAAGAATTGACTGAGAGAATACACAGTGAGAGAGGATGACACTGATGGTTATTGTGTGAAAAAAAGAATACACAATAGAAGGAAAGGGACACACAGAAACTCGGTGCTCTATGCACACTAACCTCACTTGTCAATGGTACGACATCTCTGAGTGAAATTTTGTTAGGAGCAGAATTTTCATATTATTTCAGAGGGTCTCATCACAGATTACTCAGGGAGAATGTGTTGTTACAATAGCAAGATTAGGAAGTTGCCATCACCAAAGGATCAAGGTTAGTGGCGCTTCTTGTGAGGCTCCTGTTGCAATAGAAAGACCTTAATTTCATGTATGTGGTAGTATTCCTGCCAAGAACATACAGGCCTGGGGGAGCAACTACTGTAGATTTAAAACACTTGTAACAGTGGATTGGTGTGGATTTGAATCCTAGATGAAAAAAAAATAGCTGCAGATTATAATTTGGAGATAATTGGGGAAATCTGAATATGGACCCTCTATTAGACAGTAAGGAATTACTGTTTATTTCCTTAGATTCGGTCATTATATTGTGGTTATATTAGATATTGTTCTTAATCTTTGGGTTTTTTTTTTAAGATATTCTATTCTTTGACAATTTCGTGCATGAACACAATGTATCATGATCCTTTCTACCCCCAACCCTCCTAGCACAGCCCCCAAATTCATGCTCTCTTCCTTTTTTTTTCTTTTTGTTGGGGGGCTGAGCTTGTACAGGCCTTGTGCCAGTAACCACAGCTGTTGTGAGTTCATGAGTGCAACAACTATGTCATATCCAAAAGACGGTATTTCTTCACAGCACTCCTCCCTATGTTCTGGCTCTTCTTCCCACCCCCTTTCCATGATGTTTCCTCAGCCTTGACCAGGTTAATATAGTTGTCCCATTTAGGGGGAGCACTAGTAGTCACTCATTCTTAGCACCTTGATCAATTTTAAGTTTCCATTAACTGCTGCTACCCAATGCAGAAGAGGCTTCTCTGGCTAAGGTCGAGAGCAGCACCAGTCTATGGGTATACGCATAAATACTTAGAAGGCAGTTTGGCAACCTGTCCATTTAGCAGAATAACAGTAGTAGGTTCCTTCCTGAAGCATGTGACCTCCCGAGCCATGAGCTTTTGACAAGGTATATAATATGGGGCCTCAAACCCAAGTAGAAAGTGGTTGGCCCTACAACGTTCATGTCACTGCTGCACCAGTAGGCACATGTTGCCTGGCAGGTCAGTACTGAGACATTTAGGGTTCACCACTGAGTAATACCATTCATAACTTTTCTCCCCAGCACCCTGTGAAAGCATTGGATTTTATTTATTTGTTTTTTTTGTGTGTGTGTGTATGAGTGTACTGCCTGCATGTATGTAAGTACACCACTGTCATGCAGTGCCCAAGGAGGTCAGAAGAGGGCATCATCAAATTCCCCTGGAACTGGAGTTACAAATGGTTGTTAGCCACCATGTGGGTGCTGGGAATTGAACCCAGGTCCTTTGCAAGAGCAGGCAGTGCTCTTGACCACTGAGCCATCTCTCCAGCCCAAAAGCTTAGAGGTGAAACACGTTGACATCTCTAACATTCAGGAGCATAGCAAGAAGTCAGAATGATAAAGGAACAGGAGTCAGGTGTTTGTTGTACCATTCTTTTAGCTTTTTTGTAGATTTGAACTTTTTAAATAAATTGGAGATGAGTAAAATAAATAAATAAATAAATAAAAAGAAAGTGCTGTAGAGGATTGTATGATTAGGGACAGACCACTGTGGCGAAAAGTCCTTAACTCCAAATTCCCAGAATGTGAATGGGATCAGGGAAAAATTCCTTTCTTTCTTTCTTTTCTTTCTTTCCATTTTTTTTGTTCTTCTTGGCTACTATTGATCATTTATGCTTCAAAAGACCCATCCCCTAGCTCCAACTTCAAAATATAGTTATATCCTTAGTCCCCATGGGAAATTAGTCATAGGAACACATTTCCATCTGCAGATCTCAAGTCCTTTTTATGAATGTACATATGTTCTTTTAAAGCATTTCTAAATTACTTATACCCAGTACAGTAATAAATTAGTAGTTTCCATGATGTATTTTCATGGACTAATGACAAGAAAATAAGTCTGCATAGTAGAGATGTTTTTGTTCTGTTTTGAGTGCTAGGAATCAAACCCAGATTTCCCTAGAAAAGCACTCAGCCCTCATTTTTTAAAAAAAGAATAGTTTGACCTATGGTTGATTAAATTAGAAGATAAGGAACTCATGGATATTAGTGGAGTCAACTGTATTAGTAATTCCCCAAACTTCCATCATTCCAGACCTAGCCTAGAACTATCCTGAATTAACTGTCCCTCCCTTTTCACCTCTGTCATATTATGCATTGAAGATATCGCCCACACATGCCAGGAAATCACTCCACAACTGAGTCATATCACCAGCCTTCTTTTTGCTTTTTTTTTGGAGGGGAGGAAGGGACAGAGTCTCACCAAGTCGCTCAGGTTAGCCTTGAACCTGTGACCCTCCTACCTCAGCCTCCTGAGTTTCTGGCCTGTGCTATCAGGCTCAGATGTTCTTTTCCTTTCCATACCCGAGATCTGTGTCAGTGTGTGAGGAAGTTTGAGAACATAAGTGTAGTTCATTTTACTTTGGGTTAAGAAAATGTTGGAGAAATAACTGGCCTAGTTTCTGATGTTGTGGAGTACCTTCTTATTCCCTTTGTGTGTAAATCACATGTAACCTTGTATAAAAGGCCGTGGGGCTAGAGAAATGGCTCAACAGTTAAGAGCACTCGTTGCTCTTGCAGAGGACTCAAGTTCAGTTCCCAGCACCCACATCAAGTGACTCACAAATATTTATAACTACAGCTCCAGGGAATCCAAAACCCTCCTCTGGACTTCATGGGGCCGTGCACACATCTGGCATGCACATACACAGACACACACATACACATAAATAAAAAATTAATTGAAGAAAAATTTTTGAGACAGGGTCTCCCTGTGGCCCCAGCTGGCTTGGAACTCACTATGTAGACCAGGCTGGCCTGAATCTCACAGAGATTCACTTGCCTCTGGTTCCCAAGTGCTGGCATTAAAGGCATGAGCCACCATACCTAGCTATAAATAAAAGACAATTTTAAAGGGTTATATGTATTTATAGACTAAAACTGGTTCAAAGAGGTTTCTAGAAAATGTGCAGAAGACTTCATGCTATAGACTAAAAAGAAAAAGATATTAAACTTAATCTCTGATTCACAGTCCTTTTGATGCAAGATTAATTTTGTTATACATAGATATCATGTGTGTGTGAAAATAGTTATTTAAAGTCTGTATAGTTATTTGGATAATGTTCATAGCAGCATGTATGTGTGTTCTGTGGGTCTTTCTGTTGTCATGCTTCCAAATATTTTGAATGTTATTAGGTGTTAGAAGAAAAAAGAAAGCCCCTAATGATATCTGGGACACTCTTAACTGAAAGTTTGTGTATTCTTCACGGTTCAGAGCTTTTCATGGGTTAATGATCATTGAGCTCAGGGATGTAGAGGTAGAGTAGGAGGAGCTATAGAACATGATAGAGAAGATTTCCCAAACTAAGTGCAAAATGTTTGTATTGTGTATTTTATATATACAATAGCTAGAAATGTTTCAGAAGACTAGCATTGAATGGAACCAACTTTGGGGAATACTGTCTTCAATACATTTTTGAGTGAAGGGCCAGAATATCTAAGTAGATGTGTAAAACATAAATATGGTCATTTGTGCTTCTCGGTGCTTGACAGATTAGAATTCAAATTTCAGTTTCTAGTTTTCGCGGATCATTTGACCCCCTCACCTACTGTCCCAACCTTAATTTCCTCTATTTCTTCCTATAAGCTCTCCTGATTAATATTTTTCCTTTTATCAATCATATTCAGTTTCGGTACACCCAAAAGTTGATTATATATAATTCTGAAGGCTTTGTGGTTGTGTAAAATGAGAGACATTTTCTGCACTGACTCTTCAGTGGGCCCGAGATCGCCACCTCTTCTGCCAAAGCCCGTTAGAATTCCTTGAGCTAGGTCTTGCATTTCAGCACAACTTTCCTCAGAGCTGTGATTTGTTGTTATTTTTGCCTTTATGATTTTACCTTCTTGTTTGAGCGTCAAAACTGGGCAGAAGTGGTACACGCATCATTCAAGCACTCAAGAGGTACAAGAGGTTTATGAATTCAAGGTCTGCCTGAGTTGCAGAGCAAGTTCCAGGCTAGCCTCTATATAATGATACTCTGTCTCACACATACACACATCCCCACTACCAGTAGAAGAGAGACTTTCCTATTAATTATCTCTTTCATGTCTGTTACCAGCCTTCCTGGATTCCCTTAGTGACAGTAGGGTTGGAAAGGTTAGTTCCAGGACTTTGAGTAACAGAGGCTCCTAAAACTTGATGTTAGATCTGCTCTACCAAGCCTGGACATGCAGAGAAAGGAACAAAACTGGAGCACTAGCTCTACAAAAGAACCAGGAGGCCCCTCGTTAGGTCACTTGGAGAACTCTGGAGTCTCATGAGCAAATCTGTACAGCCTGTGTGAGTGGGAACAGGCGTCTCCTTGTTTATAGACAGCCGTTCTTATTGGGCAGTGCTCATTACACACCAGTTACTAGACATCTTGCATGTCATCTTGTAAGCAGTCATGAGTCAAGGAACACACAGCACCCACAGGTCACAACAAAACATAAATGAAAACCTAGTGGATAGACAGATGCCAAAGGAAAAGACAGAGCTAGGTAGGTAACAGACTACAGGAGCAGGTGGAAGCCAGGAAAGCAAACAAATCAATGGACAAAAACAGGAAACCCATGGTGTTCAGTCAGGAAATTACATGTTTCGAAATTCCCAGAGAAAAGATAAAGTTAAACCAGCTGCAGCTGATGGCACATACCTACAGTACCAGCACTAGGGAGGCACAGGCAAGAGGATTAGGCATTTAGGGCCAGCCTGGGCTACATGAGACCCTATTTAAAAAAAAAAAAAGCAACAAAAAAATCCTAAATAATTAATTAAACCATCAGGCAGTTAAAAACCAAAATGGCCCAAATGTAAGGCAAAGATGTAGACAGAGGCCAAGAAATAGGAACTCAGGACTGGAGAGATAGCTCAGCGGTTAAGAACACTTGCTGCTCCTGTAGAAGACATGGGTTTCCCAGAACCCAATGGTGGCTTACAGTCCTCTGTAACTCCAGTTCCAGGGGATCTAACACCCTCTTCTGAGCTCTTGAGGAAATGCGTCTGTATTGTACATTTACATACATGTTGGCAAAACACACACAGAAAAATGTTTTTAAAAGCCCAGCATGGTGGCACATACCTCTAATCCCAGCACTTGGGAGGCAGAAGCAGGCAAATCTCTGTGAAATCAAAGCCAACCTGGTCTACATAGTAAGTTCCAGGCCAGCTGGGGCTACAGGGAGACCCTGTCTTTAAAAAGCGAAAATTAAAATGAAAAAAATAATAAAATAAATACATATAAATAAGTCAAAAAAATTTTTTTTAATGAGAACTCAGCTAGGCATGGTGGCTCACATCTGTGGTTTCTCAGCATTCACAAAGCAGAAGCAGGAAGATTGTCCAAGTTTGAGGCTAGCCTGGTCTACAGAGTGAGCTCCAGCCCAGCCAGGGCTACATAGTGAGACCTTGTTTCTAAAAAAGAAAAGAAACAATAACTACTCCGAAAATCGAGCCTGGCAGAAAGAGACACTGCGGCAGCAGGACTTAGAACTGACCAAGAGAATTAGAAAGCCAGTGATAGTGCGGGATGACAGCAAGACTTCCATGTGAAAGAGCTTCTGCCCCCACTGGAAAGGCCTGACTACTTCCTACCAAGTGGAAGTCTACATCAGTTTGGGCAACCACCATGGAGGCCTGTTACACTTGGCAGGGCTGATTGAAGACCCCCACAGGTTGTCCTGTCCTTCATAAACAATAATGCCCCAGGTTATCACCTCCACCGCACAGGATGAATGTACTCATGTGATGATGTTTCACTCAGCTGTGGACCACATACAAGGCAGGGATCCCATAGGGTTATATCTGATCACTGACCAAGCTGTCTTGGTCTATGTAATATACTATGTGATATTTTCACAGTGACAGAATTGCCTAATGATATTCTCCGAATGCAGCCGTGTGGTAAGGAGATGTGAGACTGCACTGTCCCTGTTTTGCAGGAGACAGTTGTCAGTTCCACATGCATCTGCATCGTGAATCCCTGGGTTGGTTATTTCCAAATCCCATGCTTTTAGTTTTCTGTGCTTTCTTTTTAAATTTTCTTGTTTATTATTATTTAGTATGTATGTGCATGACATGTATATGTGAATGCAGTATGCCACAGAGTGCATGTAGAGCTCAATGGACAGCTTTGTGGACTTGGTTCTCTCTTTCCACCTTTATCTAGGTTCCAGGGATTGAGCTCAGGTGACCAGGCTTATATGGCAAGTGCCCTTACTCACTGGGTGAGACTGTGCTTTATAAGCCTGGAGAGGTACTATCTTTTATGGGCATGTTGTTATAAAAGGGGACTGCTTCCAAGTCTGATTTAAAGTTTGAAAAATTTTGTGTTATAAAATTGGGAAACCAAGAACAAATAGCCTCAGATAGAAGCACCTCGCGAATCTGGTAAGATCAGTTCTTCATTCCCCTTCAGCCTGCTTAGTCTCATTGCCTTGCTGTATTTTTTCCCCCTGCAATTCTTCCTTGAGTTCTTCGTTCTCATCCCTAATAGTTATTTCCCAGAGTAAGACAGAGTCTCATATAGCCCAGGGTGGTCTCACACTCACTCGCACTTGTGATCCTTGTGCCTCCACCTCGTCAGTGCTGGGATTATAGGCATGTGCCACCATTCCTGTCTTCATTTAGCTCCTTAAAACAGAAAAAAAGACTTCACTGACCTGTTTTCAGACAGCTAGGTTCCCATGCACAGGCTGAAGTTTTTGCATTTTTATATGTTTTCCAGGGTGTAGAGATGGATTAAGTATGCAGGATTGGGGCCTCTGTGGGAGGGGCCTTAGATAGGCTGATTTTGTTCTGTTTACTAGTTTTAGAATATACAGGTTTGACTCTTATGCACATATTCACTGTTTTTAAAAGTATTGTGAAATAGTCAAAGTATTTTTAAAAATGGGTCTGGAGAGATGGCTCAGTAGGTAAGGACACTGGCTGCTCTTGCAGAGGACCTAGGTTCAATTCCCAGCACCCATGTGGCAGCCAACAGCCATCTGTAACTCCAGTTCTAGGGACTCCACAGTCCTCTTCTAGCCTCTTTGGGTTTAGCATGGCATGGGTGCACTTACATATGTGCAGGTAGAACACTCATATACATAAAATAAAATAAAATGAAAGGTATCTAAAAAAGAATGAAGAGTAACCTCATTTCTGACTCTAAAATAGATCAGCAGCAGCAGTTTGCGCTTCGGTTTGTCTGAATGTGGAGTTAGGCTGGGCCATTCTTGTTGGAGCGGAGTTTCCTCTTTCACAGCATAGTTATACTAATAACATAGTGGGAAAACAAGCAAAGGAAGCCACCTCCTAATTTTCCCATTCACGGCTTGTATTTCTGGGAAACAGGAAGAGATCCTTTCTTCAGCTCACTGTCATTCCTACTTTCCATTTTGCTAACAGGCTCTGCATTTACCCACCTGGGCCCCTGGAAGCCTCGGAGGCACGTGCTCCATTCCAGTGTGTGCATTAGTATCCTGTTGCGTGTTGAATGTTTGCCATGGGACAGACACTGCTAGAGGCGAGGCTATGGCAGGGCTTTGCAAACTTTCCACTGCTTCATCACTCCCAGGAGGGGAAACAAAATGTGAACCCTGGGGGTGGGTGGAGTACCGTGGGCCAGCCAAAGGCTGGGAGATCTGGATTTAGCTTTAGAAGCTATGAGAGGCTGCATTCTTCTCTATACCATCCCTACATTTGTTTTAGGTGTTTGGTTTGGTGTGAGATCACTCTCACTGTATAGACCCGGCTGGCCTTGAATTTGTGTCACTTCCGCTGCCTGAGCCTCATAAATACCAGGATTATAGACGCACACCACCATGCCCTACCCTGTATTTGTTTTAAAAAATAACCTCCTGGATACATTTATAATCCCATTATTTGGGAGGTTGAAGCAGGAATAGAGAGAGTTGGAAGCCAGCCTGGGCTATTAAGACCATGTCTTAAAAAACCAATAAGCCAGGCATGGTAGTACTCGCCTTTAATCCCAACACTGGGGAGGCAGAAGCAGACAGAGCTCTGTGAGTTCTAGACCAACCTGTTCTCCATAGCAACCGTAGTTGTGACTATAAGAAGATCCTGTCTCAAAAAAACAAACTGTGGTTGTGTATGCCTATAATAAATATCAGCACATAGGAGCCTGAAGCAGGAAAATTAACCCAAGTTTGAGGCCAGCCAAGACTACATAGTAAAATCCAGGCCAGCCTGGACTATAATAGTGTGAGATCTTATTGCAAACAAACCAACAAACAACACACCACGAATAATAACAACAACTAGTTTTTCCTTAAATCTTCAGGTCAGTGTTGTGCTCTACATAGAACTTTCTTTTCTTCTCTAGTTCTGAGACCCCTTGATACATTGGTATACTATATGCAGTTTGCTTTGACAGGGTTAAAGTATTATTGTGATTACTTAATATGTCTTTCCCTGGTGAACTGTGAGCTCAGTTAGCATCCAGAGGGTCATCTGTTTTGTCCACCACTATCCCAGCAATGTCTGGAAAAGAGTAGACTTGAATGACGACTTAAGCCTAAACCTGAGAAACCCAGGAACATGAAGAATTGGAGCAGAGCATGTTCCTGTGCTCTGGGAGTTTGCGTTCCCTGGAGAGAGAACCATTAAGTAGTAGATGTGAAAGGTAATGAGTGATGAATATTAAATGGTGCATAGACAAAGCAAATTTAGGGAGAGAAGCAGCTTCTGTGGGCTTAAGTGATCTCAGCCAGTCCGTGGCTGGGTGAGGTGAAGAGATGGAAACAATGGCCCATGGAAGAGCTGCGTGGTCACTTCTCTGAGCTCATTTCCTTCGTTTGACATTGGTTGCACAATATTTATTGGATGCCTATTCTGGGTCAAGATTTGTGTTGGAAGTCAGGATTTTATTGGTGAATAAAAGTTATATAGTCTCACCCTCACAGAGATTATCAAGTAATTGTAATGAAGCCAAGGATAGCTGTATGTAGTCAAAGGGATGCCATGGGGGTGGAGAGTGACCCAGGTCTGGGAAGAGAAGCCCAACTGAAACTGGAAGAGAGTCATGTCGAGTCAGCCGGGGTGCTGTGAGTAGGGGCTCCTAGTGCTCTGAGCAAAGGGAGCAGGAGGCAGTAGCCAGGACCTGGAAGTCACTCAGAAGCACATCAGGAATACAGTGTAGGAGAGGCTGACTAGCCACTGGGGCCAGAGTGCGAATTTCAGCTTTATCTCTGGGGCAATGGGAAGCTGCTGGAGGATTTTAAGTGACTGGAATAAAGTTGGCCAAAAAGACCAGCTTGACCACTGTGTGTAGAGCGAGCAGAAAGGGCAGCATGGATGAAAAAGCAGAGGGCTTCCCGCCGTCATCCTGTGAGGACCGTTTTTAGTGATGGATGGGTAGAAAGGACACGAGGAAGACGTGCCAAGAAGGGCACCCTGGTGTCTTAGACAGCTTCCTGAAATTCTAGAGGAAGAAAGAGGACAAGAGCTCTTCTGACATGTTTGAAGGGTTAGAGTAGCCAGGGAGAGATGTTCACTGGGCGGTTGGAACTACCCAGGTCTGGTCCTCAGAGACAAAATCTTGGATGAAGAAAAATAAACTATAAAATTATAAAACTTTCAGTGTTGAGTGAGCATCCTCAGCGAGGGCTGGATAAAGAATCTTTAAGACAAGACTTCGAAGAGTACCTGAACTTAAGGTAGAGGAAGAGATTGTGAAAAGAGGCCAACAAGAATGAGAGAGAAATGTGAGAACGGCCTGTGTGCCCGGGCTGGATGGACCATGGCCTCCCTCACCTCTGACGTCCTGTGGCCCTGCAGAGCTGGGATCTGAGCCAGGCTTCAGAGGCAGAGCACAGACAGGCCTGGAGAAGAGGGGCATTCCAAGCACTAGAGCTGTCTCTGCCAACTTCCCAACAAGAAACAGAGGGTGTGCTCAGACTGAATAACTTGAGAAGATTTTAATAAAGAGGCTATTTACAAGGATGTGGGAAGCTTTAGAGTCTAACAGGGAGGAAATCTGGTAGGAGTCATGACAGAGACCCTTCACCACTCCAAGGCTTGAGGCCAGCAAGGGAAAGGCAGCCATGCAGAGAGGGTGACCTGTGGGGAGATGAGGCCTTCTGGAGCCCCTCACCCCCAACCACCAAGTCTTCTACTTTCCAGTTGGCCAAACAGAAAGCAGAAAAGCCAGGAGCCCATTGGTGCAATCTAAGTGGATAGAACTCCCTAAGCAAGAGCAGAGTGGAGAAATGGAAGGATGGACAGAAGAATTCCAGAAGTTACCTCAAGGATGGAAGATTTGGGGAAAAGAGTATATTAATTTCTCGATTGCTGTTGAAACAAAGTAAAAATTCAACCGGGAGAGATAGCTCAGTAGTTAAGAGCACTGGCTGCTCTTGCAGAGGACCCAGGATTGATTCCCAGCACTCACATGGCAGCTAACAACTGGGGATCCAGTGCCTTCTTCTCACCTCCATGGGTACTGCCCAACAAGGGTGCACTTACACACATACAGGCAGTACACTCACACACATAAAATAAAAATAATAAAATATTTTTTTAAAAAATTAGAGGTCCTTGGTGTCAGCAGGACTTACTGCTCTCTGAAGACTCCAGAAGAGTTTTGGCCTTTTCCAGCTTCCAGTTCCCCACATTCCTCTGCTCATGGCCTCTTTCTTCATATTCAAAGCTAAAAGCCATGTCCGTCTTAGTCTCTGTTCTTACAACTTACCTGAATCTACTGTCTTCCTTCCTCGCACTCTGGAGTAGATTGTGCCCACTCAGATAACCAGAATACTCTTCTTATGTTAGACCCTTAAGTGAGGGGCAGGAGATGCTTGCCTAGCATGTACAGGCCCTGTGTTCTGTCCCCAGCACTGTATGAACCAGAAGTGGTACACATCTATAATCTCAGAGGTTCTAACTGCCCCTCCTGGAGACAGGAGGATCAGAAACGTAAGGTCATCCTCAGCCACATAGCAAGTTTGAGGCTAGCTTGGGCTACATGAGACCCCATTACACACACAAAAAGGCCTTTAATATAATCTCATCTGGTTTCTTTTAACACATAAAGCAACATACTCAGGATGAAGAAGCCTTGAATCTACCTGCTACTAAGAACCCAGGAAAACAATGAGAGAAGGAGGAAGTATAGATTAAAGCCCCATTATAGGAGCTTTAAGTGCCCAACTGTCTGAATTTCACTCTGTAGATAAGAAAGACCTAGCGTAGGATTTTTCCCTAGTAGTTGCAAGATGATGACTATAATCTCATAAACAAGAAGAATGTCAGATGTTTCCAAATCTTTTATAGCTGAAAAAAAAAATGGGGACTGGAGAGATGTCTCAGTGATTAAGAGTACTTGCTACATATCCAGAATACCAGAGTTCAGTTCCAAGCACCCACGTGGGTTAGCTCTCAGCTCCTTGTAACTCCAGCTCCAAAGGATATGACACCCTCTGGTCTCTCCAGGCACCTACACATAGGTGGCCCACACTCATACAGATGCATACACATACACATAAATAAAAATAAATCTTTTTTTAAAGGCTAGTAACTTTAAAAAAGACAATGAAATATTAGTAAATAAGTTTGCATCCTATTGCAGGTAGAAGTAAGTGGCAATTCAAAGGGGTGGTCATTTGTATTTGGAAAGAAAGCAGTGACCACCACTGTCTCCACTCTGCCCTTACCGTCTGTGAAGACATTCATAATTATGTCCATAGAAAACCATATGTTAACCTGTATGCTTAGAAGACTGAAGAAGTATCAGTTAGAAACAAAAAGCAAATCTTCATTCTGAAACAAGCTATTTTGCTCGCATGGCTCATCGTTTAAAGACCCTGGGTAGGGTCACTTTAAAGAAGAATTTCTCGACGTGTTCAGAATGTTTGGCAGAGCTTCCTCTCACAGAGCTTATTCTTAAAGTCTTCAATTTTCCTACTGGAAAAGCAGAAGGTGAGACTTAGAACTAAGTTCTCACCTTCCACTGTGCAGGCTGCAGCATGACCGGGAGTGTCCCTCCCCACGCAAGTTCTTATCCAAAGAAGTGCTTTATTGGTGGTGTTGAGAAAAAAGATAAAACCATACTGTTCTAAATAGCTTAGGGGAAAGAACAAAAGCTCGCAAGATGCAGTTAGAGTCATGCAGTTCTCAGGAACCACAATCTAGAACATGAGTGAAAAAGCAGGTGGGGCAGTAATTACCTATAGGAGATGCTGACAGACGAAGCATGGGAACAAAGAAGATAATGTCGGTCTGACGGTTGCCAATGGCTATCTGGTAGATATATTAATCTAGAAAGCAAGTCTCTTTCAGGGGAAAGTGAGGAGTTAATGTTTTGTTATTGAATCCCAGAATAGAAATTTAAATAGAATCTTAGCAATTCTAAATTGCAGTCACCTATAAAACTTGAGTTGTTTTATGTAACATTAAGAAAAAATGCTGCCAATCAAAATATGACATGCTTTTAAATATTATTTTATTTTGTGTGTAAGAGTGCATTGCCCGCATGTATGTAAGTGCACCCATATCGTGCAGTGCCCTAGGAGGTCAGAAGAGGGTGTCAGATTCCCTGGAACTAGAGTTATAGATGGCTGTTAGCCTCAATGTGGGTGCTAGGAACCAAACCCATGTCCTCTGCAAGTACTCTTAACTGCTGAGCCACCTCTCCAGCCCCCCAAATAAAACATGCTTTTAAAAACTACATTTTGGGCCAGGCATGGTGATACACGCCTTTTATCCCAGCACTCAGGAGGCAGAGGCAAGGCAAATCTCTGTGAGTTCAAGGCCTGCTGGGGCTATAGGAAGACACTGTCACAAAGGGTCAAAACAAAACACATTTTGAGGGCTGAGAGTTGGCTCAGCAGTTAAGATCACTTTCTGCTCTTGCAAAGGACAGAGATTGGTTCTCAGCACCCATGTTGAATGATTTACAACCACCTCTAACTCCAAGCCTTCCACCTATGAGTTCTGGTGATCACCTTTATCCACTCAGCTATCTCACCAGCACTGGTTTGGTGGGGGAAAGAGTGGGTCTACTTATTTATTTATTTATTGGCTTGAAGTTTTTGATGTTATTTATGTAACCCTGACTGGCCTAGAACTCATTCCTCACTATGTAGATCAGGCTGGCCTCAAACTGCAGCCATCCTCCTTCCTCTGCCTTGTGGGGGAAAATGTTCAGATTCTCCCATTACTTAAAACTTTGTGGTGGCCTTCCATCTCCAACAGAATAAAATCCAGGTCCCTTAGTAGCCCATAAGGAAGGCTCTGCACAGATGTCCCATTCCATCAACCCCCCTCTCGAGCCACCCCCACCGGTTCCACCAGCACATCACATACTTTCCTATCCAGAGCCTCCACTTATGCTGTTCTTTTCCCTAGAATGGTCCTTGCCCACCCATGTCCATCTTAGGACTTCTTCCTTCAAGACCTTAGTGCATTCTCTTTTCCGGGTGCCTCTCAACCCTTCCCTGCCACATCCCTGACCATCACATGGTGTTTTTGCTGTCCTTATGATTGTCTTGCTAAGCTCTGATTCTCCCTGGGAGAAAGGATCCTATCCTATTGATCTTTGTATTTCTGTTTTCTAGAACTGTGCCTGACAATATTAGGTATTCAGCAAATACTGACTTCCATAGAAGAGCTAGGTGACGGCTAAAAGCAGAGTTACTTTGCTAGGGAAGAGCTGCAGAATTCTCTGCAAGACTGAGGGACCTCTGGAGACACTAACTTTACATGATAGGCCTTAACACAAAGAAAGTTTAATAGAAAATACTATTAAAATATTCCCAAAGATCTTATTTATGATTTTCATTTTATGTGTATGCGTGTATTGCCTGAATGTATGTGCCATGCAGTGCTCACAGTAGTCAGAAGAAGGCATCAGATTTCCCTGAAACTGAAGTTACAGGTGGTTGCTAGCCACCATTGGGTGCTGGGACTTGAACCCAGGTCCTCTGCAAGAGCAGCCAGTTCTCTTAACTGCTGAGCCATCTCTGCAGCCCCTCAAAGACATGTTTCAAAAAAATAGAAGACAGAGGAAAAAAGTAGACAGTGTGGCCAGGGCCTTAGAAGGCCTCTTGGTTTAATTGCAAGGACCTCCAGGACAATGCTTTCTCACACAGAGGTTTCCTCTTTCCTGAACGAATCCCATTTTGTGTTCTTCACACCACTTTCTCCCTGAAAAGGCACAGTATGCTGCTTACAACTGCAGGACAATCGGTGCATTGTTCCTCACTGTTTCTGTATGGAAAGCTTGGGAGGCCCAAGAAGTAGAATGGAAAAGCACTCACTACACTAGGAATCAGAAACCAGGCACACACATCCCATAGGTCTGTGGCCACCTTCACCCCAGTCATCATCTGTAAAATGGCAGTGATAGTATCTGCACTGGCTTCCTCACAGGGCTTCTGTTAAGGGCAAAATCAGTGAGCTAATATGCTGTGTATGAAAATGCTCTGCAAGCTGTGCTCTTGCTCTGAAAATGAAGGTAAAACTGCCATTGGGTTGAATTATTTGTGCTGTAGAATTCATTAACAGCATAGCACACTCTACTGCTAATAAGTGTGTCTAGAGTCAGAAAATAACAGGCTTCCTCTTTTTTCAGTGGTAGTCTAAAGTCTCAGGACACTGGCCCGCTTCAAGGTGTGTGGTGCATGAGAAAGGTGTATCTACAAAGCCATGGCACTCCCCTTTCAAAAGGAGCTGGAGAAATATAAGAACCTTGATGAGGATGAGCTTCTTGGCAAACTCTCAGAAGAGGAACTGAAACAGCTGGAAAATGTTCTAGATGACCTAGATCCCGAGGTTCGTGGCATGGAATCGAAGCAAGGGTCCTGAATGACAGTTGAGGAGAAAGGGTACATCCCTCTCTTTAATAATCCCAGAAATCCCACAGCCCCAAATGCAAAATTCTATGTTCTTCCTGATTGTTTCTGAGCCACTTTGCAAATCCATGGACAGCCCCATGGCCACTGTGAGATATGACAAATGGGTTTCTCAAAAACTGGGTTCATATAAATGAGGAAAAATATTTTCCATTGAGAAAAACTAGTCTGGCTTATGGGGAAAAAAACGGGAAATGAGGACAAATCTTACTGGTACTTTCCAAGGGTCAGATGCTTTGTCTGTTATCTCAGTACTTGGAAGATTGGGGCAGGAAGATCGTGAATTTGAGGCCAATCTTGGCAACAGTAACCACACTGAGTTCCAGGACTATGTAGTGAGACCTTTCCTTAAAAGTCTAAAACAAGAGCTGAGCATGGTAGTACATGTTCATAATCCCAACACTCATGAAATGGAGGCAGGAAGACCAGGAAACAAGGCTAGCCTCAACTACATGGTGAATTTGAAACCAGCTAAGGCTACATAAGACTCTGTCTAAAAAATTAATTAATTAATTTAAAAAAGAAAAGAAAAACAGCCCATTGCTTAATCAGGTAGATATTGAAGGCTGGAGAGATGGCTCAGTGGTTAAGAACTCTGACTGCTCTTGCAGAGGACCTGAGTCCAGTTCCCAGCAACAACATGGCAATTAACAACTGTCTGTAATTCCGGGTCCAGAGGATTTGATGCCCTCTTTTAAAATTTTTTTCTATCATTTTATGTGTTTGAATGTATTGCCTGCTTGTACATAAGAATATCTCTGTTGTGCCATGCCTGTGGAGGTCAGAAAAACATGTCAGGTGTCCTGGAACTGGAGTTTCAGACAGTTGTTAGCTGCCATGTGGGTTCTGGGAACCAAACTGGGTCCTCTGCAAGGGCAGCCAGTGCTCTTAACTGCTAAGCCATCTCTCTGGCCATTTATGCCCTCTCAAAAAAAGGCAGATATTGACATCTGTAATATTCACTTACATGTTTGGAGGTGTCTAGAAGAAACAAGATAGGTAAAAGACAGTATAGCCATCTTGACTCCTGCCTTTAGAGCCGCTTGGGTACGTGCCTAGCCAAACCTAAGTATGACAAAAAAAGAGACTTTTTGCCAGCACATTCTAGATAGAAGCTGCAGAAGGCCCAAAGGCTGCTGCTCCTGTGTCAGCTCTGATTGAGCCAGCTGGTCACCCTCCTCTCAGCACAGGTTGTTAGAATAAGTAGGGTCTCAGAGCTGCCCCAGAGACGCCAGCTCTCAGCCTGTGTAGGTGTTCCCCCACTTTCTCACTTCAGTAAATGTGAAAGAATAAGCAAAGAACAAACTCAGTCTAGTAAACCTCATCCCCACCCGTCTACTTACACCTCTGTCTTGTCAGAGTGCAACACTACCAGCTGGATTCCGACAGAAAGACCAGACCCAGAAAGCAGCCACTGGCCCATTTGACCGTGAGCACCTCCTCATGTACCTGGAGAAAGAGGCTTTGGAGCAGAAAGACAGGGAGGACTTTGTACCCTTCACTGGAGAAAAGAAAGGTGAGGACCACAGACAGCACCTGATGCTGTCTTTTTTCCTTTCTTTTTTAAAATTTATTTTATGTGTATGAGTGTTTTGCCTGCATGTATGTAAGTGCACCATGTGTGTGTCATGCCCACAGAGGCCAGAAGAGGGTGGCAGATCCACTGGAACTGGGGTTACAGAGGGTTGTTAGCCACCAAGTGGTACTGGAAACAGAACCTAGGTCTTCTTCAAGAGCAGCTAATGCTCTTAACTGCGCAGCCATCTCTCCAGCCCCAGGGCAAAGTACTCTATATATTGTGGAGTGTAAATCAGAGCCCACAAACTGTATGGTATTTTAGAGCATTGTGGCTATAAATACATGGCATCCTACATTTGCCCCAAACCCAAGAGTGAGTCCTAAAGTAAATTACAGCCTGTGGATGATGATGATGATGATGATGCTTTCATACAGGTTCATCTGTTATAACCAATCCCCCATTGTGATATGGCCTGTTGACAGAGGGAGGTTTGGAGAAAGATGGTGATACATGGGAATTCTCTGTACTTCATGCTTAATTTGACCATGAACCTAAAGCAGCTCTAAGAATTGAAGTTTGTTAGTTTAAAAGAAAAAAAAACAAAGCATGGCAGAATATGCAATTAAGCAAATGAATAAATGTGGTGGTTCTTAAATTAGTTCTGTTAAAAAAAAAAATCTGACTGCAGAGATGGCTCAGAGGTTAAGAGTACTGACTGTTCTTGCAAAAGACCTGGGTTTGAATTCCAGCACCCACATGACAGCAACAGCTGTCCACAGCTCCAGTTCCAGGGGCTCCGACTTCCTCTTCTGACCTCTGTAGGCACTACATGGACATGGGTGCACAGACAGATAGAACACTCACACATAAAATAAAAATGAATAATTTTTTCAAATCCCAAACTCCAAATTCAAAGCTCTGAAAATGTGAAGCAGAGCCTCACCAGAATGTGCCCCATATGCACTGTTGCGTTTTCCCTCAGCCCGCCCTGCCACCAGCTCCAGAAGGCAAGGCTTTCTGATGAAAGGTCTGTCAATCATTGATTCATCTTACATTTGCTAAGAACATGCCCTGTGCAGAGCTATATACCAGGCCCTGGACCCACATCTGCTGAAGTGGCCTAACATTCATAATTCTCCTGCCTTGGCTTCCCAAGTCCCAGGATTACAGGCATGTATTACCATGCTTAGCATATTTCCTGGGCATGGTCTTTGAAGTTAGGCTCCTCCTTTTGGTCTTCAGAGTTCCCTATGACTGTGAGACTTTATGATATGCTTTGGCGCCTTGTAGTCCTGGGCTAGATTCCAGTTTTGCTACAGCTTTCCTCACTTAGTACCATCTAGCTGGACCCTGGGAATGGATTTGTGTCAGTAGTTGTCTGAACATGGATAACTGTTGGGTCACCTGTGGACCTTGAGTTTAGGGTGATCCTCCAGTGCCAAGGAGGAACTTAGACCGGTGTGGAATCTAGACTCTAGAATCATCGGAGCCAAAAGAAAATTTTCCAGGCTTCAGGTACATGGAAATTAAGTCTCACATGATATTGATTTTTTTCCCTTCATGTTCTATCTGCTGATCACAGGACTTTTGTCTTCCCTTTGTTAGATCGAACAGACAGCTCACTCACTCTAGCTGCAGACAGTGCTCACAAGCTTTGTCCAGGCCTCTTTGGCTAGCTTGGCATACTCTGCTTCTTTAGGTCAACTCCAAAAACAGAAGTCCTGTTTCATAAAGCCTTCTGGAGATTTCCCTGATTACAGGGCTGTGTACTTCCTGATGGTTTATAATTTCATCAAATGGCTGTATTAAAAAAAAGGAGGAGCCAGTCAGAACAGAGCACCCCAAAGTAGGAGAAGCAGGCCACTACTTGTGATTATTGGGGGCATCCCATCAGCAAAGCCTCTTTCGCTGACCAGCATCCCACTTCTTGCCTAGTAAGAATGCCGCCTTGCTTCCTAGAAGGAAGGATAATACGCTGGGCAAAAGACTAGGAGGACGACCAGAAGGCCGAAAATGAAGGGAAGAGATAAACTAGTCAATAACATGTCAGACTCCATTTTCATATAGCCTGGAAATTTTCTTTTTTGACTCTGACAATCCTGGGTCTAGATGTAATATAGGCCGAAGTTCCTCCTCAATACTATGGGATCACCCTAAACTCAAGGTCCACAGGTGACCCAACAGCTGTTAGTGTTCAGACAACTGGCACAGATCTATATCTGGAGTCCAGCCAGACGATACTAAGTGAAGAAAGCTGTAGCAGAGAGTGGACTCTAGGCCTGAACCACAAGGTGCCAGAGCATATCACAAAGTCTCATGGTGTCAGGAAAAGCCTCATTTCAAAGATCATGCTCAAGAAAATATGCTGGGATGGTCACCCATGCCTGTAATCCCAGGACTTGGGAAACGCAGAAGAATTGTGCTTCTGAGTCCAGACTGAGCTGTATACTGAGACCTTGTCTCAAAATAAACAAACCGTGCCTGAAAAGTAAGAGTGCTAAAAAACAACAAAACAAAACAAACAAAAACCAGAAGCCAGGAGTGAAAATCTGGGAAGGACTGGGAAGAAAGGTGAAATAGATACACACTGTGGAGACTAGCTCTGGAATGTTTGGGGTTATCGTTCTCTGCTGTTGCACATCTGTGATGTGAGTGTGTTGATTGCATGCTTTAAGCAGGTTCTTGCTACTCCTTCAGCAATGGGATTCCTTGGTCCAGAAGCTGGGACTGGGAGGGAGGGCACAGGTTTCAGAACTGAGAAGCAAATGGACAGGATGAATGGAATCTGGTTGGCCGGGTAAAGCCTGAGCTGATGGCAGAGAGTATCTGTCGGAAGCAAGGACTGCCTGCTGCTCACCGACTCCCATATATCTGGCATAGATACCCCAGTTTCTCCTTAAATTCAAGCTTTCTTTGGTGTGCTCTGTCTTCAAGTCACCACACTAGTTCAGCTGCTTCCAGTTGTTGTAGTGCTGGAATCCCAGTTTGACGGGGAGGAGACTCAGGGAGATACTGGGTTTGTCCCTCAGACCCCTTAGTGCTGTTTGGATGAGTGTGCCCTAATACTTACTGGTCTACTTCAAAACCCAAACAGAATCCCACATGCCATTTTCCCAAATAGTTAAAAGACTAACTTAAAATATATTAAATCCTCCTATAGATATATTTAGAAGGCCAGTGTCTTTGGACTTGCAGGAGTTCCGTGGTAGATATCAATCTGTTCCACACTGCAGGGGAACACATTTCCAAGCTTCATACACTGTAGATTCTGTCTCCTCCAGAGGACCTTCCAGTGGCCCAGGGATGCAGCCCTAGCAGCACGGCCTGCCTTCAGGAGGGCGGATGGGATGGAACCATGGAGACTAATTCCAAGGTCCCAGGGGCCAAAGTGCAGTCTAGCTGGTGGCCTGTATTCTTGGTAGGAATGACCCTTTGGCCTCTGGGATTGCCTCTGGATAGGGAGAGGGATAGAACCGGGGGACGACTTTGCTGAGTCCCTTTAAGGTGCGGGGCTCAGGGCAGGCCTGCTCTGTCCCAGGCCAGGAGTGCTGGAGGAGGAGCCACCATACCTCTCTGTGTTTAAGGACTGCAGTCTGAGCTCTCTGTGGTAGGAGGCAGAATTCATTTCTCGTGGAGGAATATGGATGTTAGCTCCATCCCAGCAATTAAGGAACCTCAGATGATACGAAGTCTTAATGCCAAAACTTTCTGTTCAGTCCACCAGCCTTACCCATAAGACAGTAGCACACAATCTTATTTGACTTTCTTCTCATTTAAAGGGAGAGTCTTTATCCCCAAGGAAAAGCCTGTAGAAACTCGTAAAGAAGAGAAAGTGACTCTGGATCCAGAGCTGGAAGAAGCATTGGCCAGTGCCTCTGACACCGAGCTCTACGATCTTGCAGGTTAGTTCTCCTTACTAGCTTGTGACCCCCAGGCAGGCACTGACTTTGTACAAGCCTATGAACTTCCCCGTAGCTGTTGAGTATGTGCTGCCCGCTTGGCTGTAGCTGTGAGACTGGATGTAGTGACAAAGCAAACTAATTTGACCTACTCTACTGTAAAATACCCGGATGATGCCCGTCCTACAAAGCTGCAGTGACTGTGAGAAATCAGAGAAAACAAATAGGAATGAGTACTGAGCACCTATAAATAAATAAAATTACAAGTTATAAGTCAGTTCTGATGACCCCCTGCCTATAAGCCTAGTATTCTGAAGGCTGAGGCAGGAGGATTACATCGAGTCCAGCCTGAGCTACAAAGTTGACACAATAACAAACTAATTAACAAATAAACAAAATAAAATTTAAAATTAGGGAAAAAAGCTGGAGAGATGGCTCAGTGGTTTAGAGCACTCACTGATTGTTCTTGCAGAAGACCCTAGTTCAAATCCCACACCCACATGACAGCTAAGAATTATCTTAGCAGGGATCTGATGCTCTCTTCTCACCTTCACAGGCATTGTACAACATGGATGTGCTAGCATACTCATACACATAAAATTAAAACAAATAAATTAATTAAAAAAAAAAAAACAATAGCACTGGTTGCTCTTGCAGAGGACCCAGGCTCAGTTCCTAGCACCCACATGGTGTCCGTAACTCTAGTTCCAGAGACTCCAATGCCATTTCTGACCTCTGTGGGCATTGCATGACATAGATGTACTTACCTGCCTGCAGGCAATACATTCATACACATAAATTAAAATAAAAATAATTTTTAAAAATTAGAAGAAGAATGAAATCACACCTTTGCTTTCCTGGGAGCTTTCGTATTAGTTGCACTCAGGGCCCGTGCACATTTCATGTGCACATTTCTGTCAAGTTCTGTCTCTCCCTCAGAATTGCCTTTCTAAGCTAATTTGCACACAGAGGTCTGCAAGCCTGTTAGTTTCCTTAACAGTAGAACCATGAAGATGATAACAGGATTTTATTTTAAATGATTTTATGTGGAGATATAAAAAGCTCAAATAGTGCAGCAGAAATGAAGTCTTTCCCTAAAATGACTTGTCTTTTCCCTTTTAAAAGAAGTGGGGATTTTGGTGTGTCTGTGTGTATGTTGGGGGGTTGGGGGGTCTATACCACAGTATGCCAATAGAGTTCAGAGGACAACTTTGTGGAGTTGCTCCTCTACTTTTACATAGGTTCTGGGGTCGTCAGGCTTGTGTCTTCAGATAGCAAGTGCCTTTACCTACTGAGCCCTGAGCCTGCTTGTCTCTACCCTCCCAGCATTGGGATTACAAGTGCACGCCATCACACCCTGCTCTTTTACATGGCTTTCTGGAGCTGTAGCTTAGGTCCTTGTGCTTGCAAGGGAAGTACTTAACTGATTTAGCTGTGTGCCCAGCCACAGAACTGACTTTTACTCACTGGAAGGTATGCTTGCCTCTTGGAGCATCTGCCTTGCCTTATTCCAATACAGCTTCCATCCCCGAATATTCATTTCCTTTTGTCCGTCTATGTTGCCAGTAGTTGACATCAAGTTCACATATCCGAATGTCTGTCAGAAGCCCCTGCAGAATCTGAGTCACCTGGTGAGAAAGTGCTTTGCATTTTGGCCCTATGGTTACTATGGAGAGATCCTGTCATGGTTTCTGCTTCTCCCAAGGGTTTCTCTCAGGGATCTAGTGGAATTGCCCAAAGGAAGAACGCAGAGTGGGACTTGGATTCCCAATAAACAGCTGAGAAAGAGGAAAGAAAAAAACCTAAGCAATCATTGGGAAGATACTAGATCCTGAAAGCCATGTAATAAATCCAGGGAGATAATACAAACAGAAGACTGCCCTTGTTTCTCCTTACTCAGCCTCCTTCCCTGATCAGGCGTTTCCAAGAACTCAGGGAGATGCCTTGTCTGTGAATGATAGGATGCGGCTGCATCTTCCCTAGGATGGATCTTTCTGGAAGACTGAGTAGAAGGGCTGACAGGTGCTGAGGTTTAGTTGGGGAGTGTGGAAGTATTGCCTGTGCTCTTGTGAAAGGTACTGAGCAGAAAGGCAGACAGCTCAAGAAGGCAACTGATCTCTCAGATGGTGCCTCACAGGCCGGCCATAGTTCATGTGGTCACCATCAGATACTAGTTCACAGCCCTGCTGGTCTAGAGATTTGATCTTGTCAGGATGCACAGAAGCAGTCAGATTGGAGCAGGGTGTCGGGGACTGATCCTTGGCTAGACTCACAGGAAACAAAACTAAAACTAAAACTTGGGCTAGGGCCAGATATGGTCATGTATTCCTGTAATCCAACACTTGAGGTAAAGGCAGGATCAATAATTCAAGACCATATGGACTACATGAGATCTTATCTCAAAATACAAAATAATAAATAATAACAACTACCTTTGGATAGGTACAATGGCACTGGCCTGTAGTTCCACTGACTTGGGAGGCTGAGGCAAAAGGATTGCTTGAGCTCCAGAGGCCAGAGCCAGCCTAAGCAGCACAGCAAAAATAAAATAAGTAAATAAAACTTAGCAATGAGAACCAAATTGTAAGTAGACTTTACTTGGTAAGTAAGAGAGACCAGGTCATGAAGACAGACAACACCAAAGACACGGTGGCAATTTCTTATTTAACATGCATTTGTTGAGGGGTGGAACAATGTCTCCGTGGTTAAGAGCACTTGCTGTTCTTGAAGAGAACCTAGGTTCAGTTGCAATCACCTACCTTAGCTAACAATCATCTGTAGCTCCAGTTTCAGGGGATCTGATGCCCTTTTCCGGCTTTTATGGACATTGTACACATATGGTGCTCTTACATGCATGTACTCACATATGATATATATATATATATATATATATATATACATAGAGATATATAGACATATAATGTATATGTAATATAACATGCATATGTCCCACACGTTTGTAAAATGCTTGGGAGAATGCCTGACATGTAGAGGGATGACATTTGATCTTGGTGACAAGTAAAGTTTTATTTTTAGCCCATTTTACAAATGAGGTGAGCTAATCAGTTTTACTGTGACAAAATGTCTGAGAGACTTAAGTTTCAAAGATGTCAGTCCCTCATCACAGGAAGGACATGGTGAAGCAGAGAAGCTCTCTTAATGACAGCCAAGAAGCTCAGAGAAAGGAAGAGCAAGAGAGCCCATGTTGCTCCCTGAACACAACACTTCCCCCTGGTGCCAGGTCCATGTAACACAGGAGACTAAGACCTTGATATTTTCAACTGACCTTTTTTATTCACTTATTTCCCATCCTGAGATGCTGAAGGCAGGGAAAGGACAACCTCATTTTCTACTGAAAGTGGGAAGCTTACACTGAAGGAGAACCACGTTTCCCTACAAATTTGAGGACAATCTGATCTATGTAATGAGTTCCAGGCTAGCCAAGGTTATTTCAGGAGACCCTGTCTTCAGCAAGACAAAACCCTTAGATTGAATCCCACTTTCTCGTTTTACAGATAAGAAAACTAAATGGAAGTTAGTGGCACACATCTGTAATCCTAGCGTTTGGGAGGCAGAAGCAGGAGGATCACACTGAGTCCGAGTTTGGCCAAGCCTACAGAGTGAGTTCTAGGTCAGCCAAGGCCATAAAGTGAGACCCGGGGGGTAGAGGTGGGAATAGCTGACTGTTGTGTCTGCTTGACTAGGGAAATGTTCCAGTTTCATTTCTGTTGCTCTGAGAAAATACCCTGAGCAAAAGCGACATGGGAGGAAGGGCTTACTTGGCTTACAGCTCCAGGTTACAGGGAGCAAGGCAGGAACCCAGGCAGCTAGCCACGCGACGTCCACAGTCAGGAGAGGAGAGAAGTCAACACATAGATGCTGCTTGCTCGTTTGCTGCTGCTTCTTCACACTTCCCAGTTCAGCCCAGTCAGTGAAACGGCACCACCCATCCAAATGGGCTGAGTCTTCCCACATCAACTGACAATCAACAGGTATGCCCACAGACCAACCTGATCTAGGAAATTCCTCAGCAAGACTGTCTTTCCAAGTGATTCCAAGTTGTGTCAAACGGACAGATAAACTAAACAGTACAGAGACCTAAGCAGTTTTTCAGTGATTTTCCAGCGTTACATAATTGTTTCTCAAATCTTAAATGATCTAGATACAGAAATGCATGTTAGATTACTGGTATTCTTTTTTTCTGTCTTTCTTTCTTTTTGAGGCAGGGTCTCCCTATGTAGCCCTGGCTGGCCTAGAATTCACTATGTAGACCAGGCTGGCCTTGATTTCACAGAGATCTACCTGCCTCTGCCTCCCAAGTGCTAGGATTAAAGGTGGGCACCACCATGCCCAGCTAGGTGACTGTTATTCTTAGAAGGAAGATTCTTTTTTAAATTGTATTTATTATTTTTATTTTATGTGTGTGAGTGTATTGCCTACATGTGTAAATGCACCTGTGTCATGCAATGCCCCCAGAGGTCAGAAGAGGGCATCAAATTCTCCTGGAACTGAAGTTACAGACAGTTGTTAGTCACCATGTGATTGCTGGGAATCGAACCCAGGTCCTCTGCAAGAGCAGCCAACGCTCTTAACCGCTGAGCCATCTCTCTAGCCCCTAGAAGGAGGATTTTTAAAAATAAATTTATTTAACACTATGCATATACTGCATACTATGTAAGGGAACCAGCAGACTGTGCTGTAAAGAATTGTTCTTCAAGGGCAAATTAACAATGTGGAACGTCTTAACATACTTCTCAAAAGTTAATACTTGTTCATTGTTGTTGTTTTCAGCTGTCCTTGGAGTGCACAATTTACTGAATAATCCGAAGTTTGATGAAGAAACAGCCAACAGCAAAGGTGGCAAGGGCCCTGTAAGGAGTAAGTTGACGTGGAATCTGGGGTCCTGAGAAGTTTCGGTGTCTCTGCGTCCTCTGTCTGGTGTCTGTTTCCTCTAGAAGGGACCATTAGGCTCTGAGTGATCAAACCAGTTGGAAAAGCCCAAACGGGCACCCCATCTGGCAGTGTGGCTAGAACCACAGAACACACATTCGTGGTAGCTTGTCCATTCAGAAGAGAAAATTGCTGATAAAAATTTGGATAGTCAGTGCTGAATGAAAATAAAGTTTCATGCTCCAAAGGGTGTTTTATACCTTTACACCAATGTCTTTTTGTCTCAGTAATGGGGCCTGGGTGTGATGGTACACCCCTATGATCTCAACATTCCAGAGGCAAAGGCAAGTGGATTTCTGTAAGTTCAATTCAATCCTGGTGTACATAGGGAGTTTCAGGCCAGCCAGGCTACATAGTGAGACCATGTCTCGAAAACAACCAAATCAATAATAGATGTTGGTCCCCAGAGAGCATGAAGGACATCCTGCCATGTACAGGCTCCAACCCCACTACCTTCTAGGTCAGCTCTTCATGAGTCATCTGTTAAACACCTACAGTGTGTCAGAAATGTTCTGAGTTTATGAAGAAAGATTATTTTCCAAAGTAATTTAACCAGTCTGGGGTAAGGCAGACCATTAATCAGGTGATCTTAGCACTATGTGATCCAAGTGCTGTGAAAACATAGATCAAAGCTTCTCCTGAATTAATGACTTGTTATTCTATTGAATGGAGATTTCAGAGGTACTGTTTAGTCTCAGTAGCTTCCTTGTTTGTTAGTTAGTGAGACAAAGTCTTGCTACATAGCTTAGGATGGCCTCAAACTCATCATCCTCCTGCCTTAGCATCTTGACTGCTTCAATTATAGTTGTGTTGATTTCCTAAGGATTCTGTGTATTTTGGAATATTAATCCTTTGTATGTTACATGCATTCCACATTTTCTGATAATTGCTTTTTTTTTAACAAAGTGAAATAAGATCTTACTTTGTATCCTAAACTGTCCTAGAACTTACTCTATGGCCCAGGCTGTCCTTAGACTCATGATCCTCCTGTCTCAGCATTCTAAATGCTGGGATCAGATATATAGTACTGTACCTGGCTCTAATAATTGCCTTAGAAATATCTTTCATTTTTCCTTTCTGCCCCTTGGTCTTTCCATACCTTTCTCAAAACTAAAGCTCCAAAATGGAAATTGAAGGGGGGTAGATTATGATCAAGAAGCCAGAAGGGTATTAATATTTGAGAAATGGGGTTGGGAGTATAGCTCAGTAGTACGGCATATGCTTAGCACAAATGGGTCCTGGTTTCAATTTCTAACACTGCATAAAATTTAAAAAATAGAAGTGAAGAGACTTCTTGAGGTGTCCATTTGTACCTCAGCTCTAGCAGTTTGGTAGACATAGTCTGGAAGAAGTCAGTAACTACCCAAGGATGTCTTGAGGGTAGGAGTTTGCTCCAGAGCCGTCTGCATTTTGACACCATGTATTATCATCCACTGAGACTTCTCAATGTGACTGAAAAGCATCTGTCTTCCAAGCAGTTCAGAGCACTGCCACTCCCATAGCCCACTATCACTGGAACTAGAGTGTTATTTGAATCTACCCGAAAGAACAGTGATTTCTAGGAAAGTCGTCTCTATTTTGATAGGATAACCATTGTGTTTTCTTTTTGAAACTAAAACTTGTGTTTTAGATGTGGTGAAAGGTGAAAAAGTCAAGCCTATATTTGAGGAACCGCCTAATCCCACAAATGTGGAAGCAAGTTTGCAGCAGATGAAGGCCAACGATCCTAGCCTGCAGGAAGTCAACCTCAACAATATCAAGGTACTTCATTGTGATTGTCTGTTGGCTTATCCTGACTTCCAAGAGCATGCTGAAGGTCATTGATCACCTGCTCTTAGATGGCTTATAGTCCTCTGAAAGCACCAATTTTCAGAGAAAACAATCTATTCAAGCAAGTGGGTCTACAAGAAAAAGAGAGAGAGAGAGAGAGAGAGAGAGAATATGTGTGTGTTTGAGACAGCGCCTCAGTATGTAGCCCTGTCTGGCCTTTAGAACTTGCAACATAGACCAGGCTAGCTTCACACTCACTGAGATCTGCCTGCCTCTGCCTCCCCAGGACTGTGAAGGTGTGCACCATCACTCTTGGCCCCATTTCTAGAACGTTTTGAAAAGGGTGAAATGTAGTACATTAGTTATGTCTACTGCTGAAAACAAATCAAACTTTTTGTTTTTTTTGCAGTGCTAGGAATCAAACCCCAGGGCCTCATGCTTGCACAAGCAATGCCACCGAGCTTTATCCCAGCCCTTCACGCAGTTTAAGGTGTCAGGAATGTGAGGGGAACTTAGAAAGGTAGTGGTACAAGATCTCAAAGGAAAGCAAGGCCTAAGTATCCAAAGCATCCCCTTCCAGGATGGCAAGGGACCTCACTTTCCCATCACATGGGCCTCATCTGGCTTTCCCTAAAAGATGTGTCCCCAGAGTGAAAGAGAGCGAGGGGAGAGGCTGGAGAGACAGCTCTGAAGTTAGGAGTGCTTGCTGCGCTTGCTGAGAACCTGAGTTTGGTTCCCAACACCCGTGTTGAGTGGCTCATAATCACATGTAACGCCAGCTCCAATGAATCCGATACCTCTGGTCTCCATGGGCGTGCACGGCGTGCACACACACACACACACACACACATACATACACATATATGTAATTTTAAAATATAGGAGCAAGACTTGCTGGGTATGGTTGCCTACATCTTTAGACCCAGCACTCAGGTGGCAGAGGCAGGTGGATCTATTATGAGTTCAAGACCAGCCTGTTCTACATAGCAAGTTCCAGGCCAGCCAGGGCTATAGAGAGAGACCGTATCTCAAAATACAGTAAAACCTTGAAGAGGCTAGGTTGATGGTCACTCAGCTTATCTGTAGTACAACCAAGACTCCTGTTCACTGTTAACTGTTTGCTGCCTGCTTCTATGGGGGTCAGTACTGCACTAAGTACAATAAGAGAGAGGACAAGCCAGGTGTAGTGGCTCACGTCTGTAAACTCAGCACTCTTGGAAGTGGAAGCAGGAGGAATACCATGAGAGCTAGCCGCACCACATCGTGAAATTGAAGTCAAACTGAAGCCAGCCTGTGCTTAAGGTCCATTCAGTCTTTACCTAGAAAAACTTATAGTGGGAGAAAAACACTAAACAAATATTGACCACATGATGTGGTAAGCCCCCAAATATTATGGAATTGTAGGAATAGAAATTTTGATACTTCTTAGGAGATCCAGTAAACAAAAAAGGAGTTTCATATGGGTATCCAGAGATGATTAGAAATTAATCAGAAGAAGAGACAAGAGGAATTTTCAGACAAAGTAAAAGAGACCATCTAAGGGTATGTATGTGAGAGAAGATCTAAGTTCAGGTTCTAGCACCCACATTGGGCAGGTCCCACCTACCTGTAATGTCAGCTTAAGAGTGTGTGGGCACGCACGCACACACTATTACAAATAGTGTATGAGTGTATTGTTTGCATATAGGTAGGTGCACCTTTGTCATGCAGTGCGTGTGGAGGTCAGAGGAGGACGTCAGATCCTCTGGAACTAGAGTTATGGGCAGTTTTTTAGCCATCATGTGGGTGCTGGGACCTGAACCCAGGTCCTCTGCAAGAGCAGCCGGTGCTCTTAACCGCTGAGCCATCTCTCTAGCCCCTAGAAATAAATCTTTTCAAAAGTAGTCTTTTGTGTTAGAGTCCCTTACTGGACACTAAGGGGCACTGTTGGCTCATGATAGCTCAGTTATCAGAAATGGATAATAAAACTTTTAAAGAGGTTATCATATAATGAGCCAGTTAATCATAGGTAATATTTAAAAGTTGCAAGGGACTGGCTGGCATCATAGCCCAGTGGCAGAGCACATGCTTAGCATATGTGAAGCTCTGGACTCATCCAAAAAGAAAAAAGTTGTAGATCTGTTTAACTTGGGGATGGGCATGCGCTGAATGGTTTATAAACTAGCCGTGTTTTCTGTGCCTAGAACATTCCAATTCCAACCTTGAGGGAATTCGCAAAGGCTCTGGAGACCAACACCCATGTGAAGAAGTTCAGCCTGGCTGCAACTCGAAGCAATGACCCTGTGGCCCTTGTGAGTCAGACTTGGGAACACAACATGGAGTCACTTATGTCACTGAGATTCTCTATTTTTTATTTCCTTTCTTATTTTTCAAAAGTAATATACTAATTTACTTTTTAGGATTTAAATTCCTTTTTAAATTTATGTGGACATGTGTGTGTATGCCACATGTGTGTGGGTGCTGGCAGCAGTGGCTAGAAGAGGATCCTGTATCCCTTGGAACCCAAGTTAGGATTGTTAGCTGGTAATCTATCCTGGGTCCTCTGCAAAAGCAGGAAGTGCTCTTAACCACTGAGGCATCTCTCCAGCCCCTCTAGTTATTTTTTTAAGATGTATTTTATTTTTAATTATGTGTATTTGTTCATTTATATACACTTGAGTGTAGTTGCCCATGTTAGCCAGAGATATTGGATCCCCTGGAGCTGGAGTTATAGGTAGTCTGAGTGCTGGGAATTGAAATTGAGTCCTCTACGAGAGCAGTACATGCTCTTGTGCTAAGTTATCTCTCTAGCCCCATTATTTTTGGATTTTTTGAGACAGGGTCTTACTGTGTAGCAAGACCTGAAATGATTATGTAGCCTGGGCGGCCTTGAACTCTCAGTAATCTTCCTGCCTCAGCCTGCCAAGTGCTGGGATTATAGGCATGAGTCACCATGCCTGCCTCTTAGAGATTCTTTTTTTTAACAGTTAAAAGTTTTAGATCTGGTTAGTTTTATCTACCAAATTACAATTATGAGACACTAAGACCTCAGAGCCTATACTCTGAGGAGTCCAAATTAACTAGAATCTTGTCTTCTGCAAGAGCAGCCAGTGGTCTTAAACACTGAGCAATCTCTCCAGCCCCTGGGTATTTTACACTTTTAGCACATCATTTCAGATGAGCTAGTTTTCAAAGACTCCGCACTTATATTTCTTGTGGCTATTATTTGAACAGCATGCATAATTACATTTTTGTATAATCCCATAAAGTACAGAAAACAAATCTTTTGCTTATTTTATATGTGTAAGTGTTTTTCCTACAGTTACCTCAGTGTACCGTGTGTCGCAGTGCCTGTACAGACCAGAAAAGGGCATTAGATCTCCTGGAACTGGCGTTATTGACAGTTGCTAGCTACCATGTGGATACTGGGAACCGAACCTGGGTCCTCTGTTAGAGCAGCCAGTGCTCGTAACTGCTGAGTCATCTCTCTAGTCCTACAAATATTTTCTTTAAGTAATTCTACTCTAATTATATTGTTATTTATGTAATTTAATAATTTAAGAAATCACTTCTCTGTAGTGAGGCCCTGTCTTTAAAAAAAGAAAAACAGCAACAACAATAATGTCTCTATTTTGCTGACAGTTATCCCAGCACATAGAATAAATGCGTATATATTTGCTGAATGGAAGTGTGCCCGGTTATAATAACTCAGATTTATGTTTGACTGGGTCTCCTCCATTTCATTCAGTTTGAAGAAAAACTGTTTTCTCAAGTTTGGCAAGATCTTGGTTGTTTGCCGGGAGGTCTTGCAAGTTTTGGTAAAGAACTAATTGCTCTGACATTTTGTTATTCTAGAACTGAAAGTTAATGTCAAAGCTTGGCATGTCCAACAAGGAAAGACCGATGGTTCCTTCTGGTGCTCTGATTAAAATGTGTGCATTTAATTTTCATTTAAAACTCAGTAATAAATAAACGTTCTGTAATTTACATAGTATATCATGCTATCAGCCCCAATTCTTGAGCTTTTTTTCAGTTCAAGCAGTGGTCTAACACACAGGACTATTATTTTATCCCGGTGGTTCTCCACTGGAAGGTAGTTTTGCTCTCCTGGGTACATTTGGCAGTACCTGGAGATCTTCGAGGTTTTCATGACTGGGACAGGTCCTACTGGCCTTTCTTTGATCTCAGAGGCCAAAGATACTGCTAAACAGTCTCCAGTACCAAAGAATTCTCCTGCCCCAAATATTAGGCATGCAGAGGTTGAGAAACTTGTTCACTCTCTGTTGAATTCCATCTCCTCTTTCCTGTCTTTCCCGCCATGAGAACAAATGAGAATAGCCTACAGCTTCCTTGATCTACTCCCTAGAAGCAGTCCTATTAGCAGTTTTTCCATTCTCCTAGTTTTCTTTGTGACTTTAGTTAAAGTGGTTGTCAATCTTGACTGTACATTATTCACTTGGAAAAGGCCAGGCCACAGCCTTGGAGCCTGACTCAGCTCCTGTTCACCTGGGATGGGTCCAAGCTGATGTATTTTAAAGTATACATATATGTAACAATTTTGATTATGTGCGTGTGTGTCTATGTGTGAATCTGTGTGTGAATGTATGTGTACATGTGTGTGCAGTGTCTGCAGAGGCCAGAGGAGGGCATTAGATCCTTTAGAACTGGAGTTACAAGGGTTTGTGAGCGTCCCAGTGTGGGTGCTGGGACCTGAACTCCAGTTCTCACGATTGCCAGTACACGTATATCCAAGTGTCACTGTACCATATAAATCTGTACAATTATTATGTATCATTTAAGAATTTAACACGCTGGGCATGATGGCATACACATGGAAATCCCATCACTCAGGAGGCTGAAGCAGGAGGATTGTGGGCTCAAGGTCAGCCTGGGCTGATAGAGACCCTGTCTCGAAAAGGAAAGAAATTGGTGGAGAGAATGGCACACAAACAAAAAGTAGTCCCTTTGAGGGTATTTCATTAAAGAACTGCCATGGGGCAGAGGGCAGAGGGCAGAGCTAGAGGTGGAGAGCATGCTATCTCTCCCTGATGCTTCCTCCCGAAGGAGCAGCTACTGAGGAACTTCCAGTGACAGATCTCCTGGGAAGAACCTCTGGTGAGAGGCCATGGCCTGAGACAGAACCAGTGTACAGACTGAGGCACACCAGATGCAGCATGACCATCAGGCTGTGCCAGGATTATACGTGTGTGCCACGCCTACCTATGTTAAAAATACATACTAAATTATTAGCTATCATTATCCCACAGTTACAGAGCACTGACTAGCTTTCTCCATCTCTGCAGCCTTTTTCTCAGGCTCTGGTAACGAATATTCCGCATCTATGAGCTCTTTGAGCTTCTGAGATGAGTGAAACTTTAGGCACCGATTCCATAGACAGGCCATTATGAGCAATGTCGTGGTGAATACGAGAGTTTGGACAGTTCAGAGCACAATTAGTTTCATTTTCTTAGGCTGTATCCCCAGTAGTGAGGTTGCTGGGAAAGAATTAATACAGGCAAAGAATTTTTAGATATGACCTTAAAAGCACAAGCAACAATAGCAAAAATAGATAAATAGAATTACATCAAACCAAAAGTTAAGGAAACACACAGTCAAAAGGCAGCCTACAGGGGTGGGGTGGGACTGGAGAGATGGCTCAGTAGTTAAGAGCACTGGATGCTCTTACAGATGACCTGGGTTCAGTTCCCAGCACCCACATGGTAGATAACAACTGTCAGTAACTCCAATTCAAGAGGATCCAACACCTCTGGTAGCTATAAGTCACCTGCACCCGCGTCCACATACCCACATTAAAACACATGCATAGTTAAAAATAAAATAAATCCTTTTAAAAAAGATTTAAGACAAAAGCCCTAATGACTTTGTTTTTTGCATGATAAGGCTTTTGCAGATATGCTGAAAGTAAACAAGACCTTGAAAAGTCTGAATATAGAATCCAATTTTATCACTGGAACTGGAATCCTGGCCCTAGTAGAAGCACTGAGAGAAAATGACACCTTGACGGAGATCAAGATCGACAACCAGGTACAGAAGGGAAGCTTGGGCAAAACTGCTGTAGACCTTACTCAGTGAAAGGAGGGGATATCCTGCAGGAGTGCGCTGAAACTCAGAACTCTGTATGAACCTGATGGGGTCTTCTGGCTTTCCTGTAAATCTTTAAAAATTTTTAAATTTATTTATTCATTTTATATGTGTATGAATGTTTTCTATGTACACCCATTTCATGCAATACCCACAGAGGCCAGAAGATGGAGATGGATCCCCTGGAACTGAAGTTACAGAGTGTTGTTAGCTGTCATGTGGGTGCTAGAAACTGAACCTGGGTCCTCTGCAAGAGCAGTCAATGCTCTTAACTGCTGAGTCATCTTTCCAGCCCTCATGCTGGCTTTTTAAAAATTATTATTAATTTTTATTTTATGTGTATGAATGTTTTGCCTGTATGTATGTAAGTGCAGCCTAGTCATGTGATATCCGTGGAGGCCAGAAGAGGGTGTTGGATCCCAAGGAACTGGAGTTGCTTACAGTAGTTAGCTTCCATGTGGGTGCTGGGAGTCTAGCCTGGGTCCTCTGCAAGAGCAGCCAGTGCTATGAAGTGCTGAGCCATCTCTCCAGCCCTATGCCCCTGCTGGCTTTTTAAGTGTGGGTTTTAGGGACTGGATTCAGGTCCTCACCTTTGCATGGCAAGCCTCTATTGACTAAGCTGTTTCCCAAGCTCTGGTGCATGTTCTTAAATGAAGTGCACAGTAGACCAACCTGATAGATAACAAGCCAGCTACCCTTGCCCTAGGCTAGCCAGCAGCAGAAGTGTTAGCTACTTTGTTGGACCATCATTGTTTTACTTTGTAGCCTAAAGCTCAGCCCAGTGCTATCCCAGTCATAATTTTACCTCTCACTGGGACTATGGCCAGAAGGACAAAGGAGGGTGGCCCTGCCCAGGGACTCAGGCTTGTCTTTGGCTAAAGACCATTGATTGATGATCTTTAATTATTTGTTTTATTTAATTATGTATCTGTATGTAAGTGCAATGCCTGTGGAGGCTAGAAGAGAACATCACATCCCCTTGGAGCTAGAGTTACAGGGGGCTGTGAGTCATCTGCTGTGGGTGCTGAGAACTAAACTTGAGTCCTCTGCAAGAGCAGTGTATGCTTTTAAGGGCTGAGCCATCTCTCTAGCTCATATCTTTAATTATTTTTGGATATGGATCCCAGAATAGAAAATTCAGTAATTGAGTTGATAATTGTCAGACTGTTTTACTAGTCAAGAACATCTCTACTTAAATCTCTTTGGTACTAAATGACTTGGAAACACCAAATATTTTTTTTTTCTTTAACATCACATCAGGATGTTAAAGACTTTAGACAGTCTCATTGGTTAGCCCAGGCTAACATTGAACGAATGATCTTTGTGCCTCGGTCTCCCAAGTGCTGATATCACAAAGATGCACAGCTTCATCCTTTCTTCATGTATGATTTCTTTGTTGTCAGGTTTTTTTGTCATGCTTGTGTGTGTTCATGTGCATGTGTGTATACATGTGTGTGCATGCATGTGGAGGCCAGAGGTTGATGTCAGGTGTTTGCGCCATCTGTTTAGTTAGACAAAGTTTATCACTGAACATAGAGCTCACTCACTGACTAGATTGCTAGCAAGTGATGTCTGGAGATCTCCCTGCCTCTGCACCCTTAGTACCGGGGTTACAGGTTTATGTCATTATGCCTGGCCTTTTAACATAAGTGCTGAAGGTCCAAATTCAGGTCCTCATGCTTGCATAGCAAGCAGTTTACCCTCTGAACCATCTCTCCATCCTTATTTCTCCTCCTTTTCTTCTTCCTCCTCCTTATCATTTTAGAATGCCAACAGATTCAGTTATTTGTATAAATTTTTGTGCGAGGTGCTTGGGGGTAGTAGGCTCTTTCTTTAAGATTTATTTTATTATTTTTAATTCTGTGTGTGGGTCTGTGTGGGGGCATGTACCAGTGCCTGTGGAGACCAAAAGAAGGTGTCAGATTCCCCGGAGCTGGAGTTACAGTGGCTGTAAACTGCCTGACATGGATACTGAGTTCTCTGCAAGAGCAGTATGTTGTCTTAATCACAAAGCCATCTCACCAGCCCCAGTCTGTATAAATTTTGCTTCTAGGCAAAGAGCCAGATTCAAATGACTGTATAGGAGATATCTCAAGTGGCTTTGTCTCTTTAAGTTCGAAATTTTTTGCCTCATTGCTTTTTCATCCAAGAAGCCATATCACTTTTCCTGTGTAAGTAACTGACTATTTCCTCTTCCTCCATGGTGATCCGTGTGTGTGTATCTGTGTATGTCTGTATGTTTGTGTGTGTGTATGTGTGTGTGTGTGCACCTGCAAACAGAGGCAGCAGTTGGGAACAGCTGTAGAGATGGAGATTGCCCAGATGTTGGAAGAGAACTCAAGGATCCTCAAGTTTGGGTACCAGTTTACCAAGCAAGGGCCACGGACAAGAGTGGCAGCTGCCATCACCAAGAATAACGACCTAGGTAATGCAGACGTGATGTGCTGGTGTCAGGAGGAAGAACACACTGAGCAACATGTTCCACTGCAGAGTCCACATCTCAGACGCCCTTCCTCTGGGCTTGGCATCATTAGCTTTCATCAGAGGCTTTTTATTAGGTGGTCATGGAAATTCTCTGGTCCTCATAATGTTAGAGTTTCAACCCAGTGTTCTTTCAAGAAGAGCTTTTGCTTTTGTTTAATTTTTGCTCGATTTCTTCTTCACTTTTCTTTTTGACCTCTCTTTCTTCCGTGTAGATTGCAGTCTCTCTGGTCATTCCCAAGTTATGTTTGACTTCTGAGTGTGCTCTTTTCAGTACTTAGTTATTTGAGCTGCACAACAGAGGGGTATCTATGACAGGACAGTCCATTTTAGTCAGCCAGGAGCAGGCTTGAGTCCCCAGTTTGAATTTCAGAAACAGTGTGCCAGACCTTAGACAGGGGCACTGGGTAAGGTGTTCCTCCAGGTATAGCACTGGTCACAAAGGTGTTCAGAGAGTGGTGGAGAAAGAAGCCAAGGTTAGAATGGGAAAGGTCAAGTAAAGGTTACTGTTAAGCTTCCTGCCCAGACATACTTATTCAAGACACAGGCTCAACCAAAGTATTTCAAGGTGTTTGGCAACAAGAGACAGGTGACGGCACACATCTGTCATCCCAGCCTGGGGAGATGGAGTCAGAAGGATCAGAAATTCAAGATCATCCTCAAGCTACATGGCTAGCTTGAGGCCAACATAGACTATATTGTACTTCATGTCAAGAAACGAGAGAGAGGGAGAGAGAGAGAGAGAGAGAGAGAGAGAGAGAGAGAGAGAGAGAGAGAGAGAAAAGAAGAAGAAGAAGGAGAAGGAGGAAGAGGAAGAGGAGGAGAAGGGGGGGGAGGAGGAGGGGAAGGAGAAGGAGGAGGAGGAAAAAACAAGGAGAAATTGGTAGGACAGCAGGAGTCCAGCTTTGGGAAAGGGTAGAGGTATCACCTAGGAGAGACCTAGGAAAAGCACATTAGGTCCATATCTGAACAACACAGAAACAACAAAACTGACAAAGCAAGGCTTTGGGGAGACCCTGAGCCCCAAAGCAGCAACTGTGGGCAAACAGCATTGTCAGTTTCCTACAGCTTGGGCTACTGAAAGTCTAGAGTTAGGGAGGACCTCAGCCAGGGTACCATTTGGCCAAATCCAGGAAGCTTCCTGTAGGCCTGCTTGTTAGCAGTCAAAACAGCCTGCAGCAGAGGAGGTAAAAGGAGAAGAAAGGGGTTGCAGAACCTGGGAATCAGGCCAGTGTGGTGTGGTGGTGTATGCCTGTAATTCCAGCACGCAGGAGGCCGAGGCAGGAAGATCATGGTTGAAGGCTAGCCTGGGTTACATGGTAAGACCCTGTGGGAGGAAGGAAGAGACAGGGAAATCCGGCAGTTCTGACAGTGTCTTTGATCCCAAGTACCAATGGGAGGAACCTTAATCCCAGGGTTTGCTTGCTGCCCAAAGCACTCCCTTTTTGAAGACCAGTATTTTGAATTTTGTTCATTTGTTTTGAGACAGAATCTTGCTGTGAAACACAGACTGGTCTCAGTTCTTGATCCTCCTCTCCTGCCTCAGCCTCATGAGTGCTGCAAGTAAAGGTCTATTCCACCCCATCTAGGACTTAGAAGTTTTTCATTTACATGAGAGTTAGAAACCTTGAATTTCTGTTTACGTAAACCTTGTTCTCCAGTCATGATCAGAATTAATGGATATTGTGTTCACCTTGGAAGTCAGTGATTGAACTGCACAGAAACAGAGAAGATGCCCTGTGTATAAATTCCCATGTAAATATTTAGAGGTTCGCCGTTCTATGACTGTCTTCTGGACTGACTGCTCCATAGACAAAGAAGTTCTAACATTCAAGTTACCAGATACAGCTTTTTTAAAATTAAATTCCTATGTAGCTTTATTTAAGTATAAATTCCTTGAGACAGTGGATAATTTTGCAATTTCCATTTTATTGTCATGGTTACTTGAATATTGATATTTAAGATGATTTATAGCCTCAGGTGTGTGGGTTAGCTATTTTGTGGGGTTAATGTTATTTTTCTATATTTTAAGGACTGTCTCTTCCTTCAATTTGTCTTTTTCTCTTTCTCACCTAGTTCGCAAGAAGAGAGTTGAAGGAGACCGGAGGTAAACATTCACCAGATGAGGTGAAGTTTTTACCAAGCAGCCATTTAAAAAGACACAAACTCCTCTTCTCTATGGGACCATTTTATCTAAGGTTGTTCATTTCCGTTAACCATGTAACTCATAATTTAATGTTATTCTTTTTTAAGCACTACTTATTTATCTGGGATTCTGAAATATGTACAGTTGTTTGTTCTTGGACACACCTGGCAACTTGCACAAGCAGACTGATACAGACCTTAGTGACAACTGCTGAACATGATTTTAATCTCTTTCATATTGGGCTGTTTGCTTCCTTACATGAACATTTTTTTAATCATGGAAGGAGATTTAGCTTATAGTGTGTGTTTGTCACTGACTAGGATAGAGGCCTATCTCTGTTTACATGCATTGCTTTGAGTTAGGCTGAGGACATGAAACATGTGCTGTTGACCATATGAGAAGTTAGTATTGCCAATCTTTCACAAACTCCATTAATTTCAGAAAAACCTCTACATGTAGATACCCAACCAACTGAGAGTGGTATGCTCTTCCTAAAGCACTTTAACAAGACATTAGCAAATAAACTACTTGTTAACCCATGAGTAT